>CM023101.1:10635439-11367491 GCA_013103745.1 Gardenia jasminoides
GTAACTATTTTTTAAATCATTTTGTTAATTACATGTACACCAGCACATACCTGCGTTTTATTTTTAAAAACTATTTTTTAACCAACAATTTGATTTTATTCACTTAGTTGAAAAAAAAAAAAAAGAAAATGGGCACGTTTTTTAAATTAAATTGATTTGTGGTAAACTGGTGGGGATGAGCGCGGTGATCACGGATAAGTTGAAGTGTAATTAAATGACGCTGGTTTGAGGTGATTAATTGGGGTTTTGAAAATTTTAGTTAAGATTAGAACACCTAGCATTCACTTAAAATAAACTCCTACCAATCACCAAAAATTACTTTATCCCTCTCTAAATAAGATTTACCTCTTAATCTCAAGCCTAATGGGTGATTAATTTTCCCTCAAATGGCCAATAAAGCCACTATTCAAACTTTGACTTTCAAGGCAAGACAAGACCCATGTCTTGTCTTTATCTCATTAATTCTTCAAGGAAAATTGCTCAAAATTCTCTCATCTTTCTTCTTCCTCTTACGATTCTCTCCCCTCTTCTTACTCTTGTTTCATCAAAATTCCTTCCATTTTCATCCGTAAAATTCAATCAAAATTTACACTAAGAAAGAGCTGCTAAGGAAGAGGGATATTGTGGGCTTCATCTTGCATTTCTTTCTTGAAGTCTAGCTAACCTAAAATTATCATTCTCTAATTTCCCTCATGTCCAAGCTCTTTAAATTCCAAGCATGACAACTAGGAATTGGGTTATTGTGAGAGGTTCATAGAACCTTAAATTAATGATGATTATGGTGTGAAGTGTTAGCTTCATTTTTTGAGTATTTTGATGATTATGGAAATTTTTGTGGGCTCTTGAATCCACACTAAATAAGTGTAAATACTGCTAGATGGTTAAATAGTTGCTATGTATATGCTTAATGTTTGAGTTGATGTTGAAAAACTTGAAGAAATAATCCCAAGGAAATTCGACCAAGAGAGAGAGGAACAGGGGCTTGAATTTTCTGATTTTTCTGAATTTCGTGGCTGTGTTTTGGCTAGTTAAGAGGCTGAAATTGATGTTTAAATGATGATGATGTTAAGCTGTTATTTTGTCCCACAAAAGCTCTTTAAGAGTTGATGTTATGTGGGTTGCTAAGTTGCAAAGTGGCTTTGATGAGGGGTAATGCTGTCCAATTTTGAGGATTATTTTGTGATATTCTTGCCAAAAGATGTGACCATTTTGATCATCAATGGCTTAGGAAGTTCAATACTAGCTTGGTTTTCAAAATTAGGCAAATTGGTAGTGATTTGAGGCATGAACTAGATGATACAAGTGAGGGATCAAAATTTTCCAGTTTTGAATATGAGATGGGACTGGACGAAATGGGTACACTAAACTGCCTTCCGATGGTATTTTAGTTGAAAGTTGGTGTGAATCTGAGTTGATATATGGAAGTGTTGGTGTGCCAAATTTGACAATTTTTGGACTTGAATTCGTCCTCAAATAGCAACTTGAAAGCTGCCCTGTATTTTCATAATTTCCAGAACTGCAGAATTTCTAACTGCCTCTGTTTGCACTGTTGTCATTTCATGCTCGGGATGTTGGAATTGAGTTCCATCAGTGGCTGTGGAAACTTCTTATGTAGGATATACTGTGTGTAATTCAGAGGTTAATTAATTTTCTGTTAGCATTTTTGGCGAATTTTCAAAGTGTGCTGGATGGCCAGCCTGCGAACACTGTCATTTCTTGCAGAATGTTCAACGAAATCTGGGTTAATTTCGTCCATAATTTTAATTTGGTGTCTTCTGAAAAGTTTTAGAGCTTTCAAAGAGGTTTTCAACGGTACCAAATGAGCAGAATTCCGACTTGCATAACGTTATGATTTTTCAAAGTTTCAGCTCAACTCGAAATTATTGAACTTTGACTTTTGAATAAACTTAACGATTGATTAGAAAACTCATTTTGTTCTCTTTCACTTTTTTTATTTTAGGGCAAAGTGCTGAATTCCGACCCAAATAAAACGGACTCCGACCCTACTTTATTAGGTGAGTGTTCAGTGCATGTTTTAATTACTTTAAGTGATGTAAATAATTTGAAAAGCATGCGTGAGCATGGTGAGGCCGTACTTGCTCAGCTCACATTCTTGAATGTCTCAAAATGAGCTTAACTGTTTAAATGGTTTCTTGTTCAACTGCTTGACTTGATTGAATTGTTTAAATTGTTCATAACTGTGGGGGCCTTAAAACCATGGGGATCCCGCCATGCTTGTCCGCTTGAGGGGCTAGGGCAAGGTTGGAAAAACCATGGGTTTCGCGTTTAAAATCACGTCGGTTGGAATGACTCCACGACTTGGCATACTCAGTGGGAAACACTTTTCAAATTAGAGTTCAGACCCGGTCAAGGGGTGTAAGTAAACGGAGAGGGAGAAAAGTGATGAATATGGTGAGAGAGGAGTGGTTGTGAGTGTCAACATGTAACTCAATGAATCTTGGTGAAGAAATGACTTGAGAATTGTGGATGTGAATTGGCAGGCAGTATCCTTTAATTGTATTGTTTAAAAGCTTTATTGCTAAATTCAACATTTGGCTCTTTATTGTTTTATTAATTTATTTAATTTCTTTGAGTTGCACGTGCATGTTTTCTTGTCCTCTTTGGCGTTAGCTCATCAATTTGTTTTCATAGCAGGTTCCGAGGAGGAGGTACATGAATCAAGAAGTTAGGTACTTTATAGGATTTCCCCTTTTTTTGTGTAAGATTGAAGTAATGGGTGAATTTGATGGTTTACGATATTTTGGAGTTTTATCAATGTAATTTTGATGAAATTTGGGAACGCATTTTGTGAGAATTTATTAGTAATTTTAATATATCTTATATTGATGACTTTCGAATGAATGTTTGGATTAATATTTGGGAATTTGTAGTGAGTCTTTGGCGAGGAAGGCGTGACGATCGGCCCGATACCCTTGGGTTAAGCCACTTGGAGAGGTGGGGCATGTTATTTATCAATGAATAAACTACATGTGTTTGATAGCTCATTTTACTAACCATGACGGAAATTAAACAAAAGAATTCTAACTTTTGTCCAATTGAGTGATAGGGGACTGAAAGTGAGGAAGATCTTAAGAAATGCTTGGCAAAATGAGAGGTTGATGAAATCTTCAATACTAGAACTAATGCATTTTAATACTTGAGGGAAGTTTTTCAGGAGGGATAAGAAACTATACTGGGGGGTAAATAGACTTTCATGTGATAATAGTTAACTCATATAGTGAATTTGATTATTAACAACTATATTTTTCAAATCGGTGGGCAAATCGAACTAAAATAGAATGCTTGTATCTCACTTTTATAACTCCAAATCCACATGCCGTCGGTGGCTTCAGAAACTAGACAAGGTGCTTCGTTTGGTACCTTACATACCCCATAACTCATTTTCTAGTGGCAAACTGACTTTGCTCAAAACCAAATCACCTGGAGAATTCGGAAATGACAATCTTGAATGTTAATGGCCAAACTTGACCGATTCTAAAATGATTTTTTTGCTTTGGTGTTTTCATGAGAAAATAAAGAGCTATGAATCTAGTCTTCAGCGTTCAAAATGCGTCTGATTTGCATAAGTAAAACACAGGATTTGAATTTTAGAAAGAAACGCCTGGGAGATTACCTTGCGGCCATGAAAACCATAAGAACTATATTTTCAAATTTGGTTGTTTATTAAAACCTTAACTTTCACTATTTCTTTTGTGGTATGTAAAATTTGTTTCAAATGTAAAACAAAGTGTTATTTTCAAACCCAAAACCAGTTTGTTGCCAATAGAATTTAAACTTACCGTTAGTTGATTTCTCTAACCAAACAAACCTTCTTCAATTTCCCAAGCGTGTCACATCTACGTTATCAAATCCTTTTAAACATCAACTATTGAGTTGTTTAACCTAATTTTTATTCAATTTTGTGAAACTCGCATTTTGACCAAGACCTATATTCTCGAAATCGACCCACAGTTTTACCACCATATAGATTTCATTAGTAAGCTTTAAATACATTCTTGTTTTCATAAAAGTGGAGTGGTCAAGGGTAGTTTAATAATTAAAAGTTGATATAGTAATTATATACCTCAGGACAGGCGTTGATACAAAGCGAGGGCATTGAGGCAGAGGATTATGGGCCTCTCTACTCAACCTTATACTGGCGGGTGAGGGTTCTATTTGTTGCTAATTGATCCTTGTTTGCTATGTACTTGTTGTGATTGGTTTACCTATTGCAATGTGATTATTTGAATAAATGAAACTAGGGTTTTATGAAAAAATAAGTTGTTGTGCTTTATCTTGACTCAAGCGATGTGGTTTGATGCGTTTGTTTCAAGAAAATAATAAAACTTTTTCCTTTTGAACTTGAGGTGAAGAGGCGGCTGGCTTTCAGGGCCTAAACTCCTAAAGGCGGTGTATACTATTGCACTCTCGCAAGAGCATTTCATTAGGTTGAAATTGATTGTCGGTTGTCCTATTACTCTAAAAACAAAAATTACTGTGTGTGTCAAAACTGCGCATGACCCGTTGGCAGGATCAAACCCAGGTGAGCCGACTTATTCCGAGCAACAGTGGGGCTTGGTGGTGTTGTCGGCCAGGACCACAGGTCTGTTTAAAGGTTACCTCGGTGTACATACCTCTGCTTGTTTGGTTTTGAACTGAAGAAGTTGGGTGTAGAGAATGGAAAAGAAAAGATTGACGGAAATGCTACTGGAGACTTCACATACCGGTGGCGACGAGCACTATATCCTCCCTGTGATTACTTCTGTTTGGTGCTCAAGTGAGCTTTATGACTTTCCACGTGATTATTCTTGTTTCTTAAACTTGTTATGTGGAAAAAAATTCTTGTTCCTTTAATGGAAATTTACCATGTGGCTGGTCCTACTCGGGCATTCTTTATTTCCAAAAGCTTGTTATGCCTATGTGCTTAGTTGTTATGTGTTTGGGACTCTCATGGGCTTAGAAGCTCACCATATATTTTTCCACTTCGAGATTCAAGTATTAAGTTGAGTCTTGAAGGAAGTACAAGCAGTTGAATTTTTGAATGATGATGTAATTTTGTATCTATTATGAGTATTTGATGAATGTTTGAAATTTCCTTTGAATTATTGTGGTAGAGGTCCGTGGATGAACCACGATGGATGTTGGTTGTAAGTTATGTTGATCTATTACAGGTTACCATCTGTTTAACAAACCTAGTTAGAGAAGATTGCTTGGCAGTCAGCGAGTTGGGGCATTTGGCGACGGAATCTAAGGTTCAACAGCCTTGGGAAAGTGGGAGCCACGGTTGGTGGTATCGAGCTTAGGTTAGAAATAGGCTTGTAGCAGGTTATGGGTCCACGATTTTCTTAGGATAGAAGGCGATGAGTGGAATTATAAGTACGACTCACTTCAAGTTGATTGTGGTTTGCTTGTGGGACATGGCGGGAAATGGAGCTAATGGTAACCGTGACCCACCTGGATGCCTTGCCTTTAGTGTGATATCAGCTGGGACTAGAGATCACACTTGCTTCATTGGAATCACACTTCCAAAGACCAACCCATGTGTAACTATTTGAGAGACTATGCCTACCACAACCACTGGTGTTGGCGGTGGTGAAAAGGAGATCCTTAACAAATGTGTTGAGGAGGGGCCAATCACGGGAATAGAACGTGAGGGCTGAGAACCAGAGATGTTACGATGCTAGGGTCAAGGCAGGGGAATGGCCCGGCAGTTTCCGCCGATTGTTAACGCATGCGAATTGCACAGCATCTATGGCCCGGTGTGGGGGCGATGATTGAGGGAAATAGTGGGAATTTTACTGGAGAGAGCAGTGGAGATTCCCTATGTTGGGGAGGTATTGAGATGTTGAGGAGGAGGCTTGATTACAGCTGAGGAGTTGAAGGCTTCTCCACCCACAGCCAGAGTGACCCCTGAGGACCCGACTACTTCCTTGAACTGAGTTGAGGTTAGCAGATGCACATTGAATTACTTTTGTTTGATATTTGGATGGCCTTGTGGATTAATGCTATGTTTGCAATTTCTGTAGATGTTATGACTACTGTGTGTATTTTATTTTAGAACTTGTTGTATGATGTTTAATATTAATGGGGTTGTGTTAGGTATATTATTTGTTTTGCAGCTTATTTTTTTTCTCCCTTATAATTCACCTTTATAAATAAAACCACTTGCATATGTGTATAGGAAATGGAAGGGAGGCAGGCAAAGAGGAGACCTCAGGCAGAGTACAAAGTAGGTGGGGAAGAGAAGGCATCTACTACCCCACACACCTCGGTCAAGGCTGTGATGACAACCTAAATCCAAATAGAAGGGAGCCGGAGCTCAGAGATGACCACCCTCTTTGAGGCGTATGGCTGTTGACAAGATGGGGCCTAGAGTGGGGCTCCAGGGGAGGCGGGAACTGGGTGAGGAGCTTGAGCCACGGAGATTCAAGGTTCTACTCTCCTCCCAAGTTTGCTGGAGGGACCTACTTGAGATATATGGCCAGAAGCGTTGGCTAGAAGCATGGTTAACATCTTTGGACTTTGGGTTACAGTGCGACGGGTGACTTTGCAGATCTTTCAATTTGAAGGTGCAAGGGCACAGTGCGGTGGGGAGATGTTTAGGGAAAATGGAGCTAGAAAACAGGACCTCATGGATATGGGCCAACTTCACTAGGAATTTTAATGAGAAATACCTACCTCCCCTAAGTTCAAGAAAGGAGGAAGATGAATTCATACAGGTTGCACCAAGGAACCTAAGTGTGGCATGAGTATGAAGCCCAATTCACTCCTTTGTCTAAGGTTGCCCAGGAGTTGGTACTCTGAGTCTCATTAGAATGTGCAGCCACGACTTTGTCCAGGTCTAAACCCTAGAGATCCAAGGAGGCTTTAGCAACTAGGATGCCTACTTTGATGCCTAGAAAGGCTCTGGGGTAGAGAATACAAGGGGTCCAGTCAAGGAGCCTTTCCATAAAATAGAAAAGACAGCCCGACCGGAAGTGGATTCAGGGAGATCGAGGAGGAAATCAACATGACTGAAGAGGGGTCTGGAGGAGAGGCTGGTGTACCGGGGACGGGAAGGGGCCAAAGAGGTCCATCTCAGCCGAGCCGAAATACCAACCATTTTACTGGTTTTAAGCAGACCACCATGAGAATGGCCCCTTTAGAATAAGGCAGGAAATCTAGCACTTGTGGAAGCCGCGAATGTGGTGGCAGTGCCCTCCTGCTGACTTGGAGGCTGGAACACAAACATCGGTCCCAACCCTAGGCCCATCAATGGATGGGAAATAGACTTGGGGTGGTGGTTACTCCCTTGATCGGCCAGGAGGTGCACGACCCGGCCTAGGTGGTGGAGGGTACCATTTCCCTTTCCATAGATTGACTAAGATTTTGATTGATCCTGGGTGCTAGCCACTCATTCATAAATCTTGGTGTACATGTCTGCGATATTAGGTTAAGTCCAATCTCTTACCCTTTGATATCTGATAGCCACAGAGCTCTACAAGGATCCATGCTTGGTAGCGGGAGGAAATGAGGTCTATAGAGCTGAGCTTTACAGGAAGAAAGGAAGAATTTTGTGATTGTTCTTTTACCTATCAAAGGTTATGATGTTGGGATGGATGGTCTAGCATTTTCCTTTTACAACTGGTTGGCCAAGGGATGAAAGTGGTGGAATTTCATATTCGAGGAACCTACCTAAGATTTGTTGTGATGCAAGATAAAGGTTTAACTCTCATTTTAAGGTTAGAACTTTGAGAAGGAATTGTTAAATAAAGGAGCTTCGAGGATACTTGGCATTTTTTATAAACCCTAAAAGATAAGCTTTGAGACAGAAGATGTGCCTATAGTGGGCAATTATCTAGAGGTATTTTGGAGGAATTGTATCTTTTAGAATGTGGGCTGGAATTGGGCTTTACCCACAGGCGACACCTATTTCCAGACTTTCCCTAGAATGAAGCTAGGCATTTCAAGGAATTAAAATTACGTTACAAGATCATTTAGAAAAGGTTTTCATCGATTGAGTGGGTCTCGTTAAGTGCGGTATTGAAAGGAAAGATGGAGGGTTTAAGGCTTTGCATAGATTGCTCAGGGGCGAATGGTCACTATTAAGAACAAGTATCACCTCACATTGATGAATTGTTTGATCCAAAGCTACAGGTGCTGTAGTGTTTTCCGTTGATCTCAAACAAGGCAACATGGGTTGGAATCGGGGAGAGAAGGCGTTTGAAAGCAACCTTCCATTCGGATATGGGCATTATAGGTTTCTAGTTATGCTGTTTGGACTAACTGGCAATGCCGGGAAGCATTCATGGATCAGCAAATTTGTGTTTTTCCAGCCTTACTTAGTCAATTTGTGGTGATTTCATAGATGATATTTTGATCTATTCAAAGTCAGAAGAACATGATGACATTTGGTTAGTCTGCAAACTTGAAGGAACACTAGTTGTACGCTAAGTTTAACAAGTGCAAGTTTTGAAAACAGAGGAGGTATGTCATTTCTAGATGCATGTGATCTCGAGAAGGCGTGTTGATCCAGCGAGAGGTGAGCACGGTGAGGGTGAGTGGAAACAACGAGGAAGGGGAGCGAGAAAGTTAAGTAGTTTCCTAGGTTGGCGGATACTACCGAAGGTTTAATCAAGATTTCTCTCTAAACTTTACTTGGGTCCACTTGTAAGCCTGACTCAAAGACTGGCGTTTCCATTATGGGATGGCAAAATGTGAAAATAGTTCCAAGAGCTTAAATTCGGCCGGCTAAGCCCGTGTTAGTTTTGCCAAATAAAAGGACTAGTTTTACGTGTACACTAATGCATCAGGAAGGTTTGGGGTGTGTTTTGATGCAAGAAGTTGCAGGAGAGTAGCCTGCCTGAGGAAATTTCAAGTATCACAAACAATATTGCAGTCTAGGAGCAGCAATAGTGTTTGCCTGAAATGGAGGCACTATCTGCAGTGTGGTTTTTAGGGGTTTATCTGATCCGCAAAGTCTTAAGTGCAGCTATAAAGAAAGAAGCTGAACTTGGACAACGTGGATGGAATTCTTGGAAGATTATGAATGTCTATCAAGTACACCAACCCGGGGAAGGCTAATGGGGTGTGGACACTCAGGCGGAAGTTCAGTTAGGACTAATGGACTGGGATGGTGGTTGCTTGAATTGGCACAGCAGTGATTTTGGAATTATCACCTTAAATTCTGCTATGGCGAGAGCGTTAAGGAGTCTCAAGGCAAGGAACCTCAGATTACAAAAAATGGATAAGTAAAGTCCAAAGGGGAGATTACTATGCTAATTTGGGGAGAGGCAATTTAAGATACAAACCGTCGGTGAGTACTGACCAAGATAAATTGAAAAAGGAAATTATAGCAAAGAAACACGGGACCCTAAGTATACCATTCATCACAGAGAATAAGATATCCATGACATTGAAACAGAATTGCCTCTTTGGTGGATATGGGAAAAGAAACATAGCTAGGTTGTATAGTCATGTCTTACGTGCCGTCAGAGTTAAATCACGGTGCTCGAGGAGACCACTTGGGAGTTCTTCTTGACCGTTAGGGGGAGGATGCACGAGATGGAATGGGATCAAATCCTGTGGATTTTGTTGCAGTTACCCACTACTAAAATCCAGGGTCTTGATGAATTTACAGATTATTAGTCAGTTAACCATTTGTTTTCTACACCAAAACCAACGCGAAATATAAGATGGAAAAAAGCGGCTCAAATCTATTTGGGCCGAGGCATTGCCAGATTACTGCGGAGGGTGCCATTAGAATTATTGTATGGGATAGAAGTTTCATTTCTAGATTTTGGCAGCAGAGATACAAAGTGCTTTGGGGACCAAACTAAATCTTGATGCGCCTATCACCCTCAAACATTGGACAATCTTGAAAGAAGTTCATACAAACTTTGGAAGACATGTTGGGCATGTATCATGTATTTTGGAGGTAGTTGGGACCGACATCTTTCTTGTTCGAATTGGCTTACAACAAGCAGCTTCCATTCCCTCAATTCAAATGGCCCCATGAGAGTTATGGAAGAAAGTGTAGATCCCAATATACTGGGATGAAGTGGAATTTAGAAAGGGAAACTTTTTAGGTTACGAAAAGAATACCACTTAGGTTTGTGACATAAGAGTTAGGTTAATCCGTCAAGGTTCTAGGAAATTAAACTTACGAGTGATGAGAAAGAGCTACCGACAAGGAAGGAACTTAGAATTTCAGGGTTGGGGATGAAGTTTTCTTACAGAGTCCATGAGATTAAGAGGAAGTCCTGGTCAGGAAAAGGAAGAAAGAAGAGCTGAGACCAAGTTTGTAGGCCCACTTTAAATTCAAAAGGTTGGAAGGTGGGGTATCAGCTAGAATTGCAGAAGCAAACTAGCAAACAGAGTCCTGTGTTTTCCACATATATTTGGTTGAAAGTATCACAATGATCCATCTCATCACCACCAACCCTAGAGGTGCGACCTAGATAGACAGATGACTTACAAGAAGAAACCAAAGAAAATTCTAGGCAGAAGGGTTAAAGTTTTTAAGAAACAAATTCCGGTGAAAGTCCTTTGGCGACATCCGCAGTGGATTGAAGAAGCGATGGGAGGCTGGAGGAAGAGATGAGCAGTACCAGAGCTTCAAATGACAAGGAGCTAATAGTACGAGAGGCTGAAATTTCTTAAGTAGGGGAGGTTGTGAGGGGCTGTAAACTATACCATAAATCCTATTTAGACTCTCATGTAGATGGTTTTGAAGAGAAAGGCCTTTGAACATTTCAGCAAACTTGAACCATTTTAGTGACTTGAATTTCAATTCCTCAAGCCAATTTGAAATTCTCTCCCAAAAAAAGTTCAAGCAAGAAATCAGCCGCCCCTCTCTCCCCTTTTCCATGGCCTTACTTGTCCAATTGTGGGAAAAATCTGGCTGACTTAAGCATGCCATTCTTCCCTCAACCCGGCAGCATGATGAACTTGGAGCAAAGGAAGTTACTTTCAAGTTTCATTAGCTTCAGCCAATGATGCCACTAATCCGCTGTAATGCATGAGAAGGATTATTCATTTGGCTTTCATTCAGCAAGTTATGCAGTAAGGAATTTCAGATTATTCTCTCCTCTCAGGCTGTAAAATTTCCCCTAGATTTTATCTTCATCCTTTTCCACTCCCTCAAATCACTCTCTGATCAGCACTAGCAGAATTTTCCCTCAAGCTCAGCGAGGAGCTCTTACATCCCTCGCCAGTCTTGTGCGCGGTAATCAAACCTTGCGCAGAGTCAATCTTGGCTGCAAACTCTTTGGAAACAAGCTTAAAATCCTGGAAGAGCAAACTGGTCATCTTCCTTCGAATCTAGGTAAACAAAGGTAAACTCTATCCACTTTGTAAACCCTCCTAGATGGCTTGGAGCTCTTCCCCTTGGTTATTTCATTTCTTGTAGCTGGGAACCAGACTTGATTCAACCGACAGCCACATTGTTCATCCGTTTCTTGATTAACAACAGATGGCTTGCCAGCATCTTGTACAAGTTTCTTCGCAGCTAGTTATTCCATTCTTAGCATGTTTCTTTTCTTGTAGCTGGGCTCGGGACTTCATTAGCTCATACACCGCGTGCATTGTTCTTGGGCTTTGATTAGAGAATTCATTTTACACCCTTTAACATAAAGAAGCTGTTTTACCTTCTAAAAGATATCATCTTCTTTCTAAAAAAGCGCCATGCATGTACTCTCTTGGACAGAATCTTGCTTGCATACATGCTTCTTGTTATATTGCTGGAAATCCTGGTGGACTTGGTAGAAACATCATTCTTGATGTCCCTAAGCTATTGAGAAGCTTTTAAAATCATGAATTTGTTCTACTTACTCAGCCATGATGATTGAATATGGCGGGACCTTTTTCCTTGTGTTTGGATTTATGGTTTGATAACCTTGATTTCTTACTGTTTTTTAAAGGCGGATGTGGGCTGAAGACTTTGTCCTACTCCATCTGAAGCTCCTCTTGTTGTAATAACAGCTGCTGAAATCAACTCATGCATGCCATATTCCATAACTTGGTTGATGGGCTTTTTAGTTAAGTTTGCATGGATAAGTATTTTAACAAAACTAAACTTAGAGTTTATTCATTTTCCTGGGTTGAAAGTTAAAATTTATTTTTTTCCTTGCATGAGACCCTCTGTTGGTCCAGTTTAAAACTGGATATATATAATGACTTAAAGGAATTTAGTTTATGAATGAAAAGAAGATGATTTTGCAACAAGAAAAGAAAAATAAGAGGAAAGAATTGGGTTCTTGGTGACTCCCAACTTGGAAAATTGGTTGGTTGAAAACGTCGATTTGAGCTTATGCATAGATCTTTGAGTTGTTAGATGGATGTATCCGTGCTAAAGTCCCTTAGTATACACAATCAAATAAACCTTTAACCGTGTGGCTGTGTTTATTTCTGAAGACTGCTCAGAAACTATATTTTCCAAGAAATTAATTGAAACAATCGAACTAAAATAGAATGCTTGTATCTCCACTGTTTATAACTCAAATCCGCGTGCCGTCCGATTGGCATTGAGAAACTAGACCATGCTTGATTTGATTTTCCTTCCAGTAAGTCATTTCCTTGCCGGTAGCAAACTTGGTGACTTGTCGCTCAAACCAAATCACCAAATTCTAGAAGCCATTTAATCTTGAGATGTTAATAAGCCAAACTTGACCGATTTCTAAAATGATTTTTTTTAGCTTTGATGTTTTCTGAGAAAATAAAAGAGCTATGAATCTAGTCTTCAACCGGTTTCCAAAATTATCTGATTTACATAAGTAAAACTGAATTTGAATTTTGAAGAAACTATAGCCCAGATTAACTTTGGCCATGAAAACCATGAACTTCATATTTCAAATTTGTGGTTGTTTGACCAAAACCTAACTTTCATTATTTGAATTTTGGTATATTAGCATTTGTTTAAATATCTTTAAAAAAAAAAAATCAATTTGTTTCAAACAAAACCACGAAAGTTTGTTTTGTGCTACAACGATAAATTTAAACACAGTTAGTTGATTTTTCTAATAACAAACCTTCTTCCCAATTTCCCAACATGGCCTTTAGAAGGTATCAAATCCTTTTAAACATCAACTATTGAAATTGTTCCAACCTTAAATTTTGTCAAATTTTTGAAACTCACGCATTTTGACCAGACCTATATTCTGAGAAATTGATACATTTACCATATTTGACTCATTGAGTAAGCAATGGGCATTCTTGTTTCTGTAAAGAGGTAGATTGGTCAAATTGATTTAATAATTAAGGTTGATACTCATTTTGACATTATGTTACCTCAGGTCCGTGGGTGGTATTGGGGCATTGGTGGAGGTTCTACTCACCTACTCAACCCTTCCGACAAAGCGAGGTGGGGTTCCTATTTGTTGCCATTGGAGTCCTTGTTTGCTATGTTTTGTTTGATGATTGATACACATTTACTAAATGTGATTATTATTTGAATAAATGAAACGGGGTTTTATGAAAAGTAAGAAGTTGTTGTTATTTATCTTGACTCAAGCGTGTTATATGATTTGAATGCAGTTTTGTTTTAGAAAATAATAAGGCTTATTTTCACTTTCGTAACAGGAGTGAAGAGAGGCTTTCAAGAGCCACCAAAACCTAAAATTGGTATACTTATTACTCTCTAAGGGGTGTAGGTTGAAGTGATTGTCGATTGTCTCACCATACCAAAAACAAAACCATGGCTCACTGTAGTGGCCTGTGTGTCATGGATTGGCAGGATCCCAAACCCCAGGCTGGTCAGCCCTGTCAGGAATAGCAGTGGAGCTAGAGTCAGACACATCAGTGGACCACAGGTCTCTTGTTTAAAAGGTTACCTCAGGTGGCCCTACCTCCACGCTGGTAATTTAGTTTGGGCAGGAAGTGGGGTCTATGAGGTTTGGAGAATAGAGGACTAGAACTCTGTCCCCAGTGCTCAAATGCTTCTTGATTACTTTCTCATTTAAGTGGCTCAATAAGCATCGCGGCTTTCCACCGTGATTTGATGCCATTTCTGGCTTTGTCTTGGAAAGAAATTTCTTGTTTCCTAGCTCCTTAAATGGAGTACCATATTAAAGCTAGTGCTGGTTGTTCACTATTTTCAAACTTGTTATGCCCTGTAGCTGCTTGTTGTTGCTGTGTTTGGGACTCTCTTGGGCTTAGTCTCTCACCCTTATATTTTCCTTTCCAGAGATTCAGGTATTAGAGTTGAGTCTTGCAGAAAGAGGTACAAGCAGGTTAGATCACAGATAATTGAAGTGGCAATTTTGTATCTATTATGATGTTGAATGTTGCCAGAATTTCCTTTAACGTGTGTGGTAGGGGTGTGGTTGAACCACGATGGATGTTGGGTTGTAAGTTGTGAGTCTATTTTTAGGTTATATCTTGTTATAAACCTTAGTTGGGGTGGTGCTGACAGTCGGCGGGGGTTTAGGCCCGGTAATTTCGCGGGTCTAGGGACCACCTTGGGAAGCATTAGGGCATACAGAGAATCGATTGGCCCAAATAAAATAATAATAATAATACTCTAATACTTGAATTATTTTCCCCTGCAATGCCTCCCTTAATAAACTTCTCAATTTTGGGCCATGCCCAGTATATTATTCAACAAACCAGGCATCTTAGTCTTCCAATGCTTTGGTGAAAATGTCGCCCTTGCTCTTCACTTCTACAATAGTGTCTCTGGACGCTGCTTCTCTGAACTAACTCACATAAGTGATATTTAATGTCAATGTGCTTGCTACACCCGTGGAATCTTTTGGATTTTTGGGCGAAAACTCAATTAGACTTCTTTACATGCAATAAATTTCATGGGATCAACTTGCTTGTGTTGTAGAACACCGAGCCGCAGCGATGTAAGCTCTAGTAACTCTCTCTTCAACCCTATACACTTTGACTTTTCACGATCTCTTTTGATATATCACGGCAGGCTGCTCCACATATCTTCCTCAGAACTCCATTGAGGAAAAGTGACTTAACATCCATTTGTTAAATTCAATTATTTTACGGGCAATTAGAGAGTATCATGCAATTTATCCAAGTCTAGCAACAAGCGCAAACACACCTAAAATAGTCAATTTTAGGGTTTCTACTTGTATCCTCCACCATAATCTCATCTGTATCTATCAATTCTCCGGTAGACTTACGTTTTTTGTGTGACCCATTTTACTCCAATGACTTTTTTACGGTTGGAAAGAGAGTAAGTTTCCGTGTCATTTTCTTGTGGCGAATTTCTTCACCATTGCTTCACTAGCGCAATTATCTTAGGCTGCCTCCTGCGTACACCATTGGATCACAGTTTACAAATAAATTAAAATCAACAATATTTTGTTAGAAGAGAGCGCCCATCAAGAGTAATTACACTTAATCGCGAAAATGAGTTGTTATATACCCGGCCAGCTGTGGAGTGCAGTTGTAAATTGACTTGTGGACTCACGAACAATTGGTGATGTTGAGAACACCATCATTAGCCTCATTTTCTTGATATTTAAAATACTTCATTTGTTTTGGGATTTTAGTAATCAATTCAAACATCTCTTCATCCAAAGTCACATTTCTACTTCGACCTTCAGCATACCGTCACAAGGAATTACAATTTGTAAACTTTGAAATCACTCTAATAACAAGACACACTTCTCTTATATTATCAAGTTCTTTCTCAATTGATAAGAAACATGAGAATAATAATACCCACTAAATACTCTAGATGGCTAATAAGCAGGTTCTACTCAAATTTCTTTAGGGCTTTTGTGGAGGTTTCACAAGTGGAACACCTATTGTAAAATAAATTGCATGAAATTGCCTGCATACAAAAAGGGACTTTGGTATATTTTTAACTATTTTATTTTGACCATATCTATTACTATCTCTATTCTTGCTCTCTCTACTCTATTTTGTGTGAGAGTATATGCGACTAACTAATATAGAATATCATTTTCTCCACCATTATCAGCCCTGCGACCCTATGTTCTTGTTTAATCTAACGGTAGATTACATTTTTGTTTCTCGACAAATTCTTACAAATCTTAAAATTTGCAGGGCATCAGATTTTGTTTTTTAAAAATACACCCAAACTTTTCTACTAAAATCATCAATAAGGTAATAAAAGTACCTGACCACCGTTGGAGGAACCTCTCCGTTATACAAATCAAAATATAATAATTTTGAGGCCTTTTAACCCTCAGGATTTTTGTCAAAACATCACTTTGTTGTTTTTCCAAGACCTCATGTCACCTTATTTGTTAGTTTCAAATTACCAGGACAACCAATCAACTTCATACTACAGTCAAAAAATTTGAGCTGTCCAAAATTTGAATGACCAAATCGCACTTATGCTACAATCTTGTCATCTATAGTGCTTAGATAAGAAAAAACTTTTCAGTATTCAAATTTAGCAGTAAATTGATTTGAAATCATTGATGCCTTACTTAATCATTTTAATATTAAAAAATAATTGAAGTACACTTACTGGTAACCCTTGTATACTCTAATGCAGATGTCATATTTTTCTCAAGCAGTATAGATGCAACCGGGGAACATAAACAGCATTAAAAATAAAATCAAGTAGACCTATTTTCAAGCTATTGGGATTTTCCCTTACCATACTGGAAAATAGTGTTATTTCAAACTTAATTTACTACAGAGCAGATTCATCCAAATTTTACAAATAATTCTTTCTTGCCACCATGGCAATTCTACACCCTGTATCCAAGTAGAAGTACCATTTCTGTTTTTATCAACCATATCAAACCGCATTATAGACTGAATTTTACAAATAAAGTTTGATTTTTTACTAATGGCACGGGTGATTGTTAGCAGTATAGCATAAAATTTCTATTTGCTTTTCTTGGATCCTACAAATCAAACTATCTATGACTAGATTTTTTTCCACAGTTATAACTAAATAATTTTCTCACAGTCAAAATTATTCTAAAATTATTACCTCTTCAAAATTACCACCTCTACCTCTATCAGGAATACACCTCAGAATTAAAATTGTTACCTTTACGCGTCCGAGGTTGTTTACTCATGCCTCTGTGACAGCGTGCAACCATATACATTGTGCAGCGGTCATCGTTCTCTAGTAGATTCACCTTGCTCCCTAGTTTTTTTCATTATTGTTTCCCCAAATTTAGCGCATCACGCAATGCAGCACTTTTCACTGTATCCTTCTTTGGTATATCATCCAATTTCTCATTAATTCTCTTTCATGCAAAATTAATGACCCATTACAAATCTTTAATACTGATTCTCCAAATCTTTCATCTCACGGATCACATTACCATAATCAAATTTCATGGGTAGAATATAAAGAACTTTCTCAAGGAATGCTCTGACAGGTAGATGATACTGATTAAGTGTCATCTCATTTTTAATAGCTGACAAACGAGAAAAATAAGAATCGATAGATTCCAACTGTCCATCTTCATCATGGTTCAAACTTTCTCTTCAACATCATCAAATTATTTGATTAAACCTTGTGAATACCTTTTATATTTTTTTCCAAAATATCCAGGCCTTCTTTGTCGTGTCATTCATTAGCCATAGAAATTTTCCTAAATATTGACATATCAAGCTGCGATGGAAGCGATATTAAACTATCTCTCACCTAGATCATCTTCACTATCTTGAATAAATGGAGTTTCAATATGCTCGATGCAATTTACAAGTCTTGAGATGTGTTTCTATCTGCTTTTGTCAAAATTGAATTCTATCCTCATTTTCAATTTTTCAATAGAACAAACAATATTAGGGTTAGGATTTGCCATAACTTAATTTACCGTAATGGCTTCGATACCACTTGAATCAAATAATTATCAAACATAACCCACGGAAAAACTCACAAAGATTGATATATAAGACAAAGGAGAATTCTTCTTTCGTGTTATTCAAAACAAAGCTGTGGCTACAAAATACAAAGGAAAAACCGGATAGAGGCTATACGCACAAGCATCATCCGACAGAGGGCACACAACTTCTTGCCCATATACTATGCGGCTCAACTAAGTAACTAATATATACCACTAGAATCCGAAACCACTAACTACTGGTGCTAGTATTAAAGGAGAGAATCCTACGTGGCCCCAAATAATTAAAAAATTAATACTCTAATGCTTGGTTTATTTTCCTACAAGTAATATGTTACCTCTTTACCTAAAATTTACATGCAACTGGGTCAAGTCGCATTTGAACATTTGTCTAAATTAATTTAGAAAAAAAATCCCAAATTGCTCTGCAATGCTAGTTGTTTGTCCTCAGTCTCGAAAATGAACATGGAAGCTTACTGTCCAAACCCGAGGGAGGGAGGGATGACGAAGGGAACCCAACCCCTCCCCTCCCAAAAGTTTTAAAAAATTTAAGGTGCATTTGATAAAGCTTGAAATCTGAAATCTATTAAGTGATTAAATTGTTTAGTACTAAATCTAATATATTTGAATGTATATCATATTCGATAGTGAATAGCTTATCACTTATTTTTTGGAGCAAGTTTTATGAAAATTCAGTGCCATAATAGTGAGGATGTTCTATTTTCGATTATCAAACACATCCGAATGTATTAAGATCTGAATTCATTAATTTTAAGTGCTGAATTAGGTTATCAAGCGGGTTTAGTTTTCTTGCAAAATTAGAAATTTTAGAACACTCCTTATAATTTTAAATTTTTGACCTTCCAAAAAACTTTAAAATATTTTATATTATACAAAATAAGTTTAGACATATTTAACCCTCAAAATGAATTTTCAAGTTGGTTTATGGTACGTGTAGAACCCAAAAAATTCATTAAAAATATATGGCGATAAAGTTGATAAAACCAATGTTCATGGGAGGCAATTTACACACATAAAATATGTGTAGGGAAAAGAGGAATAATATCAATATCAATAATACATCAATAATCACACATAATAACAAGACTCTTAAACTTTCACTCTTCTCAACTGGGACAATAACACTCCCTATTTATAGATTAGATGAATTGGTAAATAAGTCTTATAATTACAAGAAACTTTCTAATCAAATACTAATTCTAAAATACTAAACTGCCATAATTTGACTCAATAGAGCTATTAAAACACTAAAGCACTACTAAATAACAATATGGAAACTTCTACTTTTGAGTCTTGACTTAATATACATACAAACCTCTTGGAGGTGCAAACCAAAATCATTTGATTTGGGCTTCATGCTAAGATAGCAACTGTTGCAGCTGTTTTGTTCTTTTCTTTAAACTCCTTGTAAGTAACAATGTTTTAGGTAGAAAAACCGGTGTACAGAACTAAAAGTAAGAATAACACTAATATAAATGGACAGCAGTTCTCAAGACTTGAATCAATTAAAACTTATAACCTGCGGTGTCAATCTTAATTAATTTTACCACTTGAACAAGGTCGCACTTACCCAATGTTTGAATGACTTGTAGCGATAGCAACGGCTCATTCGTGTTAAATTTGCTTGGTCTAAACTATGTACTAGTATAAAAGTTTGATCAATCTTAAACTAGTGCTCAAATTTGGCGCAAAAGTTTGACCAATCTCGAGCTCCACGAAATTGTTCCAGACTGCGGGACATTCTGGAAAGCGTTAACCGGTTAATAAAATCTTAAATGCTATTTTTAGACAGAACTTAGCTGAAACCTGTAATATAAGTACCTCATATCTTAAAATCTTTCATTAATGTCATTGTAGGATTGTTTTATTCACCATATGTTTCCGAGAAGCCAAATCACAAATATGTATTAACCATTCATATTGTATCTACTAGGCGCTAAAGCAGTCTAAGCAGGGTTGAAATTATGGTTGAGGTTTATAAATATTTTAATTTGTCAAACACAATTAAAGCGCAATAAGTCAGCATCATCGGCCAAATGATGTAACCAACTAAAGTTGAAAGGATACGGGAGATAAATGCAAATAGTGTATTTATAGTGATTAGATCACATTCTTTGGTGTCTATATCTACTCTCAAAAATTCTTTCAACTTCTACCCTTACCTACATAAAAGTGTCTTATCGGATGGATGAGACAAAAATCCAAAGGTTGAAGATCAACCTTACCCCTTATGTTCACCAATATAATTCCCCTTAACTCAAGGCTTTTGCACTCTCCTTAGAGTAAATTTACATTATTACAAGTTTTACAAAATACGAGAAAATTAAAAGCGCTCTAGAAAGTGTGGATGTACAAGCCAAAGTCACAAACACCATCAGTGGTTTTGATGCTCTAATAGTTCAATGAATGAGAACTAGACCTAATAAAGTTCAATTTGAATGGTTCAAATGATGTTCAAATGAAGATGAAAATAGCTCAAAGTACCTTGCAAATGCGGGAGGCTTTAGAGTATTTTTAGTGGTGAAAAAACAAGCACCAGTATTCAAATTCAAAAAGTACTAGCAGTTGCTCATGAACACTGGAAAAACTAGACATTCGGCTTGAAGAAAATATTAGCTGGTAAAGCTTTAGTTCCTTCTGTTTTCACTTGGCATGAGCCAAGAATCTGGCTAGGCTTCTCCGTGGCTCCAAAACTTACTTACAAAAACATTTCTTTTTCCAATAATTTGAATTTTAAATTTTAAAAACTAATTTATAATAGGTTCATTGAGATTCAATCAAGTATAAAAAAAATAATAAAACAAGCTAGTGCAAAACGAAAAGTAAAGCTGGACAATTGATGGGCAGAAATTGTGTTAGGACCGTGAAGTTACTAGGGCCATAGGGCCTATCTATATATATATATGTATATATGTATGTAGGTATGTATGTATGCATGCATGTGTGTATGTATGTATCTATCTATCCATGCATGCATGCATGCATGCATGTATGTGTGTATTATTGTGCGTAATGTAATAGTAATATCTAGTGAACTAAGGAAAAGAACTTAGATTAACTATAGGAAAGAACTAGGACATGTATTGTCAGTTATGGCAAAAACAAATTAGTTCAGGAAGGATTGTGATTAGGGTTTGCCTATAGTACACCTAGCGTTAAAGGGGAGCCATTCTTCTTGCAAATTTTCAGGAAATAAATGAGAGGAAGAGGGAGTGAGAGAGATGGCTAAAACTCAAGAAAACTTGGGAGTAAACGAGGTACACAAACAAGGAGTTCATGCTTGTGTTGAAGAGGTAAAACCCTTGTGTTATGCACTTAGTGAATAATCATGTGATTTGAGTACTTTAGTAGAAGGAAAAACCGTGTCGAGTATTGATCTTATTCCAGTTATCATACTTTGGGGTTTCATATGTGGTTGTAAGGAGTTTAATTGATAAGCTTTGGGTGATTAAACAGAAAGGAAACAGCTATTAGAGCTTTGACAGATTGCAGTGATGAAAATATGAAATCTGTTTGTGGCCTTAGAGGCTGTTGTTTTTCATCAAATTTTGATATATATTATAGATCTACATGTATAGGGTTTTTATATAAAATTTCAGATCAAAATTTGATGTTTAAAAGGTCTTTTGATTTTTTGCTTTAAAATTGGCCCTGCAATTGACATATTTGCATAAAGTTAGTTTCATGTCAAGAAACATTTTTCTTATGTGTAACTTCGAAAGAATCTTTAACAAGAACCTTCGTAATGTGTAAAAATATATTATGAAAATTTAAGGATTTTTTAAAACGTTTTATGTGTTTTCTTTAAGTTGGAAAAACTAGTTTCCTAATCTGCCAAATTCCTGTGCGGATTTGGAAATTTGGTTCTTGAGGGTTTAAGTTACAAACTTCATGGGAAATTCCACTAAAACTGACATGGAATTGGATTATTGTTTGTAAATGAACACTGAAGGTTTTGGACATCAAATTCAGATTTAAGAATTATTTTTGCAAGTGTCAAGTGGGTTAGCTTAAATCTTGAAAATCAGTTGGGAAGTTTAATTAGTCATTGTTTTGAAATCTAGAAAGCATGTTTAAACTTTAGTTTTTGGGGAGACTTGTTCTTGGTTAAAGGCTGGTTTAAAACATCACGAAGAGTAAATGTGGGGATTTTTAGTCATTTAACTTAGAAGATTATGATTTATCCCAAGGATAAGTAGTAAACAGAATCTACCAGGTTTAGTAATCAGAGTTCATGAATGATTTTGCCAAGGAAAATGAATGATTTTTGGAGGTTTTCTTGAGAAAGTTGTAGGGTTTCGAATCTAGTTTGTAGGTGTTTTTAGTTTCTAGATACGATACATATATTTGAAGTTATAGCTGAAATACTAGCAAATAATTGAATCTGGAAATCTCTATAAGATGAAGTAAAGATATAAAGATCAAGGTATAAGATCAAATTGGTCCACACGGGTTAGGAGTATTTACTTGTGGATAGTTAGATGATACTTTTGTGTATTAAGGTATCTCAAGAGGTGGAAAAATAAGAGTTGTTAGTTTAAATTTGAGGTGAGTATTTCTCACTATTCTTGTAGTTAATTTTACAACAAATGTTTTATGAAGTTAATTGTTGTTTTTACTATGTGAAAATACGAATCATATATGCTATTTTGACTAGAGTTTTGCAATATGAAATGCACTACATAATAAAGTAATGCTAATGTAATGAACCCACTTAATTATGATCATAACTATAATCAGTAGGAATAGATCCACCTATATAATTATGAATTTGAATTTGAACTATAAACTTTCCCTAGTGGGGTTAAACACTAGGACGTGTACATAGAAAGCTGATGAATGCATGATCCTTTAGTTAAGTTAAAGATTTAATTTTGAGACTTATGAATTGGAATTTGATACACTTACATGTTCGAACTTGTGAATATGGATTCTATGATTTTTGTGAAATTTAAGTTAAGATTATGAAATGTGGACTATTTTGTTTGCAACTTATATATATGTGTGTGTGCATGTAATGTGCATGATTCAGCAAGAATAATTAGTAATACTTGCTGAGCATGCCAATGCTCACTATCCTTCTCTCACCAAATCTTACAGACAACACTGAGGAGTATGAGTTAGTATTGTTGGAAGTAGAAGAAGTATAAGTGGTGTATCACTGGAAGTTTATGTAGTAAATAAGTTTTTCACTTTTGAAGTGGATTTTATTTCTAATTACAATTAAAGAAATATAATAAGTGGCGGCATTAGACCACAATTAGACAAGTTTGGACTTATTAGTTATGCTAGTTGAAGTTATGCTTAGCCCTATAGAAGCTTTGAATGCATCAAATTCAAGAGTATTCCACAAGGTTGTTTAGCAAAACAAGATGCCTTGTGAGATTTAAGGGGGTTTGAGCAGGAGGTTTGAGTGAAGGGAACAATGAGGGGGAGGTGTCCTTTGAAGAAGAAACATGTTGGCTTTTCCGGCACCCAGAAAAATATACAATAAAATTGCAAAGGGCCCCCTCAAAATTCTGAACATTGATTTTCAGCTTGGAATGAATTAGAATATGGCCCTCAAGGTTTCAAACTATGCATGCAGCGCAGAGAAAATGAAAGAAATGTCAACTTGAACCCTTTGAAATTTAACAAATGTGTCCTGGGGGGTCAATTGAATGAAAAGAGAGATAAGGGAAAATTCTAAAAATGAAGTTACATGAAAGGGTCGATTAGGATGAACTCTTAATAAAATAATATGAGCATGTATGTTGTAGAATTTTTGCATAGTTCAGGAAAGTCTAGATTATGGGGCGTCACAATTATTTTATTAAAATAATTAATTTAGTGTGTTACCCACGTCGGGATCAAAAAAATTATGATTTAATAAAGATTATTAATTTATAGAGTTTTTACTGCAAATAACTTAAGATTAATACTTTTCTCTATCTGGCCTTTGGAAGGAATATTCCAAACACCAAAGAGAAGCTGAAGTTGAGTTTGGGATGGGATTTCACTCAGCAAATTTTGAAGTCAGGTGTTAGGCTTTAACTGTGGCTTCTTGTCTGTTGTGCAAACTTCTTGGCTATTAATAAAAGTAAAATTGCATGCGAAACATATAAAACATAAGATTTCTTTTAAAAATCTCTTCACTCCTTTGATATGGTATTAAAAAAATAATCATAATTCACAAACCTATGAATATTCCAAGCATAATATTTTCTAAAATTTTATGAATGCATATTTTATAATTTCTCAGCATAGTATTAAGGAATAGAATTTCTCTTTAGTCAATTTCCTTACAGGATAAAATGCAATTAGGTATCATTTAGAAATGACATGTAAAAATTAAATGAGCAAGAAAATAAAATCACTTTCTTATATTCCCAAATATGAATGCACATTGTTCAAGTTATATATATGTTATGGGGAGAGGGATGGGTTGGCATTGGGATATGGGGGGAAGGAGTACAAGTGAGATGTCATGAGTTTGAAACCTCCCACTTATCCTAGAAAAGAAAAAGAACAAAGTTATATATGTAATTAGATCTTGAGATTATGCTTAAGAAATAGAATTCAAGAAAACAAAATGACTTTCTCATGTTCCCAAATATGAAAATGTATTGTTCAAGTTATTTTTGATTTTTGGACCTTGAGACTGTATTTAAGAGATAGAATTTGGTTACCCTAAATTTCTTTATTAAATATAAGTTTATTTGGAACAAGACAATGTAAAGATAGTGTTTGGAAAACCTTATAGTTTGAACTTACCCCTAGAATTCCAAGAAAACAAATTTCCTTTTAGGAAGAGAACTCAATTGGATATTGTTCTTCCTTTGAGGAAACTAATTCAGATTTCGGGTTGTATGAGATGACATTCGAAAAATAAATAAGAAGAGAGAGTATTATAATACCATTTAGAAAGTAAATAACAAGAGTATGAGAAAAAAAAATAAGTTACTTGGACAAAGATCTTTCATGTTTAACCATTTTTATTTTTGGGCTCTACGGTAAAGGATTAGGTTTTTTTTTTTTTTTTTTAAGATTCAGGTGGAACTTAAGATTTAGGAGGGGTGCAGGGGGGAGACAGGGAGATTATTTTAACGTAATTTAATTAGTAAAATTTTGTTGTAAAAAAAAAGTAATAAAAGAAAGTATTTAAAAGAGAATAAGCAAAATAGAAGCACGGGTCCATGCGAGCAAAATTCAGCCAATCACATTTTTATTGCAGCTTTGCAACCAGTGCAATTTCATTTTTGCATTCCCATGCACCTTCAGCCGAACTTCTAGATAGCCTTCTGTGCCTTTCTGGCTAGTATTTCTCATTCACGATTAGAAGTGTAACCTAGGTGCATATTATTAAAAACAATCGAAAGTACCATTTACATATTTTCTGGCTAGTATGTGCAACGTATAATTCAATTAAATCACGCAAATAAAATGGAAATTCCTAATTAAACAATATACCCTACTACTCTTGGATAGTTAGGGGCAATAATATATAAATATAAATTCAATTAACAACTAATTTTAAAGGTAACCTAAAAGTGCACTTTAACGAAAAGGATAATTAAAGATAGAATTAATCAACAATTAGAGAATAATCTTAAATTTAAATTACTTTAAAAAACTTTATCAGAAGGAATACATGATGAGCTGAAATATTTATCAGCAATAGTAGACAACAAAATTTAAGAAACCAAAACAAGAAGTCAAAGCACAAACCTTAAGAAGATTTACAATTAAAGGATGTAGGAAACACTACTTCAAGCCTATTTGGGACAAAAAGAAAGTATACTAATGAACAAAAAAAAAGTCACAATACAATTCAGGCAACTCGAATGATCATCAATAATCATATAGGTACTGTTCGTGCTGATTTCTGCAGTCCACGAACACTTGTCGATTGAGGATCGGCTGTATGCGCATGCCACCTAGTTTGTCGTCAAAAACTAGGAAAATTCAAGTCCACCGATTAGGTGATGTCTTAGTCTTAGTGCGCCGATTGTCCTGACTTCTAGACGGTTGCTGTTCGTCCGCCTTGAGTGGCCTCAAGGACTTAAATCCCGTATTGATGGCGGTTGAAAAGAAACAATTATTGAATAAATGCTAACAAGCGGTACCGATGCACTAAAGAACTCGAGACTAAAATGCGTGGAAAACAAATAACACGAGCAAATTGATTATGAAATAAAAGGATTGAATTGCAGTGCAGAAATAAAGAACATGAACAACTGATTGAAAAAAACAAGTAGGACATATGCTGATTGAATAATGAAGCGAAATAGAGAACATGAACGCATACGATTGCGGAATGAAAAGGGCTATCTAAAAACTATTCCTATTTGCTACTCGGCTGTTTGCGTTTTATGATGTTGTTGATGATGTCTTTTTTGTTGGAACGCTCACTGATATTTATAGGTACCATTTTGCAACCTGAAATCGGTGCGGGTCTTGCTCCTTGCCCACTTCCCCATTTGCTGCTGATCTTGCGAATAGTGGGGCTAGTGCTGTCTCGCACTTTCTAGAATATAGGGTCATGCCAACTGCTCTATCTGCTGAACTCCCACTCGTTCCCAATAGTGGGATGCTTGTTAACCGTCGAGTGACCCTGGCCCTCTTGCGCACCAATTCATTCAGTGAGTCCCTCATCTCCTTCACCGTTATTGGTCGCTCTCTGGATTGGCCCTCCCCTCAACCGCCCGATCCTCGAGCTCTATAACGAATAATTGACTCTTCATCCTTTGGCCGCCGATACCCTTGGTGCCTACTGTTAGGAATGATTTTTTGTATCTTTTTAGGCCTCATAATCAGCACATCATAGTTGTTCCTATTTTTTACCAGCTTACCGATCGATCATTTGGGCGCAACAGCTACCTCCCTCAAATGTACAATCGACGTATATCGCCGATTTTGCATTTGACTTGTATTTGTCACTTCCATCTCTCCTTCTAACCGTCGTTTCGTCCTTCCTGCCACTGGCCCTTACACGCGTCACCTCCCTAGCAGCTGGCTACTCTGATCAAGATTCGGTGTATATCCTTATAGTGTTGGACTCCTTGATCTTTGCGCAGAATCATCAATGCTGACGGCTCCTACCCACAGCTGTCAATCAGCACTTCAAATTTCAAAAACTTTTCCCCATCTTGTTCCACTTCTATTTGCAATCGAACTCTCGATCTTCCCTTTTATCTCTCAGAGTTTTTTTCTTTCCTCTTCTTTTTTCGCTTTTACTCCGGCTTCCAGCCGGCGTCGTTTTCCTTTCCTTACCAGGCCGATCATGGAAGCCTCCCAGCGACTCCTCATCTCCGTCTCAGCCACCAAGCCATTACACCATGCCTTGATCTTTTCACTTCATCCTCGGCCGGTTCTAGCCCCCTGCTTCCATACCTATGAGAAGTCACTCATTGAGCAGGTCCCCATCCCGTCATCGGGCCTCGATGGAGAAGAGCCAACCACCCCTGAGACCCTTCTTCTGTACACCACCAATGTTTTCCGGGGATCGATTCCTCAGCTCCGAACATGGCTATGGGGAATAGACAAACGGGATATCAATACCCGTTTCTGCCAATGGGTTGAGAGGCTGAAGCCCCAATTTCCCACTCTCTGGAAATCTGTTGGCATTTTTGATACCATAGAGCTGTGCAAATCCGCCATCCTGCCTGACTTCGAGCTTCTAGCCGCGACTCGATGCTTCTGGAGCACCTCCTCCAACACCTTCCTTTTCTCCTGCGGCCCCATGACGCCGACGGTAATGGATAGCAGTGCCATCACCGGGCTTCCTCCTCACGGGAAGAATATGGGTGTTGACCTTCGTCTGGTTAAGACTCGGGGCAACTATGGTCCCATTAGCAAAGAAACAAAGTCCTATGGACACTTTTTGGATTTAAGCTTTCAAACCCAAGTCCAAATCTCCAGCCTCGAGCACATCAACTTCCGGTGCTTTTGGCTCTGGATACATTTTGGCACCTACTCAAATCACCCAGGATTTCTACCATGTTGCTTTGGCCCCGGTGAACGGGCGCCGATTGGCTCTGGCGCCTGCCGTGCTCTGCCACATATACCGAGGTTTGTTCGAACTTCAGTCCCTCCTGATTGTCCGGGGATCGATATGGTTCCTTCAAATCTGGTTGCAGGGTTATTTTCCCTCGGTGAGGCCTGACGTTGCTGGGAGGTCTTGAACCTCTTTGAGCCTATTTTTGAACAAGTCCCCAAGCTCTCTGCGTTTTGCCGACTACATTTGTTTGTTTTATGATAAATCTCCTGTGGTCGGCCCTGCTTACGACGTGGTTTACAACCGTCGATTTTCGCCCTCGTGGTTCGCCCTCACCGCTTCGCGTACGAATCTGTCTGCCGAGAAGAAGGCGGAACAAGAGGCCGTCTGGAAGTCATACCTGGTGTGTCGGCATCTAGACTACGGCTATGACCATATCCCTCCTGTCTCCAACTTCAAGCAAATCAAAGTTGGAGTTGAGCTGTACTGCCCCCAATTTGTGGGCCGACAATTCAGTCTAATGCAAGCCATTCCGGCTTTCCCTTCCTATCTTCACAACTCCCATGATTCTCAACCCAACTTTGAGGATGCCACCGATTATCGGGGCTTCCGTAAGGCTGAGCGCCGAATAATGAAGCTATTTGCCTTTGCGCCCTTCCCCCAATTTGGAACCACCACTGGGGACTATTTGCCATGGTGGGATGACTTCTTCCATTTCCGCAGCGACAATGTAGAGACCCTGCTTGCCAAACTCCTTCCGTCAACAACTTAGAAATCTGTCAAGCGTAAGAGGGTGTCGGCCATCTCTAAAGGTAAACTTCGTGCCGATATCATATCTTTTGAAAATTATTATCGGATTAAATGGAATCCGTTCCGCCGTGCTGAAATTGCTCGTGAGGTGGCGGCCATTAATCATCGAAAGGATGAGGAACCCGAGCTAGTATTCTCCGAGAGTACTAAGCGCTACTCTTTAATGACTCGATGCCGCCGTTTGAAACATTTTATCGGTAGCGTATTCGACCTTACCTCAATCCGATCGCGATTTGTGATGTAGCCGATCCTTATACCCCTCTTTATGTCGATAAAAAAATCCGGTGCGGCTACCCATTGTTACTCATGCAAGGATCTGATTTCCAGGCGTAGTTAAAGTGGTGCGGCCGCCGGCCGGGTGTAGATCATTGTTCATTCCATGTTAACCTTCGTTGATACTAATCTTACTTCCTTGTGTGGTTTTCTTAGGTACGTCCATGGGAATAGCCATCGAGGAGATTCAGCTCGGATGATAGTCTTGGAGAATGTTTGAAAACCCGCCGACTAAAAGGGAAAAGCGGTGCGGCTACGGACACGAGCGGCCAAGTGCCAAATTGAAGGTTCCTGCCCCCGACCTGTCAACCAAAGGGAAGGAGAAAGCTCCGCCAGCAATGGTCGATCTCCGACTCCTCCCATTCTCAAAGTGACCATGGGTTGCGAGGGCTTTGGAGAACCTCTCTAGCCAGTCTTCGCCCAATAAGTTTTCTTCAAGTCCCTCTGGTTCGCCACTCTTGATCTTAGATATCCTTCCTCCGACTGTAGAGATTACTCCTCCCCCCCGACCTGTCATTGCAGATCGGTGGCAGGTTAAAGAAGTTCTGGGCATCATCCTAGCTACCTCTGCAGGCCTACCTCCCGCTTTCCGTGCCGATGGTTCACGTCGATCGAGCAAAGCGTCTTGGCGGACTTGTTTTTAGGCCAGAACAATTGCTTGATGCCGACTTGGATGCTCTGCGGTTGGCATTAGAGTCTCTCACTAAGTCCAGTGACCACATCCGCCTGAAAGCGCACGATTTGGGTGCAATCAACGGCTCTTGCGGCTTGCCAGCACAATCTTTCAAGAAGGCGAAAGAGGACCTAGCTGCTTATTAGCACTGGGCCCAAGGCCATGAAAGAGGAAGAATGCATAGTTTCAGCGGAAGGTTGGACGGCAATGGCCGACAATCGACTCAAAACCCGGAAAGGGAGGAAAAAACAGAGCAAAAGTCCGTGGCTTTAAGCTTGACGCCGATCGGTGGCAGTTGATGCAACGCTCGTGTTCTTGAACGTTAAAGTCCCAGACGGAGTCAGGCTTCTTGCCGGAGTGATCACTTTGATCACCAAGTGGTTAGCTGAAATTTTGCTTCTGCCTCCATGATCCTGATCAGGTTTCCGCTGTGCGATGCTGTGAAGACAGGAAGATGCGGCTGTGGAGACCTATCCACTCCCCTGGAATGCCGAGGATCGCAGTGTTGCTTTTTTTTTTCTTTTAAGCGATTTGTCTCGGCCAAACTTCTATGCTTAATGCCTATTGGCTCTCGGTCACTTTTATTTCACCCCTTTTGTTGTTGACCGATATCCGCCTGTTTCGCGTTGATTGTCACGGCCAATCACCTGACCCCTACTTGTAGGCGACGATCTCAGCTGAAGGGACGAACTCTTTTAGGTATATCCCATTAATTGCTTTCACTGCGTGCAGCCATTTAGGTCTTGTAGAGCGTCACGATCCTTTAGAGAACTTTGCTCACATGCGAATGGCCCTTCCATAAAACCTCCATTTTTCCTTAAGGGTCTCTTAGAAGCGGTAAGATGGCCTTTAACTTATCGCTTCTTGAAATGTTTTCGACCGAACCACTTTTATTGTAGCATCCCCGCCACTGCGGTTGTTGGCGATAATATGATCCGGCGGCCTCCGGGTCTCGTTTATCTGGACAACTTCGGTAAGCATTGCTTCCTGGTATTCCTCTGTGAACAGCCCATGTTGCACGGCGGTCTGCCAATGATTTACGACGATCTCGGTTGGAGGATGGCGTGCGTGTCCATACACCAGTGAGAATGGCATCATGGCGGGGCTTTGTATGAAATTGTGCATAGGCGGCTTACGATAAGCGTTGCCTGCCTCACGGGGTTATCCTCTATCATCTTCGCGATGATAGCCTTGATCACTTTGTTGGTGAACTCGGTCTGCCCATTGCTCTAGGTAAAGCAAGGAGACGAGTGCGTTACCTCGAATCTATAACTATCAGCAAATGGTTTAAATTCTCCCTTTGCGAAGTATAGGGCCTAATCGGTCACGATGCATTCTGGTATTCTAAATCGATGTACAATGTGTTCCCTGACAAATTGTGTCACGATTTCGACCTCGCCGGTATAGCCTACCCGTTTTGGTAAAATTATCGGTGGCAGTTATTAAATAAGAGTGTTGTGACGAAGATGGAGGAAAAATCATACCGATTATATCGATCCCCCAGCATCTGAAGGGCCAAGGCTTGACTATTATCTCCATGTCACGCGCCGGAACCCTTTGGATCGGATACCCCGGCAGCCTTTGGCGAATGTTATGCAATCTTTAAGCATGTCGACGGTAGAAACGCACGCCTCGACACCCACATCATCTTGCGACCCTCTAGGCCCCGCAAGTGCCCTGGAATTTCTAACATTGCGGGTAGGCTTGGCAGGTGTTTAGGTACCGTGTACAATTCGACTTGCTACGTATAAGCGACCCGTCGAGCAATTGATAATGCGACGCTTCATTAGCGTGCTCCTCGCATGTAGATTGGGTCCTTCAAATATTTCATGATTGGCGCTGTCTCCCGCACCACAGTGCTGGTTCGCTAATATCTCGATCCTATGACTTATTCGCACGGTTATTGGGAGAAAGATCAACTTGAGCGTGCATACCTCTCGGTCGTGCTGACCAAGACCCCTGCTCTCAGTCTTTGAACCGTCGAACCACATTGTCCATTTCTTGGCATGGACACGTTAATGCCAATCCACTATCGACTCCCAGCGGGGTGTACTCAAGAAATCCCCGGCTTTCCGTTCATGGCGGGATGTGTTGGAATTGATACTCCATGAGATACAATGCCCATTTCCCTAATCGGCCAAGTGTGGTGATATAACATGTATTTGACGGATCAATTTTGAAATGGCGATATACCAACCACAGGGAGCATATAATGTCTTAACACAGGTGCTGGTACAAGGCCAAACATAGCTTCTCGATCGGCCGATATCGCACTTCGGTCAACTTCAGGACCCTACTCAGGTAATACACTGCTCTTTCGTTTCCCTTCTCGTTGTCCTGAGTGAAAGGAAGTAGCCAATAGTATCTTTTGTTGCCGATAAGTACAGTTTCAGTGGCTTCTCTTGGTTTGGAGAGATCATTATCGGTGGGTTGGCGAGGTACTCTTTCAACTTCTCGAAGGCCTCCTGGTGCTCGGGTTCCCAGGTGAACTCTTCGTACTGCTTCAACTTTAGTAATGGTGAAAAAACCTTGACTTTTCCGGCCAGATTTGCGATAAATTTTCTCAGGAAATTGACCTTGCCCATGAACTGCTACAATTCCTTTTTTATTTTTGGGGCCCGAGCGTTTATGATGGCCTTAGCCTTGTTTTCGTCCACTTCAATCCCTTTTTTATGTATTAGGAAACCTAGAAAGTTTCCTGCTGACACCCCAAACGCACATTTGAGAGGGTTCAATTTCAGTGATACCCTTCGTTCTTTCAATGTTCTTTCAGGTCGGGTGATCAGCAAATGATGCTAATTTGATAGCTATATCATCGATATACACCTCGATGAAGTCGCCGATGTATTCATGGAACATGCAAATTCATCGCCCTCTGGTATGTGGCGCCCGCGTTCTTTAGACCGAACGGCATCACCTTCCATTGATATATACCCCACACCTCGTGAAGGCTATTTTAACATCCTCCATTGCAATATAAATCGATTATAGCGGCGCCGCCTACAAACAATATAATCTCATACTGCTGATGAGTCCAGCCGTAATCGCGGCATCGGATATTGTCTTCGGGATGCCGGGTTGATTTAAAGTAGTGCACACCGTCTAGTCTATTCTTCTTGATCACGGCGCAAACGATTCGACAACCACTTGGCATAGATGGTCACTTCTATGAAATCAACCAAAAGCAAACTTTCCATCTCTTCCTTGACACGGACTCCCTGCGAGAACCTGGGTGGTTGCTTGTAAACCGATATCCGGTTCAAAGATCTTGTGTTCCACCCAATTTAGCCTAGCATTTTATTTGTAATCCCAAGTGAAACAATCCCGCAAGTCCGTTGGTCTCGATAATGAGCCGATAAACTGGCACTGATGAAGGTAGGTCGCGTCCCGCCTTCGTCCCCTAGATCGATCTCGCGGGTCTTTCACTTCAATTTGGCGTCGTTTTTGGCGTGCCATGGCCAATTTATTTTTCAACATGTTTTCCGATGTCTTCTTATATGACATGATCTCTTGATAGATTGCCCGTCGGCGTGGCCTTTTGCTCCCTCGTATATACTGCCACCGGGTTGCAATATGTCACAGCATACCTCCGTCTGTTCTTTTAGCGGTGATCTCCCGTTTAGCTTTCCTTGCCAGCAGCTCTTCTTTGCTTCTTCACTTGTCATTAAATGGGATGTGTGCAATCACGGCAAAAGGCGGCTCCATTAGCCGACTCCCCGCGATCTCACGCGTGCCAGAGCTCTGGTCGGCTAACGCGTTCGAGGCTAGGTCGTTCTTCCAACTGCTTTCTGGTGAAATGGTTTGGAACGATATTATTGCAGTAGTAAATGGTCTCGACTGTGTTTGCGTCGCACTTGAATGGCCGTGCATCAGCTCGAATCACTTCTGGATGCAATGAGGATGGCATGCATCTGGATGAATGTATCCAGTCTCTTCCTAATAATGCGTTATAAGTGGATGCAGTGTCAACCACAAAGAAGGATGTCATCGCATCTTGCCGCCATCGACACCTTTAGGAAGTACCGTGGGTGCCTTAGGTGAAGTTATTACGGTGATATGGCCGGTGGGGCAAATCCTCATGTGTCTTTCCAAGTCTCTTCATCATGCCTGCTGGCAGGATATTGATGGCGGCACCGTTATCCACCAATATCCGTGATGTTGGGACTCCCTCGATGTAAGCCTCAATGAATAGTGGTCTTAGATGTTTGGCTACCGAGTCCTCGGGTCGCAGGAGAAGTATCCTATCTGTGGCGCCCATGCTTTTGATGATCTGGATTTCGCCCCCCAGTGGGTCTTGCTTCGCAGTATCGGTGCTGTCCCCCGACCGTCTACCGGCTGGTTTCAGTGACCTCCTCCCCTACAGACTCAGGCTGCCCTTCCCTGGACATGAAGTGCATCGGTAAGGCCATCACCATGTTGACCTGCCCTTCAGGTAAGGAACCAAACCGGAATGGGTTGGGTTGCTGATGGTACCGTTCACTCGGTGCGGTCGTGCTTAGCAGCCTCCTTCTCCTTAGGTTTCCATTCACGCTCAACCTCACGCTTTGCCTCTGTCTGCTAGGCCTTGGTTTTTTTGTGTTTCGTTCAGGTCGGCGGAGAACTTGGGTGCGACTACTGCCATTTCTTGACCTCAGGTGGCGGTAGCCTCTCCCATCCCCAGGCGTTAGTATTTGAAGGTCCCTTTTCTCAGGGGAATTGAGCGTAATCGTGTGCAGACGCTTTTGCTCGTTGGCGTCGATCTTGCACGCCGTCGTGTGTGGCCCGCATTCTTCCATTCTCCCCAACCGATCCTTTACGCTTTGCCTAGGCATAGGCGCTGATGATTCCGTCCGGTGTCACGATTTAAGCAAGCGCCGGCGAGGCTATCACTGGACCTCCATTGCCTCCTCCGAATCCATGTTTGGGGTTCGCCGTTGATCAGCAGTGTCATCTGCTTGCTTCCTCCTACTTCTTTGGCAGCGCTATAGGACATTTCATTCTGACATCCCGAGATCTGGGTAATTGCGTCCATGATCTGCTGGTATCGCTGAAGACATTGTATGCACCTCCTATTTTCAGTACATTTGGAAATCGCTTTGTGATGTGAGTTGGGACAAATTCGACTGCCGCATTGAGACCCGTGGGTCGACTTGATGTTGATCCGTTGATGTCCAAAAATGTTGAAAAGGATTGTTTTCCACCCCGGTCGGCCCTATAGGCTCGTCGGTGAACTTGAACAACCCCTTTTCGATAGCTCTCTGGATATAGCTCCTGAAAACCATGCAATTATTGGTGGAGTGCGAGAAGGTGCTGTGGTACTTATCAGAATTCCTTGCCGACCAGTTCCTCTGGCTTCGGCTGCCGATAGTTTTGTGGGAATTTGACCCTTCTTTCCGTTTGTAAGAAGTCGAAGATCGCCTCTACCTGTGTTATATCAAAACTATACCGCTTCATTGCCTCGGTTGGCTTCTTTCACGAAAACATTGAATCTGCAGTGGCTGCTGCATCTTGGGTGGCACCAAAAGCAGCGGTAAAATACCGTCGTCGATGATTTCGGCGGCGTCCACTTCCGGACCGTTTCCATATTCCCCTAGTTCCTCCTGAACGTTTCAATCCCCTTAAAAGTTAACCCTCGAGCCGGGCTTGCTTTCAGCTCGGCCTCACGCTCTTGGATCCTCTCAAATCGGTGCACACTGTTGATGAGATCCCCAAGATCCCTGAATGTTTTGTCTTCGAAATGCTTTGCTGATTCGAAGTTCCTCATCCCCATCATAGCAGCCTCAACGTATTCCTCCTTTGGAGCCTTCACATTACACGCATCGACCGCTTCGTCGGTTTAGGAGGCTGTAGTCTCCCTACTTTTGTTCCATATGGCTTACATCGGTGAACTTCAACTCTGGTAACGGGTTGTGAAACCGGTTGTGGAATTCCATCTGGTCCCATTCCTCATTAATTGGGTTCGGGCTAATTTGGTGTATCAATCAGCCATGTGTGAGTGCGAAACAACCTCAACTTCAAAGTCGTTGGCCCGGCCTCCCATTGGATGTTGAATAGACCAATATGTTCAAGGGTGTTGTCTCTTCCCAGAATTTGATGAACTCAGGGAATCGGTATGGCGTGGAAAGGCGTGGTGTGGTCGATCCATTGGGGTGGCTTTGCGATATGTCCGGCGTTCCGGACTTTCCGCGACCTCGGCGACAACGACCGATCATTTCCGGGTCTAATCGATTGTTGGATCGATCCCATAGAAGCTTCCCTTCGCCATTGCTATCCTTACCGAGTCAGGATCGGTGCGGATGGGGATCCTTCGGTTCGACCAATTCTCCTCCGACATCTGCGGATCGTCGGTGCTCCATCGCCATCACGTTTCGGCGGTCGTGCCCCAGCCCACTACTGGCTGGATGGTCCCAAATCAGTGCCCCTCATCGCTGGGGGTACATATGGGAAGCCGGTCATTGCCTATCGGCTGCGTCTTTGCGACTGCATACCATACGTATGCCTTTGGCGATCCCCTGTTGGCGGAAATACCGGCATGTTCTCTCTGACTTGCCTCCCACAGCGACTTGGGACACTGTGCTTTCTCTCCGAGAATCGATTACGCTGGGTGGTAGGGATGACCTATCTGCTGCGCGTGACGTTTCTTCTGCTACCGCCTTTCCTTTATCCACCACCATGCGTGCGTCGATCGACCGCTGACTCTTTCCACCATCCGCCTTTGACAAGGGAGGTGGGCGTCAATCGCCCAACCGGCGACAATTCCACTTGCCCCCTATCTGAGATTCAACAGAGGCGTCCAACCTCCTCATATCGGCTGCTAAGAGGTCGGTTCTCACGTCGAACCTAGATCCAAGGTTATGTCTGCTCTAGATGTAACTTTTCATTATCCCATCCTCCGCCCTCGCAAAATGCGATTCGACTCCATAATTTCCTTCGGTGATCACCTCCTCCGGTGTCCTGCCAGAAGTGTGTCAAGCCAGATCCATTCTTCTCCAATGGGCACGTCCTCTTTGTATTTCCTTTCTTGCTGGTCCAAGCGTGACTCTAAGACACCGAACAATTTATTATGCCACACCATCCATTCGGTGTTGACTACCGGCCCTTCTGCCTGCCTCGGCCAGGGTTTCTTCCTCGGTACTAGACGTGATCCTCTACTAGTATCTTTCCTTGCCATCTTGTTTCTTGCCTGGTGTTCCAGGCGTTAAACTGTTGTGCTGATTGTAGTCCACGAACACTTGCATTGAGGATGTCGGGCATCGCGATGCCACCTAGTTTATCGCCAAAAACTAGGAAAATTTGGAGTCCACCGATTAGGTGATGTCTAATCTTAGTGCAGATTGTCGACTTCTAGGCGGTTCTGTTGCGTCGCCTTGGTGGCCTCAGGACTTAAATCCGTGCGATGGCGGTTGAAAAGAAACAATTATTGAACAAATGCTAACAAGCGGTACCGATGTACTAAAGAACTTCGAAACTAATCGGGAAAACAAATAACGGTAAGCGATTATGAAATAAAAGGATTGAATTCAGTGCAATAAAAAAAAGCATGAACAAGCTGATTGAAAAAAACAAGTAAGAACATGTGCTGATTGAATAATGAAGAGAAACTGAAATAGAGAACATGAACGCCTTGATTGCAGAATGAAAAGGGCTATCTAAAACTATTCCTATTTGCTACTTCGGCTGTTTGCGTTTATGATGTTGTTGATGATGTCTTTTTTGCTGGGCGCTCTTGTTATAGGCACCATTTTGCAACCGTTTCCTCTGAAATTGGTGCGGGTCTTGCTCCTTGCCCACTTCCCCATTTGCTACTGATCTTGCGAATAATGGGGCTAGTGCTGTCTCCTACTTCCTAGAATATAGGGTCATGCCAACTGCTCTATCTGCTGAACTCCCACTCGTTCCCGGTAGTGGGATGCTTGTTAACCGTCGAGTGACCCTGGCCCTCTTGCGCACCAATTCATTCGGTGGTCGCTCTACTGGGTTGGCCCCTTCATCCCTCAACCGCCGATACCATCGGCGCCTCTACCAACGAATAAATCGGCTCTTCATCCTTTGGCCACCGATACCCTTGGTGCCTACTGTTAGGAATGATCTTTTGTATCTTTTTAGGCCTCATAATCGGCGCCTCGTAGTTGTTCCTATTTTCCACCGGCTTACCGATCGATCATTTGGGCCCAACACTATGATACTTTTTATTTTGTCGAGCATTGTTTTAGTCTCTCGTTTGATAGTTGCGCATGCTAAAATTCGATATATTCCATTTCATTTCCATTTCAGTCTTTTCGCAACACTTGGTCTACTTATTTTGTTAGGTCTCAACTTCTTCACTATGATCTTCCCAGTGGTTCATATAGGAAGTATAGCTGTTTCATTCCTTTTCGTTATTATGATATTCGATATTTAAATAGTAGAGACTCAAGTTGAAGTATCATGCTATGTACCAGTGAATGGTATTATTGGACTGATCTTTTGGAGGAAAATGTTGTTTATTTTAGATAATGAAAGCATTCCACTACTTCCAACCAAAAAAAAAATATGAACTAGGAATGATCTTTTGTATCTTTTTAGGCCTCATAATCGGCGCCTCGTAGTTGTTCCTATTTTCCACCGGCTTACCGATCGATCATTTGGGCCCAACACTATGATACTTTTTATTTTGTCGAGCATTGTTTTAGTCTCTCGTTTGATAGTTGCGCATGCTAAAAATTCGATATATTCCATTTCATTTCCCATTTCAGTCTTTCGCAACACTTCAGGTCTACTTATTTTGTTAGGTCTCAACTTCTTCACTATGATCTTCCCAGTGGTTCATACAGGAAGTATAGCTGTTTCATTCCTTTTCGTTATTATGATACTCGATATTTAAATAGTAGAGACTCAAGTTGAAGTATCATGCTATGTACCAGTGAATGGTATTATTGGACTGATCTTTTGGAGGAAAATGTTGTTTATTTTAGATAATGAAAGCATTCCACTACTTCCAACCAAAAAAAAAATATGAACTCTCTGATATATATATATATATATTGAAAAGGTACAAAGTCGACTAATTTGGAAACTTTGGAGAATTTAATCTACACCTACTATTCTGTCTGGCTTATGGTTCCCAGTCTTGTCTCTGTTAGTAGCCCAGTTGTCTTCAATACTTGAAGATTTCTTTTCTTGATAAGCCTACAACTATCCACAATATTGGATCTGTATAAGTAGATTGTAAATTAGTATTGTTACAACTCGTGAATAGTCGAGTAAATACTAACAAATAGATATAATATTCATATTGCATGATACTTGAATCTACTTTAGTTACTTTTATAAGAAGTTCACGTAGGAGTAGCTTTAACGGCGGGTATCCACAGGTGGTCGCCCCTGTGACAAAGGTATGGGATGGGGAAAAATGCACGGTGGGATAGGGGACTGGAGAATTTTTCTCATCTTACCTTAAAAGGGGCAGGAGCAAGAAGGATTCCCTCGTCCCATCTCCCAACGTGCCTCCAACCTATACGCCTGTTTGCCAATTGAGTTTTTTAGATATTTATTTAAAAATTTTATTGTAACTTACTCTGGAATTTGTTTTTTTTTTTAAATGTGTAAAAACTTTCCTTTTTTCTATTTTTTTCTTTTCCGTTTCCATTTTCCTTTTCTTTTTCCCTTTCCTTTTCTTTCCTCTCATCTTCTTCTCCCCAACCATGAATATGATTTTTAGATTTGGATTGAATTGAGAAAGGATATACAACTATACACCAAATAGATAAACATATTTAACCTAATCATGAGAGTAGATTACAATTTGTATGACATAAATATATTACTTAGATCTTAATGAGTTTAATTGAACACTTATAATTGCAAGAGAGACATAAGATTTAATTAGGCGTACATTAAACGCATCAAGAGATGATCTAGAATACAACTGTATGATACATTTATAATTTGTCAGGAAAATAATGAGAAAATTAATTCAAAATTTTGAATTAAAACCTGAAACCCTAAACTTGCTCCTATTATTTTCTTAACCACTCTTTATGTGATTTGATTATTTATTTTGCTCTTGATTAATAATTTAACCCTTTTAACTCTAATTTTACAATTTTTCTGAATAATTAAAGTAGCAAATTAATTAATCCTTGTGGGTTCGACCCTTGTATTACTACAAATGATTTAGTACTATGACCAACTCTGTATAGTTGTAGGAATCAGTTGTCCAAGTTTTTGGCACTATTATCAAGGACGACGCTTAACTTTTCTACTTTAGCTATTTTGTTCTTGTTTTCATTTTATTTTATTATTTCTTATCTTTAGTTCTTTATTTCGTTTTTAATTCTCTTATTTAGGTGCTTGGTGTATAATCCAATCTCAAAACAGTAATTTGGTGTTTGATTCAGAGATTGAAAAAATTGCAAAGTACATAAGGAAGCAAACTCGTTTGCAGAAACAAGTTGTGTAATCATCATCATCTGGGATTAATATTGCCATTGAGTTAGTTGAATCGGGTTTTTCAGAAGAAAAAAATGGCGGAAGAGAGTCAAGCGAGTAACAGTCAATGTCAAGTACTACCACCAGCAGCTCCACATGTTGGAATTCATTTGAAAGACATCCAACATCCCGTAATTGTAGCTTTCCTACATCGTATCTAGCTGAGTGATGGTGCAAGGAATTACAAACTTAAGACTGTACACTTCAATATGCAACCTGCTTTTCACAGTCTAGCCAATGAACACCCACTCGCCTTTTGATTGATAATTTCCTGCAAGTGCATAAGGTCAATTGTAGTAATAAATTATCTAAAGTATTTCAGGGTTGAACACACAGGGACACATAAATTTTCTACTTTAAATACTATGAAAAATAATAAAATTCAAATTAAAAAGAATTAATATTTAACTAAGGAATAAGATAAATAGTCAAATTTGAATCAAATAAAGAGTGGTTTAGAAAACAATAGACGGGAGCCCAGGTTTTAAGTTTTAATCCAGAATTTTGAATTAATTCTCCAATTATTTTCTTGACAAGTTATGAACGCATCACACAATTTTATTTTAGATCACCTCTCGATGCATCCAAAGTATGCCTAATTAAATCTTACGCCTCTCTTGATATCATAAGTGCTTAATTAAACCCATCAAGAATCTAAGTTATATAATTATTTCATACAAATCTAACTTACTCTCGTGACTAAGCTAACTATGTTTATTTATCTAATGTATTGTTGTATCTCCTTTTTTAATTCAATACAAATCCAAAAATTATGTTTATCGTGGTCAATCACAGATATATGATTAAAATCAAGATAAATAAATTATAGCAAAAACCAAGAATTTAACTAGAAAATTTAATCAAAATCCCTTCACAAGAACCCTAGCCCTAGAATAGATTTAGATCGACATGATAGGAAGAATTAAAACCACAAATTTAAACGTTTACAAATATAAGAAAAAAAATTAAGAAAACTCCTTAATTTGCTCACCCCAATCTTCTCCTTGATCGCACCTTAATTTGCTTGCCTTCAATCTTGATCTCTTAAGAAAAAGCTACAAAAAGATATTAAACTAAGCTAGACTATTGTTTTCTAAGCCCTAAAAATGGTCGAAATAGTCCTATTTATAATTTCTCAAAGTTACAATTGAATCCCAAAAAAATATGCATCCAAAAGAGAACAAAAATGATTTCATGTGATTTCCTGACAAAGATTGGTGCCAAGACCGGTGACAAGTCCAGTGCTGGTCTTGCTCTGCCAAATTTTGATTAGTCTCTAGTTCTTCAATTCCTAAGCATCACAATTGTTTGACCCTTCACGAAACCTTCAAGTCCATGCAATTTTATGTCAAATTGAATCCTTTTCCCGTCAAGTTAGGCAGCTTCAATTATCGTGTTCCAATTTCATGTGCAATTCCAAGAAAATTTGCGTCCAATAAATACATTTTCGGTCTAGAACAAAAATAAACACAAGTTACGTAATTTCCACCCATATTAACACTCAACATAGCAATCCAAGCACTGATTATTCATATTAAATAATTATAAATTACATGATATCAAACTCCCCCACACTTAATCCGTGCTTATCTTCGAACACGAGAACAACCAATTAAACACAAACAATCAGAAAAGTTCAAGCAATGACTATTCCTCAAGTTGATTATTATAAGGCACAATCACAACAAATGTCAAATGTTAATAGCGAAGTCCCAAGAAATATCTCTCCCATTAACTTTAAACACAAATGGCTCTTCCAACTTTGGCTAACCAAACTAAGAATATAAAATGTTCAACCAACATTTTTTCGCAAATGTCCAGCTATTAAGCAAAATCTCAATAAATAACCACTTGTATCCACAGGCTAGTGCCCTAATTCACTTTTTTTTTCCTCTCTTTTTTTTCCCTTTCTTCTCTCTCTTTTTTTTAAAGGGATAATTTCAAAAACCTCCCCTGAGGTTTTATGAAATATCACTTAGCTCCCACGACATTTTTAAATCTCTCTTGCCACCCTTAGAATTGACATTTTGTTAACAATGTCACCCCTTCTCAACAAAAATAATATTAAAAAATACATGTTGGAGGAGAGAGAAAATTTTAGTTCCCTTAATACCCTTAAACTATCCAAAAAATATAACAACGTGGAAACATAATATTAACAAGTTATGAATCTTCTATTAATGTCAATAGCAGCAATCGACAAAGTGACATAGTCTAATTTGTAATTTTCAAGTAAACAAAAACATCACCGGAAAGTAGTTAACATATAGGGAGAACGCACATAAGTACTTGGCATCAACTATCTATTTGCATAGACTGATCAGGAAGAATATCTCACAATCAATCAATAAAAATTATATCACTCTCTTACTTTTATGTAACTATTTTGGTCATGAAACCCACAACATCTCCTATTACTTATTGATCATTTAAAGTACAAGCTCATAATTTTTACTTGTTATGCAGTTTTGTTTTGAGGATCACACCTTCACTCCAAATCTTAGGAAATCATCTTAGTGAAGTTGCAATTTTCTCCTCCTCTACTCCAAATTTTTGCATTGTTCGCAGAAGAAAGAAATAAAGAGAGAAAAAAAAGGATGATTACAATTTATAAATAAAAGTCATATTGTTATGAATATTGTGACGGCCCCACCTCCCCCTAAGGCGAACCAAAGAGTTTAGCGGACCGTCTGCCCAACTCTCGCCAGGACTCACTACAAATCTTCAATCAAAATACAGACCTCAAATAATTACAATTTAAGATCTCTAAAATAATAATACAAGCAGTCATTCTTAAAACCTTATTTGAGGTCCAACAATAAATAATAATTAACTTACAAGAGTAAATTCTCAATAATTTCTATTAAAAACTCCGATAATATCAATTTCAGGTACAATAAACCATTAACTACATAAATTAATATTAAGCCTATACAAAAGTATGAAAATCCTACCAAAGTAACTAAAACCTGATCTGATCCCACTTCAAGACGTTAAGGAAAACAAGCGGGGTGAGCTAGCATTTCCATGAGGCCAAGGAAAAGAAACATGCAAGCACACGAGCAAGAACACGGAATGAAGCAAGAAACTTGAATAAAAAGTAATTTTGAAACATTTAGCAAATAGGGAATTTAAACACAATAAAAGGATCTTGGAGCTTTGAGGAGCTAATCCGCCTTGGCAGCTCGATCCACTTTTAGTTGACTCTCAGATCAACCAAGTAACCATGTCCGTAGTACTCCACTTACTTCCTCAACCACCATGACACCCTCGGATCCAGTAACCAAACACGCATTTAAATGGTAATACAACAAGTATACCTAGCAAGACCCCAATTCTGGATCAAGCTATAACACTTCCTATGGTTTATCAAGCTTCTCGACCAAGCCCTTGCCGGCGAGTTACAAGACTAGCCAATGGGTTGGGCGTCCCACTATGGTCATTCGATGAGACAAAGCTCCAATCGACATATTTAGTCATAGCATTGAGCGGTATGAACACCCCCCAAAGGCGTGATACATTACGCGCTCAATGCTCATGAGAAACACTTTCATTTGCATTCACATGTAACACTTATCACTTAACAAACAAGCAATCACATGAGGAGAGGACAAGGCGATAAAGTACACTAACCTCATTAACTAGCAAATACAAGAAACATTTCATTTAAACACTTAACATGCACTTGACACTCACCAATGGTCGAGTGAGAGAGAGAGAAAGTCAAGAAGTTAAACGAAGCTCCTGAGTCCTTGTAATTACCTGAGACATGTATAATCATGATCATTTAAGTGAACAATCAAGGCCAAGCAAAATTTTCAAGTCACTTTCAAGTTTATTGCAATATGAAGAAACTTTCGGGGTTTATGGGCAGAATTCTTTCAAAAATTGTAACTTGAGTTATATAAGTCCAAAATTTACATGGTTGGTACCGTTGGAAACCTTATTAAAACTTATAAAACTTTGTAGAAGGCACCAAGATAAAATTCTGGACGAAAACTGCCCAGAATTTTGATTAAGAAACTGCTACAGTACAAAAGAGAACATAACAGGTTGGTTTTTCAGCCAACTTTGAAAATTCACCAAAATTTTTAGAAAACGAATTGGCCTTTGAAATTTATACAGTTTAAATTACTATGTATGAGGTTTTAAATGCCACTAACGGAACTCAAATCCAATTCTCGAGCAAGAAAATATAGCTGCCCAAACAGAGCAGGTTGGAATTTCTGATATTTCTGGAATTCCAGATTTGTAGGGCCATTTTTAGAACACCATTTGAATGATGAATTCTTACTAAAAAATCACCAAATTTGGTACAATAACTCTACTATATATAGGTTATGTTCACACAAAAATTCAACCAAAAGCTCTCATGGGAAGAGAGTTTTATTAATGCCCAAAGTGCACTCAGCAAACTTGATCCAAACCTGTGAAGTTTTGTCCCCTTCATTTATGAGCTTCTAAGTTATCCAAATCACCACCAATTACCCTAATTTATCAAACCAAGCTAGTATTAATCTTCCTAGTCCTAATGAAGGTCAAGAGTGATGCAAGGTTAGATTAAAACATAGCACTAATTCATCCCAAAAATTCGGACAGCCTACCCCTTCCAAATTCCAGATTTTTGCCCCAACTAAGCCACCAATTCTGCATCAACTCTTGAAGGGATTTGTGTGGAACAAATTAGCATCTTAAACTTCAACATTTAAGCATCACATTTAGTCTTCAAGCTTGCAAAATCTCAGCCACAAAACAGAAATATGACAGCAAGATTTTCGGCCATCACTAAAGCTTCCAAAACAGAATTTTCTCCTACCACCCTTGCTATAACTTTTGTTGGGATTTTTGTGGGGAAAATTAACAACTTAACACTCAACATTTAAGCATTACAATCAGCCCTTAAGCCTGCAAAATGCAGCTATGAATTTAAAAGAAAAACAGCAAAGTTTCAACTTTAGTTCATCAATCTTCGCATGCTTTTGTTAAACGTTTTCATGCACCAAAATGCTCATTTTTGCAAAGAGTCCAGCCCTCATCTAGACCATCATCTTAGCAGTGAATAATCACAAAATAATAGTGTTAAAACAGGGCAAAATAACCCCAAAAGACAAGTAGTAATTTTGAACATTCAAATTCCAGATTTTTAAACTTTCTTGGAAGAAATTTCAGTTTTTGAGCAGTGTTCTTTGAAAAATCATAACTTGAGTTCTATAAGTCCAAAAATTACGAATATTATACCATTGGAAAATATATTCGATGAACTAAAACTCTCAAGAAGGTACTTATACCATATTTAAATCGAAAACCAATCAAAATCCAGCATAAAACTGCTGTCACAGAGAAACCGAAACTTATCAGTCTTGATTTTCAGTTCATTTTGAAAATTCGTCAAAATTCACAGAAATTGAGCTAGCCCTTGAAATTTATACTGCTAAAATAAATCAGATTCTAGTTTCAAATTCAACAAACGTAACTCGATTCGGACCTTCCTACACCAAGTTACAACAGTTGGAAGTGGGCTGCAAGACCAACCCTGTTTTTCCGAAAATTTCAGTTTTGAAGAACAAATTTGAGACATTATTTGAGCAACGAAATTGTACTATAAAAACACCAAATTTTGCAGGCAACAACCTCAATATGTAAGCTACTTTTACACCAAATTTCAGCTAAAAAAACGCATGGAAAGGCTGCAATCAAACCAACCAAAAAAAACAGGGCAGCGAGCCTTTCCTTCCTCTTGGTTTTCCTCTTCTTTTCCCTCTTCCATTTCTAGAAATTAAACACCACCTAAACATCTCACACACACACAATAGATCATCAACAGCCCCAAGTTCATACATAATGGGATTTCATAGAGCCCATTTTCAACAATCATCAACAAAATCTAACACAAGGAGCTTCAAGCTCTCTTAACCAAATAAATGAAAGAAATGAGCAAGGGTTTTGGGGTTTTGCCAACTTACCTCTACTCAACAATCAGCTTAGTTTTTGGTGGATGGATTAGCTCACACAACCCTCAATTTTCAAGCTCACAACCGGCTTCTCCCCTTCTTAGCTGGACCCAAGCTTGCCCCAAGAAACTAGCACCAACCTCAAGCTATTGATGGCTTCAATGGTGGCTGGTTTTGTGTTGATTATTGGAGAGGGAATGGAGGGTAAAATGAAGAGAGAGGGGCAGCTGTTTTGGAGTAAAATTGGAGGAGAAAATAAGAAGAGATGAACCGGCCAAGAAGGAAGAAAGGAAGAAAAATGAATGGTGGTGGTTAGTTCAACTTTTGGGGCTTTTGTAGAAAATGGAAGGAATGGGAGGAAGTGGGTGATTTGGCATAAAAGCCATTTTTTGTCGAGGTAAATTCACACAAGAAATATTACGATCCTGATTTCTCTCATTTATACATCTCGAATATCTATTCTAACATCCAAGACCTATATCTAGTGTCTATCCTAGGCCCAGATTATCTGAAATTTAAACATTCAGATAGTTTGAATCGAAAACATAGTTTTAAACGTATAGAAATGCATTTTAAAACGTTTCGTGCTGTTACAATTGATAAACGACATTCAAATAATTCAAACTAATTTAATGAAATAAATTTATGGAAATTTGAAATTTTGCAATTTTATAAATTAAATTGAGGCTTAAACAAGGTTTTAAAATAAAGGAGAATGCAGGGCATTATTTGCAATTAAAACGATCTAAATTATTTATTCAGGGAAAATAAATAATTAATTAAATAAACAGGTCGAATAAAATAAATTTTCGGGTCCTCACAAATATTTCTTCTGACAAGCAATTGCACGCCTTTGGAAGTCTTGTCAGATAATTTCATGCCTTTATTGGTACAGAATAAGACGAGTGGTACCAATTGTTTCTCGAGTATTTTGCTATTACATGCTTTTGAGGTTTGTTGAACCTTTTTTTTGGTCTAACATAGCTAAATAATTGTTGGAAGAAATGAGGGTATTATTGGCAATTTATCCTTCTGATAGTGATATGTGTACCTACAATCACTTTAGGGATGGTAAGAGAGATTTTTAAAATATCAGAAGAGTTAAGTGATATTTCATGAAACCTCGAGGGAGTTTTCTGATATTATCCCTTTTTTAAATCCCCCACACTTAATTTTTTTCAAAAAAAAAAATAAACAAGTGGGATAAACTTAATTCTTAGCCATTCAAACCTTTTTACATGAACTCCCACATCTCCAAAATGTAAGAGCCCAGTTACTCAACTTTCACAACTTAAGAATCACATATTCATAACTATCATTACTTTTTGACTCAAAAGTTGACACTTTTAGATAAAGAGCCCCAATTACTAGGCAACGACAACTAGTGAAATATAGCTAAATTAGTAAACACAAATCAATAAGAAAAATAAACACAAAAGCCTGCTTCATCTCACAATAGTATGGAGAATTAAGATTAATAATGGACCAAATTCATACAAAAAATTCTAAAAAATATTTACCATGCCTAGAAAAGTTAACCAAAAATTGTAAAAGCCTTAAAATAATAAATATTCACTAGAGAAGCACGCTCAGGCATCACCATTCAATACTTAACATATTCATGTCTCAAACCTTAATAGTAATAGAATTTAAGATATATGCAATTGCATATCAGGAAATTGAAAACGTGAACAAAAATTTGAAAAATTTTGACTTAAAATTTCACACCCCTCCCCTACACTTAAAACAATATTGTGCTTAGTGTTGGAAAAAAAAAACACATAGGAGATGAAAATGAAACTTCCGTGATAGCAAAATAGCATCCAAGACCAAGTAGAGTAAGAGGGAAGTTGCCAATTAGCATCTATCAGTCAAGTCCAAGAAGCCATCCCATCAAAATACAAAAATCAGAGAACATTACAAATAGAAATTAAATACGCCACCAAATAATCCAAATTTTAGAGCAATAAAACCCTAATGAAATAAACACCACTAGCAAATCTAAAATAATATTTAAAATATTAAATAAACTTAAATAGAAATTTGGGTTGTCTCGCAAGAAGTCTAAGTTTAACGACATCAACCAGATAGAGCAGATATGATCATGGCGGATCAAATGGTTTAGATGATTTCACTCCATTCATTGCATGTGCCTGAACTCTTTCACAATTTTGTTCATCAATAGTCCAGTTTCTAACTGTGTAAGAGGAAAACTGATGACTATTGAGCCTAGGCTTTAACTCCAAATCTACTCTGTCACATATTTCTCTCCAGGCAAATTGTCTATAGCATCAAGAGATGAATAAGACTTATAAGAAGGATATTTTATGGGTTCAAATACATTAATTCTTTCTTTTCCTTACCAACCATAAAGTTAATTTCCCTTTTAATAAGTCAATATTAGCTCCCTCTGGTAGTTAAAAATCCTCAATCAAGGATAATAGGAACAAATATATTCTCTTCCATGTCAAGAACTAGAAAGTCAGTAGGAAAATAAAATTTATCAACTTTAACTAATATATCTTCTATAATACGAATAGGATAGCGAACTAAACAGTCATCCAATTGTAGAATCACTTGAGTAGGCACCAGTTTAGCAAATTTTAATTTCCTAAAAAATGAGAGGCATTAGACTAACAATTGATCAAGGTCACATAAACATTTATGAACAAAAATGTTTTCAAATTGATAGGGCATAGTAAAATTCCCTGAATCTTTCATTTTGATGGGAAGGCAATTTTGAAAAACTGCACTACATTTCTCAATGAGAGATATCTGTGTAAAGTCCTCCAACTTCTTTTTATTTGACACTATTTCCTTTAAGAACTTTGCAAGGTGGTTATATTTGCAAGAACTTCAAAAAAAGGCATGTTTACTTGAAGTTTCTTAAGCATGTCAACAAACTTCTGATAAGGCTCACCTGTTGCCTTTTTCTTGAGTCTTTGAGAGAAGGGGATAGGTGGCACATAAGCTTTAACTTCAGACACCTTCCTTAATAGATCATCGTCACAGTCCTTTTCATCCAAGCCACTCATTTCATTCTCAGTTTCTTCACTTTCATCATTCAACTTGACATCATTTTCATTTTTCTTCTCAGGTGCATTGTCCGTTTTAACTACAAGATGATCCAACATTTTACCTGAACAAAAAGTCACTACCATAGTAGCTTCTTTTGGATTCACTTTAGTATTGCTGGGCAATTTTCCTTTCTCCCTTTTAGCTACTTCCTTTGCCAATTGAACAACCTGCTTTTTAAGATTTTGAATTGATACTTACTATAACTAGACAAGATGATCTGTTTGATATGTTCTTTAATCAAATTTTTGCATGTATTGCAGCATCATCTCTTCAAAATTGGACTTTTCTCTTGAGTGAGTTGTGTAGAAAACTGAGAGCTCGACTGCTGTCTTGGAAACCTAGGTGATCCCATAGGACTGACCCATTGATTTCTCCAAGATAGATTAGGGTGATTTCCCCATCCTTATTATATGTGGTAGAGAAAAGATCACTCTTCAACTGCAACTTCTGTCCATCAAATGCTCCAGTGAAATTGACGTCTTCTAACATGGTGGGAGGCTCTCTATTATAGCAGCTAGCATCCATGTACCCATACATATAACAATAAGAGCATAGTGGCTGAAGGTGAGTTTCCCGATTTAAGAATTGTTGCAAATTATGACTTAATTCGCCACTTATGAACCAAATCTCTGATGAACTCATTTCATAGACTCCTACTCTTTTGCCTCTAATTGCCTTTTGCTATGAATACTAGCCAACAACTAATATAAGGCAACTAGTTCCTCCAGAGTCTTATCACCAATATAACCTCTAGCTGCTATATCTGCCATATTCGAGGTTGTTAAGCTCAATCCATCATAGAAAAATTAAAGTTGTAGGAGCATTGAGAAAGAAGTAGCTTAAATTGCTCCCAAGATTCATTAATTGGTTTACCTTCCATCTATGAAAATATGCATATTTTGTTCCTCAAGTCGTTGGTCTTCTGAGATGAGTACTACTTGGTCATAAAAATATTGTATACATTTTCCCAAGTTCTCAAAGATCCCTCAGGTAAATTAAGAAGTCATGACTTTGCTCGATCTTTGAGGCAATAAGAGAAGCACTTCATCCTTAGATCATCTTCTAAGTGTTAAACTATATATGTACATCACTCACTATGCAGCGGAAAACTAAACGACTTACCTCTAACCATTGTTGTCAAGCACCATATGCATCCTATGTGCCTTCTTTTCTCCATCCATTGTTGTCAAGTAGAGATTAATACCATGTCTCCTTTGTCTTCTTCCTCTTATTATCTAAAGTGTCAAAATATGTAGGAGAAGAAAATACGTAGAAGAGAAATTTAGAGTAAGGGAGCTTCTAACCTATGCCTAACCAAAAGGCCATAGTTTGATGGAATACCACAGGCTATTTATAGGCTAGGTTAGGGACCCTTACTGGCAAATATCAACATCCCTAGGGTTTCCTTCCATCAAGAAATCATACCATAATTCATAACTGAAAATAATATCTTTGACTATTTGATTGATTTGATTGAGTGAAATATCAATCAACAGAATATATCAATCAATTACCATTAAATGGGAGATATTCAATCAATGATTGACAAAATATCAATCAATTAATCAAGATATCAATCAATATCAATCAATTAATCAATCAACCATGTGGGTCATAATTGCCTCTAAAAGAGGCTAGTCTTACATTCTCCCACTTGACCCACATGTAATAGTCAAATAACTTTATGAGTGACTACATATTTAAAATGGCCATAAATTCCCATTGTCACTCAATAAATTTACGGTTATGTATAGTTGCTTAATTAGAAAGTGATAATATTCGAATCATGGCGGTTATATTCTTAGTATGAACACTTCCTTCCATGTATTACAATATATCACACTTCCTAATTAAGTGCTTTAAAGGAACTTTATGAATAACTTCATATAAGTTATTCAGGGTTCACCTTTATGGATCAAATAATCCTTACTTTATACATGAACAACAATGTGCACAAAATCATGTAAACATAAATGTCTCGAGTGTCTAGACAACAATAATAGTTTGAAAATAACAGCAAAATACTAGATAAAGTATTGAGTTCCTTATGAGTTATTTGATCACTAACAACTTAGCCGGCAACCTTTAGTTGTTAGATCAATAATAATAACTCCTTACTGTATATTCAATAGTTATCTTTTGCTTTCTAAATGTCATTTTCAACCATTAAATACCTTATGTCGATTTACTTGTCTTGACTCCCACTCTTTCACACATACATAATGAAAGTGCATAGTCAAGTTAAATATCAATAGTGGCCAAAATGTAACATCGACAAACTTTAGGCCAAACATTCTGTACCTGTGATATAACTTCATAGCATCTTTGAAAATTTTATATTCATTCCAATGCATGATGTGAACGTTTGCAATTGTTCACTATTATTACTTGAAAGTAATACTTATCCCTTTATTCCGTAAGAATTCTCGCATGAATGTCTTAAAATAGATTAACTATCTTTTACATTCCATTTTGTGAATACCAATGACAGAAGGGTTTCACAAATATCATAATTGAGTTGTTGAGAAAACTCTCATAGTATTACTCTCAACAACCTTGATGTATATTAATTTACTAGAAAAAATTCTTCTAAGATCAAATGAAGAATCAACAAATTAATATACTATTGAGAAGTAACAATTTAGTTTAAATTACATTCTCTTAAAGTCATGGTGACACACGTGTATATCTATTTAATAAGATATTGTAAGGATAATAGTTTTTCACATTTATCTATTGTAACTCTAATAGTGAGTTACCAGTGCCATAATTACCCTAAATAAAATCTCTTAAAACTTAATAGAGATTTTATGGTAATTAATATATCTCTATGACACTATTCTAAAATATGGAGTCTTCTCCATTTGTATTTTATGAAAACATTATCCTTAAAATTCTTGAAGATATATAACAGTCACTAGAAAATTTGAATTTCTTTTTATAGATCCTCCCACTGTTTCAAAGATAGTAGGTATAGAGTGGGTTATCTTCATGTGTTCATTTGACAAGGAGTTTTCAATTGATTGCTTATCCAAAATAATTTATATAATTATTTTGAGAAAAGCCATCAATTTTCTATATGTAGAGGAGTCAAATATGAATCCTTACTTTTTCAAACTCCATTCTTAAGTCAAAACACTCCCACTTACTTTATATTCTTAAGAAATTCAAATCTCCAGTTCTAATAATTTTGAAGTGTAAAAGCATCTAAATTTCTTGGAGTTGCAAGATAGCCTTGTTTCTTCTATTCAGCTTATTTATGTGAAGGCTAATTATCCTCACAAAACTGAACAATGCACATTAAACATGATTTCCATCCATACCATAATTAATATGGTGTTTAAACAATATTGGAGGAAATTGTTTAAGTATATACTTCAATCTCAAGACTTTACTCACAAGATAAAAACTGCCAATATGCTATATCTATCATTATCTCATTATTTCCTTACAGTACATCATTTAGATGTAGTCAATCAAGCATTGATTTCATTCATTAGCAATGCTTCTCAATTAAGGATTTCATAAAATGAGTATGAACAAAATAGTTCCTTTTGTTTATGCCTTCATTTTATTTTCTATCCCTTAAATTTCAAGTTTTCTTTCTCGTTTGGATACTTGCAAAGGTATCAAATATTGATCCTTTGTCAAACAAGAAAAGGGATTTTATATTTGATGAACAGTAACCCAACAATGAGATAAATAAATATCTCTCATCAAATATAGAAGGATAGAAAATAATTCACATAATTTTTCGTGTTATAATGAAACTCTTATGGCATTCATAATGATTGAGTAGTCTGCTTTACTTATGCAGTCTACTTAATACACCAAAGTCAATAAATCTAAAATCTTTAAAGATTTATGATTTATCAACTCTTTATATTCTCTATGGAGATATATCTCAATCTCTTATGCCAAAGTTAATGAGTTTCTCTAAGTGATAAATATATACTCGCTGCCAATATAATTATTGTGATCAAGTGTTGTATATTGCTCAATTCAAAAGACTGCACTAAAAACTTTAGAATTAATAACTTTACTATTTTCAAAATATACTACTGGATAATGAGTTCCAGAATCATGTCCAATAGTAATTGATTTGAAAATAAAAAATTCTAAAGTAAAGAGAAAATAATGTTTTAGAGAAAAATATTTTTTTTCTTTAACTGAGCAATAATACACCACTTATCTATATGTGAACATATTTAGTTCCTTTGTTCACCTTCCATATGTTTCTATATAATTAGAAACTTATTACACTGGCAATGTGAATTGATAAACCTTAATCAATTCAGCAAATATATCACAACATATAATACTTGACAATTTGAGAATTACTTTCAAGTTATTGTCTCAAGACAAGGTATCAAATTTTATTCTCTTACAAACAACATTGGTCTTTATTGTTGTTTGACTTAATGAGAACAAAATTTTCTTTATTTGCATTTCTGCCTTCATGAAACATAATTAATACTTAAGTGTCTCATATGTTTCTCTTATTTCTTAACCTCTTTGTCCTTTCTAATACACATGGTTAAAACAAGTGATTAACCATATATCTTTATGTGTATTATAAAAGGTTCATATGGATAAGAAATTCTTTATGAGAAAATCAAGAATGAAATGCTACAAAAATAACTCAATCTCAATTTAATAGGACTTAAACTGATGATATAGCAAAATTCTCATTTTCTCCAAAATAAGTTAAAGCACACTTCAATACTTAAGTGTCACAAAAGAAAGCCTTTTAAGGGTGCTAGTTAAAACTTGCAACAATTTCTTTATGGCTTTCATGCAAGATTTAACTACAAAATAATTAGGGTTTGAACCTTACTCCATGTGAATATGAGACTGGATGGGCAAAATATTAAATTGCTCCTAATTCCCATATTCAACCTCTATATTAGCAAATATAACAAAATTATGAGAATAGTTTTTTCTCATAGAAATGCTAATTTAAAACTTGCACCCAAAACAAAGAGAATGAATTCAAAAGTCACGCTAATAAGAGACATAAAATCATTGGAATGAAACGATGAATATAAATTATCAACCAAAAATCATAACATAGAAAAGTTATGAAGTTTTAATCTTGAGTTTGAATCAACCTTATGTTAATTCAAATAATAAATTCAAACCTTCGTGTGGGCAAAGGTTGCAAAACATGCATAGAATTTACGTCCTTAATCATAAGACTAGTAATTTAAAACAATAAATTGAAGAAATAATTCGTACCTGTGGGCATAGAAATATTTCTTAATTCATTGTCTAATTTACTATCTTATGTCAATTAATCTCACTAAAATAATTACCTCCCTGTGGGGCCAAATAACTATCTTAGTGAATTAATTGCAACTTAATCTAGATGCCCTTTTTCCCTTTTCTTTTTCCTTTTTGATCACTCAACAATATGTGAAAAGGAAATAATTTTTTTTTCTTCAACCACCAATATACTTAAGATGTTGTGGCTACTCTTAAGCATATGATATTATAAGGAAACTTATTAAAAAATGTCAACTATTCAATATGTTGACTAAAACCCATAATTTCAATCACCAACCTATATGTGATGAAAATCTTTTCACATCAAATATTTGAGATGCTGTGGTTACTCTCAAATATATGATGTAGAAGGAAAATTCTCAATATGGCACCTAGTAACCTTTCAATAGTCAAGAAACACATGCTAACTAAAAGTTCATTGAATTTCCTTTCATGCAATCACTTAACTTTATATGATTAAAGTTTTTCAGGCTCTATATTTGGGATGCTATGGCTATTCCCAAATACAGATAAAAAACAAATCTTTCTAATAGAAATTCATAAGTCAACTTATTGACTAGAAGTCCTTGATTTCAATCACTTTGTCATATGTGATTAAAATTTTTCTATACACCAAATGTCCGAGATGCTGTGGCTACTCTTAGATACATAATATGTTAGATTTTATAAGGACATCAAAATAGTCAAACAATCTGTATGTTGACAAAAGAATTTCTTAATTTCCCTTTTCATTCATTTTAATCACCAAACTTAATGTGATTAAATACTTTATGCATCAAACAATTGAGATGTAGGGAAAAACTTTATAAAGGAAATTTTATGAAATTCAAATATAGTCAGCAACTAATGTTGATACCAAATATCATAATATGAAACAAGTGACTATAATTGTAGTACGTAAATACACTACATGATCTCATACAACAACGTGAATATAGAGACACAAGAAATTAAACATTGAAATAAATCAATGATCATAAGAAAAGTGTCTCTAAGGTTGAGAACAAGCCCATATTATGATTTTTAGAATATTAGAATCATGTGATTTATTAAGTAAAACCATGCCAGTATTGATTCTAATAAGACTTCAAAAATTCAATAGTCATATAAGGCCATAAACATTACTTGTCACTTGATATTAATTACCATAAACAAAATCATAGTATATTAAATGGCACATGGAGCTATATATATATCTTAATGAATCCAATATAGTAAAGTATATGGTCACCAAGATTCTATACGTGAATCTTAATATTTATTAAGACATGTATCGAACATTCAACTATGAAATTGAGAATTGTGACCATGCCAAATAATCAACATATGATATGATTTATGATAACATGAACATATATATGGGATTTACCATCAGTTCTCAATTATTGAGACAATGGAACTATATATCCCATGACTAACTAGATTCGATTCGTCGTAACATTATACGAATCTTTGCAACTTTCATCAGATAACCAGTAAACCATGAAGTTATGGGCTAACAACATGGTTAGAAGGCGGCTCTGATACCACATGTTAAACTATATATGTACATTTAAATGTACTACGCAGCGGAAAACTAAACGACTTATCTCTAACCATTGTTGTCAAGCACCATATGTATCCTATGTGCCTTCTTTTCTCCATCCATTGTTGTCAAGTAGAGATTAATACCATGTCTCCTTTGTCTTCTTCCTCTTATTATCTAAAGTGTCAAAATATGTAGGAGAAGAAAATACGTAGAAGAGAAATTTAGAGTAAGGGAGCTTCTAACCTATGCCTAACCAAAAGGCCATAGTTTGATGGAATACCACAGGCTATTTATAGGCTAGGTTAGGGACCCTTACTGGCAAATATCAACATCCCTAGGGTTTCCTTCCATCAAGAAAATCATACCATAATTCATAACTGAAAATAATATCTTTGACTATTTGATTGATTTGATTGAGTGAAATATCAATCAACAGAATATATCAATCAATTACCATTAAATGGGAGATATTCAATCAATGATTGACAAAATATCAATCAATTAATCAAGATATCAATCAATATCAATCAATTAATCAATCAACCATGTGGGTCATAATTGCCTCTAAAAGAGGCTAGTTTTACACTAAGATCTCACTCAACAAAAGGTTTAAACTACAGAATAAAACTCCCTAATAAAAGAGAGCAGATCCTCATAGCTAACTATAAAATGCAGGTAGCATATTAAAGTGAATCGTCTTTAGTTTATAACTATGGGCCCCTTCACTCAGTTGAAAGTCATGCGAGGAAACTATAATGACGAGATGTCGAATGCCCCTCAGACAAAGGCCAGTAGGTGGATTTACTATCTGTCTATTATTATTTCCATTAGCTTGATTTTCTTCCACCATCATTTGTTTATCTGAACTACCTGATTCCGCTAACTCAATGGCATATTAATTCCACGAAAAGATTGTTGTAACAACTATTTTTGCAATTTAGTTTACTTTTCAATTCCCTGGCAGTCTTAATTTTTGGATCAATTTTCAATTTTCTTTTTTGAGATCGGCTTCATACAAATCCTAACCTACTCTCGTGACTAGGCGAAGTATGTTTATCTATCTAATGCATGGTTGTATCTCCTTTTTCAATTCAATACAAACCCAAAAATCATGTTTATGGTGGCAAATCACAAACATATAATTAAAATCAAGATAAATAAATCATAGCAAAAGCCAAGAATTTAACTAGAAAAATTAATCAAAATCTCTTCATAAAAACTCTAACCCTAAAATAGATTTAGCTCAACATGATGGGAAAATGAAACCACAAATTCAAAGAGTTTACAAAGATTAAAAAAAAAAGAGTAAGAATATTCCTCAGTTTGCTCACCCTAATCTTTTTCTTGATCGCTTCTTGATTTGCTTGCCTCCAATCTTGTTTTCTTAAGAAAAAGTTATGAGAAGATGTTAAACTAAACTAGACTATTGTTTTCTAACCCTTAAAAATGTCCAAAGTACTCATATTTATTATTTTCCAAAATTAAAATTGAATCCCAAAAGAAATATGCTTCCAAAAGCTAACAAAAATGATTTTGCATGATCACCCGATGAAGACTAGTAATTAAGAAGTCCGATGCCGATCTTGCTCTACCAAATTTTGCTTAGTCTCCAATTCTTCAATTCCTAAGTATCACAATTGTTTGGCCCTTCACAAAACCTTCAAATCCATGAAATTTTATATCAACTTGAATCTTTCTCCTATCAAGTTAGGCTGCTTCCATTATCATGTTCCAATTCCATGAGCAATTCTAAGCAAATCTGCGTCCAATAAATACTTTTTCTTCTTATAATAAAAAACACACACAAGTTAGGTAATTTTCACTCGCATTAACACTTACATAGCAATCCAAGCACTAATTATTCATATTGAATAATCATAAATTATACCCTATCACCTTTATCTAGGAGTTTTATTCAGTAGTGTAGATGTTTCCATTGTATGGGTGTTGGAAAATGATCTACAAATGAGACGCTTTCCTTATTGCCTCAAGGATCATGCAAGTCATGACTTCTCAACTTACCAAAGGATTCTTAAGAACTTGGAAAGATATATACAATATTCTCATGACGACATATTACTCACCATAGAAAAATACTGATCTAAGGAGCAAAATCTGTACTTTTGCTCAAATGGAATGAGATCCGATTCACGAAATTTAGGAATGCTTTAAGCTGTTACATGCCCAGTGTTCTCATCAATAGTACTTATTGGCTTTACAAGTGAATTGTTTATATGATGAGTTGACTTTCACAACCTAAAATATGGTAGAATTTGTAGCTGGAGGGTACACTAGGGATAAGACCCGGAAGAGTTAGTAGGAATATATGAGTTTCTATCAAGTAACTCTCAATAGAAAGCAATTTGGGGTAAGAGAGCAAATGTCCAAGAAGTGAATATATCAAGGGATTTGGTTGCTTAAGTGGCTGAATTGAGTCATCAGATACAGCAGCTATTAAATCAGGAAACTCAGTCTCCAGAGCCATTTCATATATGAGCATACAACTATTGACTGTTACAATAAAGAGCCTTCAACCATGGTGGAAGATGTCAATTTTGTTGGAGCATATGACAGGTCAAAATTGTAGCAAAGGAATTATCCCTTCTCAAATATATGCAATCTAGGGTAGAGAAATCACCCTAATTTTTCATGAAGGCAGCAAAGGAACAAGGCGATGGAACCACCTGGATTCCAAAATCAATAGTAGAAACCTTAGTCTCTACCTCAGCCTGTTTAAAGAGAAAAAGCTTAGTGCTAAAGACATAGTGCTTCAATATATACAGAAAATAGACCAGATATCTCAATCTCAATAAGTTTCCATTTAAAATCTTGAGAGACAAGTAGGCCAATTGGCTAAGATGCTGACTGAGACAAAGTAAGGAACACTACTTAATACTGCTCAAGTGAATTCCAAAGAAGCTATAATAGTACTAAAACTTCGTTCAAGGAAAATGCTTTATGATCCTATTCAGAAATTCAAGGATAAACCTAAAAAGCAAGAAATGGAAATTACTAAAGAGAGAAGTGAAGAAAATGAGAACAAGAAGCAAGATTCAAGCCAAAAAACTACTGAAGAAGATCATCCTGTTAAATCACCTAAAGTTAAGCCACATGCGCCACCTTTTCCATTTCCTTAGAGATTGAGAAAAAAAAGGCAAATAAGAGTAGTTATAAAAAATTCTTGGAGATGTTGAAAAAGTTGCAATTAAACATCCTATTTACTGAGACCATTTTAAATATGCCAACTATCAAAGATGTGTCAAAGATATTGACTCCTATGATTAAGGGAACTTTCCCATGATTATAGAAGTTTCCTATGATTAGGGTAGTCTAAATAGAATAACTAAAATAGGTGATAGGATTTTTGATTGATTCCTAAAATCATGGTTTTGATTACGTTATTCCTACAATCATAGGTCTGTTACCTAAAATTGTGACAGGATTGTGATAGAATTGTAATCCTATAAATATGTGTGTGTGAGAAATAAAATGTAGAAGAATTCTTTCTCCTAAAAATCTTCAATTCCGTTTCTTCAAAAATCTTCATGGTATCAGAGCTTCGGTTCTGTACCAATTCCTGTCCATGAATTACTAAGCAGTCATGATTGGATCCAAGGAGTCTACTGCTCATCGAAGAGAAGACTCATCCTCGTCTTCAGAAGTTATCCAAACTTTAGATTTCTTTGTTTCGAACTATCCTTCTCCTCCACAGATAACCATTCATAAATTAAACGGTTCCAATTATCTAGAATGGGCCCAATCTATAAAACTTGCTATCGATGGCAAGGGTAAACTCGGCCACCTTACTGGAGAAATACACCGACCAGCCACTGGAGATCCCAATTTGAAGAGATGGCAATCAGAGAATTCTCTTGTTACCGCTTGGTTGATAAATTCTATGGAACCAGCGATAGGAAAACCACATCTATTTTTGCCTAAAGCCAAAGATGTGTGGGATGCTATCCGGGATATGTATTATGATGTTGAAAATTCATCTTAGATTTTCAATCTCAAGACGAAGTTGTGGAAATCAAGACAGGGAAATAGTGTGACAGCCCCACCTCACCTTAAGGCGCGCCAAAGGGTTTAGCGGGCCGTCAGCCTAGCTCTCGCCAGGACTCAAACACTCGAGTAACTAAAACATTTGGAAAGTGAACGTAAATAACCATTCCAAACCAAACCACAAATAATAACACTACTATATTCAACTTACAACTCTCATTCCCAAATTACAGTTCAAAGTACTTAGGGTACAACCACAATACCATCTCACAGGCCTAAATACAACAAAAGTCCATCCATCCATGATTACAAATGATACAAGAAATAATCCAGCCCATCACGCTAAGATGGATCACAACTCATACTTTCCTTTGTCACGAGCCCTGTGGGGGAAAAATAAAACATTTTGGGGTGAGTTAGAAGCTCAGTGAATGTCCAGTAAAAACAAGAAATTCATGGACCTTTGAATTAAATGTCACTTTGTAAAACATTTAAGTTTTCAAGCAGTCATTCTATCAATACTCAATTTAACAAACAACATACAGTAAACAGTAATTCAGTACACATTTAAATCCAAAAATTGGACGGATACAGTATTTTTCGAGAGCAGTTGTAGTCCGTCTTGTCGGTCAATCACCCTCCTACTCCTCCTTATAACACCCAGTGGTAATACTCGAGTATACCGCGATGCCTAAGTACCAACCTACTGATTGAGTACGCCCGACTCAAATAGGCCGATAACGAAGGGGGAAAGGCCTTTTTCAGCCAATGTGATAAAGTACACATGGCCTACAGTCATGCGCAAGTAATATACAAATAGTGGAATAGTAAACAGTTGAACAGTATATTATCAGTTAGGTCGAGTGCGATAAAGTCGCCTAGAAACAAGTATTTAATACTTATGAGATCAAGTAACATCAAGTATTAATCACATAAGCAAGTAATTCACATAACATACAGGAAACACTCACAAACTCTTCATAATTTCACTTGTAAAGCATTTCATTTGGAAATGATAGTAAATCATTTCAATAAATCGTTCCTTTGGAAACCATAGCCAGATTTCATTTGAAAGAGGGTTGAAACACTCACAAATCCTTATAAGTTATTTCACTGGTAAAAACATTTTACTTGGAAATAGTGGTAAATCATTTCTTGGTAAATACTAGCAAATCATTTCACAAATCATTCATTTCCAAACCATGGCAAGATTTTCATTTAAAAGAGAGTTAGAACACTCACCTCGATCCACTTAAATGAGTGAGCAAAGAAGAAGGCTAAACTTCGTTAGCTGGTTCACCCTCGACAAAGTCTTGGCCACCTGAGCCAAAGTTCAGCTCTCAGATACTAGCCAAACAAGTCTTAACTCAACTACTCAAAATCGCTAAACCCTCACTACTACAGTTTCTTGTTCGGACCATATCTAAGATTACTCTCGTTGAAACTAGGCAAGACTTATAGGTATGGAAGCTAGACTCGGAGAACTACAATTCACTAGAAACTTCACTTTCAAATTCATTTTGTAATATAGGTCAAATCAAGACGTAAGATTCAGTAGTAGCTAAAGTACAGTGTTATCAGTTTCAAAAACAAGCTAACGAAATCTTATGGGAAAAATGCCAAATTTTGTACACTTATTCTTCTATATATATATATATGCTAGGTTTATACCAAAATTTAGTCAAAAATTCATACGGGAAGTCAAAGTTCTAGACAATTAAAATCGCTCCCTGTTTTTCCAAAATTACATGTTTACCCAACATTAGTGAAACCACAACTTTTCACCATTAAAAATTCATAACTTCAATCCATTCAAACATGTACTCAAAATTAAACATAATACACATTTATTTAGGCAAAATCTCTTCAAGAAAAAATTACAAAATTTTGAAATCAAACATTAAAATCACCAAGCACTGGTTCGGCCATCTCATACATTTTTCTATCAAAATTTCCAATAACAAAACCCTACTTTCAAGCCAGATCAAGACTATTTTCATGAATATCATACAAATCCACAATCAGGTCCTCAAGTCAACTATCTAAAATCCACCTCAAGTCCGCTACCTAGGTTGGGATTTCAAGAGCTTAACTCAAATGCTTCATACGTAAGCATTCTTAGCAAAATAAACCATAGATCTAAAGTTAAAGCTAAGAACTTTAAGGATTATACCTTAAGATCTTTTCAGATCTAGCAAGATCAAGGGAGATCTAATGAAGTTCCACCCACAGATGATGTTCTAAGCTTCAATACCTCGAGATCCTCCAAGTTTTCCCACAGATTTACTTGCTTGAAGTTAATTTCTCCCACCGAGCTCAAGAACAAGAACTTGCCAAGCAAAAGAAAGCTTTCTTCTCTCTTCCTTTCTCTCTCTCACTTTCTCATTCTCACTCTCGGCTGCTACAAGGGTGGAGGAGGAACAAGGATCAAACCTTCAATGTAGTCTTGAAACTTCTTGGAAGTTGAGGAAGAAGAAATTGAAGAAGACAACTCTCTCTCTTCCACTTGTTGCACTCAGCCCTCTCTCTCCCTTTCTCTCTCACACACGGCTGCAACAAGGAGCGAAAGGAAGCAAGATGAAGCTGTTCAAATGGTGTCTTCAAAGTGCAAGAGAATGAAGTTGAAGAAGAAAAAGAAAGCTTGGAAATTCTCTCCTTTCTCTCTCTCCAATTCGGCTGCCTCTCTCTCTCTCTCTTAGCCCAAAGAATGGCTGAAAATAACAAGGGAACAAGAAGGCTTAAAAGGCGGCTTTTTTATAGACAAAAAGCTTGGCTCACCTTAATTCATGGAAAAGTGGTCAAACGATCACTTTATGTCGCGTCGACGCGCGATACTCTAACCTTCACTGGTTTAACTCATTCCTACACTGTCCAACCTTAAATATATATTCATAATATCTCTACATATGCTCGGTTTCATCTTAAGGTCACTATTCATGCTTCGGAACAAAAATTCAACACTTAAACTGGCCGAATCCACACACCGGTAAATAATTCTTGGAAAATCATCTAAATTAGGAAATAATAATTCAAAGCATAAATTCACTAATATTTGAGTGAAAGTACATAATATTATTATTTTTATCATTATCATTCATTTTCTGATAAAAATAAAATTTCCGAGCCCTCATATCCTTCCCCCCTTAAAGGAATTTTGTCCTCAAAATTCTTACCTTCTACTACCTCAGTCGACCCTGGAGTCTGTTGACCAAAGAAGGTATATACTCTAGCTGGTGCTCGTGGTCGTTCCTCTCCTTCTATAATTTGTTGAGAAGTATCCACATTTCCTTGGCGAATACTACTATCTCGCAGTTGCTTCCTTGGGCAGTGGCTAACTTGATGGTCGGCACTCCCACAACTCAAACATTTTCGCCTTTTCACCCAACCATTGTCCTCAGTGTGATTGTTTTTCCCACAATATCCACAAGTTGGTTAAAAAATTGTGGCTCGACTTCCCTGTGATATTTCCTTTGATTAGACCCTTCTCGTTTGGGTTCCTTGTGATGTAGCTCCTTCTAATCGCTCCACTCTATGAGAAGAAGAAGGAAGAGGTGGTAGTCTCACTCCATCAGCCCCTTTTCCGACATTGAATGGTGATACACTCTCTCTAAAAGATTCAAATTGACTACCACTAAGTGTATCTCTCTTTCGTGTGTATGAGGCTCTCAGTTGGGATTTTGTAATCTCGACCCTTTGGGCTTTCTCAAAGTATCAGTAAAAGTCTCAATTTGAGCTGCTGCCAGAGCATCTTGAATTTCTAGATTGAGTCCTTGAATAAACCGCCTTATTCGCTTTCGCTCTGTAATCACTAGTTCCGGAGCAAACCTAGATAATTTGATGAATTGGGTTTCATATTCAACCACATTTAAGGTTCCTTGCCGAAGTTTTATAAAATCCTCTTCTCTCTTTTCTTGGACTATTGGTGGAAGGAACTTTTCATTAAATTCTCGTACAAAGTTCATCCAAGTCCTAGGAGTTTGTTCCCTTTCCCACTTGTTTCTTATAACATTCCACCATGCTCGAGCCGCTCCTTCAAATTGAAACACGGCAAAGGCCACTTGTCTCTCCTCCGGATAATCCAATGCATCAAATATATTTCTTATATTCTCTAACCAATTCTCAACTTTATCAGGGTCAGGATCCCCAGAAAACTTAGGCAGAGAAAACTTCTGAAATCTTTCTAAGGCCTTATCTTCCCCTATCTCTTGGTTTCCAAGTTGGTTCACTTGTCCAGCTCCATGGCCTTGTTGAGGCACTAAACGTTCTAATAAATCCGTCATACGATTTAAAACCTGTGCCACTTGATTGTTTGCCTCAGCCCTTGGCCCAGTGTTTTGGTTAGCCACAGATCCACTCTCTTCCTCTTGATTTTGGGGTTGTTTGCGTGGACGTCCCCGTCGTGGTCTTCTAGTTTCCATTCTCCCAACTAATCTACATAGACATGCATTACTTCAATATAAACTTGGAACGTATATATACAAGTAACAACCCATAAGAACAAAAGAGACAAATCCATTTTTGCACATAACATTTTCACCACACAGTTTAAATTCAGTCATGTCCCAATCCAGTACAAACTAGAACTCATTAAGGTAAAACACAAGTCACAGTCAAGTTGAGTACATACCAAGTCAAGAATAGCAAACAAAAGTAAATAAGTCATTAACAAAACACATTAGTCCCCAAGGTAGAACATTCTACGTTCTAATTCTGTCATCCTCTTACAAGAGGTCAAAAGTAATACATCACTAGATTAATTAGAATCAAAAGATTCCCGTTCTTTAACACGTTCAACTTCATTTCCAACGCTAGGATCCTCAGGACCACGATCTTCTTCACTTCTCTCCCTTAATTGTTGTGCCATTTGGGCCAAACGATTATTGGCTTCTCGTAATTGTTCACGCAAAATATCGGTTCGTTCTTGTTCCTCGAGCATCCTAGTCTCCAACTCTCGAATCCGGTCATTTGCTCTCGCATTTGCGATGACTAGCCTTTGCCTCTCATCCACTATAGCTAGCACCACACAGTCGGGATACGAATATGTCATCCAACAATCACATTGTCTATCCACCCTATGTACTGGGACGAACTGCCGAAATGGCTTGCCAGATCTCGTCTGAAACATAGTAGGACAAAGTCACCTCCTAGGTAATTCTGGTGCTCCTTTTCCTTGCATTCCTATAATCACAACTGGAATTAGTCTTCGAGGTAAACTATTACCATAAATCATGTCACTTAATAGTCGAACTAGTCCCATAGTCCGACATCCTAAACTTAAAGCCTAGGATACACTATAGTGATCTGAAACCTGAGTTCTGATACCACCTGTGACAGCCCCACCTCACCCTAAGGTGTGCCAAAGGGTTTAGCGGCCCGTCAACCTAGCTCTCGCTAGGACTCAAACACTCGAGTAACTAAAACATTTAGAAAGTGAACGTAAATAAGCATTCCAAACCAAACCACAAATAACAACATTATTATACTCAACTTACAACTCTCATTCCCAAATTACAGTTCAAAGTATTTAGGGTACAACCACAATACCATCTCACAGGCCCAAATACAACAAAAGTCCATCCATCCATAATTACAAATGATACAAGAAATAATCCTGCCCATCACGCTAAGATGGATCACAACTCATACTTTCCTTCGTCACGAGCCCTGTGGGGGAAAAATAAAACATTTTGGGGTGAGTTAGAAGCTCAGTGAATGTCCAGTAAAAACAAGAAATTCATGGACCTTTGAATTAAATGTCACTTTGTAAAACATTTAAATTTTCAAGCAGTTATTCTATCAATACTCAATTTAACAAACAACATACAGTAAACAGTAATTCAGTACACATTTAAATCCAGTATTGGAAGGATACAGTATTTTTTGAGAGTAGTTGCAGTCCGTCTTGTCGGTCAATCACCCTCCTACTCCTCCTTATAATACCCAGTGGTAATACTCGAGTATACCGTACAGTGCCCTAAGTACCAACCTACCTGACCGAGTCCGCTTCTGACTCGAATAGGCCGATAACGAAGGGGGAAAGATCTTGTTTAGCCAATGTGGTAAAGTACACAGGGCCTACAGTCATGCGCAAGTAATATACAAATAGTGAAAAAGTAAATAGTTGAACAGTATATTATCAGTTAGGTCGAGTGCGATAAAGTACGCACTCGCCTAGAAACAAGTATTTAACACTTATGAGATCAAGTAACATCAAGTATTAATCACATAAGCATGTAATTCACATAACATACAGGACACACTCACAAACTCTTCATAATTTCACTTGTAAAGCATTTCATTTGGAAATGATAGTAAATCATTTCAATAAATCATTCCTTTGGAAACCATAGCCAGATTTCATTTGAAAGGGGGTTGAAACACTCACAAATCCTTCATAAGTTATTTCACTGGTAAAAACATTTTACTTGGAAATAGTGGTAAATCATTTCTTGGTAAATACTAGCAAATCATTTCACAAATCATTCATTTACAAACCATGGCAAGATTTTCATTTAAAAGAGAGTTAGAACACTCACCTTGATCCACTTAAACTAGTGAATAAAGAAGAAGGCTAAACTTCGTTAGTTGGTTCACCCCCGACAAAGTCTTGGCCACCTAAGCCAAAGTTCAGCTATCAGATACTAGTAAAAATATCTAAAACTCAAAGTCTTATGGGTATGGAAGCTAAACTCGGAGAACTAAAATTCACTAGAAACTTCACTTTCAAATTCATTTTGTAATATAGGTCAAATCAAGACGTAAGATTCAGTAGTAGCTAAAAACACAGTGTTATCAGTTTCAAAAACAAGCCAAAGAAATCTTACGGGAAAAATGCCAAATTTCGTACACTTATTCTTCTATATATATATATATATCGTAGGTTTATACCAAAATTTAGTCAAAAATTCATACGGGAAGTCAAAGTTCTAGACGATTAAAATCGCTCCTTATTTTTCCAAAATTACATGTTTACCCAAAATTAGTGAAAACACAACTTTTCACCATTAAAAATTCATAACTTCACTCCATTCAAGCATATACTCATAATTAAACATAATACACATTTATTTAGGCAAAATCTCTTCAAGAAAAAATTACAAAATTTTGAAATCAAACATTAAAATCACCAAGCACGGGTTCGGCCATCTCATACATTTTTCTATCAAAATTTCCAATAACAAAACCCTACTTTCAAGCCAGATCAAGACTATTTTCACGAATATCATACAAATCCATAATCAGGTCCTTAAGTCAACTACCTAAAATCCACCTCAAATCCGCTACCTAGGTTCGGATTTCAAGAGCCCAACTCAAATGCTTCATACGTAAGCATTCTTAGCAAAATAAACCATAGATTTAACAAATCTACCACTAATAAAGTTAAAGCTAAGAACTTTAAGAATTATACCTTAAGATCTTTTCAGATCTAGCAAGATCAAGGGAGATCTGATGAAATTCCACCCACAGATGATGTTCTAAGTTTCAATACCTCGAGATCCTCCAAGTTTTCCCACAGATCTACTTGTTTGAAGTTGATTTCTCCCTCCGAGCTCAAGAACGAGAACTTGCCAAGCAAAAGGAAGCTTTCTTCTCTCTTCCTTTCTCTCTCTCACTTTCTCATTCTCACTCTCGGTTGCTACAAGGGTGGAGGAGGAACAAGGATCAAACCTTCAATGTAGTCTTGAAACTTCTTGAAAGTTGAGGAAGAAGAAATTGAAGAAGACAACTCTCTCTCTTCCACTTGTTGCTCTCAGCCCTCTCTCTCCCTTTCTCTCTCACACACGGCTGCAACAAGGAGCGAAAGGAAGCAAGATGAAGCTGTTCAAATGGTGTCTTCAAAGTGCAAGAGAATGAAGTTGAAGAAGAAAAAGAAAGCTTGGAAATTCTCTCCTTTCTCTCTCTCCAATTCGGCTGCCTCTCTCTCTCTCTCTTAGCCCAAAGAATGGCTGAAAATAACAAGGGAACAAGAAGGCTTAAAAGGCAGCTTTTTTATAGATAAAAAGCTTGGCTCACCTTAATTCATGGAAAAGTGGTCAAACGATCACTTTATGTCGCGTCGACGCGCGACACTCTAACCTTCACTGGTTTAACTCATTCCTACACTGTCCAACCTTAAATGTATATCCGTAATATCTCTACATATGCTCGGTTTCATCTTAAGGTCACTATTCACGCTTTGGAACAAAAATTCAACACTTAAACTGGCCGAAACCACACACCGGCAAATAATTCTCAAAAAATTATCTAAATTAGAGAATAATAATTCAAAGCATAAATTCACTAATATTTGAGTGAAAGTACATAATATTATTATTTTTATCATTGTCATTCATTTTGTGATAAAAATAAAATTTCGAAACCCTCACAGATAGAGATGTTACAACTTATTACAATCAGATGGTAACCTTATGGCAGGAATTGGATCTTTGCTATGAGGATGTATAGAACTGTTCTGCTAACAGTGTTTGATATAAAAAAATGGAGGAGAACAATAGAGTCTATGTCTTCCTTGCAGGACTGAATCAAGAACTTGATGAAGTCCGAGGTCGTATTTTGGACAGGAAGCCTCTTCCCTCCATTCGTGAGGTATTTTCTGAAGTTCGTAGAGAAGAATCATGACGTAAAGTAATGTTGCAGAAGATTGGGTCCAAGGTAGAGCCTGAAGTCGAGAGTTCGGCATTGGTTTCTAAGGGGACAGATCTAGATGGAAATAAACGAAGGAAGCCCTGGTGTGAACATTGTAAAAAGCCATAGCACACAAAGGACAATTGATGGAAATTACATGGGAAACCATCAATTTCAAGAAGAAAAATGGAGGTGATAGCAGGGCATTGCAGATTGTGAATGGGAATTCTCAAAAGTAGCAAATCGACTCTGAGACACCGGCCTTCACAATGGAACAATTAAGCCAACTATACAAACTTTTTAAGTCTACACAATTTTCAGTCACTGAGCAAAAATCCTTCACTCCTTCCTGTTCTTTTGCTCAAAATGGTAATCGTCTTACTGCTATTTTTTCATGTAAAACATCAGATACATCTTGTCCATGGGTTATATGGATTATTGATTCTGGGGCCACTGATCATATGAGTAGCTCGTCAAAATTATTTTCAACTTATAATCTATGTGCAGGCAATAAAAAGGTCAAACTCACTGACGGATCATTATCCGTTATAGTTGGCATAGGTTCTGTTGTTATTTCTCCTGCTCTAACACTCCATAGAGTTCTTCATGTTCCAAGCTTGTCTTGCAATTTGCTGTCCATAAGTAAATTAACTAAGGATCTTAAGTGTCGGGTTAATTTTTCTCCTTCTTTCTGTGAGTTTCAGGAACTGACCACAGGGGAAGATGATTGGATGTGTTAGAGAAGATGAAGGACTTTATTTCCTTGAAGATGGATCCAATGTGACTAGACTAGTCAAAACACATGTTACGGGTCTGTCTCTATTACTAGTAATAAGGAGATTATGTTATGGCACTATAGACTAGGACATCCTAGTTTTTATTATTTGAAACATTTATTGCCAGAATTGTTTGAGAATAAGGATTCATCTTCGTTTCAATGTGAAATCTGTCAATTGGTTAAACATCGTCGATCTACATTTTCTACAAAACCTTATCAACCCTCAAAACCATTTTTTCTATTACATACTGATGTTTGGGGTTCGTCTAGGATTTCAACTCAATTTGGAAAAAAATGGTTTGCTACATTCATTGATGATCACACAAGAATTTGTTGGGTATATTTATTAAGAGAAAAATTAGAGGCGGAAAGTGTTTTTCAAACTTTTTACACCATGGTTCTAACACAATTTCAAGAAAAAATCAAAATTGTTTAGAGTGACAATGGAAAAGAATATTTTAATAAAATTTTGGAAAATTTTTTCCATGAAAAAAGGATTGTGCATCAAAGCTCCTGCAATGATACCCCACAATAGAATGTGGTAGTTGAAAGGAAAAATAAACACCTCTTAGAAGTGGCAAGGGCATTACTTTTTTCAAGAAATGTTCCAAATATCTTTGGGGTGAAACAGTTTTAACTGCTACATATCTCATAAATAGAATGCCCTCAAGAATTTTGAATTTCCAAACTCCTCTGAATTTTTTCAAAACATTTTATCCCATTTCTCGATTAACATCTGAAATCTCACCAAAAATTTTTGGGTGCATAGCTTTTGTTCACAATCATGAACATGGTCGAACTAAACTCAATCCTCGAGCAAGAAAAGGCATTTTTGTTGGTTATGCACCCACTCAAAAGGGGTATAAATGTTTTGATCCTGTTTCTAGAAAAATGTTTGTAACCATGGATGTAACATTGTTTGAAAACAAACCTTTTTTTGAAAATCATCTTCAGGGGCGGGGGGATTCGACATGTGGAAGAGCATGTAGAAGATGATGATGTTTTTTGTCTTGGAAAAAATCAAACTCCTAATCAAAGTTTTGTTGATAGAAGAATCGGTTTTACTAATTTTTTAGAGGCATCTTCTACAGCAAATTTTCCTCTAAAAGAATCTTTTCAAGATAACCATTCAAAAAAATCAGATGATTCTATTCAACCTACCCATCAAAAGTTTTTTGAAAAAAATGATCAGGGATTAGAAGAACAAATAAATGTTGAAGATCATTTGCCTTCAGTGCCAACAATAGAGTCAAATTCTTCTAGTGAAAGAGACAGGAACGTGACTGAAAAAAAACTGCAAACCTATGTCAGGAAAAATTATTGAGGAAAAGAAAAAGTTCTTCCTTCTCTTCACAACCAAGAATTCGAACTCAGGACAGAACCTAATGTGCTTGAGTCTTCAAGTGAAATTTCCTCTGATCCAAAGATTGATGATTTGGATCTCCCTATCGCACTTCGAAAGGGAGTGTGTTTTTGTACCAAACATCCCATGTCTAATTTTGTCTCCTATGATAAGTTATTTCCTACTTTCTTAGCATTCACTTCACAACTTTCTTCTATGGAAATTCCAAAGAATGTACAGGAAGTATTTAGAGTTCCAGAGTGGAGAAAGGCTATTGAAGAAGAGATGTATGCTCTTGAGAAGAATAAGTAACGAACTTACCAAATGGGAAGAAGACAGTAGGGTGTAAGTGGATCTTTACTATCAAGTATAATTCCAATGGTTTGGTGGCTGAAGGGTTTACTCAAACCTATGACATCGACTATCTTGAAACTTTTGCTCAGGTGGCAAAACTAAACACTGTCAGAGTGCTTCTCTCAATGGTAGTAAATCTTGATTGGCCACTAGAACAACTTGATGTAAAGAATAAATTCCTAAATGGTGATTTGGAGGAAGAAGTGTACATGGATTCTCCCCCTAGATTTGAAGGGAAGTTTCAGTCTAGAGTGTGCAAGCTAAAAAAATCACTATATGGTCTCAAGCAATCCCCTAGGGCCTGGTTTGAAAAATTTACTAGGTCAGTAAAGGATCAAGGCTATGCCCAACCTCAAAGTGATCACACCATGTTTGTTAAACACTCCAAAGATGGGAAGATAGCAGTACTTATTGTGTACGTCGATGATATCATTCTCACAGGAGATGATTTGATAGAGATGGAGCGGTTAAAGAAAAGTCTTGCTTCTAGCTTTGAAATCAAAGATTTGGGAACACTACGATATTTCCTAGGGATAGAGGTAGCTCGATCCAGGAAAGGTTTAGTTATGTCCCAACATAAGTATGTTTTGGACCTTTTAAAGGAAACAGGGATGAGTGGATGTCGACCTGCAGCCACCCCTATGGATCTGAATCACAAGTTAGCAGATATAAAAGATGGAACACCAGTTGATGCTACTTGATACTAGAAGCTAGTGGGCAAGCTAATTTACTTAGCTCATACCCGTCCTGATATAGCTTTTCTAGTGAGTGTTGTGAGCCAGTTTATGCACTCTCCATATGAAGAGCACCTTGATGCAGTGTATCGGATTCTAAGATACTTAAAAAATACTCCAGGAAAGGGATTGTTCTTCAAAAAGGGAGATCGAAGGACTATTGAGGCCTGCATAGATGCTGACTGGGCAGGATCAATCATCGATAGAAGATAAACTTCACGTTATTGTACATTTGTGTGGGGTAATTTAGTTATTTGGAGAAGTGAAAAACAGAGTGTTGTAGCACGGAGTAGTGTAGAGGCAGAATATCGGGCTATGGCTCATGGTGTGTGTGTGTGATGTTATGGCTCAAGAGAGTTATGGATGAGCTCAAAAGACCTATTGAAATTCCAATGAAACTTTATTGTGATAACCAAACTGCAATCAGCATAGCTCACAATCTCGTGCAGCATGATAGAACCAAACATATTGAGATTGACCGCCACTTCATAAAAGAGAAATTTGAAGATGGAGTTATCTGCATGCCATTTGTTCTATCAGCTCAACAGACAGCCGACATTCTCACCAAAGGACTCTGTAGACCAAATTTTGAACTTCTTGCAAGCAAGTTGGGCATGATGAATATCTACGCACCAACTTGAGGGGGGGTGTCAAAGATATTGACTCCTATGATTAAGGGAACTTTCCCATGATTATAGAAGTTTCCTATGATTAGGGTAGTCTAAATAGAATAACTAAAATAGGAGATAGGATTTTTGATTGATTCCTAAAATCATGGTTTTGATTACGTTATTCCTACGATCATGGTTCTGTTACCTAAAATTGTGACAGGATTGTGATAGAATTGTAATCCTATAAATATGTGTATGTGAGAAATAAAATGTAGAAGAATTCTTTCTCCTAAAAATCTTCAATTCCGTTTCTTCAAAAATCTTCACCAACATATGCTAAATTCCTCAAGAAGATTGTGTCTAACAAACAAAGATTGGAAGAACTTGCTACAGTGCCATTGTTGAAAAAGTGTAGTGTTGTGGTCAAAATTATCTTCCTACAAAAATGTGAGATCCAGGGAATTTTACAATGCCATATTCTTTTGAAGGTATTTTTGTTAATAGATGTCTCTATGATTTTGGGTCTAACATTAACTTGATACTCTTATCTTTATATAGGAAATTAAAGTTTGTTGAGTTGGTACCTACAATGATGGTTCTTCAATTAGTTGATCATTCAGTAAGATATCCACTAGTATTTGAGGACATGCTTGTTAAAGTAGAGAAATTTTACATTCCCATTGACTTTTTGGTACTAAAAATGGAAGAGGATATTAGTATGCCTATTATTTTAGATAAAGCATTTTTTACCACAAATGGGGCAATAATTGATGTTTTGGAGGGGAAGTTTACTTTAAGAGTAGGTGAAGATAAGTAAGAAATTAATGTGTTTATATTTTTAAAATGTCCTTCCACTAATGAATCATGCTTGCGAATTGATGTGCTTGACTTTATGTTTGATAAAATTTTTGAACATGAATATTCTAATGATTTTTTGGAAAGTGTTGTTGCATTGAGTTTGAATGAGAATGTATAGGATATTAATTTGTTAAATTCTATTAAATGGTTTGAAGGACAATGGGAGATTTCTTTGTTAAAAAGTCAGTGATGTGAAAAGGTTGCTACACTCGATGAAAAGTCTTGTTCTAGATTGGAGTTTAAACCATTACTTGCTAATTTGAAGTGTGTTTTTATTGGTGCTAATAAGACTTATCCTATTATTATTTCTTCTTCTTTGAATGATACTAAAAGTAACAAATTGTTAAGGATACTCTATGACCATAAGATGTTATTCCCTGGAGTATCTCTAATATCAACAGTATTAGCCTGTATATAATCATGCACAGGATTTTTATTGAGGATAATACTAAACTTTCAATTGAGAATCAAAGAAGACTGAAGCCAAACATGAAGTAGTCTCGACTGAGGTAATTAAATTACTTGATACAGGGATTATTTATCCCATTTCTATCAACTCTTCGGTAAGCCCTGCAGGTTGTGCGAAAGAAAGGGATATGATAGTGGTAAAGAATGAAAAAGATGAACTAACCTCTACATGTACTATCACTAATTAGCATGTTTATATTGATTACAAGAAATTGAATGCTACTACCAAAAAGGACCATTTCCCATTGCCATTTGTGGACCCGATTTTGGAGGGGTTGACAGGTTAAAACTTCTATTATTTTCTAGATAGTTATTTAGGATACAATCAAATTTCAATTGCTCTAGACGATCAGGAGATGACTACCTTCACCTACCCGTATGACACGTTTACATATAGAAGAATCTAATTTGGATTTTGCAATGTGCCAGTAGCCTTTCATAGGTTCACGATAGCCATTTTTTTAGAAATGATAGAGGATACAATTGGGGTTTTCATGGATGATTTCTTTGTTTATGATTCTTCTTTTGATATTTGTTTGCATAATTTGAACTATGTCTTAGAAAGATGTGAAGAGTCTAATCTAGTTTTAAATTGGAAAAAGTGCCATTTATGGTACGTGAGGATATAGTATTGAGCCATCAAGTCTCGAAAAGGGGAATAAAGGTTGACAAAACCAAGGCTGAGGTAATTGAAAGATTACCCCCGCCCAACTTATATCTGCACCTATAATCGCTGCACTTGATTGGAATTTTTTGTTTGAGTTAATGAATGATACAAGTGATTATACAGTCGAAGCTATTTTATGGCAAAGAAAAGATAAGAGATCACATGTGATACACTATGCTAGTAAAGTTCTTAATGATACTGAAGTGAATTATGCTACAACTGGAAAAGAATTGTGACGACCTCACCTCACCCTAAGGCGCACCAAAGGGGTTAGCGGGCCGTCTGCCCAACTCTGGTCAGGGTTCACTATAGTTCTCAATCAAATGAACATTATACATAGATTAAAAGTTATCCACAAGTATATCTAAGTACTTATACGAAACACAAGTCCTTAGAATTCAAATTACACCCAATTTGCACAAGACAGAATCTCTAGAAATTTATCCTCAACCAATCAAGCTAATGAGACTTTTGCAAATTGATTTCTTTAATAACTCTAATAAACCATACATAACTTTCATTCTTGCTTATAATCCCAAAAGAGAAAATAAGAAATATAGCTAAATTCTCAAATACAAGTTCAACCCAAAAATATACAAGATCGGTAATCCCATGTGCAGACTAGTGCCATCCTTGGCTTCTCCTGCTCTCACATCCTGTAAGGAAGACAAACTATAGGGGGGAGGGGTGAGCTAAAAGGTCAATGAGATTCCATTAATTCAAGAAAACAAATAAACATTGAAATAACATGGTTTATCAAAGTAGCACTTTTAACAAGTAATCGTTCAAAAGACAATTATCAACACAAGAAATCTTTTAAGCATTTATTCATTTAACAATCAGCTAATCAAGTATAAGTAGTAAAAGAATACGGTAGCACATAGAGCCAGTAAGTCAGTAGTTAGTAGTCTCCTTATACCTCCAGTGGTAATACTAGAGTAAACCAGTCAGTGTCCCGGTGTTACGGGTCCCGACCTAGTCCACCTCTGGCTCGAGGTGGCCGATAACAAAGGGCGCGGGTCCAGATCATGCAAGGGCCCAGTTCAGCTGATGCGTTCAAAGTATTCACGGCTTACAACATGTGCAGTTAATAGTTAACAGTAATACATGTAACAAATAAACTAACACTTAATCAATACGACAAGGCATTTAGTGTAAACACACAAGATACATTCATAACCATTTTATTTGTAAATACTAGGAAATTCTTTGAAATACCTTTGTTGGGACACGTTTAAGAGTAAAACACATTTGAGTAGAAAGGTACATTTAAGCATAACTAGCAATGATGAGCTCGCCCACATAATAGAAAGCCATTTCATTTACCAAAAGAAGTAACAATTCATTTTACGCTAATCAAGTGAAACGTGTTTGAAATGTAGTTGAAACAATCATCAAAAGTTAAGTAAGTAGGCAAAGTAAGATTTCATGCAAATTCAAATAAACTACTGGAGTAGGACACACAAAACATTTAGAAAATAAGGAACACTCACCAAAAGTCTAGTGAGTAGGCAAAATAAAGCTTTCACACGTTTTCCTCGGGGTTCCCCTCGAATTCTTCTTGAGCACCTGAGACAAGCATATCCAACGATTACCTATAACGCTTAACCAAGACCAAGAAATTCCCCTCTTAACCCTTCTCTCAAGCATCGTCAATTTCTTGTCAAATTAAGAGAGAAACTCTCTATGCTTAACCACCAAGTTAACACTCGATGGAGAGTTCGTAAGTGCTTCATTTGTAAGTCAAAACGTAGCAAGAGTTTTTTATTTCAAAGTTACCAAACGAAACCAAAGTAAACTTAGTTACTCGTTAAATCTAAATTTCATGATTTCAGTCCCAAATCAATCTATAATTATAGTTTAAAATAATAGCAAATCGTTTGAGCAAAATCACGTCAAGATAATATCAAACGAGGCTGAAACAGTTCGGGCTCCAAATCTGCCGGTTCGAGTTCAAGTTCTAAAGCAACAATTTAAATCAACTTTCAGCCAATGAAAATTGTAGATTTTGGCCCCAATTTATCATATAAATATAGCTTAACAACATATAAAATCATTAGGCCAAAATCTTGTTGAAAAACAACTCAAAAATTTTGAAGAAGTAAGCTAAAATTTCCAGCTAATGTTCGGCCAGCAGAGGCTAATTTCCTTGAAATTTCAGTCAACAAAACAGCAATTAAAACATGTATATCTCACTTATAATCCTAAGGGCTTCATCAATCATTAGCCCTTCATAGAATCAAACAATTAGTAAACGTTAAGATCCTTGACAAAGGTAATCAACAAACTATACCTCAAAGTGTTTTAATCATAACTGGAGCTACAAATATTGGATTGAAATGAATCTTATGGAATTTCAAAGCTAAGACACAGGGATACATTTTTCATGAAGACATTGAAAGTCAAATCTAGCATTTTCATGGTCAGAAAGTGAAATCATTGAAACAACAGAAATCTGTCGGGTAAAACTGGACATTTGGGCAGTCAGGGGTATTTTGGTCATTTCACATGATACAGTGCTCCAATTGAGCTGAAATTTTATGGGTGGAAAGCTAACTCGATTTCCTACAACTTTAATGCTTTGAGCAAGAGTTAGATCAGACTTTATCATGGACAAAATGTGCAGATCAGTTTGGTGTAAAACTGTGATTTTCCAGCAAAATCTGCTCTAACTTTCAAGTAATCTACTAGCTCTTCCATAAAACTAACTTAGATCATGAAGATATAACATATTTCATGGCTAAAATTTGAAAACCAAGGCTATGATTGAAGGTCACCTCAAGATATAGCAAGATTTAGCAAAATTTCACCACAACTTTTCTCCCAAGCTTTCTTCCTTGCAAATCCTCCAAAAAGGCCAAAGATCTTCAAGTTTTCTTGGTGATTTCCTCCACAATCTTCAAGATCAAGAAGAAGAAAAACAAAAGGCAGCTTTCTTTCTCTCTCTCTTTCTCTCTCTCACTCTTGGATCTCTCTCCCTTGCTCTCTCTCTCACTTGGCTGAATCTTGAAGAAGAAATAGCAAGATGAAGCTCTCAAATGGAGTCTTCAAGGTGAAGAAGAAGAAGAAAACAAAGCTCAAATCTCTCTCTTTTTTCTCTCTCTCTATTTCAGCCCTCTCTCTCTCTCTCTTATCCTCTCTTGGTTGCTGAAAAATGAAGAGAAATGGAAGCAAGAAGAAAGGGATAAGCAGACAAAAAGCTTGGCATTCCCTGTTTTAAGGAAAAGTGGTCAACACCACTTTATGTCGTATCTACGCGCGATACTTTTAGTTTTTACTGGGTTTTCTTCTTCTGGAACTGCCTACCATAAATATATTTCGATTGAGTCACTACATACGCTTGGGGTCATCTTAAAACTAACTCTCATGTCAGTGCTCGAAAATTTCATACCTAAAGCTAGCCGAACGAAAACCGGATAATTAGTTCAAAAAATTCAACTAACTGGAAAAACGGTAACTTCAATAACAAAAACACTAATAATTTAATAAAACACATAAGATAATAATAATGTAGACACCAAATTTTGACTATTTCAATTGTTTTCTTATGTTTTATCTATTAATGTTTAGTTATTTATTTTTGAATATTCTAACACATCTTTCTTATTTTGTAGGTTTTTCTTAAAAAAAAAAAATAAAGAGAAAAGTCAAAATCTGGACCAGTTCACGGACAAGTCCAGCATGTAACAGTCGAAGCGAAAAAAAATGACGCGATTTCTTCCAGCCTTTCCTTCCTCATTTCCAACTGTATTTTTGTGTCTTTGGCATCAAGTAATCGTTTTAGTTAATGCCCAAATCACCCTTGATCCTTAAGACACAAATAAAATGCATCCAATGATCAAAATTAACCCAAGAAAACCCTCAAAGTATCCAAGCCCTTGGTTGTAGGTTTTAATGCCTATAAATCACCCATGTTAGGGTTTTCTGGAAGGGGGCTGAAATCGAGAGAGAAAAGAGAAGAGGAGGTGAGAGAGAGGAAAGGAGAAAAAATGATGGAAAATCAAAGAAAAAAAGAGAAAAGGAGAGAAAAGAAAGAACTAGGGTTTCTTTTTTTTAGTGAAGATTTTCTGGAATTTTGGTGATTCCTTGTCGTTCTTCTCAAGCTTCTGAATCAGGTAGTCTTTCTATACTCTATCTATTATTTTTCCTGGTCGAAAATTGCTAGAAATCAGACCTTTTGGTGGAACCAAGGTCTTGGCTATGTTTTTTGATGTTTTATAATATTTGATGATGTTTATTTGTTGTTATATGAGTATGTTCGTTTAAATAGCCTTGGTAAGGCTATTAGATTTGTTTTACGTTTAAAATCAGGCGTTTGATGCTTACGTGATGATCTTTTTGTGATTTCAGAAATTTCTGGAAAAATGTTCTTCCGCGTTTTGAAGATGTGAAGAAAGCGGACTACTCGGAATCCTCATAGCGCTGCGTTTCCTCTTGAATGTTTGAAAATGTGAAGAAATGTGGAGTCCTGGCTTGGTTTAGCGTTCTTCTTGAATGTTTGAAGATGTGAAGCGGGTCATCAGCGTAACCTCCAGCGCTTCTAGCGGTTCTTCCTTCCCTTTTTTTTGTCTATTTGATGATGTCGATGCTTAAGATTTGGCCTTCTTCGGTTTTAGTTTGTTTTGACATGATCTGAATGCTGATGTTTAACGCTTCAAATAGATCCCCTTGTCTCTGAAGATTTTGTTTCATGTTATTGTCAAAAACGGAAGCAATCTTCGATATTTTGAAGATGGAAGAGACGATTACGGCTGAGTCGTTTCATCAGCGTTCCCCTGGACTTTGATTTTTGCTTGTACTGACTTAGTTCTAGCTGCTGCGTTCTACTCCGTAACCTCTCTAAATTCGTTGATATTTTTCTTTTGTTCCAGAATCTTACTCTATTTCCTAGTCTTGTCCATGTCACTTGCAGAATCTGTTTTGATACCTTTTCTTTGAATTTTGATTGATTTTTCCTTTAAATTGGTACCTTGATCCCTTTTGTTGATATTGAGTCTTAGATAACCATTCCCCTCATTTAAGGATTCAGTTAAGACATCACATCAAGGGATGGTAACTTCTTTTCCTTATTATGTGCTCTTATGTGTTTTTGCATGATCTTGCATGTTTTAAATTAAGTTTTCCTTTTCTTTTATTCATGCCTAGTCTTTATTTACTTCATCTAATTTTCCTTAATTATTTAGAAGGCACTTGAATGCCAAATTATAATAGATAGGTTTAATTTTGCAAAAGTGTATTTATTCTAGAAAATGTAATAGTTAGATTATTATTCCGAATTTTTTTCCCTTAGAATGTATTTAGGTTCCCCCAATGTAATAATTAGGTTTTATATGCTTATTTTGCATACTTGCATGTTTATGTGTTTACTTGCTTTTCTAGGGTCCTGCATCTAGATATTATGCCTATGTGTTATGTGTTTATGTGTTTTAGGTGTTTACTTGCTTTATTATCTTGTCTATATGTTTATTGTGTAAATGTATTGACGTCACCACACTAGTCCAACGCTAGTTGTGGCCTTTCCTTTTGATTTCTCACTATTCCAATGTTAGTGAGAACTTTTTGACGAGGGCTAGTCCAATGCTAGACCCTTAAATGCCGTTAATGCATTAGATACAAATTTCATACACTTTTCACTGTTAGAGTTTCTTTCCCATTTTTGCATGTTACTATTCTCCCATCCCGTATGCGAAACATGTCATTTAGCTTTCTTTTTTCGTCAAAAAATAGATTAGTGCATTTAAGGCATTACCCTTTGAATTAGGGAAAAGAGCGAGTATGGCTTCTTAGCCTTAGCACACTTTTATTTCCTTCTATGAAAAGGAAGATTTAAAGTCACGAACTTAGTCCCCTGCACCCATTATGTTGCACTATCCCCTTTTAGAACATATATATGCACTATTCTATCAAAATCATGCTTTAAAAGTCAAGTCTCTACTTCATGTTTTAGCAATTCAAAGTCAAAAAACCGGTTTTTTTAAAATTGCATCTTTTTGAAAATTCAAGTTCCTCTTTGCACTTAAAATTGATCTTTTCAAAAAATCCAATTTATTTTCCCTTAGGATTTTATAAAAATTGCATTTCTTTTGAAAACCCTATTTGTCCCGTCTTTTTCGAATCTCATCATTTGCATTTTTCGTGACCTCCTCGAGGGATCAAAATTGAATGACACAACTAATGTGATCAATTCCAATCAAACCTCAAGGAGACATTTTGCCCCTCTCGATCCAACATTAGGTTTAGGTTTTGCATCCATATAGATAACATCCAAATGTGATAAATTTAAAGTTAGATTTAGGAAATCTTTAACTAAATCTTGCAACTAGCTTTGGTTAGGTTAGAAGGGTGCCTTAGAGACGAGTAACATCGAATCTTTGCCTTCCTTTCTTTCAACTGTGACCTCCGAACCTTTTTCTCTAGTTTTCAAAGACCTGGAGTCGTCTAAAAAAGGGTTTTCTTAGTTTATTTTCATTAATTAAAATTTTTGGGTGACTTGGTACACCTAAACTCCATACCAAGTGGCGACTCCAAACTTTTCTAAAAAACCCTTTTTCTAGACTTTTGTTTTTGGGTCCAAATCGTCGCATTTTTGTAGTCCCATGACCCATTTCCCTTTTCTTATTTTCAAAAAATCATTTTTCTCTTTTCACAAAAAACGGGGCGCGACAGCTTGGCGACTCCACTGGGGACTTTCCTAAGAGGGTCCGAGTACTTGATTTAGTTGACTATTTCATTTTTTCTAACTTTCTTATATATCACATTTGGATGTTTTAGGTTGCATTTCCTTTTCCTTTTTCTTTTTTAGGATTTTTTCCTGCGCAATCATTCCTTACACATCGCGTCCATGATGAATGAATTTTTGGTTTATTTATTTGTATTGATATTTACTTGTACCGCGCCTTGCATTTGGGGTGGGTGTGTATCTACCCTAGAGTCTCGAGAATGTTTGGTATTTGAATCCCTCCTCTCAAAGGGAATCACTTTCATACGTGCATATATATTTTACTTTGACCCTACTTTTTTTTTTTTTACTTTAGTGGTTTGTCACGCCACTCTTCCCTATTAGGATTAGGATCGATCCACTTGGACATGTGGCCGTGGCACGACGTGCACGTAGCAATGTCTAGGGGATCACTCGAACCACCGACTTGAGGCATTTGGATTGATGACCTTTTGCCTTTTGGTCTGAAGGTTTGGGAGCCTGTAACCTTTGTTGAGTCTAGATGCATTAGTGAGCTCAACTTCATGCATCCATGTTAGAATTGCCTAGGGTAGAGTCCACCTTACCCTATTAAGGATCACTAGACACGAGAGGAGGGATTCCACCCCTCTTTATTCTTGTGCAATTTGTTGCTCCAATGTGTTATGTGATATCTGTCGATTAAACTAACCTTTTGTTGTCTTCCCTTTTCTTGCATTTCACAAACTTTAGAAAATAAGAGTCTTGGCACTCTTTTAAGACAAGCCATCCTTCTAGATAGGCTATTGCACATTTGAATTTATGCTTATTGTATTTAAGTTGTAATTGCATATCACTTTTAGGCTTACCCCGGCATTCAAATGGGGCTCCTATAGGCCATGTTTCATTTTTGCACCTTTACATGCTTTAATAAAATGGCATCATGCATAAGCCATAGAGGGAATGCTGCATAGGGAATCCCATGTTAGGAATAAACCACCCTTGTGTCTCGGATATATAATCCAATGAGACTTGCATGTTTATGCTTTCAGTAACATCCGAAGGGGTAGTGCACAAGGTAAGGTAGGGTCCGGTATCTTCTATGATAGCACCAAAAATATGGAGTGACCTTCACATGCTGGAATATAAACCTCTAGTAATCATTTTTTGGCCATTTTATCAAAGTTGGTAAAATCCCAGGCGTAAGGACACTAAATCGAAAAAATTCACAAATAATTCCTCATTGTTGAAATAATAATTTTATCAAGGCCATATCTTAAGTTTAGGAGGCTTATGAGCTAGTATGTCGCAAATAACATTGAGATGTGGAGTTACAAGTAAGCAATAAACCCAACTGATTTTTGAATAAACCATCAATCCCGTCCGATCCATATTTCCCTCAAAGACAAGTCAAGGCCCTACGATTATTTTAAGAATAGTCCTTTTTAACCTTTAACATCTCTTCACATATCAATTAAAGTAATGAATCCATTCGAACTTCATCCTCATAATGCGCCAAACAGTGCATATTCCTTTGGTCAACCATTGGATCGATTACTAATCGCGATATCAAGCGGAGTGATCGGACCCATCAGTATTGTATGGTGCATACCCCAGAGGATTGTATGTTTCATGCTAGGCCTACCCTTGGCATAAAAGGGCCCCCCTCTAGGACATGCATCCGAATTATATAAGCAATCACTAACTTCGTTCTTTTTCCTTTTTTTTCTTTCAAATAAATCTCCGCAGCTCCCCTTTGGAATAAGCTCCTAAAGTGTGTTTCCTTTCCCACTCAGGTGCTTTTAAAAATAGCTTCACGCAGAAGTCCCATCATTACCCGATCTAAAAGCAAAGCTCAAAGCAGAGCATGAGTTACGCACTGAAGGTTCGAGATAGGAATACTTTGGTTATTTCACCGACTTTGCTGCTTTGGGAGCTTCAGTTAAGTGAAGTCTTGGGAAGGTTTAATTAGATGGCGAGATGGCGCTCAAAGGCGTGTAATTGATCGGTTGGTGCGAGTGGAGGTGGTACCGAATGATCATGAACATGTTGTTAGCATTCCACCGCTGACAAGTAATCCACCCCTTTTCCTGACCAATATTCAAACCACTATTGTTCCACCTATTCCCAACCTTCATGAGATTGCTTTTCTCACCACAACACCGATTTGCCATACACTCCGACTATATCTTCTTCGAGTCCAACCAAAAGGCAAACCATTATACTCAACCCCAGTTCACCTTAAACATACCTCCCGGTCATACCAAGCCTCATTTTCATACCACGGAACCCTTTGTATGGGACATTGCCTCCCAAGGAAAGCCAGAGATGGATGAGCTGTCATACCGACAAAGATCGATGAAGAGATTGTATGGTTTGAGGAGTTTATAAAGAAGAACCAAGGTGAACCGACATGGTGGATTGGATTACGATGATCCCTATTTCCGACATCCGACTACCTATGGGTTTCAAGACCCTAAGTTCAGCAAATATGATGGTACCGGAACCCTAAGACGACCTTAAAATGTTTGCCAACAAACTTGGTAAACCAAAGTGGATGATGAGAACTTACCTATCGCGTCTATTCCCGAAAGCCTAGAAGGGGATGTTTTGGATTGGTAATTTTAACCTGAAATCTCAAGAGATCAAAACTTGGTTGGATTTGTCAATGACTTTTGTGAAGCGGTATGAATTCAATTGTGAGTTAGCAAACCGAACAACATTGGAAGGAATCAAAAGGAGACCCTCAAGATCACAAGTCATATACTAAAGCGTTGGAGAAAATTAGGCAAAGATAGAGCCTCCTAAGAAAGAGATTGTTCGTACTTTCATCAAAGCACATGACCCACCTTATTTTGAAGAAATTTTTCGTATGACTGGGAGTTCTTTTGCTGTAATTGTCAATAAACTAGAAGAGTATGATGAATTTGTTAAAGCTAGGAAAATTGTCAATGTGACCGCCCTGAAACAGCAATTGGAAGCATTGCAAGGGCAAAATGGCAATGGGAGGAAACTCCCGTTTAAAAAGAATGAAGGAGAAGCTGCTTTTGTGTGGGATCAAAGCCCACCTCTCAGGCCTAGAGCCTGAGTCACCCCACCAATTCAAACTCATACTTACCTTATCCTTACCATCAGTTTATCACACCTGCCGCTTTAGATGCCCTCGACCTATTCATTTGGACCCCAACCTTTGTTTTTCAACTTCCCAACCCATCTCCCACCCCTCAAAACTATGCTCCTAGACTGCATCCCACAAAATCCTGTCCAAAATTCTTTCGATAATGAAATGCAAAATCGAAAACCTTTGGGACTTTCACCAACTGTCGCCCTATTGACCAAGCTGTTTGGCAGTTGAAAGCTGGAAAATCGGACTGCCCTCCCAAAATCCCCAGGACTCCCTATTGGGTATGATCCACATGCTATCTGCACTTACCATTCTGGAAGTCCGGGACATTCAACGATTAATTGTTGGGCCTTGAAGCATAAAATTCAAGACATGGTGGATGCAGGGATATAGTTCAAAGAATGAATGAGCAAGGGCGAGCGTAAATAGAAACCTCCTTGAACATAAAAAACGCGTTGGAATGATCGGTGTGAAGAAGGAATTGGTTGACCATGCTCAGTTCATTAAGGAAGAAGAGGAGGATGGTGGTGGATCATTTAAGGAAAGGTCTGATGATGATATAGAGGCAAGGTTATCTCAACTGTCTGTCGGGGTCACCCTTGATGCCGATCCTACGGAGAATGTGGAGTTTCCTTCGATTCCTCAAGGAGCCATGCGAAATTGGGTTGCCGATTGTGCACTTAGGAGGTTTGGTAAACTCAGGGGATTGTCCTTAAAAAAATGAATCATGCTTTAATATCAATCATGTCTTCAAAAACAATGCACTTGTTATTTTACTTTTTGCTTGTTTAAAATTATACCTTTAATTATGCTTCCATGGTACCGTCTGTCATCTTGCTCTTTGTCAAATGAAATGAAATTTCTTTTTTGTCTTTCAGTTGTGTTCCACTCATTTTACTTTCGCACATTTATTTTATTTGCTCTTAGATGACCACAAATAAAAACCTTTGACCCTTGGATGTCGCCATTTTGAATTTGGTGGACAAAATTCTGATATCTCATGAACTTGGATGTCATCATTTGTAAGATGATCGAAACATACCGAGATTGGCATGAGAAACTACCCTTTTGGTATGTAGAACTGCAATCCGAACTTCTACTGGGGCAACACCTTACTCTCTCAGGTATAGGATGGAGGCGGTATTGCTGAAGTTGAAATCCCATCTTTCGCATTCTAATGGGCTCAGGTTGAAAGAAGCTGAATGGACCAAGCAACGTCCACTGGAATCCTTGATCGATGAAAGAAGGTTGAATGCCATTTGTCATGGGCAATATTACCAGCAGAGGATGGCTCGGGCTTATAACAAGAAAGTTAGACCTCGCAGGTTGAGTGGGGACAAAGTTTTGAAAAATCCTTCCATACAAGAAGGGCTAAGGGAAATTGTCTCAATTGGCAAGGGCCGCTCATTATTTAAAGGTGCTACCTGAGGAGCATTGGTTCTCATGGAGATGGATGGACAGATTTTTCCTCAACCAATCAATTCGACATGTGTAAAAGATTTTTCATATGATTGAGCAAAGTTTCTTTAGAAATTGCCCATAAAGGGTGGTCAAAGCCAACCTTCTTCCTTTTCGTTTAAACACTTCAACCCTCCAATTCTCCCATTTGAGCCTATAAAAGAACGGTTAATCATTTAGCAAAGCCCCTGAGAATCGCAAACCCCAAATCAGGGTAACTTTATTTAAAAGAAAAAAAGAAAAAAAGAGAGAGAGAGACCTTTGATTAAAATTAAACTAAGGTAAAATTTTACAAAAATTTGCATCAAGTTTAAACCTGCCCTACACCACACCTCAAACCCCTTGCAAAAGACTAGTGTTATAGACCACCTTGCAAAAAAAAAAATTCTGAAAGGAACTTTCTCAATCAAAAGGCAAATTATGCAAATACATTCCTCAATTTTTTGTCGGAGGATTGTCTCAATCGATGCTACCATTTTAATAAACATGTTTAAATTGACAAAATTGAGATTAATTCTGTCTATTTCATTATACTACCTTATCGCCTAGCTTCAGGTAAATCTGAAATGGTATAAAGGCAATTTTGAAGAGCAGACAAGATAAAAGAAAGTTCTTGGGACAAGTGGAAGCCGGGATTACATTTATCGTGGTTTACCTTATATCAAGCACTCCCTTGTCGCCAAGAATTCCAGGAGATGATATCCAAAGGGGTCAAGTGCGACGCTTTTGTTTTAAATAATTTTCCTGGCGTTTGGCTTTTTATTGATTTAAAATATCATGTTTAGCATTCATTCTATGGTCATGATGTCAAAATAAATTTTTTTTCCCTTTGCACAAATTTTTACACATATTTTCATCAAAAGGGCACTTTCATCAAAGGACAATCCTCTTAAATTACCAGGAAGGTATGGGTGATATGGGTTGAAAGCGGAATGACGAGTAAGATCCAGACCGGTAAACAAAAGAATTAGTGACACCGTCGTCGACATCCAAGAACTCATGTTTACTGCTCGAGATAAAAGGTAGAATGGTGGTGGCGTTATCATTATTTTTTTTCACCATTTCTTTCTTTGCAGAAGCAGGGACAAGTGACCAATCGGTCCAATCGAGGAAGTCACTTTATTTTGAGTAAATGTTTAGAATGCATGACTAGACCATTTTGAAGCATGCATATAAAATAAATAAAGATAGATGTTTTGAAAAATCAAGGAAGGATAAATTCTTTGGGAAAATTTTGAAGCAAGGTTTCTTACGACACTACCAGGCTTATAGCCCTCATTTTAAAATAATAATTTTAAAAAATTTTAAAAAAATTTTAAAAATTTAAAAAAAATTTTGACAAGTGACGGAGGTTGTATGGACTAGTCCGCTGCTTTCACCTGCTTTTACAAATTCATATCTTCGAGAAGTAACGCTTGTTTGCGGTAGTCCGCTTTCATCCCGTTTCTTTGAAATTCATATCTTCTGGAATGTAACGCGGAGTCTTGCGTGGATTGTTCCGCGTTTTCCTCACGGCTCTTTGCATTTTTCATATTTCTGAAAGAAACGCGTATGGTTACGCGAGTCACTCCGCGCTTCATCCCGCGTTTCCTATTTGACAAAGTTTCGTGTTCATATGGTAACGCGGACCTGTAACGGAGTAGTCCGCTGCCTCCCATGCTTCCATTTCCTGTAAGCTCAAAAGCAGGAATGCCTCTTCGACTTTTCCTTTTTCTCTCCCTCAACTCACCCCAAATCCTCAGAATCCACTTTTCCTTCCATAATTCCTCCACCAAAACACTCCCTAGGCTCTTAGAACCTTTTATCCCAACAAAACATCACAAAACGATCAAAGCTCTGGATTGAGGGTAGGTTTTCCAAACTAAACCGGTCGACGATTCGAGCTTGTTTTTTGGTTTCTTGCATCATTTCACCTCAAACACTTCACTACGGATTACGGTAAGAAATCCTAACGAAATTGCTTCTTTTAAAATTCAAAATTTGAATTTTTTTCCTTATACCTAATTTTCTGTTTTAATTATAAATGTCATTGTTGTTGTTTCTTATATTTATTAAACTTGTTTATGTGATTAAAAGATGATGAGCCATTTATCTATTTTATTTGTTTATTTATTATTTATTTGAATTATGTAATTTTGTCAATTTCATTTAATTTTGTATTGTTGTTAATTAGAGCCTTGATATGATTGTTGGATTAAAATTGAGCACGCGTTTGAGTGGTCAAAAGTAGAAATTGTAGAATTTTGTTTTTTTAGAATAGTTTGGAACTTGTTGAAATTTCTAGTCCTGCTTTGGAATTTTGTGGGATTTTGCACCGCATGTAGAATTAATGTGAAAACTAGAAATCATCGAATTTTGATTTTTGTACTTTTATAGAAATTTGGATAAAATTTGTGAATTGTTGATTTTTTGTGAAAATTTATGGAAAGATTGGGAGTTTTGAATTTTGTCACAATCAATTGAATTGTTGAAGTCTTTGTAATTTATAGGAGTAGTTGAATTTTCTGATTTTTGTGTGGAATTTCGTTGAGTTCGATAAAATTTGTGAATTGTTGATTTTTTGTGGAAATTTATACGAATTTTCTGTTATAAATGTCATTGTTGTTGTTTCTTATGTTTATTAAACTTGTTTATGTGATTAAAAGATGCGATGAGCCATTTATCTATTTTATTTATTTTATTTTATTTGTTTATTTATTATTTATTTGAATTATGTAATTTTTGTCAATTTCTGAATTTAATTTTGTATTGTTGTTAATAGGCCTTGATATGATTGTTGGATTAAAATTGAGCACGTTTGAGTGGTCAAATGTAGAAATTGTAGAATTTTGTTTTTTAGAATAGTTTGGAACTTGTTGAAATTTCTAGTCCTGTTTGGAATTTTGTGGGATTTTTGCACTGTTGTAGAATTAATGTGAAAACTAGAAATCACTGAATTCTTTGATTTTTGTACTTTTTATAGAAATTTTGATAAAATTTGTGAATTGTTGATTTTTTGTGGAAATTTATGGAAAGATTGGGAGTTTTGAATTTTGTCACAATCAATTGAATTGTTGAAGTCTTTGTAATTTATAGGAATTGTTGAATTTTCGGATTTTTGGTGTGGAATTCTCATGAGTTCGATAAAATTTGTGAATTGTTGATTTTTGTGGAAATTTATGGAAAGATTGGGAGTTTTGAATTTTGCTGAATTATTAAAGTCTTTGTAATTTATAGGAATTGCTGAATTTCGGATTTTGTGTGGAATTTCGCATTGAGTTCTTAGATTTTAGGAATTTAAATGATTTTGTGAAATTTATTGAATTTTTAGAAACTTTGATTTGTTTTGGTTGGTATTTTTGTTTGTAAAATTCCGAGATTTTCATAGGTCTTGAAAATTTTGGAAAGTTTGTTGAATTATTGCACCTTTGTTCTGCACTTTGTTGAATTTCAAAGGAATTTTGAAATTCCTACACTTTGTAAATTTGATTGAAATCTTTAGAATTTTGAATTTTAGAACTTTGTAGTTGTTTGAATTTCAGTTTTTAGGAATTTTGTTTTAGGGTATTTTCCAAGAGTTTCTAATTTGTTTATATATTTACCCATCGCTTTGTCAAAATTGTTTGAAATTAATCTCAAAATTAATCATCTAAAAAATTATCTTTCGTACTATGTCATGAGACGCAGGCAAAGGTCGAAAGCCTCCGCAGATGAGGGAGAGTGAGCCGGAGATGCCATTGGTGAGAAAGAGACTAAGCGCATGACGCCAGATTTTGACATCACCCTGCTCTCCCTAAAGAGAACCAGAGTGGTATCGTGCCTCGAGAAAGCATAGATTTTGTATATGAGCTACACATAGTCTCCGAGTGGCCCACCGATGACACGCCACAGACCGGGTAGGCCCCATTCTACATTGCCCCACTGCATCTTCCCCGACTTGGTTCATGAAGTTCTACGCAACATCGAGGACAAGAAGGCACGAGAGAGGATTGAGTCCTCCTAGAGGGGTTCGATTAGTGATCACCCGAGCACGATAGCTCGACTGGATGCAGATCGAGGGTCCAGCTATTGATTTGAAGAAGGACTTCGCCACCGACCGGAGTGGGATCCCCACATGCTATGGCGCATGTCTGAGTCGCATACCCAGGAGTTCGAGGGTCCCAAAGTCGGCTCGATCTTTCCAAAGACGCCACCATGCTATTTTGTACACCCCGCCCACAATGTCATCCCAAAGAAGAGGCTGGGAGTTGAGGAACGATCTATACTTTTAGATCGTATGTTCCAGTCAGACTCACCATTCGCCTGCATTCCCCCAAATAACATTATTATTAGTCATATTAGGACATGGCGGGGACGCCCACATCATTCCACTTGGTTTCCGACTTATTTCACTTCTTCTCCAGTGGCAGGTGATTCCACCTGTATCCCACCTACTCCTGAGGCGGTGGTCGAGCTTAGCATTGATTGTCAAGGATCTATACATAGATGTATCGACATTACCCGTCGGAACCGGTCCGTAGAGCTACAGACGCGGAGGAGGAGACTCATCGTCAGCACCACCACCACCGCCACCACGGTCCTGTAAGCGTGTTATGGACACTCTAGGCGGATTTCGCACCTGCATGCTCGAGAGATGGGATCATATGGAGACACAGCTCGACTCTCGATGGAGGCGCATGGAGCAGATCGGGCTTTGAGCACCTCGACTAGGGCCATATGAGGCACATCTCGACATTCAACCGCTCGAGCAACCTATCCCCAGGCCACCGAGGCGATGGTGGAAGGGGATGGATCCTACGATTTGCGCTTTATTCTATTCTTGCTTTATTTCTTTTTTTATGTTTGATCTTGTGTTCTGATTTTAGACATAGGTTTAACTTAGAAATACTTTGGTTAAATTGCTTGAGGATGTGTATATTTGTTTAAATTTAGCTTTATGTGCTTATATGTGTTGAATGTGATTTGAAAATTGCTGTTCAGGAGTTTTCATCCAATTATAGGGAAACTCGCCAAAATTTTTTCAAAAAAAAAAAACAGAAAAAAAACAAAACAAAACAAAAATTTAATCTAAATTGCACATTTGCCTCACAAATTGATTTGTTTTTTGAAATTTGATTCAAAAGGGGTGCAAATGTTCAATTTTGGTTGCAATTGCTTTCATCCTTCTGAAATAAAACCCGAGCGATTTTGAAAGATCCATTTTCATTTTACTCCGAAAATAATTGTTATGTGATTAGGACATTGGCATTTTAGAAAGTATGTTTTGTAAAATAGGGAAAATTATGTCTCAGTTTTTTTTCCTATTAAATAAGATTTCTTCTTTTATTGGATTTTACAAGAAAATGATTGATATAGTTGGCAAATGATACTTTTTCAATTGATATGCTAAAAAAAAAAAAAAAGAAAAAGTAAGAAAAGTAGCAAAGTGAGAATTAAAATTCTACTCCAATGATTCTAGTATTAAGTAACCGGAAGTTTAGCATCTACAAATGTTAACTTTCGCGTAAAACGGTGCTTGAATTACGAGTATGCAAAGCAGTTAGAGCAAGTAAAATGTTGAGTAACCCGAGTCTTCACCTAAAAGTGTTGATTTTCAGGCCAAAAGACATCTTTACTATTTGAGCAAGAAGGCATATGTCGAGTAACTGGAGTCTTCACCTAAAGTGTTGATTTTCGCCAAAAGGCATTATTGCAATTTGAATAAGAAGATGTGTTTCAAGAACCTTTTAGCAGTTAAAATTTGAGAAAACTGTGGAAAAGGCAAGCTTGGATTGACTATATGAGTCGTTTGATTGCAAAATTTGGTGAAAGTGAGAAATCAAGCTTGAATTGTTAAAATTGAGGTATAATTGTCTCTCTTTTACTTGATATTATGAGTACTTGATGCAAATTGAATAATTACATAATATTGTTTTGCCTGGTTTGTGAGGATTTGGATTTCCAAGATCGCATGGTCTATTTCAATCCCATAACTTGTTTTTGATGAATACTTTCTACCACTTGAAAACAAGTAATGTTTCGTGAACATAAGTATTTCATGAGTGCATTTTATCGTATGATTCTGATACGTTTTAGTCATTTTAATGGCCAACAGCTGTGATCACAAGAGTTTTATACACTTTATGATTAAAAAAAAAAACTGAATTTCCATGGACTAATTGGTTAATATTTCATGACTTCTGCAGGGTTAACGATTAAGTTGACACTGGGGCAATTTTGTTTTAAGAGAAGTGATCTCCAATTTTGGATAATGCATTCAAAATTAATTTTTGTCGGAAAAGGTTTGCAGATCAAGACGATGGCAACATATGTGTATTTGTTTCAACCCTGCAGAGGAAAGGTTTCAATTATACTCCTCAAATTGCCAAAATCCATCAAAGGCTTGAAAGAAAAAAAAAAGAAAGAAAAAAAAAAGTCATTGTTCCTATCAATCACTTACTTTTCAAGTCAAGAAAAATAAAAAATCAGAATGACACCTTTTCATCGAGTGCATCATTACTTGCATTTTACATTTATCATGTTTGAACAACTTGTGTTTTATTTTTCAAAGTCTGGCAATCCAGCATTTATGTTTTCATCTCTCCCACTAGTGTCTAGATTTGGGTCCAATCCCACCAAATAATTTAGACCTAGGTATTTTACATTTTCATCTAGTCATTCGTGTTTGGGTCCAATCCCCTTTGAATAGTCTAAATTTGGAAAATTTAAATTTCATTATTGTTGTCTCAGCCTCCGGCACTCCTTCTATCCATCTCTTCTTTAATTTTGTTGTTGTCTCCTTCACTGCACCTTCTATCCCTCTTCAATTTAAATTGTTCTCTCCTCACAAGACTCACCCTTTATCCTCTTAGGCCTTCTATCCCCCTCTTCTATTTGAATTTCGTTGTTCTCAGCCTGGCACTCCTTCTATCCCTTTCTTCAAATTTAATTTTGCAGAGTCTCACTGCATCTTCTATTCTTTCTTCAATTTAATTTCATAGTCTCTAGCCTCCACTCTTCTATCCCCTTCTTTCTAAATTTCATTGCATGAGTCTCAGCCTCCCTGACCCTCTCCTCATGACCTTCTACCTCCTTCTTCAAATTTAAATTTACAGAGTTCCTCTCCGCCTGCACCCTTCTATCTCCGTTTCGAATTTTACAAGATTCAAGATTCATTTCATTATAGTTCATTTGCATTGAACTTTGACTGATTCTCATGTCGAGATAATCGTAAGCAACTCTACACGAAGTTCGTCACATTAGGCGCTTAGTTTGAAAATTGGCAATCTAATATTCCCTGCTTACAATGATTCAAATACAACCAGCTTAAAAGTGTAAAGCATTTAGGTGTCACGTCTTTGTTCAGAGTTTCTTCAAACTCGCAAAGAGGGCAAGTCAGAGACACCAAATTTCGACTATTTCAATTGTTTTCTTATGTTTTATCTATTAATGTTTAGTTATTTATTTTTGAATATTCTAACACATCTTTCTTATTTTGTAGGTTTTTCTTAAAAAAAAATAAAGAGAAAGTCAAAATGCGATCGACGCTAGACAAGTCCGTGAACAGCCCATCGTAACTTGATCGTGGTTTAAAAAATGACGCTGCTTTCTTCCCTTTCCTTCCTCATTTCCAAGCTGTATTTTTGTGTCTTTGGCATCAAGTAATCGCTTTAGTTAATGCCCAAATCACCCTTGATCCTTAAGACACAAATAAAACGATCCAATGATCAAATTAACCCAAGAAAACCCTCAAAGTATCCAAGCCCTTGGTTGTAGGTTTTAATGCCTATAAATCACCCATGTTAGGGTTTTCTGAAGGCTGAAACTGAGAGAGAAAAGAGAGAAGAGGGAGGCTCAGAGAGAGGAAAAGGAGAGAAAACGATGGAAAATCAAAGAAAAAAAAAGAAAAGGAGAAAAGAAAGAACTAGGGTTTTTTTTTTAGTGAAGATTTTCTGGAATTTTGGTGATTCCTTGTCGCTCTTCTCAAACCAATCGTAGTCTTTCTATACTCATCTATTGTTTTTCCGGTCGAAAAATTGCTAGAAATCGACCTTTTGGTGGAACCAAGGTCTTGGCTATGTTTTTGATGTTTTATAATATTTCATGATGTTTATTTGTTGTTATATGAGTATGTTACGCTTTAGATAGCCTTGGTAAGGCTATTAGATTTGTTTTACGCTTAAAATCAGACATTTGATGCTTCCTGATGATGTCATTGTTGTGATTTCACGAGAAATTTCAAAAAATGTTCTTCACGCTTGAAGATGTGAAGAAACGCTGACCACTCTGCTGAATCCTGATATTTTGAAGATGGGAAGAGACGCCGACAGTTACGCTGAGTTCAGATTTCCTCGCCCCAAGGCTCTCCTGACTTTGATTTTGCTTGTAACGCTGACTTAGTTTGCCGCTCGTCTGCTTTCTACCCGCTAACCTCTCGTTCAATTCGCTGATATTTCCGCTCTTTGTTCCGAATCTACCTATTTCCTAGTCTTGTCCATGTCACTTGCGTAATCTGTTTTGATACCTTTTCTTTGAATTTTGATTGATTTTTCTTTAAATTGGTACCTTGATCCCTTTGTTGATATTGAGTCTTAGATAACCATTCCCTCATTTAAGGATTCGCCAAGACATCACATCAAGGGATGGTAACTTCTTTTCCTTGTTATGTGCTCTTATGTGTTTTTGCATGATCTTGCATGTTTTAAATTAAGTTTTCCTTTCTTTTATTCATGTCTAGTCTTTATTTACTCATCTAATTTTCCTTAATTATTTGAAGGCACTTGAATGCCAAATTGTAATAGATAGGTTTAATTTTGCAAAAGTGTATTTATTCTAGAAAATGTAATAGTTAGATTATTATTCAATTTTTTCCTTAGAATGTATTTAGGTTCCCAATGTAATAATTAGTTTTATATGCTTATTTTGCATTTGCATGTTTATGTGTTTACTTGTTTTCTAGGGGTCGTGATCTAGATATTATGCCTATGTGTTATGTGTTTATGTGTTTTAGGTGTTTACTTGCTTTATTATCTATGTCTATATGTTTATTGTGTAAATGTATTGACGCCACCACACTAGTCCAACGCTAGTTGTGGCCTTTCCTTTGATTTCCCTCACTAATCCAATGTGAGTGAGAACTTTTGAGTAGGGCTAGTCCAATGCTAGACCCTTAAATGCCGCTCATGCATTAGATACAAATTTCACACACTTTCATCGTTAGAGTTTCTTTCCCATTTTGCATGTTACTATTCTCCCATCCCGCTAAACATGTCATTTAGTTTTCTTTCGTCAAAAAATAGATTATGCATTTAAGGCATTACCCTTTGAATTAGGGAAAAGAGCTTAGTATGGCTTCTTAGCCTTAGCACGCTTTTATTTCCTTCTATGAAAAGGAAGATTTAAAGTCACGAACTTAGTCCCCGACCCATTATGTTGCACTATCCCCTTTTAGAACATATATATGCACTATTCTATCAAAATCATGCTTTAAAAGTCAAGTCTCTTCTTCATGTTTTAGCAATTCAAAGTCAAAAAACCGTTTTTTTTAAAATTGCATCTTTTGAAAATTCAAGTTCCTCTTTGCACTTAAAATTGATCTTTTCAAAAATCCAATTTCTTTTCCCTTGATTTTATAAAAATTGCATTTCTTTTGAAAACCCCATTTTCCGCTCCTTTTCAATCTCATCATTTGCATTTTTCGTGACCTCCTCGAGGGATCAAAATTGGATGACACAACTAATGTGATCAATTCCAATCAAACCTCAAGGAGACATTTTGCCCCTCTCGATCCAACATTAGGTTTAGGTTTTGCATCCATATAGATAATATCTAAATGTGATAAATTTAAAGTTAGAATTAGGAAATCTTTAACTAAATCTTGCAACTAGCTTTGGCTAGGTTAGAAGGGTGCCTTAGAGACCAGTAACATCAATCTTTGCCTTCCCTTCTTTCAACCTGTGACCCCTAACCTTTTCTCTAGTTTTCAAAGACCGAGTCGCTCTAAAACGGTTTTCTTAGTTTATTTTCATTAATTAAAATTTTGGGTGACTTGGTACACCTAAACTCCATACCAATTGGCGACTCCAAACTTTTCTAAAAAACCCTTTTTCTAGACTTTTGTTTTTGGGTCCAAATCGTCGCATTTTTGTAGTCCCATGACCCATTTCCCTTTTCTTATTTTCAAAAAATCATTTTTCCCTTTTCACAAAAAACGGGGCGCCACAAATAATAATAATAATTATTTATTTTTTTGAAAAAGAATAAAATTTTGAGACCCTCATAAGAATTGCTAGCTATTCCATTCGCATTTAAGAAGCTTCATTCTTCTCTTGTTTGCTCTAAAGTAATTTATACTGGCCATTTGGCTATCAAGTATCTATTGTCTAAAAAGGATACCAAATCCAAGTTGATTCATTGGATCTTACTTTTGCAAGAGTTTGACTTAGAATTAGGGACAAGAAAGGTTTGGAGAACTTGACAGTAAACCACTTATCGAGGTTGGAATAAGTAGTTTCATATGATGACTTACCAATTGAGGATATGTTTCCAGATCAGCAACTGTTGGTAGTTCAAAGTGTTGAGGTACCTTGGTATACTGATTATGTCAATTTTCTTGTTTCTAATATTCTGCCTAACGTTTTGACTTTTCAACAAAAGAAAAAGTTCTTTGCTGATGTGAAGCATTATTTTTAGGAAGATACTATTTTATTCTGCGAATATGCTAATGGAGTCATGAGAAGATGAATCCGGAGGAAGAGATGAAATCCATTTCTAAGCAATGTCATTCTTCTCCTCATAGTGGTCGTCATGGATCAAAGCAGACTGCAGCAAAGGTGCTTTAGTTGGAATTCTTTTGGCCTCCGCTATTCAAAAATACTAGGACCTTTGTGATGACATGTGACAAGTGCCAGAGAATGGGTAACATTGCTTGTCATTAAGAGACGCCATAAAAAGGGATTTTGGAAGTGGAACTGCTCGATGGTTGGGGTTTGGCCTTCATAGGATTGTTTCTACCATCATATGGAAATCTCTGCATTTTGGTTAAGGTGGATTATGTTATCAAGTGGGTAGAAGTAGGGTCCTTTGTTAGACAATAAGAGCCAAAGCATGATTAAATTTGTCATGAAAAATATTTTTATACACTTTAGGGTGCCCCAACCTATTCTGATTGACCATGGTGTTCATTTTAACAATGGTCAATTTTAAGCATTGTTAGCCAAGTATGGAATAAAATTTCATACTGGAGTTGCTTATCACCCCCAAACTAGTGGTCAAGCAAAGGTGTCCAGCAGAGAAATCAAGAAAATCTTAGAGAAGACAGTGAATTCATCTAGAAGGGATTGCGCAATTAAGCTTAATGATACATTATGGGCATACCAACTGCATTTAAGACTCCATTGTGTACGTTTCTTTACCGACTAGTTTATGGGAAATCGTTTCATTTACCGATAGAATTGGAGCATCAGCTTATTGGGTGGTTAAAATGTTAAATTTTGACCTTAAAAGTACTAGCGAGAAAAGATTGCTCCATTTGAATGAACTAGATGAGATCGATCGGGAATCCTATGAAAATGTTCGAATCTACAATGAGAGAGCAAAGGCATGGCATGATGAGCACATAAGTCGCTGTCGCGCCCCATTTTTTCTCAACAAAAATGTTGTTGTTGTGGAAAAGGGAAAGATTTGATTTTTGAAAAAACGAAAGGGAAAGGGGTCATGGGACTACAAAAATGTGACGGTTTGGACCCAAAACAAAAAAGTCTAGAAAAGGGTTTTTAGAAAAGTTTGGAGTCGCCACTTGGTAAGGAGTTTAGGTGTACCAAGTCACCCAAAAAGTTTTGTTTTAATGAAATAAACAAAGAAAACCCTTTTAGACGATTCGTGTCTCTGAAAACTAGAGAAAAGGTTCGTCACAGTTGAAAGAAGGGAAGGCAAAGATTCATGTTACTCGCCTCTAAGGCACCCTTCTAACCTAGCCAAAGCTAGTTGTAAGATTTAGTTGAAAATTTCCTAATTCCAACTTTAAAATTTATCACATTTGGATGTTGTCTATATGGATGCAAAACCTAGACCTAATGTTGGATCGAGAGGGCAAATGTCTCCTTGAGGTGTGATTGAATTGATCACATTAGTTGTGTCATCCAATTTGATCCCTCGAGGAGGTCACTAAAAAATGCAAATGATGAGACTTGAATGAACGGAAAGTAGGGTTTTTAAAATGCAATTTTTTATAAAGTATCAAGAGAAAAGAAGTTGGGTTTTTGAAAGGATCAATTTTAAATGCAAGAGGAACTTGAATTTCCAAAAGATGCAATTTTAAGAAAAGTTTTTAACTTTGAATTGCTAAAACATGAAGAAGAAAGTTGATTTTAAAGAATGAATTTGATAGCCTTTAAAATAATGCACATGTATGTCCCAAAGAGGGATAATGCAACATAACAAAAGGGAACTAAATTCGGACTTTGAATCTTCCTTTCATAGAAGGTAATAAAAGCGTGCTAAGGCTAGAAGCCATACTCGCTCTTTTCCCTAATTCAAAGTGGTAATGCCTAAATGCACTAATCTAATAAAAAGAAAACTAAATGAGATGTTCTCAGCGATAATGGATGGGGAATAGTGACATGCAAAATGGGAAAGAAACTCTAAAAGTGGAAAAGTGTGTGAAATTTGTATCTAATGCATGAACGGCGCTTAGGGTCTAGCATTGACTAGCCCTCGTCAAAAGGTTCTCACTAACATTGATTAGTGAGAAATCGAAGGAAGGCCACAACTAGCTTGGACTAGTGTGGTGACGCCAATATATTTACACAATAAACATGTAGACATGATAATAAAGCAAATAAACACATAAAACACATAAACACATAACACATAGGCATAATATCTAGATGCAAGACCCTAGGAAAGCAAGTAAACACATAATCATGCAAGCATGCAAAATAAGCATATAAAAACCTAATTATTACATGGGGAACCTAAATACATTCTAAGGGAAAAATTGAATAATAATCTAACTATTACATTTTCTAGAATAAATACACTTTTGCCAAATTAAACCTATCTATTACAACTTGGCATCCAAGGCCTCCAAATGATTTACCCAAAATTAAATGACATAAATGAAGACTAGGACATGAATAAAAGCAAAGGAAAACTTAATTTAAAACATGCAAGATCATGCAAAGACACATAAAGAGCACATAATAGGAGAAAGAAGTTACCATCCCTTGATGTGAGGCCTTGATTGAATCATTAAATGATGGGAATAGTTATCTAAGACTCAATATCAACAAAAGGGATCAAGGTACCAATTTAAAGGAAAACCAATCAAAATTCCAAGAAGAGGGTATCTAAACAGATTCTCGCAAGCAAACAGATAATACTATGAAATAGAGTAAGATTCTGGAACAAAAGAGCGTGAAATATCACCGTAATACAAAAGCGTAGAGGTTACGCTGATCAAACGCTGAAGCAAGAACCAGTGCTACCAAGCATGTGCAAAAAATCAAAGTTCAGAGGAACGCTGGACCGAACGCGACTCATCCGCGAACAGTCAAGGCTCTTCCCATCTTCAAAATACCGAAGATTGCTTCCGCTTTTCGACAACATCGCAAACAAAATCTTCGTGAGGCAAGGGATCTATTTAAAACATCAAACACAAGCATTCGATCATGTCAAAACAAACTAAAACCAAGGCCGAATCTTAAACATCGCATCATCAAATAGACAAGAAAGGGAAGGGAAGAACCGTGGGTTAGAAACGATTGTTACGCTGATCGGCCTCGCGAATAAGCCGCTTTTCACATCTTCAAGTATTCAAACAAACGCTGAGTGTTACGGCGAGTCCACGCAAGAGGTCCGCTTCTTCACAACTTCAAACATTCAAGAGGAACGCTTGACCGCACGTAATCCGCATAGTAGTCCCGCTTTCTTCACATCTTCAAAACGCGTGAAGAACATTTTTCAGAAATTTCTCGGGAAATCACAACAAAGATCATCACGTAAGCATCAAACGCCTGATTTTAAACGTAAAACAAATCTACTAGCCTTACCAAGGCTTTATAAACACAACATGCTCATATAACACCTGATAATCATCATCAAATATCCCAAACTAAAAGAAAACTATTCAAGACCTTGGTTCCACCAAAAGGTCCAAATCTCGATAATTTTACCATCAAAAAACAAAATAGAGTAGAAGGATGTTACCAATCGAAGCTTTGAATCTAAACAAGAGAAGAGGGCGAAATTCCAAGAATGATCTCCTCAAGTGTGAAACCCTAGCTTTTCTTTTTTTCTTTCTTTTCCTTTTTCCTCTCTAATTCCCAGCCGCTTTTTTGCTTTTTCTCTCAAAGCTCTAATTGCCTCTTTTCCTCTCGATTTTCCAACCTCTTTGTTAAACCCCATCTAGGTTATTTATAGCCACCAAACCTAGAACTATGGTTTTGATGTTCTTGGGATGAGGTGAGCTAATTTTGAACGTTAGATGAGTTGTTGGGTTAAGTGAGTTGGGAATGTTTAAATAGGTTTCTTATCGCTCAAGCATCGAAAATTACAACTGGAAAAGGATGATCCGATTGAAGAATCCTGCCATTTTTTTTCGATCCTGATTACGGACTAATCCCAGAACTGGTCCGGCTTTTTGACTTTTTTTTTTTTTTTTAAGAAAACCTACAAAATGAGAAAAATGCTAGAAAATTCAAAAATAAATAACTAAACATTAATAGATAAAAACATAGGAAAACAAAAGAAATAGTCAAAATTTGTGTTCTACTTGCTCTTTTGTCCGAAGTTTCAAGAAACTCTAGACAAAGACGTAGACACCAAATGCTTACCCGGTTTCACTGGTTGTATCAACCATTGAAACAACAGAATGGTACATTGATTGCCAATTTTCAAACTAAAATGCATAATGTGACCAACTCAGAGTTGCTCTACGATCTCGATATATGAGAATCAGGTCAAACGTAGTTCCAAGCAAATGAACTATAATGAAATGAATACCGAATCTTATAAAATTCGAGAACTGAGATAGAAGGGTGGAGGTCGAGACTCACCAACGTAAATTTAAATATCAAGAACGGAGATAGAAGCGGCTGAGGGAGACTCACCAACAGTAAATTTAAATTTGAAGAATGGGATAGGGTGCACCGAGGTCGAGACTCACCAACGTAAATTTAAATTTTAAGAACGGAGATAGAAGGGTGTCTGAGGTCGAGACTCACCAACGTAAATTTAAATTTGAAGAAGGGATAGAAGGGTGTTCTACGGAGGTCGAGACTCACCAACGTAAATTTAAATTGAAGAAGGGATAGGAAGGTGTCCATGGAGGTCGAGACTCACCAACGTAAATTTAAATTTGAAGAACGGAGATAGAAGGAAGGTGAGACTCACCAACGTAAATTTAAATTTGAAGAAGGGGATAAGAAATGAGGTCGAGACTCACCAACGTAAATTTAAATTTGAAGAACGGAGATAGAAGGGTGCTGGGAGGTCGAGACTCACCAACGTAAATTTAAATTTGAAGAACGAAATTTAAATTGAAGAAGGGATAGAAGGACACCAACGATGACAGACTCACCAATTGAGAAATTTAAATTTGAAAGGGGGATAGGGTCCCAGGGTCGAGACACCAACGTAAATTTAAAGTGAAGTGGGATAGAAGGGTGCTCACATGAAGAAATTTAAATTGAGAAGGATAGAAGTGGCGAGGGTCGAGACAGCTCAAATAAACTAAATTTAAATTGAAGGTGGGATAGAAGGGTGCCCCAACAATGAGACAGCTCAAACAGTAAATTTAAATCAAGCAGTGGGATAGAAGGGTGCCAGCGAGGGTCGAGACAAAGCCCAACAATGTAAATTTAAATTTTTCCAAATTTAGACTATTCTGGATTGACCCAAGACCCTGAATGACTAGATGGGAAAATGCAAACATGCTATTCAGTGGGATTGGACCCAAGCCTGAATGACTAAAAAAAAACTATTCAGTGGGATTGGACCCAGCCTGAATGACTAAAAAAACTATTCATGGATTGGACCAGAATGACTAAAAAAACTATTCGGGATTGAACCCAAGCTGAATGACTAAAAACTATTGATGGGATTGACCCAGCAATGATTAAACATACTATTCAGTGGATTGGACCCAAGCCCGAATGACTAAAAAACTATTCAAATGGGATTGGACCCAAGCCGAATGACTAGATGAAAACATAAATGCGGATTGCCGACTTTGAAAAATAAAACACAAGTTGTTCAAACAAGATAAAGAATGCAAGTAATGATGCACTCGATAAATGGTGCAATTCGATTTTGATTTTCTTGACTTGAAAAGTAAGTGATTGATAGGAACAATGACTTCTTTTCTTCTTTTTTCTTCTTTTTTTCTTTTTTTTTTTTTTCTTTTCTTTTTTTTCAAGAATTGATGGATTTGAAAATTGAAGAGTGTAATCAAACCCTTCCTCTGCAGTTGGAACAAATCCACATATGTTGCCATCGCCTTGATCTGCAATCTTTTCAAAATTAATTTTGAATGCATTATCCAAAATTGAGAGCACTTTCTCAAAACAAAATTGCCCCAAGTCAACTGAATTGTTAATCCGCAAGTCATGAAATATTAACCAATTAGTCCATGGCAATTCAAAATTCTCTTTTTCTTCTTCTTCTTTTTTTTTTTAATCATAAAGTGTAAAAACTCTTGTGATCACAGCTATTGGCCATTGAATGACTAAAACGTATGAGAATCATGCAATAAAACCCATTCATGAGATACTTATGCTTGTGAAACATTGCTTGTTTTCAAGTGATAGGAAATATTCATCAAAACAAATTATGGGATTGAAATGAACCATGTGATCTTGGAAATCCAAATCCTCATAAACTAGGCAAAACATTATTATGCAATTTTTCAATTTGCATCAAGTACTCATAATGTCAAGTAAAAGAAAGACAATTATACCTCAATTTTAACAATTCAAGCTTGATTTCTCACTTTCACCAAATTTTGCAATCAAACGACTCATATAGTCAATTCAAGCTTGCCTTTTCCATATTTTCTCGATTTTACTGATAAAAGGATTTTCAAACACATCCTCTTATTCAAATTGTAATAATGTCTTTGACGAAATCAACACTTTAGGTGAAGACTCCGTTACTCGACATATGTCTTCTTGCTCAAATAGTAAAGATGTCTTTGACGCCAAAATCAACACTTTAGGTGAAGATCCCTTACTCAACATTTTACTTTTTCAAACTGCTTTGCATACTCATAATTCAAGCACCGCTTTTACCAAAGTTAACATTTGTAGATGCTAACCTCCGTTACTTAGTACTAGAATCATTGAGTAGAACTTAAACTCTCACTTTGTCGCTTTTCTTCTTTTTTTTTTTTTTTCTTTCTTTTTCTTTTTTTTTTTTTTTCACATCAATTGGAAAAGGATCATTTGCCAACAATATCAATCATTTTCTTGTAAAATCCAATAAAAGAAGAAATCTCATTAATAGGAAAGAAATTGAGGCATAATTTTCCTATTTTACAAAACATACTTTCTAAAATGCCAATGTCTAATCACATAACAATTATTTCCAAGTAAGATGAAAATGGATCTTTCAAATCACACGGCTTTTATTTCGAAGGATGAAAGCAATTGCAACCAAAATTGGACATTTGAACCCTTTTTGAATCAAATTTTGAAAAACAAATCAATTTGTGAGGCAAATGTGCAATTTGGACAATATTTTTTTTTCTTTTTTTTTTTTTCAAACATAAATAAGCACATAAGAGCCAAATTTAAACAAACATATACCTTCCTATGGAGCAATTTAACTAAAAAGATTTCTAACAGTTAAACCTATGTCACAAGATCAAACATAAAAAAGTGAAATAAAACAAGAATGAGATAAACCGCAAATCGGGATAGGTCGGTCATCCCCTCAATCCACCATCACCTCGGTGGCATCTAGGATAGGCGTCTGAAAGTGGAATGTCGAGGCGCCACGTCAAGAAAAGAATTTGAAAAGAAGCTGCGGGCTATAACACCTAGTAAGTGTGCGTATGAAAACCCGCTTTCCAAATTTTTCCGAAAAGACACTTGTCCTTCCTTGATTTTGCAATTAATCACTCTTCAAAAATGATTTACTTATACGTCTAATAAACATGACTCAAAATAAAGCTGGTCTCTCGACTTGACCGATCACCACTTGTCCCTGCTTCTGCAAAAGAAAAGAAATGGTGAAAAGTAATAATAACGCCGCCACCGCTTGACCCTTTTATCTCAAACATCCAGTAAACATGAGTTCTTGGATGTCAACGGTGTCACTGAATTCCTTTGTTTGACCGGGCAGATCCGTTCGTCGTTCGCTTGCTTTTGAACCCATATCACCCATACTTTCATGGTAAACTAAGAGGATTGTCCTTTGATGAAAGTGCCCTTTTGATGAAAATATGTGCAAAAGTTTGTGCAAAGAAAAAATTTTATTTTAAAAAGACATAATGACCATAGAATGAATGCTAAACATGACACTTTAAATCAATAAAAAAAACAAATGCCATGAAAACTATTTAAAACAAAAGCGTCGCACTTGACCCCTTTGGATATCATCTCCTTGGAATTTATTGACGGCAAGGGAGTGTTTGATGTAAGGTAAACCCTGATAGACGTAATCACCGGCTTGCCTTGTCCCATGAACTTTTCCTTTCTGCTTGCACTGTTGCTTTTCAAAACTTGCCTTAGTACCCTTTCAGATTTGCACTGAAGTTGACTGATAAGGTAATATAATGAAATGGACAGACTTAAACCCCAATTTTGTCAACTTAAACATGTTTGTTAAAATGGTGGCATCAGTGAGACAATCCCTTCTGACAAAAATTCAGAGGGAATGTATTTGCATCATTTGCCTTTTGATTGAGAAAGTTCCTTTCAGAAATTTTTTGCAAAAAGGTGGGGGTCTATAACACTAGGCTTTTGCAAGGGGTTTGAGTGTGGTGTAGAAGCAGGTTTAAACTTGAAATTTTTTTTTTTTAAATAAAAAATTTGCCCCAGTGTGGGGGTTTGTGATTCTCAAAGGGGGTTTGCTAAATAATTAACTGTTCTTTCATAGGCTCAAACAAGAGAACCGGGGGGTTGAAGTTTTAAACGAAAAGGAAAAGAAGGTCGGCTTTTCAGACCACCTTTTTACAAAAATTTCGAAGAGACCCTCAATCATATGAAAAATCTTTTACACATGTCTGAATTGATTGGTTGAGGAAAAATCTGTCCATCCATCTCCATGAGAACCAACGCCCTCCGTGTAGCACCTTTGAATAATGAACGCCCTTGCCGGTTGAGCAAATTTCCTTAGCCTCTTCTTGTATCGGAAGGATTCGCTTCAAAATCTTGTCCCCACTTCAACCTGAGGTCTAACTTTCTTGTTATAAGCCTCGAGCCATCCTCTGGTAATATTGCCCATGACAAATGGTATTCAAACTTCTTTCATCGATCAAAAGAGGTTGCTTTCGTGGACGCTGTTTGGTCCATTCAGCTTCTTCCAACGAAGCTTCCATTAGAACGCAAAGATAGGGTTTCAACTTCAGTGTAATACCGCTTCCATCCCATACATGAGAGAGTAAGGTGTTGCCCCAATAGAAATCCTGATTGCAATTCTCCACGCCAAAAGGGTAGTTTCTCATGCCAATCTCGGTGTGTTTCGATCATCTTACAAATGATGATATCCAAGTTCATGAGATATCAGAATTTTCGCCCATCAAATTCCAAGGATGATGTCCAAGGGTCAAAAGGTTTTATTCATGATCATCCAAGAGCAAATAAAGTAAATGTGAAAAAATAAAATGAGTGGACCATAACGAAGGACAAAGGAGAAATTTCATTTCATTTGGCAAAGAAGCAAGATAACAGATAATACCATGGAAGCATAAGTTAAAGGCATGATTTTAAACAAGCAAAAGTGAGATAACAAGTGCATTGTTTTGAAGAAATGATTAAAACATGATTCATTTTTCAAGGACAAACCCTCAGATTTACCAAAACCTCCTCCCGAAAGTGTAAGGAGCCCAATTTTGTGTGGCCTCTTAAGGAATCAAGGAAACTCCACATTCTCCGTAGGATCGGTGTCAAGGGTGACCTTGACAAACAGTTGAGATAACCTTGTCTCTATATCATCATCAGACCTTTCCTTAAATGATCCACCACCATCCTCATCTTCTTCTTTAATGAACTGAGCATGGTCAACAATTTCTTCCTCCACACTGATCATTCCAACGACGTTTTTATGTTCCGGGAAAGGGTTTCTATTGACGCGTTCGCCCTTGCTCATTCTTTCTTTTCGAACTATATCCCTGCATCCACCATGTCTTGAATTCTATGCTTCAAGGCCCAACAATTAATCGTTGAATGACCCGGCTTCCGAGAATGATAAGCGCAGATGGTATGGGGATCATACCCCAGGGGTCCCTGGGATACAGCTTTGGGAGGGTGCTGATTTTCCCAATGCCTTCAACTGCTCATACAGCTGGTCAATGGGGCCGCCCAGATCGGTGAAAGTTCAAAGGTTTTCGATTTTGCATTTCATTAGGCGGAAAAGAATTTTTGAGCAGGATTTTGTGGAGCAGGTCTAGGAGCATAGTTTTGACGGGGATAGGAGATAGGTTGGGAAGTTGGAGGCAAAGTTGGAGAATTCAAATAGATAGGTCGGGGGTGAGGCATTTGGACGGCGGTGTGATAAACAGACTGATGGTAGGGATACGGTAAGTATGAGTTTGGATTGGTGGGGTGGCTCCGAGTTCTGGGCCTAAAAGGTGGGTTCTGATCCCATACAAGAGCAGCTTCTCCTTCATTCTTTCTAAACGGGAGCTTCCTCCCTCGCCATTTTGCCTTGCAATGTTTCCAATTGTCTTTTGTATGGTCACATTGACAATTTTTCCAGCTTTAACAAACTCATCATATTCTTCCAGCTTATTGACAATTGTAGCAAAAGAACTCCCAGTCATTCGAAAAATCTCTTCAAAATAAGGTGGGTCATGTGCCTTGATGAAAGTCTAACAATCTCTTCTTCCTCATAGGAGGCTCAACTTTAGCAGCCAACTTTCTCCATCGCTTGGCATATGACTTGTGATCTTCTGAGGGTCTCCTCTTGATTCCTTCCAATGTTGTTCGTGTCGGCGCCAACTCACAATTGAACTCATACTGTTTCACAAAAGCTGTTGACAAATCCAACCAAGTTTTGATCTCTTGAGATTTCAGGTTCGAGTACCAATCCAAAGCATCCCCTTCTAGGCTCTCGGGAATGTGAGCGCATAGGCAAATTCTCATCATCCACCGGTTTACCAAGCTTGTTGGCAAACATTTTAAGGCGCCTTAGGATTCCTGTACCATCATACTTGCTGAACTTGGGGTCTTGAAACCCATAGGTAGTTGGATGTCGAAATAGGCACGCATCATCGTAATCCAATCCACCATGTCGGTTCGCACCTTGGTTCTTTTTATAAACTCCTCGAACCCTGTCCAACCTCTTCATCGATCTTTGTCGCGGCATAACAAGCTCATCTATCTCCGGCCTTCCTTGAGAGGCAATGTCCCATACAAAGGGTTCCGTGTTATGAGGATGAGACTTGGTATGACCGGAGGTATGTTTAAGGTGATCCAGGGTTGAGTATGAGGGTTTGCCTTTTGGTTGGGCTCGCAAGACATAGTCGTGGTGAGTGTATGGAAAACCGGTGTTGTGGTGAGAGAAAGCAATCTCATGAAGGTTAGGAATAGGTGGAACAAGAGTGGTTTGAATATTGGTCGAGAAAAGGTGGATTACTTGTCACGGGAATGCTAACAAAGTGTTCATGATCATTCGAGGTACCACCTCCACTTTGGCCACCAACCGATCAATTACACGCCTTTGCCATCTCGGCTCATCTCATTAAACCTTCCCAAGACTTCACTTAACCGAGCTCCCAAGGCAGCAAAATCAGAAGTGACCAAAGCATTCCTATCCCAGCCTTCGTGCGTAACTCATGCTTACGGGCTGCTTTGAGCTTTTGCTTTTAGAACGGTAACGATGGGGCTTCAAGGAAGCTATTTTTAAAAGTACCTGAATGGGAAAATACACACTTTAGGCCCTTATTTCCAAAGGGGAGCTGCAAAGATTTATTTGAAAAAAAGGAAAAAGAACGAAATTAGTGATTGCTTATATAATTCGGATGCATGTCCTAGAGGGGGGCCCTTTTATGCCAAGGGTCGGCCTAGCATGAAAAATGCAATCCTCTGGGGTATGCACTATACAATACCTGATGGATCCGATCACCTCACTGATATGTGATTAGTAAAACAATCTAGAGGATTGACCAAAAGAATATGTGATACTTGATGCATCATGAGGACAAAGTCCGAATGGGTTCATTACTTTAATTGATATGTGAAGAGAGGTTAAAGGTTAATTTGGCATGAAAAGAATTATTCTCAAAGGAATTGTAGTGCCTTGATTTGTCTTTGAGGGAAATATGGATCGGACGGATTGGACGGGATCGATAGTCTACCCAAAAGTCGACTGGGTTTATTGTTTACCTGTAACTCCACATCTCCATTTTATTTGCAACACACTAGCTCATAAGCCTTCTAAAAATCAAAATTTGGCCTTGATAAAATCATTATCTCAACAATGAGAAATTATTTTGTGACTTTTTTTTGATTTAGTGTCCTTATGCATGGGATTTTTACCAATTTTGATAAAATGGTCAAAAAATGATTACTAGAGGTTTATATTCTAGCATGTGAAGGTCACTCCATATCTTTGGATGTCATCATAGAAGGATCGGACCTTACCTTACCTTGTGCACTACCCCTTTGGATGTTACTGAAAACATAAACATGCAAGTCTCATTGGATAATATATCCGAGACACAAAGGTGGTTTATTCCTAACATGGGATTCCCTATGCGGCGTTCCCTCTATGGCTTATGCATGATGCCAGTTTATTAAAGCAATTAAAGGTGCAAAAATGAAACATGGCCTATAGGAGCCCCATTTGAATGCCGGGGTAAGCCTAAAAGTGATATGCAATTTCAACTTAAATGCAATAAACATAAATTCAAACATGTAATAGCCTATCTAGAAGGATGGCTTGTCTTAAAAGAGTGTCAAGACTCTTATCTTCTAGAGTTTGTGGAATGCAAGAAAAGGGAAGACAACAAAAGGTTAGTTTAATCAACAGATATCACATAACACGTTGGAGCAACAAATTGCACAAAAATAAAGAGGGGTGGAATCCCTCCTCTCGTGTCTAGTGGTCCTTAATAGGGTAAGGTAGACTCTACCCTAGGCAATTCTAACATGGATGCATGAGGTTGGGCTCACTAATGCATCTAGACTCGATAAAGGTTACAGGCTCCCAAACCTTCAGACCAAAAGGCAAAAGGTCATCAATCCAAATGCCCCAAGTTTGGTTGAGTGATCCCCAGACATTGCTACGTGCGCGCCACATGTCCAAGTGGATCGATCCTAATCCTAATAGGGAAGAGTGGTGACAAGCCACCTAAAAGTAAAAAAAAAGTAGGGTCAAAGTAAAATACATATGCACGTATGAAAGTGATTCCCTTTGAGAGGAGGGATTCAAACATCAAACATTTTCGAGGCTCTAGGGTAGATGCATACCCACCCCAAATGCAAGGCGCGGTACAAGTAAATAAATAAACAATAATTCATTCATCATGTACGCGATGTGTAAGGGGTGATTGCACGGGAAAACCCTAAAAGAGAAAAGAAAAAGGAATGCAACCTAAAACATCCAAATGTGATATATAAGAAAGTTAGAAGAACGAAATAATCAACTAAATCAAGTGCTCGGACCCTCTTAGGAAAATCCCCTGAGTCGTCATACCATTTTTCTCAACAAAAATGTTGTTGTTGTGGAAAAGGGAAAGATTTGATTTTGAAAAAGAAAGGGAAAGGGGTCATGGGACTACAAAATGCTAACGGTTTGGACCCAAAACAAAAAAAGTCTAGAAAAGGGTTTTAGAAAAGTTTGAGTCGCCACTTGGTATGGAGTTTAGGTGTACCAAGTCACCCAAAAAGTTTTTTTTAATGAAATAAACAAAGAAAACCCTTTTAGCGACTCCTGTCTTTGAAAACTAGAGAAAAGGTCTGGTCACAGTTGAAAGAAGGGAAGGCAAAGATTCGATGTTACTCGTCTCTAAGGCACCCTTCTAACCTAGCCAAAGCTAGTTGTAAGATTTAGTTGAAAATTTCCTAGTTCCAACTTTAAAATTTATCACATTTGGATGTTATCTATATGGATGCAAAAACCTAGACCTAATGTTGGATCGAGAGGGGGCAAAATGTCTCCTTGAGGTGTGATTGGAATTGATCACATTAGTTGTGTCATCCAATTTTGATCCCTCGAGGAGGTCACGAAAAAATGCAAATGATGAGACTCGAATGACGAAAGTAGGGTTTTCAAAATGCAATTTTATAAAAGTATCAAGAGAAAAGAAGTTGGGTTTTTGAAAGGATCAATTTTAAATGCAAGAGGAACTTGAATTTCCAAAAAGATGCAATTTTAAGAAAAGTGGTTTTAACTTTGAATTGCTAAAACATGAAGAAGAAAGTTGATTTTAAAGAATGAATTTGATAGCCTTTAAAATAATGCACGTGTATGTCCCAAAGAGGGATAATGCAACATAACGGTGCTGGGAACTAAATTAGTGACTTTGAATCTTCCTTTCATAGAAGGTAATAAAAGCTGCTAAGGCTAGGAAGCCATACTGCTCTTTTCCCTAATTCAAAGGGTAATGCCTAAATGCACTAATCTAAAAAAGAAAACTAAATGAGATGTTTCAGATAATGGATGGGGAATAGTGACATGCAAAATGGGAAAGAAACTCTAAAAGTGAAAAGTGTGTGAAATTTGTATCTAATGCATGAAGCTTTAAGGGTCTAGCATTGACTAGCCCTCGTCAAAAGGTTCTCACCTAACATTGGATTAGTGAGAAATCGAAGGGGAAAGCCACAACTAGCGTTGGACTAGTGTGGTGACGTCAATATATTTACACAATAAACATGTAGACATGATAATAAAGCAAATAAACACATAAAACACATAAACACGTAACACATAGGCATAATATCTAGATGCAAGACCCTAGGAAAGCAAGTAAACACATAATCATGCAAGCATGCAAAATAAGCATATAAAAACCTAATTATTACATTGGGGGGAACCTAAATACATTCTAAAGGGAAAAATTCGGAATAATAATCTAACTATTACATTTTCTAGAATAAATACACTTTTTGCAAAATTAAACCTATCTATTACAACTTGGCATCCAAGGCCTCCAAATGATTTACCCAAAAATTAAATGACATAAATAAAGACTAGGCATGAATAAAAGCAAAGGGAAAACTTAATTTAAAACATGCAAGATCATGCAAAAACACATAAGAGCACATAATAGGAGAAAGAAGTTACCATCCCTTGATGTGATGCCTTGATTGAATCATTAAATGATGGGAATGGTTATCTAAGACTCAATATCAACAAAAGGGATCAAGGTACCAATTTAAAGGAAAACCAATCAAAATTCCAAGAGAGGGTATCTAAACAGATTCTGCAAGCAACACGATAATACTAGGAAATAGAGTAAGATTCGGAACAAAAGAGCATGAAATATCAACGAATACAAAAAACGAGAGGTTACGCGGATCAAAAACCAGGTCCAGCTACAAGCAAAATCAAAGTTCAGAGAGGAAACGCGGACCGGAAACGCGGACTCATCCGCGTGGTCCGTCTCTTCCCATCTTCAAAATACCAGGATGGTTGCTTCCAGTTTTTCAGACAACATCACAAACAAAATCTTCAGAGGCAAGGGATCTATTTAAAACATCAAACACAAGCATTCAGATCATGTCAAAACAAACTAAAACCAAGAAGGCGAATCTTAAACATCGGCATCATCAAATAGACAAGAAAAGGGAAGGGAAGAACTGTAGGTTAGAAACGAGGATTATTACGCTGGGCCTGCGTAACAAGCCGCTCTTCACATCTTCAGTATTCAAACAAACGCTGAGTGTTACGCGAAGGAGTCCACGCAAGAGGTCCGCGTTTCTTCACAACTTCAAACATTCAAGAGGAAACGCGACGGCTGGTAATCCAGCTAGTAGTCCGCTTTCTTCACATCTTCAAACGCGGAAGAACATTTTTCCAGAAATTTCTCGAAACACAACAAAGATCATCACGTAAGCATCAAACGCGTCGATTTTAAACGTAAAACAAATCTACTAGCCTTACCAAGGCTTTATAAACACAACATGCTCATATAACAGCTGATAATCATCATCAAATATCCCAAACTAAAAGAAAACTATTCAAGACCTTGGTTCCACCAAAAGGTCCAAATCTCGATAATTTTACCGATCAAAAACAAGAATAGAGTAGAAGGATGTTACCCGAATCTAAGCTTTGAATCTAAACAAGAGAAGAGGGCAGAAATTCCAAGAATGATCTCCTCAAGTGTGAAACCCTAGCTTTTCTTTTCTTCTTTCTTTTCCTTTTCCTCTAATTCCCATTTTTCTCGCTTTTTTCTCTCTCAAAGCTCTCCCTAATTGCCTCTTTTCTCTCGATTTAACCTCTTGTTAAACCCTAATCTATATTTATAGCCACCAAACCTAGAACTAAGGGTTTTGATGTTCTTGGATGAGGTGAGCTAATTTTGAACGTTAGATGAGTTGTTAGGGGTTAATGAGTTGGGAATGTTTAAATAGGTTTCTTATGGTTCAAGCATCGAAAATTACAGCTGGAAAAGGATGATCCGATTGAAGAATCTGCCATTTTTTTTTTCGATCGATGGTTACGCTGACTAATCCCAGAATCGGTCCGCTTTTGACTTCTTTTTTTTTTTTTTTTAAGAAAACCTACAAAATGAGAAAAATGCGTTAGAAAATTCAAAAATAAATAACTAAACATTAATAGATAAAAACATAGGAAAACAAAAGAAATAGTCAAAATTTGGTGTCTACAGTCGCCATGAATTTAATGTTGGAAAAAAGGTTCTATTATTCAATTCATACTTGAAACTATTTCCTAGCAAGTTAAAGTCAAGATGGTCTGGACCTTTTATTATCACTATAGTTGATCCATATAGTAGTGTCAAGATCCAAAAAGAAGGGCAAGAACCATTTTTGGTCAATAGGCAAAAAAATGAAATTGACAATAGCACATTATTTATATAGATCTAAAAGGAGAACTATTAATAGAATTTAAATCACATCATAGATAGTTGATTTTACTCTTTATCATTTGCATCAATCACAAATCCTTTTATTATTGTTTATTTGTACTTCTCTTCTTTAGTATTTTAGAATACTCTATACTTATAATGAATCAACTGATTAACTCTAGACAACAAAATGTAATTTACAATAAAAAATGATATGTTTCAATTTTTAAAGTCTAAAATATAATTCATCATTATTAGTTTTATAAATATATTATAAGTTTTTGTTATTGCACTTAAACTGTAAAGCTATATGTACTCAAATTGTAGGCCTTCTCTGATCGATTAAACAGTATGTCATTAAAATTTCATAAAAATAATTAAATACCAGCATTATCAATCGATTTGCCATAATATCTTTTTATGTATGCTTAGGGATTTATGTAACTAGCCTAGCAGAACTAGCTAATTAATCTAATAATTTTAAATTCCACCAATGGAAAACAATATTAGGAAAAAGACAAAAAGTTATGGAGGGCCATAAATGTAAAGGAAACTCATAAATATTTGGAAAAAAATCTTTTTTTCATCTCTATTGTTTGGAAAATGGACTAATTTTGTCCTATTATTTCACTAGAAATACATTCCATCCCTTATGTTTTAATTTGTTTACCAATTAAGGAAATTGGCAACTAATCTCTCTATTTGATCTAAATTTAATATTTAATCAATCAATTATGATCAAATGAAGCACACCAGAGATATAACATGTTAATCAAAAGACTTTAGTGGTAGTTGTAGCTGTTATCCCTCTACAAGGATAAAATATTTTTTAGTCAATGGATTAACGAAAATTTAGACATAACTCAAAAGATTTATAATAACAACATAAATCATTCATAGAATTTCACTTCCCATTTGGGATAGCGATAAAATCTTCTTCCATGATTGTCATCGTACCAACATGTTAGTAATTTTTCTCACATTCCATATCCATAGAATAGTGAGGCCATTGTGATGTCTTAAAAATCTCCAATTTGCTATCTAATATTTGCAAGATAAAACGGACATCACATTCTTACTACTAGACGCAATGTGACGGCCCCACCTCCCCCTTAAGGTGATCCCAAAAGGGTTCGGCGGTCCGCTAGCCTAACTCTCGCCAGGATTCACTCACATACAACCACTAATATATCAAACTAAAATACCAATCTCCAATCCAACTAAATAATGTCTCACAAATACGTTGAAATAAACTTGCAATCCCAAATTACATAAAATACTTAGTCATACATCCAAACCCTCATAATACAAAACCCACATATTCATAACTCAAGTTTATCATACCAAATACAAAACTGGACCCTAAGTCTAACGATTGGCGCCTTCGCCTGAGTTCTCAGTCCCTGCTAAGGAAAACATATTGGAAAGAGTGAGCTAAAAGCTCAGTGAGTTCCCAAAAGGGCATGCAAAGCAAATAACACATATGATAATTCAGTTTAAATACATATTTGAAAATAACAAACAAGGAAAGCATTTAACATCACAAAGATAGGATACGGGGCCTCTCAGGAGCCAGAGTCCACGAAGCTTGACCGCGATCTTCGTAGTTGACACTCCGTCAACTTTCATATAATCCATGTAGAACTCCACTTCTCCTTTCTCCACCAAACCCCCTTCGGGCCTGACCACCTCACATAGTTTGTCACATAGTTTTCACATAGATGTTCACATAGTTTGTGTTTTTCTCTCCATAATGGACAAGCTCTTTCGTCAAGTCCAGAGCACACATCACATCACATAATAACCCTATGGCTAGTACCATTCTTCTTGGCCTAGGCCTAGCCTACAGCACGAGTCAAACGACTTGCCGATAGGTCTTGGGAATTCCCAAAATTTTCATGCACACACAATTCATATCAACACTCTTAAATCACATCATAACAATATTATAAATTTTCCACTCAAATAGGAGTAAGTGCGATAAAGTACACACCACTCCATTTGATGGATAAAAGAAATCGTATTTTCACATCAAATCACTTAACTACACATAATTCGAATCAAATTCACATAAGCACATAACAGGCACGGAAACTCACCAAAGTATCAAGGTTCGGATTCCAAATTTGGTTGGTTTCAAATCCTTCCACACTCCCTAAAACGAATAACAAAAATGGATAAGTTTAACTGCTCTAATTGATAATCATATCAAAGTACACTTATTCCTTGACTTAATCAAGGTTTTTCCCAAAATTCCCTTAAGCAAAAGTAGTCATTTCAAATGATAAAATGACACAAATGAATTCTTTTAATATCACTGCATCATTTAGTATATAATGCTACATCAATATACTCCCAAATCACCACTTCCAAATTCTTTTGAATACGGGAATTAAGTGAGGTTTTTCACCTCGAAAATCACTCATTCAAATTTAAACTCGACCCTAAACTCTTAGATCAAGGTTCTAACACATGTTTAAAACAATTTTCACTAAGTCTTAATGCACAAAATTTCATAAAAATTAGCCAAAATATTTCAAAACCCTTGAATCTATCGAATCAACACTTTTATCCAAAAGTTCATGAAAAGCTTCATTTCGCATCAGTTAAAAATCCATGTTTTTATTTTACTTAAACACATACTCGCAAATGAACATATTACATATATACTTAAGCGAAATCTCTTCAAGAAATATCATAAAGTTTCAAAATCAAACATCAAAAATGCCAAGCATAGGTTCGGCCATCTCACATATTTTTCCTTCAAAATTTTCAACAACAACATCTACTTTTTAACCATAAAGTGAACCTATTTCACGAATATCATTTACATCCACAATCAGGTCCTCAAGTCCACTACTTAGGTTGGGAATTCAAGAGCCCAATTCAAATATTTCTGTCATAAGCATTCTTAACAAAATAAACCATAGATCTACAAGATTTAACACTAATAAGGCTACAACTACAGGATTCAAGTGTTATACCTCAAGATCTTTTCAGATCTAGCAAGATCAAGAGGAGTCTAAGGTAGATCCACCCATGGATGAAGTTCCAAGCTCCGACACCTCGAGATCCTTCAAGTTTTTCCACAGATCTGCTGGTTTGAGGCTGCTTCCTTCCTCCAAACCCAAAATCAAGAAGATGGCAAGTCCCAAAACCTTTCTTCCCTTTTCTTTTCTCTCTCTTTCTCACGAATCTCTCCCCCTTTCTCTCACTCTCACATGGCAGCCATGGATGAGGATGAACAAGCTAAAATCCTCCAATAAAGTCTCACAACTTCAAGATGGTGGATGAAGAAGAAGATGGAAGGACAAGTAGCAAACTTCCTCTCTTTTCTCCTTCCAATTTTCAGACCAAACCCTCTCTCTCCTTCCCTCTCTCACGACTGCTCCAAGGAAGAAAATGGGTGTCTTCAATGGTGATTTGAAGCTTCAAGAAAGGAAGGAAGAAGAATTGGAAGAACAAAGCAACTATCACTCTCTCTCTCTCGCTCCTAGCTCTCGGCCTCCCTCTCTCTCTTCAAGCACGAATGTGGCTGAAAATGTGAAGCTCAAAAGCAAGGGGATTGACTTTAAGGGGGCAAAAAGGTAGCAATTCCCCAATTCATGGAAAAGTAGCTTTATGGTCACTTTATGTCGCGTCGAGCGTGACACTCTAACTTACACTATTTTATTTCATTCCAACACTGTCTAACCTTAAATATATATCAGTAATATCATTACATATGCTTGAGTTCATCTTACAGTCACTGTTCACATTTCGGAATAGAAATTAACACTTAAACTGGTCGAAACCACACACTGGCAAATAATTCTCAGAAAATTCTCTAAATTAGAAAATAATCACTCAAAACATATTTTTACTAATATTTTAGTGAATAATCATAATATAATATTATTATGCATTTTAAAATAAAACTCAGATTTTTGAGGCCCTCACACGCAAGAACAATGTTATTGTAAGACAGATAAATATGCAAACTGCACCACAAATTCATAATGCTAGTAGAATGACTGAACGATCTTTGACTTCTCCCTAAACTTATGCACATAGTAGAATTTATGCACAGTAGTTTCAAATACCAAGTTAGGGTAAGTACATAAAGTCACGATCTGATAAATATATATCCAAATATACATACTTATATAGCTAGAAAGTATGTAATCAAAAAGAGAATGGAAACATCTCTTATCTTGTAACTTGAAAGAAACCTTCCTTGTGGAGGAATAGAATAAGAATTTATTCTTATATATAGTACAGACAATCTCAAAAAAAGAAGCTTTAATTAGAAATATCAACAAATTTATTTGGAGTCAAAGAAAAGAAATGAAATAAAAAAGGATTAACTATTCCAATTTCATCTCTCTCGGATTTTAATATCACAATAGCAAATAGGGTTATGATTCAATGAATTAGGTCCACTTACTTTTTCTATCAGGTGCACTTACTTTTTCTTTTGTTGATTTCTAACTTTGTAATATAATGTATTTCATTGGTAAAATAGACAGTGGGAATTGTTGCTTATTCAAGAGGTAACTTATCCTTATTTATATAATTCCAAGTTATTAAACGACTGTTTAACTTCATAACTACTATAAAAAAATATATATAACTCAGTATACTTTATTATCTCATTAGTCACTTTTTTATTACAAATAAATATTAATAATATCTCCCTAAACCCTAAACCCTAAACTCTAAACTTATGCCCATAACCGAATTTATGCACAGTAGTTTCAAATACTGAGTTAGGGTCATATGTCACAATTTTCTTACCATGCTCAAAGGGAGGCCCATCATCTTCAGCACCAAGGAAATTAAATAAGAATTGACGAGTAACAATGATCCATTTTCCTTTGACATAACTCTCCACAACACTAGTGCTAAACTTGTCTTTATGTGCTATATTAGTATAAAATTGGAGGACAAGAGCAGGATAGTAATCAAGAGGCAACTCCAACATTTGACCCCAACTAAATTCAGCAAAAAGACCATGAAAGCTATATTCATCATAAAAAATAGAATCCAAATTAATTTCAACCAACACTAAGTTACCAAATTCTTCCATATACTACTGTTCATTGTCGGCACTCAAAAGTTGGAAGTTATTAAATTGAGATGGATCTCGACTTGGACTATTCCTTCCTAAGGTTGGCCTCGATCGCTTATGAGAAGTGGAAGCACTACTTGTAGTTTTGGTTTGAGGAGGCATGTTTAAACCAAAGTCAAAAAACACCAGGGCAACTAGAAAGGGTTGTTGCTCAATAAACAAGAAGAACCCCATGAAAAAGCACTTCACCTAAAGAGCGTGTAAATGGAACAACAATCACCAAAAAAATTGAGAAATTCACAAATACTTTGGCCATAAAGTTCAACAATGAGCCACTATAGCCACAAAAGACCAAAGTCTAGTCTCAACATAACCAAATAAGTCAGCAACATCACCACAAAACCCTAGAATGTCACCAAAAGCATCAACAAGAAGTTGGCCAAAACTAACTGTGACGCCCCTACCTCTCCCTAGGGCAAACCCAAGAGTATCGGCGGGACGCCTGCCCAACTCTCGCCAAGACATACTACGAAATTCCAAATATAATTTTGAACATTCATTCTAAAATCATAATTGAAATCTATCAGAATCACTAATCCAACTCTCACAAAATACAAACCCCAAAATTACACCAAAATTACATTAATAATAACTCCCAAGTACCATAAACCATCAAATTCACCAAATAATTTCAATCTTGTACAAAATGAAGAAATCCTACAAAAGCACTAGGTTCCTCGATTTACGTGCTCCACTTCAAGACCTGTTAAGAAAAACAAACTTATTGGGATAATCAAAGCTCAGTGAGGTCAAGAATTCACACACACGCAGGTTAAAGCAGTAACAAAATTTATTAAAGCAAAATACAGTAGAAAAGCTCAAAACTCACATAAAACAATTTAAAAGATTCAATATAAAAGGATACAATTGGCCGCCCCACATTTCTAAAATACTCGCCATCACTTTTGGTCCGCTTCCAAGTCGCAATTTTCATTTAAATGTTGACACTCCGTCAACCACTATCTCACTATCCGTAGTCATCACTTTTCACTCACCCGTCTACTTACACCCCCTATACCGGACCCGCTCGTCAAGATAAAATTTATCAATAAACCAAGTCAGGATGAGCGGCACCTCCCATTCGATAGAGTGTGGTACATACTACCGCTTGGCAAAAGGGTCGACGAGACAATGCTCCAATCGACTTAACCAAAATTTAACCAAAACGGGAGGAGAGGTACCTCCCACTCGCTTGAGTGTGGTACATTCAACCGTTTGGCGTAGCAATTCAAGATCAAGTACAAGTACAAGCATTTAACGATTTCAATTCAAGTAAGGGTGAGCGAGATAAAGTACACGCTCACCAAGTCAAACAAACATGCTTTTCAAACAATTAATATTAATCAAAGCATTAAATACATGCACTTGAACACTCACAAGAATTCAGATAAACAAGCGAATGAACAAGAAGATCAAACTTCGATGGCCGGGTCGCCCTCGTCGAAGTCTGGGTCACCTGGCCAAACCAATTATCAAAGACTAGCCAAAAATAGCTAAAGTTCAAAATCTTAACTTCACTACTAAAATTCACCAAAACCAAACTGCCACAGTTTCTTGTTCGATCCATATTTTAGGCTACACTTATTGGAATTAGGAAAGGCCTACGGCTATGGAAACTAGACTCAAGTACTATAATTCACTAGAAGGGCTCGTTTTGAGAGTCACGATGTAAGATAGGCTAAAGTGCGCGACAAGATGACAAGAAAGATTAAAAACAGGTTATTAGTCTTGAAAATCAGCCATTTTCTCAGATTTTCTGGGATTGATAGGTAATGAGTTAGCATGCAAGCCATATACCATTGGAAATCCCTTGAAGTGTAGTTTCAAACGCCACCAACGGCACTCGATTTTGACTCCCAAGTAAGAAAATATAGCCATTTGAACTTGGGATAGTAAGCTGTCCTGACAGCATGGTTTTCCAGTTTTGAAGAGTACTTTTGGAGCATTATTTGGGCAACGAAATGACACTGGAAAAACACCAAAATTTTCAGGCATAAACCTCAGTATGTGAATTACATTTGTACCAAAATTTAGCCAAAAAATCATACGGGAAGGCAGTGATCCATGCACCCAAAGTTGACTGAAAATTTGAAGTTCAAATCTACCATACGATATTCTTTTCCTTTACAACCTTTGGTTCATCCAAAACAATCCTCATTCCATTCCATTTTCAAAACCAAGACTCTAACAACATTTCTTGATCAAATGGAGGTTACTTGATAGCAAAATTTTGGACCAAAACCACACTAAAACAGAACAGCAAATGCAGACAGAATTGAAAGCAAATTTCTAGGTTTTTGATCTTCATTTCATGCACTTTTAAAACATCATTTGAGAGAGTTCCTTTGCTAGGAAAATGACCACTTAAAGCCTAATACTCTAGCTCCCAAAACCACCAACAACCTCATGAAATGCTGCTACCAAAACAGGGGGAAAATTTCTAGTTTCGCTACGATTCTAGTTTCGCTCACTTATATACCTCAATTGCATACCCTAACTTTCTAAACTTACGTCTAACAGTCAACCCTAGATTCGGATGCGAGATTTAAACAGTCAAATATTGAAATTATCAACGTAATTTAACGTGCAAAATGAAACGTTGAAAATTTTCGTGCTAATACAATTTACGTAATAAAGTTAAATAATTCTAAATAAATAAATGAAATTGATGTGAAAATTTGTAATTTAAAAATTTAAAATGACGGTATGGGTCCTCACACTAACCCAAAAGTAGACATGCTCGTGACACCATGTCATAACCAAAGCTCCAATTCAATCATATAAGCATCACTAATTAACAAAGCAGAGTGCTAAACAATGCAAAGCCACCAAAAAAATTTCTAGAAACATCATCCCAAAAATTGTAGAAAATTCTTCACATAGTACACTAAGAACATGCACTAACTATTTCAATGAATTTAAGCCATCAAAGTGCGTTTAATTGATGGAAATCAACACAAAACTTACTCCACTATCCTTAACAAGCAAAAGCCCTTCGATTTAATGCGTTAGTTAGTCAAATCTAAGAGAGTGTAGCTTCTAGGGTTTTGTCATTCAACTTGCTTGGAATCATCAAGAAATCTCATGAAGAAACCACCACTTTGTTGGAGTTGCATCTTTACAAGTAAAAGAGATGAATATGCAAGAATTAAAAGTATGAAATCAAACGGACAAGTTGGAGAAAGAAGGATCCATGAGGGGATAAAAAAAGAAAAATGGGAAAAAGAATAAAAAGGGTGAGAAGAAAAATGGAGCAGTCCCTTTGTTCTTCTATTCGGTTACATTTGGTATGGGACATCAACCCTATCTTCACACTGGACATCACTAGGAGTTTAGACTTTGCAACGCCCCTCTTTTTTTTTAGTTCCTATAAAGACTAGTGTTACGTCTAGTCTGATGACTAGTGCCGGTCATGTGTAACTTTTTTTAAAATTAATAATATAAACTTGTAAAATAAAAAATCAACATCAATAGAGTATTAAAACTAAAATAAATAAAATACAAAGAAAGATAAAAAAGAAAGTTAGGTTGTCTCTTGCAAGCGCTAAGTTTAACATTTTATTTACTCCAAAAATTTCACATGCTCCACCATTTCAACTTGTCACCCTAAAAATATACTAAATATTCTATGTAACTATATTACATCTAATAAATGTTGAAGGACCAATTAGCAGAAGACTATTATGCTATGGCAAAATTTTACTTCAAAAGTAGAAGAAATAATAGAAAAAAATTATGGTAATGACAGAAGTTGGCAGAAAAATATGTGAATACCTAATTAATAAAAGAATCATCAATGTAATTTCAATTAATGAGCTTGATATGATAATGAGAAAAATTTGACTTATTTTTAGATCATATTAACTATTGGTAAAATGGTAAAAATTATCTAAGCGGCTAAGTAAAGAGAGATATCAAAGTTTTACATTCTATTCATTTCATACATAGGAAATCAATTGGAGAAGATTTTGTTCATTTTTAAGTTATGATACTTATAGAATAACAAAATTCTTTAGTATCATGAAACTAATTCTAAAGATGATAAATCAGTTACAAACAACATATCAAATAGGGCAGTGCAACAAATATTAACAAAAACTACCATAAAAATTGTTTATACAATATGTAGACAAATGATTGGATGTATTAGTATTATGTTTTACTCAATTAATCTCCTATATAATCTCTTTTCCCATTAATAATTATTAATTTGGAGCAAATTTTTGATTTATTTTCTTTTTTTTATGGTGAATAGCATACAAAATGAATTAATCCAAACAAAACCTATTGTAAATACTAAATACTACTTTTTTATTCTTTTGTTTATTGTTATATATACTTTAGCAAAACTAAAAAAAATTCTAGGTTAATTTGAAGTTTTAGATATAGATAAATAGTTCTTATTATGTAATATAGAAGTTGAACTTGAAGTTTTATAAAGTTGAGTTAATATTGCAAAGATTAAAAATAATTAAATTTTTTAGTTCACGATCAAACATTATGCATAATTCTTTTCAAACTAATCTTTTAACTCAATCAAGAAAAGCTGACATGAAACCATAATTAGGAATAAAATAAAAGCAAGAATAGAATTAGGGCAAGAATAGAATTAGGGAATGATGAAAGGCATTACCTTTCTTTTTTCTTCATAGAGATTGTTCATTTTTTCCATTTTTGATTTTTGTCAAGTCTGCCAATTATATCTAGAACAATATTTTTTTTCTTGAAATATCTCATAGATAGTTCCATCTGATTTAATTTTTTCAACCATTTAATTGGCTCATCATCAAAATCTAACAATTTTCAATAGGTCCAGCAAAAGATTTTGGTCCTAAGTTATTGCAATAAGTAAACTTTTTGATTCACTCGATTTTTTCTCACAATAGTTTTATGTGGAGTTCAATTAGTATTCAACTTGAATATGTCTTTGTAACAGCCCCACCTCTCCCAAGGGCGAACCCAAGGGTATCAGCAGACTGTTTGCCCAGCTCTCGCCAGGACTCACTACAAACCCTCAAGCATATTATAGATTTCAAATAATCACACTTCAAGATCTCTAAAATAATAATACATGCATTCGCTCTTAAAGCCTTAATTGAGGTCCAACAATAAATGATAGTTAACTTACAAAGGTAAATCCTCAATAATATCTAATAAAACTCTTATAACATCAATTTCAGGTACAATAAATCCTTAACGTCGAAGTTTAATATTCAGCTTATACAAAATTATGAAAATCCTACCAAAGTAACTAAATCCTCGATCTACGTTTTCCACTTCGAGACCTGTTAAGGAAAACAAACTGGGGTGAGCTAACGCTCAGTGAGGCCAAGGAGAAACATGCAAGCACGTAATCAAGTAAGTAGGAAAGCCAGTAAATTCAGATATAAAAGCATGTAAATCAATCATTCACTTGTACAATTGCAATTTTCACCAGGAGATTGTATTCTCAAGGAATCACTACTCGAGGGCTCACATTAGACAAAAGTCTTGGAGTTGGGTTCGGAGAACCCTCTTCGAGCCTCTCTATCTACAGTGAATTTGCGCAAGTACAGTGACCAATTCATACAGGAAAAATACAAAGTACGGGTAAGGATACAGGGCTCTCAGGAGCCAATTTCCACGGTTAAGCAGTTGAGTCCATTCCATCCCCAAACGTTGACCCTCCGTCAACTTAACACAGATAAAGTCCGTAGAAACTCCACTTATTACAACCTCCGTCCAACAGTTCACCCTCTCTGAAACCAAACAGGTAAATTTAAAAGGTAAAGCTACGTCGAGCAATACCGAACAAGACCTCTCCAATAGGTCAAGCTCAAAGAACAGTACCTAAGGTTCACCAAGCTTCCCGACCAAGCCCTTGCCGGCTCGGGTCCCAAGGATCCCCAATAGGTTTTGGGCGTCCCCATATTTTACTTTTTTAAGTCGATGGATTATCCCAATCGACATTCAGGTTCAGGGCAAGTCAATTAACAGTCATGTACATGCAAGACAAGTAAAAGAGGACGAGCGCGATAAAGTACACTCTCGCCTCAACAGGTTTCATTCACATAAACATAACAGGTAATTCAACAAATCATGCACTTGACACTCACCGAAGTCACGAGTCTAAGGCAAAAGCACGCAAGATCAATTGAGGTTTTCCGGGATCTTCTCGATCACCTGAGACAAATAGGAGTATTTTCATTCAAAACACTTGAATAATATTCGATAAATGTCTTTAAAAATGTCTCAATGAGACTCAAGTCAAGTTCAAGATTTCTTAATTTGAAAATCAAGTAAGACACTAAGTTGGCACGAAAATCAAGAAAAAGGGGTCGACCATTTCCATATCAAAGTTTCCAAGTTTATGCCCTATAATAATTAAAAGAGAGTGGAAATAGGTTTCCCTAGTTCACCGACCAAATTTATCTCATAAGAAAGTAAGTTCGATAATTTCCTAATTTGAGCTGAAATCTTTGAAAAATCATAACTCAAGTTTTACAGGTCAGAATTTTGCTCATTTGGTACCGTTGGAAACCTCTTTGAAAGTTCTAAAACTTTTCAGAAGACATCAAATTAAAATTATGGACGAAATTAGCCCAGATGTTCGTTAAACATTCTGCTACAGTAAAGAAACAGTGCTCGCCAGGCTGGATATCCAGAGCACTTTGAAAATTCACCAAAAATTACAGAAAATTAGTTAACCTCTGAAATTCACACACAATATATTACTACATAAGGAGTTTCAACAGCCACTGACAGAACTCAATTCTGATATCCGACCATGAAATGAAAACAGTGCAAACATGGGCAGTTCGAAATTCTGCAGTTTCTGGAAACATGAAGATACAGGGCAGTTTTCAAGATACTGTTTGAGTGACGAATTCAAGTCCAAAAATTATCAAATTTGGCACACTAATACTTCCATATATCAACTAGATTTATACCAAATTTCAGGTTAAAATACAAATGGGAAGGCAGTTTTCTACATGCCCAAAGTTCGCTCAACTCTATCTTCCAAAACTGGAAAATTTTGATCCTTCACTTATAACATCTAGTTCATGCTTCAAATCACTACCAATTTGCCTAATTTTCGAAACCAAGCTAGTATTGAACTTCCTAAGCCTAATGATGATCAAAAATGGTCACAACTTCTATCAAAAATGATCACAAATTAACCCCCAAAAATCGGGCAGCATAGCCCCTTGATTTTTCCAGATTTCACTTCCAATTTAGCAACCCTAATTGCAACCATTCATGAAGGACTTTTTGTGGGAAAAAATTAACTGCTTAATCACCATCATTTAAACATCAAATCCAGCAGTTAACCTAACCAAAAATTCAGCCACGAAATTAAGCCAAAAATCAGAAAATTTTACCCCCAAAATTTTCTCCTTCAAGCCGGTTCTTCCTTGAGGTTTTCTTCCAACTTTTAGCAACCAAAATCAAACATAATGCATATATATAACACCATTTAACCAACTCATGAACAAATACACATATATAGTGGGAATTCCAAGAGCCCACAAATTCTCCATAATCATCAAATTGCACCATAATAAGCTTAGCACTTCAAACAACATAATCATCATCCATTCAAGGTTCTAAGAACCTATCAACCACCCAAATCCTAACTTTTCATGCTTGGAATTCAAAGAAATTGGACAAGAAGGAAGTTGGTAGGATTATACCTCTCTTAGGTTTGCAAGACTTCAAGAACAAAATGCAAAATGCAAGATGAAGCCCACAATGTCCTCTTCCTTAAGCTCTTCACCAAATGCAAGTCCAAGCAAAGATTAATGGGGGTTGGGTTGAGTTTTTTGGAGGGAATTAGGTGTGAAAATTTGCTGAAAATTTGGGGAAGAAGAGGAGGGAGTTCGCCAAGAGGGAGAGAAAAGGGAGGGATTTTGTGTTAATTTTTGAGTAGATTAAATGAGAAGAGAAAGTCAAGACACAAGTCTTGTCTTGTGCCTCTTAAGTCAACCTTGCATTAATGCCAAACTTATCTATTTGGAGGGAAAATTAATCACTTCATTTGGCTTGAGATTAAGGGACAAATCTCGATTAAGAGAGGGAAAAGAAATGGAATAAAATTGGAAGTGAATTAAGGTGAATTATGTGGAGAAAGTAATGGCTAATTAAAATTCTAATCCAAGGAGGTTAATTCAACTTAAACTATAGCTTCAAACTCTTAATTATAATTACTCTTTTTAATTCACCTCCAATCACTGATTAACATTTCTAACTTACGGGTGATCATCCTTACACTCCATCGCTACGTCACTCACTGCCCGAATTTTTACCTCAAAAAACGTGTATTTCTCATTTTCTGTCTATTTGATGCAAAAAGGGCAATTTTAAAATAAGATGAATGGAATGTTGAAAATATACCTGAAAAATTAATATAGAGCTAAATTAAGTTTCTCTCAAAATGAAATAAATCAAACAAATAAATAAATAAATAAATTGAATTTTCATTTAAATTTCCTAAAAATTCGTTTAAATGTAATTTTAAAATAATTAAACGAATTAATAATAATAATAACATTATTTAAAAATATTAAGTTGTAATATTATCAAAATAAATTTTTGAGACTGTTACAGTCTTTAGTCACCTTTCCATGCATACGTACTATATAATACGATCCTTCATCCAACTATAAAGAAGAATCAAATAGATGATTATACCTTTCTATGTATTTGTACTATATAATTATTATCTTTCACCATACTTATCTCATATGATTGATGGTTTTCTTGCTACCAAAATATAGTTTTGAATAATTTGATATTTAGGTACAACTATCTAAAATCTTTCCACTTAACTGAAATTTCTTGAGTTATATTTTAATGAATGACCATGAATGAGATAACTCGTCTACTATTAGAGATGATGAATCCTTATAGATTACTCATTATTCTATTATGTTTCATGCTACACCTAATAGCTAATGATATGGTTGTCCTATTATGGCATTACAGTCAAAGAAGTTAAAATATAGCAATCCCTATTTAATATACTATAGCAATCTTAAATAATAGGATCCTTTAAACACACATATAGAGAACATATCATTAATGTTCAAATAACTATCAATATGATATTTTCTCAATTTAATGAGTTTGATCATCTTATCAAGCACCCACATAATTAGTTTTGGTGTCATTACATCATAGTAAATAAAGTCTACTACTTCCTTTAGAAGGAAGAAACATATATATATATATTAATTTATCTGTATTAATACTATCCCATTTATTAATACTATGAATAGAGATTTTTAAGAATAAAATCTAATTAAATGTATCTCAATATTATAGCACTTGTGGTTACATTGATCTAAGTTTATGTTTAATCTAAAAACTTTATTTTGTTTATTTGGAATAGTGATACAATTGATAAGATGAAACGCCAATCATTATACATAAATAGTTAAAGCAATGTGATAAACTCTAGACTTTATAACATATGTATTAATATATATTACAATTAGAGTATTTTTCTTTTTCCCTTTATCTTACAAGACCTAGGTTACAAATTGGAGATTTTTAAGATATTGCAATGGCCTCTCAATTCTATGGATATGAAATGCGAGCAAAACTAACAGTATATTGGCGTGATGACAATCATGGAAGAATATTTTCTAGATGTCCCTCATGGCAAATGAAATTTTATGAATAATCTTGTTCTTATTACAAATGTTTTTGAATTATATCTAAATTTTGGTTAAACCATTGAGTGAAATGTTTTACCTATTATAGAGGATGACAGATGCAACCATCACTAATGTCTTTTGATTCACATGTCGTATCTATCAGGTGCTATGTTTGATCATAATTGACTAATTAAATATTAAATTTAACTTAAACAAAGAGATTGATTATCAATTGTCCTTAATTGGTCAAAAATTAAAATATAAGGGATGAAATGTGTTTGTGGTGGACCAATCGGGATGAAATTGGTCCATTCCCAAAATAATAGGATTTTTTTTTCCAGATGTTTATGAGTTTTCTTGCATTTATGTTCTTCTCTAGTTTTTTTTGTCATTTTTCTTAATTTTGCCTTATATAAGAAGAACCTATTACACAAACACCTAGAAATACAAAAAAGATAAAGAATATGGCAAATTAGGTACTAATGCTAGATATTTTTGTCATTTTTATTATATTGTGAATACATATAATTTAATCCATTTGAGAAGGTCTATAATTTGAGTCCATATAATTTTGTTGTTTAGGTGTAATAATAAATAATTATAATATATTTACAAAACTAATAACGATCAATTATATTTTACTATCTTTTTTAGGTTAATTACACTTTGCTGTTTGAAGGTATTCATTATTCATTACAAGTATAGAGTATTCTAGAATATTGAATAAGACAAACACAAAAAAAAATGAAATAAAAAAAGAATTGCCATTAATGGAGATGATAAAATAAAAAATCAATTGTCTATAATGTGATTTAAATTCTCTTAATAGTTCTCCTTTTGAAACCTATGTAAATAAATTATTTGCCAGTTCCAATTGCATTTCTTTGCCAACGCGTTTCAAATTAAAAAAGAAAATTTTTTAAGTAACTGTGACAACCCCATCTCCCCCTAAAGCGAACCAAAGGGTTCGGCGGACCGCCTGCCCAACTCTCACTGGACTCACTCGCTCAATTAACTTAATTAACAATTTCACCCAAAATATCATTCCCAACATAACTAATTTCACATTCCAAACCAACTATTTAAAGAAACTAAAGTTCAACTTACATTTCCAAAATAAGTCCCAAGTACTAAAATACATACAAAAGCTGAAGTTTACAAATCCCAATAATTCCATCCGAATTTCATTAGTACCAACTCCAAGTACTATAGATCATCAAGTGCTCAAATCAAAACAACCTTATACAAAAGTGCAAGAATCCTACAGAAGAAACTAGTTTCCCCGATTAGCGAACTCCGCTTCAAAACCTGTTAAGAAAAACAAATTTTATGGGGTGAGCGAATGCTCAGTGAGGCCAAGAAAACATGCAAGCATGCAGGATCAAGAAACATACTCTTTTATTAAACAAGATAAGTAACCAAAACTTTTGGCAAGAAAGCAAATAAGGAAACTAATTACACATTAAATAAAGGATACAGGGGCTCTCAGGAGCCAAATTCCACGAATCTTGATCACATTCCAAATAGTTGACACTCCGTCAACTTTCTTAATAACCATGTAGAACTCCACTTGTCAGCCATCTCGTCCACCGTTTCACCCCCCAACTGGGCCCGCTCGTCAAAATAGATAATTTGGTAATACTCGAGTATACCCAAGCAAGTAGTCGGCGAGCGCACTCCAACCGACGAAAATATGTAAAGACTCATGACTTACCAATCTCTCGGCCAAGCCCTTGCTGGCATGAGGTAAAAGGTTTACCAATGAGTTTTGGGCGTCCCCAACAAGTTTAAGTAGCAAGTAGGACAATGAGACAATGCTCAATCATCAATCAAGTACAAGTACGGTTCAAGCAAGTCATTTCAAGTACAACAAATACAAGCAAGCATGTCAGATCAAGTAAGAGAGGTAGGACGAGATAAAGTACATGTCCGCCTCGACAAGTTTAATAACATGTTCAAATCAAGTATGTAACAGGTTCAAGCAATTCAACAAATCATGCACTTGACACTCACCAATAACCGAGAGTAAGTGAGAGCAATTCAAGAGATCAAACAAGTTTCTCGGTGTCCACGTGATCACCTGAGAGATGAAAATCAAAATTACCTAAGTATGCATTCAAAGTCAAGTTTTCAAACAATTAAGCTTTTCGATTCCAAATTACGAGGAATCTCATGTAATTGAAATATTGTGAGGACCCGGTTTATTCCCTATTTTCTCACCCTAATTATTTATAATAAGTATTGATTTGTGTCCTTTAAATGACAAAAGTTATTTTGGAAACCCTAATTGGATTTTAAAAAAAAACCTAAATTGTATATTAAAACCCTAATTTGTTTAGACCCTAGTTGTACATTAAACCATAAATGTACAAATCCTAATATGTTTTCTCAAAGCCTTAAGTATATGTAAAAATCACAAGTTTGTTATTTCATAGCTTTTATGTGTGATTGTACATGCTCATGAGAGTTAATTACGGTACTTGGGTGATTAGTGGCCTAAGTAGGTGAGATTAAGCATTAGTAGCTTAAGTTGAATTAATGGTTTATGGAGTAAATTGATAGGAAAAGAAATCATTTGGGCAAGAGTGCAAACCAACTTAAGTTGCTAGGTTGCATTGGCTTGAGATAGTTGACTTGGACTTGGACCCAATTTTGACCAAACTAAATAAATATCTAAGGGACTTAATCTCCTAGTTAAAAGACAGCCAAGAGGGTTGGCCAAACAAGGAGAAAAGAAGGAAGAAAGAGAAGGAAAAAAAGAGAGGAAAAGAGAGGAAAAAAGAGAGAAAAGCTTGGGGATTTTGCCAATTTCAACCATCCAACCTTGATTGAAATCTAGGAGAAGTGGATTGACCTTGGGAGCTTGCAACTTCCTCTAGAACATAAGCCAAGAAGGTATTTTTCCTTTATATGTAAGCTGGAATTCGGTTTAATTCGATAAACATGATGGATTTTGTTCTTGTTTTGGGTTAATTCATGATCATTGATAGCTCTTGAGATGATTCTACGGATTGGATTGGTTGATTTCTATGTGTTCATGCCTAGCCATGGTTAGGGTTAGGGTTCTTGATTTCAAGTTTTAATGTTGGGAGTTGATGTTTGTAATTGTTGGTAGGATGAAATTAATGCTTGTTCTTAGCTTAATTTGTGAAATTATGGTGTAAACTTGGATGATTCCATGCCTTCAATTCTCGGCCAGCAAGCATCATTTAGTGCTCTTGGTTTAGTGTTACATTGTTGCTTCCATTAGTGCTTAAATTGGTGTTTAATGAAGGCATTGAGTATTGTTTAACTTGTAGTTGGTGATTTGTTGCTAGATTGTGAATGAAATGGTTAAAACCCTAATAAGGAGGTGATGATCTTGGACCTAATTAGTGTATTTGGTTTCTTAAATGGATGATTGATAATCCATGGTTAGTGCATTGGTGCACAATGGATGAGAAATGTTTGAGTTGGAATCGATTTGGAACCGAATTGGAAGAGTTAAGCGCATTTGGTGCATGAGTATGTAATATGTGTGTGTCGAGGGTAATGTTGGATGTGCAAACTTTGCATTTGCATGTTTATTATCGCATTCGAGTCATTGGAATTGCATGCATGTGAATTGGTTTGAATTCGATGCATTTGGCGTAAATCTGGAAGAAAAAATAGGGGAGGTTAAACAGCAACTTTGGCTCTGTCTTTCTGGTCTATTCATTGTGAGTTGGCTCTTAGCCAAAACATGAAAGTTGTAGCCTTGTATTCCAGATTTCCAACGCCTTTGGAATTTTTGATTTAGATCTTTGTGCGCTGAGATATGGCCATTTGAATTCGGCCTGTCAGCAAATCTGATATGAAGAAACTGGAACTGTTTTCGTGTGTTTTGACCTAGAAGGAGTGAATCTGGGCAGAAATGGTCTTCACGAAAGTTATAGCTTGTTCTCTTACCTTCGAAACGGCACTCGTTCACTTTAATCCGATACTTGTAGCATGAGTTACGAGTAAAGGCGCACAGGGTGTCAAAACTGCCTTTTACACCTTTTAGTGTGTGTTTTGCATTTTGTTCCATTCTCGTCCGTTTTTAGTCGAACGCCCATGCATGTACCCTATTTGTTGTTTTAAGTATTTTTAAATGGTTTTGGCATCTTAGTGATTGTTTGAATAATCTTTTGACTCAACTTTTCACAGGAGGTGACGAGGTCGAGGAGACCGGGGAACCTTTCTAACCTGTTTGCTTTTATACTACTTTTGATGAGTAATTAGGACTCTATATGTGATTATATTGTGAAATGTGATAAGTGGGCGTTTGGACGAGGGTGTACTTTATCACACTCGACCTAAGCTCCATACATGGTTCTTGAATATATGTGTTGTGTGATATATGAATGCATATGATGTGTGATATATGATCTGTAAATGTGATATTGTTAGTGATAAGTGACCAAGTGGATGGTCTGATCCCAAGGGGTGCCTTTAGGGTCTCAATGTCAATGTTGCTCTCTGACCACTTGGATGGTTTGATCTCAAGGGATGCCTTTGAGATCTCAATGTTAGTGTGGCTCTCTGACCACTTGGATGGTCTGATCTCAAGGGTTGCCCTGGGGTCTCAATGGTAAATGCTATTCTCTTACCAAATAAATGGTCTGATCTCAATGCCTTTGGGATCTCAATGTTATTATTGCTCACGCTGCTATGTACTGTAGACTAGCCAGAGTGGGTTGATAAGGTGGATGGTAGGAGTATAAGTGGGGTCTACGGATTATCGGTTGACGGAGTGTCAACGGAAGATCAAGCATGGAGATTGAAATGGTTTTGAAGCCACCCGTATCCTTATTTTGCAATATTGCTTTTCGCTATTCATTTGAAAATCTGTGGAATGTGATTTACATGGCCCCCCCTCCCTGATTATTCACTAAGCATATAGTTTACTCCTTTTTAATTTGTTTTCCTTAGCAGGGGGCCGAAACGGGAATTGACGTGTGAGAGGCATAGTGTAGCCCTTTTAGCTTTAGCACTTGTTTTGGGTTGAAGTTTTGGCCATGTATATTGTATTTTGGATAGCAGGTGTGAGAAACCTTGACGGGAGTTACTCTCTAACTCTTGTGGTCTTGTAGTGGATATTATGTATATATATATAATGTACACATCATCCTTTTATGAGAATTTGACGCTTTTATTGTTTTTGCTATCGAGTCCTGGCGAGAGTTGGGCAGGCGATCCGCTAAGCCCTTTGGTACGCCTCTAGGTACGGTGGGGTCGTCACAAAAATCCATTTTCTAAGTTTGGAATAGTGTACAAATACTCAAAAGGTTACGCCTGAAAACCAAAAAATGTTTCCAAGACATTTCTCAACTTTCGTCGCTTCCTTAGAAGAATTTTCAGTTTTGTGCGACATTATTTGAAAAATCATAAATTGAGTTCTATAAGTCCAAAAATTACAAATATTATACCGTTATAAATTAGACTCAACGAACTAAAACTCTCAAGAAGACACTTTAGTGAGATTCTAAACGGAAATATCCCAAATTTTAGTACAAAAATACTGCTTCAGTGAAAACAGGACAAATCAGGCTGGTTTTTCAGCATACTTTGGAAATTGGCCAAAAATTGTAGAAAACGAAATAGCCCCTGAAATTTACACAGTTCATAGCCCTACGACTCTAGTTTCAAACACCACCAACAGAGCTCAATTCCAACTCTCGAGGAAGAAAATATAGTTGTCCAAACAGAGCAGGTTCGTCATTCCTAATTTTCCGAAATTTCAGTTTTGCAGGGCAAGATTTAACACATCATTTGGATGACGAATTCTTACTCAAAAATCACCAAATTTTGCAGGCATAAACCTCATTATGCAAACTACATTTTTACCAAAATTTAGTCAAAAACTCACACAGGAAGACAGTGATTAATGTGACCAAAATAGGGCAGCAGAAACAGTGAAAATTTTTCCAGATTTTGGCCTCTTCTTTTAATGCGATTTCACCACACCAAAAGGAATGATTTTTCAAACAAAATTTACACACATATAGCCCAACATTTCAGCTCTCAAAACAGCCAAGAAACTCACAAAAATACACAGCTAAAATAGGGCTAAGAAATTCGAAAAAACCGGTAGCATGCACCTTCTTCCTCCCTCGATTTTCCTTCCTCCTTTCTTCCTAGCTTTCCAACTCTATGAACTCAATACAAATTCATTCCATCATACATACACACATCATAACAGTCCAATAATCAAGGAATGTGGGAGTTCATAGAGCCCACAAAACCATCCAATTCATCAAGAACAACAACATTGAATAATCAAAGCTTAAAGCTACAAAAGGACATCAAGAGAGCTAGGTTGAGTTGGAGAAAAATACCTCTTCCTTTCAAGTAGAAACCCTAAGTTGATTGTGGTCTAGAGTTGCACCAAAACTCCTATTTTCCTCCTCCAAAGCTCGGCTCACACTCTCTCTCCTTGATGATGCTCAAGCTCCAAGGTAGGTTGACAAGATTGGTTCAAGTTCTTGGTGGATTAGTGAGGTTTTGGGGTAGTTTTTGGAGATGAAATCAAAGGGGAAGAGGGAGGGGGAGAGGTCGGCTGAAACAAGATGAGGAAGAGATTTTTGTGTTTTGGTAAAGTGAAAATGTGAAAGGAAGAAATGACATAAAGCCTTGTTTTATGGTGCCCCAAAAGTCAACTTTAATTTGTAGACAAAATGCTCCAATTGGAGTTTAATTCCAAGCACTCACTTCTAATCCCTCAATTAGCTTTTCTTAATCTACTAATGATCATTCTTATTCTCTGAACTTACGTCACTCTCAGTCCAAATATTTGTCTCGAAAAACGGGTCTTTTCTCGTTTTTCATAATTGAGTGACAGAAAAATCAAATTGATGGTTAAACATGGTTTTTAAAATAAAATGAGGTAATGTATGGTACAATTGTAAATTAAAATAATTTAAGTCAATTATTCAGAGAAAATAATTAATTAATTAAATAAATAGGTCAGATAAAAATAAAATTTTTGGATCCTCACAGTAACTACATATATATATATATATATATATATTACACCCAAATAAATATGTAAGGATCAATTACTAGAAGACTATTAAGATATGAATTTTTACTTTAAATGAAAAAAAAATATGATAAAGGTAAAGGTCAACAAAGAACATGTGTGTATTTTGATTAATAAAAGAATCATCAATGATATTTTTAATGAGCTTACTATGATAATAAGAGAAATTTGACTTATTTTTAGACCATATTACCTATTCATTGAATTGTAAAAATTATTTAAGTGAATGAGCAAAGAGAGAGATATCAAAATTTTATCTCTTGTATTTTATATTATAAGTACTTTTAAATCCCATTCATTATATGCAAGGGAAATCAACTAAAGAAGATTTTGTCCATTTTAAATTATAATATTTATAGAATAATAAATTTTTTTAATATGATAAAACTAATTCTAGAGATGACAAAATAAGCTATAAACAACATATCAAATAGAGGGCAATGTAGCAAATATAACACAAACTACCATAATAAAATATGTTCATATATTATACAGACAAATGATTGGGTGTATTACTATTATTTTTTGTTTGATTGATCTCCTATACAATTTTTTTTTTCTATTCAACTTACTATCGTGGAAAAAGTCTTTAATTTTTTTATGGTGAATAGGATACAAAATGAGAATTATTTAAGAACAAGGCTATTGTGAGAATTTTTTTTGAAGTAGTACTATAGTTACAAATATTTGTAAGTCCTAAAGTTACACATGTATGTGTAATCTATACTTTTATTACTATTTTTAATTTTAAACAAAAGTCTTCCAATACAATATTTTGTAAAAGAGACCCTAACTAGTATTAAGAGATAATCTGCTATTTACTACTGATGACTATTTATCTTTCAAACATGAACATCAACTTTTGACAATATCTCTTTTCCTCAACAGCAGCCTCCAAATAAAATTATGATTGTCAAATCAAACAAAAATCCAAGGCATGAAGTATCAATAAAAAATTCATAATTGTGAATTGCTTACAAACATTCAGATAAAAATTAAAAAGTATCACAATACAAACTGTATGTAAGTTTTTTTTTCCTTGATCTAGTTTTTCATTGATTTTTGAAAGTATTTTATCATTATGTCTCTATAACATACATGGTCATGGAGGATAAAAACATATTCATAAGTTACCTATGTTTCTGGATATATATATTTTAATAAGTTTAGACAATGATTTTTGTGTACATACTTGATGAAGATATGAGTATAATTTATATGTACTTTCTATATGTTTGGATTCAAAAGTAGTGTTTATTTTCTTAAGAATTATAAATAATCAATAAGTTGAATACTTTTTTTATTTTTTTTCCTTCATATGGAGTTAGAGTATGACAAGAGGGTTGAAAAGATAGTGTTGATATTTTTTAAAATGTCTAAAAAGTTACTTCTGTTTCGCCTTGAGTTGGTATAAAATTTGATTTGTATGATAATACATATAACTTTTATAATATGTATGCACAGAATTTAAGTTTTGAGATACGAGTTAAAAATTCATATAAGGAAAGAAATAACAACTAAGAAAAAAGTGTTATACGTTGTTGCATATATGAGGGTTTAAGTCACAAAGAGAGACAAGTCATAGTAGGTCAGGGAGGCGAATGAGTTGTCTAACAATATTGAAACTTATATTAAATGAATAAAAAATACAAAATGTAATAGATGTTAAGTTTGATTACAATTATAAGACAATTCCATCCAATGGATGATTTTACTAGTCACATAAGTGTGAGGACCCGAAAAATTCATTTTGTTTGACTTATTTATTTAATTAATTATTTACTTTCTCTGAATAATTGATTTAGATCCTTTTAATTTCAATTACACCATACGTTACTTCCTTGTATTTTAAAACCTTGTTTAACTATCAATTTAATTTACAAAATTTCAAATTTCCATATTTTCATAAAATTACTTTATTAAATTAGTTTGAATTATTTGGATGTCATTTGTCAATTGTAACGACACAAAAAGATTTAAAATGCATTTTTGCACGCTTAAATTACGTTCTTGATTTAAACTGTTTGAATGGTTAAATTTCGCACTCGGGTCTAGGATCGATTACTAGATATAAGTTTCAAATGTTAGAATATGTATTTAGGATATATAAATAAGAGAAATCGGGATTGTAGTATCGCGTCGCGTGAATTAATCCGACACGACAAAAGTGGCTATACGTCAAATTACCCAACTTCCCCTCATTTCTTCAATTTTCCACAAAGGCCCAAAAGTCAACAAACAATCCATTTCTTTCTTCTCCTTAAAACTGGTTCTCCCCTCTCCCCTTTCTTCCCCAATTTCTCTCCAAAAAACAGCCACCCCTCTTCATCTACTTCCTCTTCTTGATTCTTCATAAAACCACCAACACAAACCCTCCATCTTGCACTCAAAAACACTTGAAGAGTTTGCTAGCTACCTTGGTGAATTGGGTCCAGCTAGGAGGAGAGGATAACCGGTTGTTGGGGCTTGAAGATTGAGGGATTTTGGGAGCTAGTTCATCCACCTTAAGCCAAGCTTCTTGTTGGAGGAAAGGTAGGGTTTCTCACACCATAAACCTTGCTCTTTTGTTTCATTCTTTAGCTAAGAAAGCTTATGGTTCTTTGTATTGGATTTTATTGTTGATTGGTTGAATGTGGGCTCTATGAAATCTCACCACATGTGAACTTGGGGCTGTGGATGATGTATTGTGTGTGTGTGAGGTGTTTAATTGGTGTTTAGTTGCTAGAAATGGAAGAGGGAAAAGAAGAGGAGAAACCGAGAGGAGAGGAATGCATGCTGCCCTGTTTTTGGTTGCTTTGATCATAGCCTTCCCGTGTGAGCTTTTAGCTGAAATTTGGTGAAAACGTAGCTTCTATACTGAGGTTGTTGCCTGAAAAATTTGGTGTTTTTATAATGTCATTTCGTTGCTCAAATAATGTCTCAAAATTGTTCTTCAAATCTGGAATTTTCGGAAATCAGGGTTGGTCATGCAGCCTACTTACAACTGTTGTAACTTGGTGCAGGAAGGTCCAAATTGAGTTATGTTTGTTGTGTTTGAAACTAGAATCTAAGTTCTTTCAGCAGTATAAATTTCAAGGACTAGTTCAATTTCTGTGAAATTTGGCAAATTTTCAAATCTGATAGAAAATCAAGACTGATGTGCTTTGTTGTCAGCAGCTTTAAGTTGAAATTTGATTGGTTTTCAATTTGAATCTTGTACAAGTGTCTTCTCAAGAGTTTTAGTCCATCGAGTCTATTTTTGAACAGTATAAGATTCGTAATTTTTGGACTTATAGAACTCAAGTTATGATTTTTCAAAGAACACTGCTCAAAACTGAAAACTCTTCCATGAAAGCTTAAAATCTGGAATTTTACTCTTCACCCAAGTGCCGAACTATTGCCCTATTTTTGAAACGTTTTGATTCAACTTTTTGCTACCATTTTGCTTCCATTTGATAAGGGAATGCTCCTAGAGCTTTTGTGTCAATACATAAGTGATTTGGGGCTGTTTTATTTGATCAAAATGTTTGAAAATGAAAAGGAAGAAAATCTGGCAGTCTAAGTTCTAAAATTTTCACAAACTTTGGCCATCTAAAAAGTTATCTTCCCGCGCGAGTTTTTGGCTCAAATTTGGTACATACATATTTCATCTAGTGAAGTTTGAGTGTACAAAATTTGGTACTTTTTCAATGGCACTTCGATGCCCAAATGTTGTTCCAAACACAGCTTTTCAAATCTGGAAATTGTAGCCGTCAGTCTTGTCAACCTCTATACTTCTGTCAGCTATAACTCTTTATTCGAGAGTCAGAATCGAGTGCCATTGGTGGCATTTGAAACTAGATTCATAGGGATTTGAACTGTGTAAATTTCAGGGGTTAATTGGTTTCCTACGATTTTTGGCGGATTTCCAAAGTTTGCTGGAAAACCAGCCTGTGCTGTCCTGTTTTTTACTGTAACCGAATTCCAAATGAAAATCTGGGCAGTTTTATCTGGAATTTCATCATAGTGTCTTCTACAAAGCTTTATAACTTTAAATGAAGTTTCCAACAGTACCAACTATGAAAATTTTAGACTTATATAACTCAAGTTACAATTTTTCAAAAATTTCTGCCATAAACCTCAAGTTTCGTGATTTTGCAATAAACATGCAAGTGGCTTGAAATTACGGCTTGGCCTTGATTGGGCACTTAAATGATCATGATTATACATGTCTCAGGTGATTACGAGGACTTTGAGGAGCTCATTTGAACTACTTGACTTTTATCTCTCTCACGACTATTGGTGAGTGTCAAGTGCATGTTAAGTGTTTAAATGAAATGTTTCTCGTATTTGCTAGTTAATGAGGCTAGGGTGTACTTTATCGGCTTTGTCCTCTCTCTCATGTGATTGCTTGCTTGTTAAGTGATAAGTGTTACATGTGAATGCAAATGAAAGTGTTTCTCGTGAGCATTGAGCGGCAAAATGTATCACGCCCTTTTAGGGTAGGAGGTACCGCTCATCCCGTCTCAATGCTATGACCGAATATGTCGATTGGAGCTTTGTCTCATCAACCATCGTGCTTTGGGGGGGGGACGCCCCAGCCCATTGGCTAGCCTTGTGACTCGAGCCGGCAAGGGCTTGGTCGAGAAGCTTGGTGAACCGTGGGAAGTGATATAGCTTGATCCAATTTGAGGGATCTTGCTAGGTATACTTGTTAAGTGATACCACGTACATGCTTGTTTGGTTACGGATCCGAGAGGGTGACATGGTGGTTAGAGGTAGTAAGTGTGTGACAGCCCCACCACCCCCTAAGACGAACCAAAGGGATAGGAAGACTGCCTGCCCAACTCTCGCCGGGACTCACTACATTCCACAATTTCTTCACAGATACAAATACTCAAAAGTCCATTCGAGATAACATAACCTTGAAGGTACTTCATAATAACATTTACATATCTCCAAAAGTAATTACATAAACTCATGGACCAAAGGGTCAAGCGTTTAGATTTCAACTTAAGTACATTCGCCTCTCCCAAAAGTAAAGAGGATTACAGGTAGATATACCAGACAAACAAACCAAAACTCCCAAAAAAAATATAATGTTATCCTTGAGCCCTTTTTGCCTCGAATCCTGTTAAGGAAAACAAATACGTGGTATGAGTTTTCGCCCAGTAAGTATTCCAAGAAAACAAGCAAAACATGAGTAATACCAAAATTAATCATGTTAACACGCAATCAAGAAGCACAGCTCCAAGTATAACCATAACCAAATTTAGGAATCAAGAAAATAAGGTTAGGTACATAGTGAGCGATAAACGATAACATTAATTCAAATAAACAATTACTCATTCAAGTAAATCAAATAATGAATAATAAATGAGATCTCAAAAGGATACAGGACTCATTGGGAGCCATTTTCCACCTTATAACTTCCAATAAACAATCCCCTACATTTTTCCACCTTATAACCTCCGAACTCCCACCTTATGACCTTCAAAACGATAAACAATCCCCGAAATTTACTTTCACCTTATAACCTCCAAAACGATAAACAATCCCCAAAATTCAACATTAAACATTATACTCAAGGCCTTTCGGTGAAGAGTTTTGAGCTTTGCACTTAACATTGGTAAGTCATTACCCAAGGCTGTCCAGCTGATCCAATCTCGCGATGGCAGGTCTAGGATAAGCTTTTGGCCTACCGAACCTCACGATGGCGGATCAAGAATATCCAGCGAAGAGTAAGCTCAATTCAGTCAATGCGATAAAGTACACATCGGCCTACATTTAGGTACACTTAACATTCAACATTCAACTATGCATTATGAACAAGAAATTATTGAAAATTAATTGAATTAACGAATCAAGAGAATCACAATAACATGACACTCATTAGTATGCCAATCAAAGAGGCTTTTAAAATAAATAATAGCATTTATTCAAGTATCATGCATCGTCAAAGAAACATGCATTGGAAGACTTACCAAGTTAGCAAAATAACCTTAGGCGTTCGCTCCCAAATCTCCTTTATTTCCTTCTTCCAAGTCTAATGACAAATGAAATGAAAACATTTAGGATTGACTACCCCAAACAAGAGAGACCAATTGCATACACTAGTTGTTTCTTTGTTTGATAACAATCACAATTTGGATGCACAAAATCATAAGAGGTCTAATCCAAAGCATGAGTGTAAAACAAATAAAGAATCTTATAAACATAGTAAAATCATGAGTTAAGTAGGTTGAAACACGGCAAAGGTGAATACAAGTCAAAAGGAATAAAAGAAGCCATTATAGAAAGGAAATGAAAATTGACAGGTTTGCCACCCTTCAGTTTTTTAATTATAACTGTGGCTGTGGTTATCGGATTGGGGCAAATTTTATGGTGTTTCGAATCTAAGACATAGACATACAACTTTCATGAAGAGATCGAGTATCAAATCACACTTAATCAGGGTCGAAATGGCCAAAATCAGAGACACCAGAAAACTGTCGAGTTAGGAGCAGGTTGGTCGAACAGTCTCGAAAGAATGGCCATAACTAGATGTAGAAAAATCAAAATCGAGCTCCGTCTATGGCGTTTAAAACTAGGTTCATAGACCTTTCTAATGGTATAAATTTCAGGCTCTAATTCAATTTCTACAATCACCAGCAAGTTCAGAAAATTCACTGAATTCCATTTCTGATTTCCTATGAAAATTTCCATCTTCGACACAATCACTACAATTAATCCTTTAATGTTATTTCCATCTCTTAGTAAGGTGTATAACATGCTAAAACATCAAATAAACCCATCAATAAAACATCACAAACCCTTAGACATTTCATCAAATACATAGAGGCTTAAAACAAAAGCCTAAGTTCAAGTTCTCAAACACAAGAAACTCTTCCATAATTTCTCCTCCTAATCAACCTCAAACACCTTAAGCTTAACTAACATGCATCCTCTTTGAATTTGAAGATCATTAAAGCATAGACAAGTGGTGAGTTACCTTGAGAGAGGAGATAGAAAACCACCCAAAAGTTCCAATTCTTTCAACCAATCTTGATGATCAAGTACCAAGCTACCTAGGGTTTTCACTAAAAGATGTTTTCCCTTACTAAAATTACTAAAATCTAGCTTAGGGTTTTGGTGTTTTCTTACTCATGGAGTTCGGCCAAGAGGAGAGAGAAGGGAGGGAGTTTTTGGTTCAAATTTTTGAAAACAAGAAGTTAAATAGTTAGCTTAAGTTAAGACATTAGTAGATGATTGACAAGTGTCCCAATTTGGACCATGAATTGGGTTAAAATTCTATGCAATTAGCTTCTAATCCCTCAATTAGAATGTATCCTACTTAATGCCACATAAATTTTATGCAATTTTCTACATGAAACATGTAAAATGGAATTCTAGATTAATGTCATGCTATGCATACAAAATAAAGTACTTAAAGGAAAATAATGCACTTAATGCTTTCATGGTCCAATCAAGTCTTTTTTTTTTTCGGTTCTCACAAAGTGGAGTACTACGGACATGGTTACTTGGGTTGACGGAGAGTCAACTAAAAGTGGATCGATCGGCCAAGATGTGGATTAGCTCTTGAGAGCTCCCGTATCCTTATATTATGTTTAAATTCCCTACTTGCTAAATGTTTCGAAATTACTTGTTATTCAAGTTTCTTGCTTTATTCCATGTTATTTGCTCGCGTGCTTGCATGTTTTTTTCCTTTGGCCTCACTGAGCGTTAGCTCACCCCAATTTGTTTTCCTTAACAGGTCTTGAAATGAGGATCATAGTTCGAGGTTTTAGTTTCGTTGGTAGGATTGCTGTATTTTTGTATAGGATTGACATTAATTGTGAAGTTAGTGGTTTATTGTACTTGAAGCTTCTATTATTGTAATTTTGATGAAAATTATTGAGGATTTACTCTTGTAAATTAATTAGTATTTTTGGTTGAACGTTAATTAGGGTTTTAGGAATGAATGCTTGTAATTATATTTTGGGTTTTATAATGAGTTTTGGCGAGAGTTGGGCAGACGTCCCGCGGAGCGGGCATGCAAGCGCACTGCAACTATGCTCCCAAGCAGCCCGTCTTGTGTAGATCCGCTTCTGCACTGGACCGGTCCACAAGGGCCCAATTCCTAATTGGGCCAGGCATGTCACTTTCGCAAACCCGTTCATCAATATCTGAAATTGGGCCAAGCCCAAAACTTATTGACTCTGACAGTGGATCTGACCCAAGCCCATCTGCAACGCAAGTGGACCTTAATAGTAGCGTGGGCTACCAGATGTCTGCTGAGCAATTGGGCCAGGTTGTGGCCCAATCAATATCAACAGTGATGTCCAATTCTCAGGCCCAGGAAAATCGTGGGCCTTCAAACAAAAAGCCTCTAATGTAGAGGCCCATTGGGCCGACTAGCGGCCCAGTTGAATCTGTACTTTACAGCCCGCTGCGCTATCAATTTCAATAGAGGATTCATCTTCTTCCTATCAATGAGGATGAGGAAGAAGATGCCCTGATTGTATGTGATGTAAATGGGACGGTGTCGTTTTATATAAACGCGGTGTCGTTTGTTGAGAACTGTAGCAATGGGGAACTATTGTAGCATCAGGGCTTTCAAAAACTATCGCTAGTATTGGGTACATTGGGTACACTAAATAGTAAACCCCACGTGGCTTCCGAGCGTCTTATATAATATTACTAAGACGCTCGGGTCCTGGCCCAATCAATATCAACAGTGATGTCCAATTCGCAGGCCCAGGAAAATCGTGGGCCTTCAAACAAAAAGCCTCTAATGTAGAGGCCCATTGGGCCGACTAGCGGCCCAGTTGAATCTGTACTTTACAGCCCGCTGCGCTATCAATTTCAATAGAGGATTCATGTTCCCGTTATTTCATTACTCTCTTATTTGCTTCCGCAAATTACACAGTTACATCCTTAATCGAGCAATTAATGTGTAAAAATCTTACATATGATCAAAAAGATATCAAAAATTATATTGTAAAGTACAAAAGATTAAAACTAAAAAAGGATGATTCACAAGTTTTGCACAAATATTTCTATAGTTTACAAATTAAAAATCCTAATTTCTTTTACTTTTTTGATTTTGATAAAATTTTCATTTGAAGAATATTCTTTACACAAATACAAGGTCTAAAGTGGCATATTAAGTGTTTTGAAGATGCAATTATTTTTTATGTAATATATTTGACAAATTGTTATGATATGTCATTTGCTCCATTTGTGAAAGTTAATTTTCACGGTCAATCAATTTCTATTAGGTTGTGATTTGCTTGTGGATGAGCCTATTGAATCTTTTGTTTGGTTATTTAATACTTGGATTACTTGCATGTTTGATCATCATCCAATTGCCACTACAACTGATTAAAATAAAGCAATGGAAAATGCCATAATTGAGATATTTTTCAAAACTCATTATTGACTTTATTTGTAGCATGTAATGCAAAAAGTTCTCCATATTGGATCCTTAATCCAACATTAGACAACTTTGGTCAAACTAGTCAAATTGGTCAAATCTTATCAACCTGATCAATGTCAGTCTAACCAGTCAAATCTGCTCAACCTGATCAATCCGATCAAACTAGTTAAATTCAGTCAAATTAGTTAACTCTGGTCAAACAAAACAATTGAATCAAAACTTATTGGATTAAATATCTATATTCATAACTTTAACCCAATAGCTGATCATTTAAATCCAGCAGCTTGAGTGTGTTTGGATAGTAGATTATTTCAAATAATTTTTTGAAAAAAATATTGTAACACTTTTTTAATGTGATGCATGTGAGATAAAAAAGTAGTTGAAAAGTATGTCGATGATACAAATAAAAAATTTTTGGACAAATAAAAACAATCCAAATGTACTCTTTATTAAAGTCCATATATGTCTTATAGGACTATATACTTTGTTGACCAACCTTTTGAAATTTGTAAGGTTTAAATATCATGTATAATATTATTAGGATTCGCTTGAATTAAACCCTAATTTCCTTAATTGGATTAATCAAGAGCACCACATGTAGATTTAATAAAACAAAAAAAAAAACAAAACAACAATAATTTTAAAAAAAAAGGGCAACATAGATAATCAAAATTTTCATTAAAATAAACATATGCATATCAACTCTTTTTTTGCACATGGCTTTCAATATAATTGACTAGATCAATCACTTAAAATTTATATATAAGTTAATATCGCACATCTACATATAAAACTTAATTATTCGATACCTTATTTTATCATACAAAAATTGCATGCAATTGTCATACCCATAGATAAAATTAGGATCATTCATGACAAATCTATACTGCACCGAATCAAAACCATATTCATCATATAATCATAACTAACACAAATTAAATTACAAATTTTAAATTTTAAAGATCCAAATCCTGATATTGCATGCTCTGACACCACTTGTAATATTTTTTGCAGGATCCCAACATCAGATATTTGAGTATAACTGTAACATAAATGATATCTAGATTCATATTGAATGGTGCTACTTGAATCCTCAAAATCTTGGGTTAACCTTTTAAATCAACACGTATTCGCTAATCTTTTGAGAAAGCCATTTAGTTTTTCTTCGGTATCTCTCTTGATGATAGAAGATCAAGAAAGAAAATATTTTACAATACTAAATATATAACAATAAGAATGCATGTGATTCAAGGACTATAACCCTACTTATAGATAACTTTTCTGTTATTTTTGTATCTCTATTTCAGCCTATCATCAAAATAAAAATTATCCATAAGTCTCTACACATTAAAGATCCACATCCTATTAAATGCATTAAATCCCAAACTATTATAGATCCTTTTAATTGAACTTAATCTTATTTGATAGCCTACAGCACATAATTATTGACATATAAGTCCATCATTGATTTTGATGTAAAATTTTGTGTAATTTTAAATTCAAATATTGGAATGATTATATATATTTTGAGATAAATTAATTGAAACAACATGTCACTAAAATGAACTCTCTTATGAAAATTAATTTATTTTAGAATATGGTTTGTTGTCTACTTGCTGCTTTGTGAATAATGAGTGACCTAAAGGGAGGTCAATGTTTAACTGAATTGCATGTGCACTTGTAGTAATAAACATATGATGATTATTTAAATATTACTTGTGAACTATAAGTTGGGACATTTGAAGTAGCCAATAGTCAAACATGCTGACTTTTAACCCCTATTTTCTCTGTTTATCCATCAACATTCTCCCTATCTCCCATCTCCTCTCTACCTCTCTCCACCACCCTACCCCCTCTCCCCTCCTCCCTATCTATTCCACCCTTATTTCCCTCACCCTTTCTCTTTTCTTTATCCCACCCATTCTTTTTCCCACGAATCTCCTCTCTACCTCCAACCTTCTCTCCACCTCCCTCTGCGGCCCTACTCCCTATATCCTTCCCCTTCTTCATTCCAACCCCCCCATCCTTTTCCATATCCTACCCATATATTTCTCCACCAGTTTCCTTCTCTCCTATAACCATTTTTTGCGACCCTCTATCATTCACTACAATCTTTAGAATCTATTAATTCTCTTTTTCGACTAAGCATGGGATCTACTATTGTACCACCATCTATGCTTCTTGTTGTAACACTGGGCATAGCGGTAAGTTATATTATATTTTGTGGGTTAGACATGAAATAAATGTTTAGGAGTGAAAATTATGAGACATATTTCAGTATTATTGGACTGATTTTTTTCATTTTGCTTCTGTACTGAGGGCTAAAAAATGTCAAAAATACTACTCAATGCGGTCATGTTCATCCTTTCAAAAAAATGGAAAATTTGACCACTATATCTACTAGTCTTGAGATCTATAGAAGACTATAGATTTTTAAATTTTTTTGGTTTTTGGCTTGCTATCTCGATTTTCAAGACTAATTCTAGGCAATCAGAGTGGTAAATGATATTGTATTGTATGACTCTACAATTCTACTATTCATTTTGCTTTCAAGTGTATTCAGACTGAATCCAAAAAAAATAGCCGAAGGGTTGACCAAACAGATAAAAAGAGGAGGGTCCTCAGAAGTCGATTCGTATTGTCGGTAGACTCTTAAAGGAGAAAGTACATGGGCTTACTGATGTAGAATGATACTACCTTTGCTGGTTTTTTGAGATTTTCCTATATTCAAGCATTACCACTTAGAGGTTTTGCTTTGAACTTGATTTATCAGAAGTTGATGTATCAATGAAGACTATAAAGTTATTTATTAATAGTTGATCACTGTCTCTAACTCTTTTTGTTATGACTAAACTAAAAATTACTGTAAATTTAAGTTATATTTGTTAATACACATACACACACACGTATATATATTAGTCTAAAGAAAAATTTTTTTTTGACATGTACTTATTGTCAGTGTTCATTACTGCATCAAGATATTATTTAGAAGTAAATATTTTTTGTTCAAAGGCAAAATATTAATGAAAGATTGATATCTTGAAATGGGGTTATCTTTATTTGAATTTATTATTGTTGTAGTCTATGTGAACTGTTTTCTATTGAGTTATGAATGATCTTACAAGTATAACTACCAATATCAATACTATTCCTATGCTGAATGGCATAAAGTCCAAATCCTAGAAAGAAAACCTCTTAATAGTTTTTGGAGTCATGGACTTCGACCTTATGTTAAGAGATGATTCTTCTTCACCTCTTACAGATCACAGTACCTCTAATGAAAAAAATGATAACAAATTTGTAGATATGGCACCTCAAAAGAAATAATAAAAGAAACCAGTTGGACCAGAAAAGAATGGTGGTCATTTTATGGAATTGAAAGACATAAGAAGAAGTATTGCACCAATTATTATGCTTGGCATGCTAAGAAAGGTATTGTTTTGAGATTATTTTAACTCTAATACCTAGATATACGTGGCAGATAGATTCTGGTGTAACTACTCATATTGGTGTCTTTATACAGAGTTGTCTAAGTTGCCAAAAGTTTAATGATAGTAAAAAATATATTTACATGGGCAATGTCAAGACTATTCAAGTTAAGGCAATAGAAGTTTTTAGATTGGATACTATTTAGATCTTACTGAAGTATTTATTACACCATTTCTTAGATGGAAATTAATTTCTGATTCTATTTTGGACAAATTCGATTATACTTATTCATTTGGAAATGAAAAGTTTAGATTATTTCATGATTTCAAATTTGATTGGTGTTGATTCTTTATCATATTATAATAATATATATTTCAATTATCTCATATAATGAATCCCTGCATTTGAGTTCCATAGGTGAAAATTGAAAATTAACTAATGAGAATTCGCTTGCATTATAGCCCAAGAGATTGGGTCATATCTCCAAAAGAAAAATAGAAAGACTTGTGTCAAATGAAATTCTCGACCTCTTAAATTTTATAGATTTTGACAATTGTATTAACTATATAGAAGGAACAAAAACTAATAAAAAGAAATCTTAGACCAATAGGATCTTGGACGTCTTAGAATTTATACATACCGATATTCGTGGGCTATTTTCTATATCAGTTTAGGATGGTCAATAATATTTTATAATGTTTCTATAAGATTTTTCAAGATATAGTTACATATATTTCATTTATGATAAGTCACATTAAAGTTGGAGTTGAAACCCAAATCAACAAAAGAATCAGAAGCATCAAATCTAGTTATAATGGTGAGTACTATGATAGATATGATGGTTTAAGTGAACAATGTTCAAGACCTTTTGCTAAATATCTAAAGAAATGTAGTATTGTCCCACAATATACTATGTTGGGTTTACCCACTATGAATGATGTTGCTAAAAGATAAAATAGGATGTTTAAGGACATAGTAAGGAGTATGATTTGTTATTCAATCTGGACAGAATCATTCTAGGAAGAAGCACTTAATATTCTAGCATCTATAATTAACAGAGTTCCAACTAACGCGAACTACCAAAACTCTTTATGAGCTAGAATCATTCTGGGAAGAAACACTTAATATTCTAGCATCTATAATTAATAGAGTTCCAACTAACGCAAACTACCAAAACTCTTTATGAGCTCTAGACAGGAAAGAAACCTAGTTTGAAGCATTTACATATTTAGGGATGTCTAGTTAAGACAAGGACTTATAGACCAAATGAAAAGAAACTAGATTCAAGGACAATTAGTTGTGATTTTATTGGATGTTCTAAAAGATCCAAGGGTTACAAATTTTATGATCCCATGACTAAATCAATTTTTGAGATGGAAAATATTCAATTCTTTGAGGAATTTGAGTTTGGAGAAGAAGATGTAGATATGAACATTGTCTTTGAAGAGGAATATGTTAATATTCTCACAGGTGTTATTAATCTTGTTCAAGATTCCACTCTTGACATTGTTCATGACATAGCAAATCAAGATACTGTCGGCGAATCTCTCATTCAAGAAACTATTTTAGGAGAACAAACTCTACCACCTCAAAAATGAGTGTTCTTACGGAGATCCATTAGAGAAAGGAGAAGTGCAGTGCTAGACGATCACATTATTTTTCTCTAAGAAATGAGAATGATATTGGAGTGATGGAAGTTGATCTAGTCTGTGATAAGCCAAAATGCTATAATAATTCCACGTGTGTGCTTGGAGGATTTAATTATGTGTTTATCGTATTTCATGGAAGACCTGAGTACTTAAGAGTAAATTTAAACTTGTATAATTAAATTTAAGAACTTAATGATTGATAGAATAAGAGTTTCGGGGTAATAAAACAATCCACATAAAACTTTCATGGATTAGGATTAAATAATTCCCTCTCATGCAAATGTTAGGACACTTGTTAGAAAATATGAGAAAAGACCAAAATACCCTTGAACTTCAAACAAATTACCATGCAACCTTGACCAATATATAAATCAAACCAAGACAAATGTAATTGATCACTTGCCATTCTTTGATTTTTTCTTCCATTCCAGCCGAGAGCTCAAAGCTGAAATTCCTCCAAGATTCATCCTCCCAAACTCATTTCTTCCTCAAGCCTCAATCACCTTCCATCCCAAGTTCAATCTAGCCTTAATTCCAGCCCTTATCAACCTACGATCTAAAGCTAGAAGACCAAGGAGATTGAGCCTCAATCCTTGCACAAGTTTCAGCTCCAACCCAAGAGCAAGCTGGGAGAGTTGCAGCTGCATTTCTTCAACAAGAAAATCCAAGTTTAATCCAAGTAAAAGCTAGGGAATGAAGCTGTGTCACCCTACGCCAAATACTCTAAACAAACAAGGAAATATTTGGGGTTCATTGCTGCAAAAAGGGAGGAAACAAACCGGTGGGGGATTGAAAGAGCATCCGACTGCCTTCTGCTTTCTTTTGAACTTGGAAACTGAAAATAAGAGGTAAATAATCCAGAAAACTCTTCTAAACACCTAGTAAAACATGGAATAATGCTTGCATGTTAACCTTAGGCCTTCAAAAGAAGAATTTATGGAGCATGCATGTTAGTTTAGATTGAATCTACCAAGGAAAGTTTCTAGCTTGCTGTCCGATTGTTCAAGCCTGTATTTTTCCAGAATTTTTGGTTGTTTTGGCAACTTAAAACTTCAGCTTTTGTTGCTTGATTTCATGGATTAAATTGCTGAATGTTATATTAACTCATGGATATGGATAGTAGATGGTTAGTGATGATGTTTGTGGCTTGAAAAATTTCTGCTTGAGCCACCCGTAGCTGCTGAGAAAATTCCAGCAGAGCTATAGTTTAAAAACATTTCATGTTCCTGCAAGATATCTCTGTTTTGAAGCTGAAATTTCAATGACATCTTGTGCACTCAAAGTATGATAGAAAGCTGAGCTTGCATGTTGAATTTTACTGGAAAAGAATCGAGTTTCATGGCTGGAAATTCAGCTCTTGCACAACCTGAAGCTGTCTTGAGTTTTCAGCCTTGATCCATGGCTTGTGTGTTGTTTATGTTGGATAAATGCTTAGAAATGAACTCGAATCTTGTTGCTAAGACATTAACCTACTTCATGAAGAGTTTAAGCATTAAAACTTGCAATTTTAGCTAAGAAAATGACATGCACAGGACTGATTTGAAGGGAACTAATCACTGCTGAAATGTTGCAGGAAAACCAAAGCTGTTGAAGCTTATTTACTACTTTTGGTTGCTGTTATGACTTGTACTTTGTTTATATAAGGATGCATGGCAATTTTGGGTTGAAAACATGAGGTTTGAAGGAAAGAAACCAGTTTCCTCCAACTTTCCACGTTCTGAAATTTTTCACAGGATAGCCTGAGCAGCCTGGGGAAAACAAGTATAATTTGATGTAGAAAAATCCAATTTGAGTTCTGTCATTTGCGTTGGAAACTAAACTCAAAGAGGTTTAAACCCTATAAATTTCAAAGTCTGATTCGTTTTCTAAAAATCCCAGTAAATCCACAAATTTGGCTGAAATTCAAACCTGTTTTGTTTCTCAGGTTTAAAAACAAAACTTTGAACAACCAATTTGACCTTCTTATGGTCTTATTTTCATAAGGGTGTCTTCTAAACATTTTTAGGTCTTTCAATCTCGTTTCTAGTATGTGAATTTTAACCCAAAAGTTATAAGCTTTGATTGGTTTAGTGTCATATATATAGCTGTCTAAACTTGCTGTGCCACACTTTGTGAAAATCTTTGGTTATTGCAAACTCCTTTTAACTAAATTTAAATACTCTTTTACTACACTTATAATGGTTTGTAATTATCTTATGACCTGTGAGTAGGCGAATTAAAATGTTATAAAGCCTAATCAAAAACTTAGACACTTCAAACCATAAAATATTCACTAAGGTCGATAGTAACTTGTATAACTAGACGCTTAAGTGTAAGGAACTGGGGCAGCAGGCACAGCGAAAAATTAAAAATTTAGCCCCAGATTCCTGCCAGGAATCACTCTAGTTCTACGTATGACTTCACAAGGGGGTTCTAGGAGATTACCTTAATCCGCAGATGGTGTCTCTGATTTGTTGAGAAGGCTGAAAACCCGGCAGCAGTCGGGCGTCACGCCTCTCTTGTAATCCACGAGGTGCCTGCGGATCACTCTTGATCGTCTCTACGATCTGTATGTGTGTGTGTGTTGTGAAGGAGAGGTGCTAGCCTTGCTCACTCTAACTCACAGAATCTCTTTTCTCTCTACCTGATATTTTCTGGAGAATTTTTCCCTGTGTTCTAACTATCAGAATGAATAACTCACTTTTTCCTATCGTAGTATCTGATACTTATTGATAGGAGAGAGAGAGAGAGAGATGAGAAGAGAAAACAGAAGGATAAACTCTGGTGGTTTGATTCAAAATCAAACCACCGTAACATCTGATGAGAATCTATCCTTTACGTTATCGACGGATAAAGGATGCACTTTTATCTATCGGAGATGACCCCAAGATTTATTTATCTTTATAATTAAACCCGTAAGTATTTATTTCCAAGTCCCTACTTGGACACACAATTTAATCAGAACCCAATCTATGCATGTGATCCAATAGGTCCCAAATACCTTTGGTAATAATTATGAATTATAATTCTTAAAAGAATTAGATAAAATAAACACTTTTATTTTATCATTAATTACAATAATTAATTATTCATAATTATAAATTGTGAGCGGTGTCAGCAACACATCACAACCACCCAGGTATTTGGAATTGATCAAGGGGAATTACAACCTAACCTTTTCATGAAAAATTACCGTGTAATTATTATCCTTTCACCATTGATATCCAATTAGTCAGGGAATAAGGAACAAGTGCCAATTCCCTTATGACTAATTAATTTTCTAGTTCCCGGAATTAACCTTAGATTAGATTAACTTGAAGACACTCTTCAATTAACCTGATGTAGTCGACTACTAAGGTTACATTCCAACTAGTGGTCTTGGATATCAGCTCCCACTATCGGGTGGTGAATCCTCTCTTGATCACTCACTATCTTTCCATGCTTCACACTACCCCCAATCTCTATTCTTTAAGTCACTCCTGGTGAGTAACAAGAAACAGAATCAAAAGGTAGTGATTCACACTCAAGATACTATGGTGATCTCAAGTCTAGGATCACTTACACAATTTTCCATAAGTGATTCAACCATTGGCACTAGATATCCTAATGGGATCTCTATGTGGATTACTCCAATGAATTAGTACTCTACAATTCATCTACACATTAGCCTAGGTATCCCCATACCATGGTTGATGAGAACAACCACTACTTACACTAAGTAAGGGCTAACTGTGTACTAGTCTGTCCGTATTAATGATGTCCCGTCTCATTAATACTATGACTAGGGAAATTTAAGAATATTTATTATAAATGTGATTGATATCTCATTAGTCAACAACTCTTGTGACTACCATCACATTAATAAATATTCTAAGGACTTTATCAGTTATATCAAATATTAAAACAGATAAAATTGGAAGTTCATAAAATACAAAACTTTAATTAGGAATGTATTTAAACAACATAATTGTTTTAGGGCATACATTCGAACAACCTCCCACTTGCACTAAAACAATTCATTCATAATTCTCAATCCAAATGAAAGTACATGACTATCATGTTTCTTTTGAGATAGTGCCTTAGTAAGAGGATCAGCTATGTTATCCTCAGTGGGGACTCTCTCTATCTTTACATCATTCCTGGCAATGATTTCCCTAATAAGGTGAAATCTTCTAAGTACATGTTTGGACCGTTGATGAGACCTAGGTTCCTTTGCTTGGGCTATAGCCCCATTGTTATCACAGTACAGAGTTACTGGATTAACAATGCTCGGAACCACACCAAGTTCAGCCACGAACTTTTTGATCCAAACGGCTTCCTTAGCTGCTTCCGCGGCTGCAATGTACTCTGCCTTTGTTGTAGAATCTGCTGTGGTGTCCTGTTTGGAACTCTTCCAGCAGACGGCACCTCCGTTGAGAGTAAAGATGAAACCCGACTGTGACTTACAGTCATCCTTGTCAGATTGAAAGCTTGCATCTGTGTAGCCCTTGACCTCCAATTCACCATTTCCATATACTAAGAACAAATCTTTAGTCCTTCTTAAGTACTTAAGAATGTTCTTAACGACTGTCCAGTGACCTTCACCTGGATTAACCTGAAATTTGCTCGTGACACTCAGAGCATGGAAGACATCTGGTCTTGTACATAACATAGCATACATAATTGATCCAATTGCCGAAGCATATGGAATATTATGCATCTTATCAATCTCAGCTTGTGTCTTAGGACACATGCTCTTAGAAAGGTTTATCCCATGAGACATAGGTAAGAAGCCCTTCTTAGACTGATCCATGCTAAATCTCTTTAGCACTTTATCTATGTATGTAGATTGTGAAAGACCAAACAGCCTTTTAGATCTATCCCTATAGATCTTAATACCCAGTATATAGGCTACCTCTCCCAAATCTTTCATGAAAAAGTTCTTGGATAACCAACCATTCACTGATTGCAACATTGGGATATCGTTTCCCAATATTAATATGTCATCCACATATAATATAAGGAAAACGATTGAACTCCCACTAACTTTCTTGTAAACACAAGGCTCATCCGGATTTTTGAGAAAACCAAACTCTTTGATTGTTTCATCAAAACGGATATTCCAACTCCTGGATGCTTGCTTAAGTCCATAAATGGACCTCTGTAGCTTGCACACCTGATTGGAATTTGGTGATGTAAAGCCTTCAGGTTGTGTCATGTACACATCCTCTTGCAGATTCCCATTAAGGAATGCAGTCTTTACATCCATTTGTCAAATTTCATAGTCATGATGTGCTGCTATTGCAAGCAATATCCGAATGGATTTAAGCATAGCTACTGGTGAGAAAGTTTCATCGTAATCGATTCCCTCTTTCTGCTTGTAGCCTTTGGCCACCAGTCTAGCCTTATAGGTAATCACATTACCATCCATGTCGATCTTTTCTTGAAGACCCATTTACACCTACGGGTTTTATCCCTTCAGTGGATCAACCAAGGTCCATACCTTGTTGTCATACATGGAATCCATTTCGGAGTTCATGGCCTCTAACCATTTGGAAGAGTCTGGACTGTTCAGAACCTTTTGGTAGGTAGTAGGTTCGTCATCTTGAATGACTAGTACATCATTCTCCGGATTTACAAGAAATTCATATCTCTTGGGAGGGCGTGCTCTCTGCCCGACCTGGGGCTCTTGAAGCGTCCACAGACTTCCGTTTGCCTCATCACTATGGGGCTGAACCCTTTTTTCAACAGGCTATTCTGTGTTTGTTTGGATATTTTGAACTTCTTCAAGCTCCATGTCAGTTTGAGTGTCTTGAACTTCTTCAAGTTCTATTCTACTCCCACTGCCCCTTTCTAGAATAAACTCTTTTTCTAGAAAGATGGCATGCTTTAAGACAAACACTTTGTTCTCAGTTGGGTTGTAGAAATAATATCCAATAGACTCTCTTGGATACCCCACAAACAAACACTTGTCAGATCTAGTTTCAAGCTTATCGACTCTCTTCTTCACATGAGGCAACCCCAAACCTTCATGTAAGACAGGTTTTGGTTTCTTTCCTTTCCATATCTCATATGGTGTGGAAGCAACACCTTCGGGTACTTTATTAAGAGTATGGGAGGCTGTGTCTAGAGCATATCCCTATAACGATTTTGGAGCACTCGAGTGGCTCATCATGGACCGTACCATATCTAATAGGGTGCGGTTTCTCCTTTCAAATACACCATTTAATTGTGGTGTGCCTGGAGAAGTCCATTGTGGAACTATTCCATTGTCCTTTAGATAAAATCGAAATTCATCGCTTAAGTATTCACCACCACGATCAGATCGTAGTGTTTTAATACTTTTACCAGTTTGTTTCTCTACTTCATTTCTGAATTCTTTGAACTTTTCAAAAGATTCAGATTTGTATTTCATTAAATACATCGTGGTGTTTTAATACTTTTACCAGTTTGTTTCTCTACTTCATTTCTGAATTCTTTGAACTTTTCAAAAGATTCAGATTTGTATTTCATTAAATACACATAACCATATCTCGAATGGTCATCTGTGAAGGTAATGAAGTATGAGAACCCTCCTCTATCTGTGATTGTCATTGGGCCACATACGTCAGTATGTACCAGCCCAAGTAAATCACTGGCCAGTTCCCCTTTACCAGTAAAGGATGGTTTGGTCATCTTTCCAAGTAAACAAGTCTTGCATACATAATATGATTCATAATCAAATGAGTCCAAATATCCACCTTTGTGTAATTTGAAAATGCGTTTCTCATTTACATGACCAAGCCTACAGTACCAGAGGTAAGTTCTATTCAGTTTATCTAACTTCATTCTCTTTTCTTGTATATTGAGAATTTGGTTATCAAGATCTAGAATGTATAAACCGTTATTCCAATTTTCAGAACCATAAAACACACCATTCTTTGAAAAAGAACAACATTTATTCTCCTGGGTTATCTTAAACCCATTTAAATCCAAACAGGAAATAGAGATAATGTTTGTTGTAAGTGCTGGAACATAATAACAGTTTGATAATTCTAAAATTAACCCACTAGGTAAACTAATATAATAAGTCCCTACAGCTAAAGCAGCAACCTTTGCTCCATTGCCAACACGTAGGGTTACTTCTCCTTTACCCAACTTTCTACTGTCCTTTAGACCCTGCATAGATGTGCAAATGTGAGAACCACATCCGGTATCTAATACCCAAGAGTCAGATTTGGAAGTAGAAACATTAATCTCAATCATGTATGTACCTGCTGATGAAGCTTCCCCAAGCTTCTTCTACTTCAGACTCTCCAGATAGGCCTTACAGTCCCTCTTCCAATGTCCATTCTGTCCACAATGGAAGCAAGTTGCCTTGGACTGGTCTACCTTAGCCTTTTTAGGCTTCTTGGCAGGCTTGTTATTGGGTTTCTTGGGCCCTTTTCCTTACCTCTTCCTTTTACTGGATGAAGCAACAACAAGCACTCCAGTAGAACCTTCACCTTTTTAATCTCTTTCTCGGCAGTTTTCAGCACATTTAACAATTGAGGTAGTGTGTGCTGCAGATTGTTCATCTGATAGTTCATAACGAACTGAGAGAAAGAGTCTAGCAGAGATTGAATAACTAAATCAACATTTAGCTCTGGGTCCATCTTGAAGCCCAATTCAGCTAATTTTTTAATTAGCCCAATCATCTTCAAGACGTGTGGAGCAACCGATGCTCCTCGCCATCTTGCACTGAAGCAGGTTCTTTGGAGGTGTCATATCTCACCGTCCTAGATTGTTGTTCAAACAACTCTCTCAGGTGTTGAACTATTTCATATGCCCCCATGTTCATATGCTGCTGTTGAAGTTGAGGAGTCATAGAGGCTATCATGATACATGAAGCCGTTCTATTGTCATCCTTATACTTCTTGTAAGCATTCTTAACAGTAGCGGGTGCATTAGGTTCAGGCTCATTAGGCATAGGCCCATCAAGTACATACTCGATTTTCTCATGCGTAAGAACGAGTAGGACATTTCGATGCCAGTCGAGAAAATTTGTGTCGTTAAGTTTGCAATCAGTAAGGATGGTACGTAGGCTCAGATTGTTACTCATTCTACAACAAAATAAAGATAGAGTTTATCAGAAAAAGTTTTGTTTGATAAAATCATAAAACTTCCAAAATTATGATTTTATTTCCACTATTTTTTCAAATCAATTACCCTCTAAAATTGATCCGAGATTTTCAAAAATCCATAGTGGCTAGAATCCCGTCTTAATTATTTTTGACCTTGAGTGAATCCCAACAAATCAAAAATAATTTTAACAGGTAGGTACTTTACCAATTACAACCCTTTGTAACTTCTAGATCCGTTAGGTATCAACTCTTGATTTTACATCTTATGTATTAACCTAACCCTTGACTCTAAAATTCATGGTCTTGAGTGAATCCCAACAAACTAGCACTTAATAACCACATTTTGTTTAATACTATAATGATGGAAGGCAGTCTTGATTTAATATTTGTTTTAAGGGATTTAATTCCTTTTCCAAAAACATTTTAATTTAGTTTGAGATTTTGGAAAACATTTGACGGTTTCATCAACATTCATGCATATAAATATTTCAGAAATAAATATAGCATAAAATAAATCGTGGATGGTTGTGGATATTCCTAAGTTAATTTCTCCGGTCATTAGGGAAATTAACGATTGACTAGGGTAAAATCATATTTCCTCCTTCTGGTTGCACTGCTCCTTTCTTCATCTCCCAATTTACAATTTCTATGCTAGGAACACTTTCCTATCATCTACTCTTATCTATTGTACATTACAAATAGAATATAAGAAACCCCGAGTTACATTCGGGGGGAGTTTAGATGAGAAGAGAAATTTACAATTACAAAAATGAGAAAGGCAGGACACGCAAGTCCTATTTATAAAAATAAAACCATTTAACCAATCCACAATCACATTGAGCTTTTATATCCACAACCATCCACCATGCATCCATACAAAATTTAAACAATTTTAAATTAAATGAAAGCATGGAATGTAACAGCCTCAAAAATTTATTTTGATATTATTACAACTTAATATTTTTAAATAATGTTATTATTATTATTAATTCATTTAATTATTTTAAAATTACATTTAAACGAATTTTTAGAAATTTAAATGAAAATTCAATTTATTTATTTGTTTGATTAATTTATTTCGTTTTAAGAACAACTTATTTTAAGCCCTATATTAATATTTCAAGTAGATTTTCCATATTCCCTTCATCTTATTTTAAAATTTGCCCTTCTGTATCAATTATACAGAAAATGAGGAAAACACGTTTTTTGAGGTAGAAATTCGGGCAGTGAGTGATGTGGTTCAGAATCGTAAGGATGATCACTCATAGGTTAGAAATGTAATTTGGTGACTGGATGTGAATTAAAATGAGTGATCATAATTAGGGTTTTGAAACCTTGATTAAGATTTGGATTAACTTTATTAAACTTAGAATTTCAACCAATCATTATTCCTTTCAACTAATTCCTTCTAGTTCTCACAAAATTCTTCTTTTCTTCTTTCCCCCCCCTCCTAGCCGAAAATTAGCCCCTAATCTCAAGCAAGATTAAGCCATTTAATTTCCCTCCAAATAGATAAGTTTGGCATTAATGCAAGGTTGACTTAAGAGGCACAAGACAAGACTTGTGTCTTGTCTTTCTCTTCTCATTTAATCTACTCAAAAATTAACACAAAATTCCTCTCTTCTTCTCTTCCCTTTGGCCGATCCCCCTTCCCCTCTTCCCTTGAAAATCCATCAAATTTCCTCCATCAAATTCCCTTCTAAAACCACCTACAACTTCCAATTAATCTTGGCCTAAGCGTGGGATTGTGGTGAGGAGCTTTGAGGAGGAGCTCTTGGAGGTTTGAGGCTAGCAATCTTGGAGGAAATTTGCCAACTTCTTAGAAGAGGTAAAACCCCAAAATCTTCATCTTTGTTCATCCATTAAATTTCAAGCATGAAAGTTAGGATTTGGGTGGTTGATAGGTTCTTAGAACCTTGATAGATGATGGTTATGATGTTTGTGATGTTGAGCTTTATTATGTTAAATTTGATGATTATGGAGAATTTGTGGGCTCTTGGAATTCCCACTAAATATGTGTATTTGTTTGCTAGACGGTTAAAAGGTGTTATATAAGTGCATTATGTTTAATTTTGGTTGCTAAAAGTTGGAAGAAAACCTCAAGGAAGAACCGGCTTGAAGGAGAAAATTTTGGGGGTAAAATTTTCTGATTTTTAGCTTAATTTCGTGGCTGAATTTTTGGTTAGGTTAACTACTGGATTTGATGTTTAAATGATGGTGATTAAGCATTTAATTTTTCCCACAAAAAGTCCTTCATGAATGGTTGCGATTAGGGTTGCTAAATTGGAAGTGAAATCTGGAAAATCAAGGGGCTATGCTGCCCGATTTTTGGGGGTTAATTTGTGATAATTTTTGATAAAAGTTGTGACCATTTTTTATCATCATTAGGCTTAGGAAGTTCAATACTAACTTGGTTTCGAAAATTAGGCAAATTGGTGATGATTTGAGGCATAATCTAAGTATATGAAATGAAGGAAATGAACTTTGTCGGTTTGGACAGTTTCGATGGATGAACTTGAGGCACGTAGAAAACTGCCTTCCCACTTGAATTTTAAGTTAAAATTTGGTATGAATCTAGTTGATATATGGAAGTATTAGTGTCCCAAATTTGACAATTTTTGGACTTGAATTCATCACTCAAACAATGTCTTGAGAACTGCCCTATATCTTCATATTCCCAGAAATTTCAGAATTGCGAACTGCCCTTGTTTGAACTGTTGTTGTTTCATGCTCGGATGTCGGAATTGAGTTCCGTCAGTGGCTGTTGAAACTCCTTGTGTATTACTATATTGTGTATGAATTTTAGAGATTAACTAATTTTTTGTAATTTTTGGCGAATTTTTAAAGTGCTCTGGATGTCCAGCCTGATAAGCACTGCCTCTTTACTGTAGCAGAATGTTTAACGAAAATCTGGGTTAATTTCATCCCTAATTTTAATTTGATGTCTTCTGTAAAGTTTTAGAGCTTTCAAAGAGGTTTCCAACGGTATCAAATGAGCAAAATTCTGACTTGCATAACTTGAGTTATAATTTTTCAAAGATTTTAGTTCAAATTAGGAAATTATCGAACTTGCTTTCTTATGAGGTAAATTTGGTCGGTGAACTAGGGAAACCTATTTCCACTCTCTTTTAATTATTATAGGACATAAACTTGGAAACTTTGATATGGAAATGGTCGATTTGTCTAATGTGAGCCCTCGAGTAGTGATTCCTTGAGAATACAATCTCCTGGTGAAAATTACAATTGTACAAGTGAATGATTGATTTACATGCTTTTATATCTGAATTTACTGGCTTTCCTACTTACTTGATTACGTGCTTGCATGTTTCTCCTTGGCCTCACTGAGCGTTAGCTCACCCCAATTTGTTTTCCTTAACAGGTCTCGAAGTGGAAAACGTAGATCGAGGTTTTAGTTACTTTGGTAGGATTTTCATAATTTTGTATAAGCTGAATATTAAACTTCGACGTTAAAGATTTATTGTACCTGAAATTGATGTTATAAGAATTTTATTAGATATTATTGAGGATTTACTTTTGTAAGTTAACTATCATTTATTGTTGGACCTTAATTAAGGCTTTAAGAGCGAATGCATGTATTATTATTTTAGAGATCTTGAAGTGTGATTATTTGAAATCTATAATATGCTTGAGGGTTTGTAGTGAGTCCTGGCGAGAGCTGGGCAGACAGTTCGCTGATACCCTTAGGTTCGCCCTTGGGAGAGGTAGGGCTGTTACATGGAAATATAATCATTCATGGATTATTTGGATTTTATATATATCAAGATCCCAAACAAATTTTGAGACCATACATGTGCAGGAGATTTTGGTAAAAATAATTTTATTAGGTCATTTTAATTCCTAACAAAATTAGGAGATAATTGGAATATTATTTGAATTAATCAAATTAAATTCAAATTAATTCCTGACCTAATAAACCATGAAATGTAAAATTTTCACAGCAAATTTTAACAATTAAAAACGGATCAGTATCTGAAAATTTTCAGAAAAAGAAAACTCAATTTTTCAAAACTTTAACTTCGCAGAATTTTGTTTCCGAAGGAATCGATCCGCTGAAGCCATGGATCCATGCTACGGATCGGCCGGAACGGATCCATGAGAAACTTGCGATCCCTCTCACATGGATCAAATGGATCGGGATCCGCGAATCTAGTTCGCGGATCTCACCATGTTTCTGAAACGCGAGAAGCATCCTTGGTGAACTCACGATCCGCCACGCGGATCCGAAGTCGCTGAACAAAATCCGCGGTAGTTCGCGATCCGCCGCTGATCCATGTCGTGACTCGCTCCAAAGAGCTAACCGATTGACTACCACGAATCCGAAAAATCTTTCACAACAATTGTACAAACCATTCAAGTGGAAAAACATGCCACAGAATTAATATCATATATCAATCGTGACATCAAATAAAAATTTCAGATACTAAAACTAGTTTAATCTCATTAAAGCAGCATTTTTCAACCAAAAAATCTGCACATGTGTACATATTTCATCCAAACGGAAATTAATCCATAAGCAATCATATATAAGATCATACGTAAATTCTAGAGATGGCTCTGATACCACTATAAGGAATTGGGGCAGCAGGCACAGCGGAAAATTAAAAATTTAGTCCCAGATTCCTGCCAGGAATCACTCTAGTGCTACGTATGACTTCACAAGGGGGTTCTAGGAGATTACCTTAATCCGCAGATGGTGTCTCTGATTTGTTGAGAAGGCTGAGAAAACCCCGAGCAGCAGTCCAGACGTCCTGCCTCTACTGTAATCCACGCGAGAGTGCCTCTGGATCACTCTTGATCGTCTCTACGATCTGTATGTGTGTGTGTGAGTGAAGGAGAGATGCTAGCCTTGCTCACTCTAACTCACAGAATCTCTTTTCTCTACGTGATATTTTCTGGAGAACTTTTCCCTGTGTTCTGACTATCAGAATGAATAACTCACTTTTTCCTATCGTAGTATCTGATACTTATTGATAGGAGAGAGATGAGAAGAGAAAACGGAAGGATAGACTCTGGTGGTTTGATTCAAAATCAAACCACCGTAACATCTGATGAGAATCTATCCTTTCTGTTATCTGACAGATAAAGGATAACACTTTTATCCTATCTGTCAGATGACCCCAAGATTTATTTATCTTTATAATTAAACCCCAAAGTATTTATTTCCAAGTCCCTACTTGGACACACAATTTAATCCGTGAACCCAATCTCTATGTGATCCAATAGGTGCCAAATACACTGGTAATAATTATGAATTATAATTCTTAAAAGAATTAGATAAAATAAACACTTTTATTTTATCATTAATTACAATAATTAATTATTCATAATTATAAATTGTGAGCGGTGTCTAGCAACACATCACAACCACCCAGGTATTCGGAATTGATCAAGGGGAATTCCGACCTAACCTTTTCATGGAAAATTACCGTGTAATTATTATCCTTTCACCATTGATATCCAATTAGTCAAGGAATAAGGAACAAGTACCAATTCCCTTAATGACTAATTAATTTTCTAGTTCCCGGAATTAACCTTAGATTAGATTAACTTGAAGACACTCTTCAATTAACCTATTCAATTAACCTAATGTAGTCGACTACTAAGGTTACATTCCAACTAGTGGCCTTACTGGCTATCAGCTCCCACTATCGGAGTGGTGAATCCTCTCTTGATCATTCACTATCTTTCCATGCTTCACACTACCCCCAATCTCTATTCTTTAAGTCACTCCTGGTGAGTAACAAGAAACAGAATCAAAAGGTAGTGATTCACACTCAAGATACTATGGTGATCTCAAGTCTAGGATCACTTACACAATTTTCCATAAGAGATTCAACCATTGGCACTAGATATCCTAATGGGATCTCTATGTGGATAACTCCAATGAATTAGTACTCTACAATTCATCTACACATTAGCCTAGGTATCCCCATACCATGGTTGATGAGAACAACCACTACTTACACTAAGTAGGGGCTAACTGTGTACTAGTCTGTCCGTATTAATGATGTCCCGTTTCATTAATACTATGACTAGGGAAATTTAAGAATATTTATTATAAATGTGATTGATATCTCATTAGTCAACAACTCTTGTGACTACCATCACATTAATAAATATTCTAAGGACTTTATCAGTTATATCAAATATTAAAACAGATAAAATTGGAAGTTCATAAAATACAAAACTTTAATTAGGAGTGTATTTAAACAACATAATTGTTTTAGGGCATATATTCCAGCATTAAGTTCAATTAGTCACTAAGAATTAAGTATCAACCTTTATTTGGTCAAAATTGATTTTAATGATTAAAACTTAATATGGTTAGGTATATTAATCATTTTCTCATAATTGAAGAAGTCCATTCACTTTTTCCTTTTAGCTAAAACTTACTATTTTTCTTAACCACGTCTACATAAAAATTTTAGTAACATGGTAAATACGTACCTCAGGATCCGGTGGAGAAGCAAACGAGAGTTTTGATACCGAGACTTTAAACTCACCAACCCAACTTTAACCTAACTGAGGTGAGGGTTCCAATTTGTTGCTAAGTGATACTTGTTTGCTAAGTGTTACTTGTTTGTTAAATGTTACTTGTTTACTAAGTGTTACTTATTGTATTGCTTAATTATTGAAGTTATGCCAAAAACGATTTGACAAAAGGGACCGAGTGTGTATTTTATCGCACCGGCCCCCTCGTCCTATGAAAAACAATTTTTGAACCACTTTAATTGTATATGTGTGTGTCAACTGTGCATGACCGTGACGCCATTGCTTACTTTACCGCAATAGGTTAGGCCAGGATCCCAAACTCCAGAGGTGAGTCGGTCTATTCTGAGCCTGCAATAGGGCTTGGTCGGGTACGTCGACAGACCCTGAGGACTGTTTAAGATTACCTCGAGTGTACACCACCTACCGATTGTTGGTTTTCGGGCCCAAAGTTGGGAGTAAGGGGTTGGCGAATGGGAAGCAGTGAAGTCTAAACAGAGTACTGTAGACTCTATACCGACTGACTCAATGAGTACCGTATCCTTTTACTGTGACTGTTACTGCTTTATTGAGCCTGTTTATATGATGAAATATCCTTAAATGGAAACTTACCGTATTTGGAAACTTGCCTTATATGGATATTTCTGTTATAAAAAGCATGCTACACTAATGTGTTTAACTGAATGTTTGTTTTGGAACACTCACTGGGTGTAAAAACTCACCCCTTTATATTTTTCCCTCCCAGGATTTCCAGGGTTTAGATCGGGTGCGGAGACCAAACCTAATCTTTTGTAATCCTGTTTGTATAACTAAGTACTTTATCAGCTGATAACTTTTGGAGACAATTTCTGTTAATTACCCTTTTGGGATTATTACATATTAAGGGTCTGTAGAATGAACCCTGGCTGTTTGTTTGATGTAATTAAGTTGAACAAATTTTATGATTGAGTCTTTAACCTAAACCCTAATTAGAGTGAGTTTAACTGACTAAGTTCTAGCGAGAGTTAAGCCGGCGGCCGCGGGTCCTTAGGGTTCGCCCTTGGGAAACGTGGGACCATCACATAGTCAATTTCTATCAAACCATAGAAAGTTCAAATTCTTAAAAGTGGATCCATGCCATGAATGAAGAAATGAATTTTATTTAAAAAAATGATGTTTGATCCTATTGCCAGAAAGAGCAAAATTCATTGGTTGTAAATGGATATTTAACACCAAAAGAGATTCAAAAGATAATGAGGAAAAGTACAAAACTCATCTTGTCGCTAAAAGTTTCATACAAAAAGAAGGCATTGACTATAGAAAGACCTTTCCTCCGATTTCTTTGAAGGACTTTTTTAGGACTATAATGGCATTAGTCACACATTTCAATCTTGAGTTACACCAAATAGATGTAAAGGCAGTGTTTTTCAATGGTAACATTGATAAGACGAACTATATGGTCTAATTAAAAAACTTTGTATCAAAAGAATATGGTTTGAAATTTAAAAAAATCCATCTATGGGTTCAAAGCAAGCATCTAGATAATGATATCTTAAGTTTCATCAAGTAATCATCTTATTCGACTTTGAGATGATTTGTTCAATGATTACATATACCATAAGTTTTATGGGAGCAAATATATTTTTCTAGTATTATGTGTCGACGACATTTTGCTTCCCAACAATGATATGGACTTAATTGTATGAAGCCAAGAGATTTCTAACTAAAATTTTTGAGATGAAAGGTTTTAATTACACATCTTTTTTTATTGGCATATAAATACACCAGAATCACTCTCGATGTATTTTAGGATTATCATAAACTGCCTATATAAAAATAGTTATCAAAAGATATGACATGCAAAAATATAAACCAAATGCCATCCCTGTGGCTAAAGGAAACTAGTCTCAATCAGTATTCTAAGAAGAGATACAGAAGATTCTTTATGCATTAGCAGTAGAGAGTCTAGTATATGTTTACGATTATATGTCTTCGGATATTGCATACATTATTGGGATGTTAGGTAGATATTCAAACAATCTAAGACTAGACCATTAGAAAGTAACCAAACGGGTCTTGCAATACTAAGAGAGAATAAAGAATTTGTACTCACGTATCAAAGGCTAGATAAACTCAAAATCATTAGGCATATTGATTTTGATTATGCTGGGTGCGTAGATAGTATGAAATCAATAACAGGTTATATCTACTTACTAGTTGAGGGTGTCATAGTCTAGAAGAGTGCTAAACAGTTTATTATGGTCTTTTCCACTATGGCTGCAGAGTTCATAACTTATTATGAGACATCTAATCATGGAATTTAGTTGCAAAATTTTGTCATAGATTTGCATGTAGTGGATGGTATTGAAAAGCTACTCAAATTATTTTATGACAAAATAACTTAACTTTTTCTAGTCTTTAACATATGGTCTCATTTTATCAATCATCATATTCATCCACAGAAATTGATGCTCAAAGTTTTGTTTCGTTACTAGTTAGTTACCTCATTTATCATCATATTCATCCACATAAATTGATCCTAAAGTCTTGTTTCTTTACTAGTTAGTAGGGAATACAACACTATTTATTTAATGCCACTATAGTTTGCTTAGATTCATGTTGTAGACGGAAAATTTGCATAATAGTTTTGGTTTTATTTATGGTACAAGAGAGTTGTTTCCAAATACAATCAACTCCTAATTGACAAAAAAGGTATTCAACCTTTTCCATATTTGAATATTATCCTTTTTAAGATTGAGTTTCAATAGTTTATATAGATTTGACTTATTTTTTTTTTACTTTACCTTCTCCCTTGAACAATCATATTATATTTAATCATTTGTACATCAAATAAAAAGTAAATATAATTATTCTTTTTATAAATAAGTTTGTAGAATTACTAGGCAAAGTGCATGTACCTTTAGAAAAGAGCATCCAAGGAATTGCTTGGGAAGATGCACAAACTGGAATTTTTATTCACAGTGATTAATATCTTCAGTATATCCTCAATGCATTTGAAGTCTAATGGGAAAATTAGACCATTCATGAGATACAAAAAAATTCAGTGTCTCGTGCCATTTAGTAAATTGAAGTTTGAAACGTTTTGTTACTTTCTTAAATCCAAAAAGAACATTTAAGACCTATGTCATTTTGAGATTTTTCTTCAAATGTCATGATGTAATTACCAGTTGCCACTCAATTATTTGATGAAATGTTATTGTGTCCCCTATATCTTGGCTTTTGGCTATGAAAAATATCACATTTACTCTTAAATTTTCAGGCTGCCAAAAACATAATGTAAGCTTTACATTTATGTAGAGCTGAAAATCAAAGCTGTTCGCGAGCTCGGCTCATTTAAACTCATTCGAACTCAAAAAAACTCGTTCGAGAAGTTAAACGAGGTGAATTCAAATATAAAATTTGGCTCGATAAGTTATCAAATGAGCTCAAGCTTTGTTCGCAAATGCTCATTAGTGTTCATGAACAAGGGTAAAATAGTTTTTGATTCAAAGTTTTATTCGCAAACGCTCATTAATGTTCAAACATAAAATCGGCTCGTTTGTTTGGCTCGTTTAGCTTAAATGAGCTGAGCTCGAGTTCGAAATTTAATTAACGAATCGAGTTCGAACATTTTTTTCAGCTCGTAATTCTTAACGAACGAACACGAGCCAAGCTCGAATAACAAACGAACAGAGCTCAAACAATAAAAACTCAACTCTGTTCAGCTCATTTATAGCTCTACATTTATGTAATTGATCTAGACAATTAACTTCCTAGGTTATGCACATCACTATTCTAAGGATTCTTTGTAAAATTATTTAATTGTGCAAAGAAAAATCTATTAATAGCTAATTAACTATGCATAGTTTTGGATTAAATATTCAAGAATGGTACTTGGTTCAACTAGATTATTTACTTGCAAGGGAATGATGGAATTTAAGATGTGGGAAGGGAGAACAGGGACTTTAATCAAGACTTGAGGTCTCAATCATAATCACTAGATCAAGCTCTCTTTGACATCATTATTTATTTGGTCGATGGCAACTGTTGAGGTCCTTGCGATGGCGAATAACTCCTTCACTACAAAAATAATATTCAATTTAAATATAGTTTCTATTCTAAGCTCTAAATGCACCTCAAAGAAACAAAAAAAATTTACATTGAATTGCAATTTCATTATCTTATTTACTTAGTTGGATTAATTTGCATTTAAGGTTGTAAATGAATCAAATTGAATAGAGCACTTTTGACCTATCAAGCTCAATCTGGAAATTTTGATCTCGAATTAGAATTCGAGCTTAAATCCTAAATGAGTTTAAAATTTGAGTTCAAGTTCATTTCAATATTGTACTTAATGGACTCAAGCTCTATTCCAAAGCTCGAATCTTTTCTTATTTTTGACGTTAACATAATTTTATAGATAATACATATGTAAATTTTATATATTTAGATATAAACAATATTTTTCTATATAAAACATGAACTTAAAATTGTTAAAAAAAAATATTTAAATTTATTTAAGCCCTACTTTGAACTCGTTCTCATGAGTTAGGTTCATTTCTAGCCTTACTTTGTATATATCGAACTTGAAGGGAAAATAATCATTGATCATGGTAAAAGATCTATTGGAAAATATAAACTTTTAGAGATTTTAATAGTAAATGATAATTATTTTACCTTTTTAAACTAAAAAGTTACCAAAAAAAGTACCAAATGTATCATGGTGAATCATTATTATCTTTGCACACATACTAAATTGATGGAAGAACTGCAAATTTGCAACATCTAAACAAGAGTTCATTATCACATGTGTATATAAATGAAAGGGATGCTACTTTAAACAATGAGAATTAGGTGACTTCTTAGCAAATTTGTTAAATGATTGGGTAGGCAGGTTGCAAGTTAACTACAATTCAAAACATGTGGCCATTCGAGGAAGTTAGGGAATGTCATAATCATGTTTTCCTTTTTCTAATTTCTTGAATATTCTTATATATATATTTTAGCAAAACGAAATGTTATTTGCACTCTATTTTTTGTTAATCGCACTACCACTATTATTTTTATCACATAGTTTTCATTTGTTAGACTTGATGAAACAAATGGCTGTGTTCAGTAAAAGTGACTTGTCTCAAGTGAGCTTCTAATGTTATTCAAGTCTCCTAAACACTTTTTTTGGGAACCTTTTTCCGTAAAATTAAATGCTCCAATTTATGGTTTTTATTGATTTTATTTTGTTATTACAATTTCTGAGAATTATGTGGCTAATTTTACTTGAGATTTGGGGTTCTTTAACAATTATGTCTTATCAAACTTCTATTTGTCGGAGTAGATCTGTTTGAGTTGTATATTACTCCTTTTTTGGCATGTTTATTTGGACTAATGAAATGATTTCTAACACATGTTAGCTATGAAAGGTGCGATACTTCCATGCTCTTATTGTTATTGAGTTGTTAATAGATGAGTAATGATATTTTTTATGCTAGAAGAAGGTTATCTCACTATTGCTTTTACCTTTGAGTGAAAGAGCTAATCTAGATGGTAAGAAGAAGGCAGACTTGAAAGGTGCGATACTTCCATGCTCTTATTGTTATTGAGTTGTTAACAGATGAGTAATGATATTTTTTATGCTAGAAGAAGGTTATCTCACTATTGCTTTTACCTTTGAGTGAAAGAGCTAATCTAGATGGTAAGAAGAAGACAGACTTGGTTCGCTCATTGCATGAGAAAGCACGTTTGAATATAGAACATCGAACTGAGCAGTTTGCGCAACAAGCAAACAAGGGTCGACGTAAAATAATGTTTGAGCCAGGTGATTAGGTATGGTTGTTGTGACAGCCCCATCTCCCCCTAAGGCGAACCAAAGGGGTTCGGCGGACCGCCTGCCCAACTCTCGCCGGGACTCACTACAGTCCTCAATTAATTACATTTTAAAAACTCCAATAAATATTAATTACAATTCTAAAACTCCCAAAAGTACAAAAATGCTAAAATCCACAAGTACATCCCAGTAGTAAATATAATTCAGGTTCTTCAAAATATAAATTACAACTCCACCCAAAATTACAGTTGTACAAGAAATATTCCAAAATACCATAATCCATCGAATTCATCCATTAATTTTATTCTTATACAAAATGAGGAAATCCTACAAAAATACTAACGTCCTCGATTCACGTGCCTCACCTCAAAACCTGTTAAGGAAAACAAATTGGGGTGAGCTAACGCTCAGTGAGGCCAAGAAAACATGCACAGGCAAATCAAAACAATTAAATAAATAAATGAATAAAACAGTAAAAGAGCAAAACAGTTAATTTAGCATTAAAACATTTAAACAGTACAAATTGAAGGATACAGTTGTCGGCTCCACATTTCCACAATCTCGGTAGTTACTTTCTCCGCTTCACAAGTATCAATTTGCCATCGCGTTGACACTCCGTCAACCACTCACTCTCACAGTCCATATTCACCACTTACTCCCTCTCCCGTCTACTTACACCCCCTTTACAGGGCCCGAACTCCTAAATTTGAATAGTGCTTGGCAACCCACTATGAGTATGCCGAGTCGATGGACTCATTCCAACCGACGTACTTTAAACAGTAAGAACCTATGGTTCACCCATCCCTTGCCCTAGCCCCTGTTGCCGGACAAGATGAAGGGATCCCCATGGGGTTTGGGCGTCCCCACAGTTATAAACACTTTAAACAGTTCATTCAATTCAAGCAGTCAAACAAGTATCCATTTAAACAGTTAAGCTCATTTTGAGACAATTCAAGAATGTGAGCGATAAAGTACACGCTCACCGAGAAACACAAGCATGCTTTCAATTTATTTACACCATTTAAAGCAAGTAAACATGCACTTGAACACTCACCCAGTCAAAAGAGCAAGAAATCAGTCGAGCAAGTTTTACTTTTCCACATATTCTCCCCTGATGACTTTAATCACTTGGAGACAAAATCTCAATCACAAACTAGTCCAAGCAAATTGACATGAAAACATTTGTACTTGAAGTTCTTGGAAATAGCTCAAAGAATCACACTTTCAAGAGAAAATTCATAAATAAAGTTACACGTCTCAGAAGTGGGTAAGGCTTGAGTTGTTGAAAACTAGGTTCAACCCTCTAAAAGTCGTGAGAAAACATCAAATGCAAATTGCCAAAGCAGGGAAGTAAATTTTGGAGATTAAGAGGCTGCTGAGACAAATCAGGTTTCCAGATTCACAGGGCCGACTTTGGTAAATCATTTGGAGGTCGAATACACATTGGATTGACACCAAATTTGGTACACATACTCTTCTATATGTAGACTATAATCCTGTCAAGTTTCAGGCATAGACTCCCATGGGAAGGAAAGTTTCCAAGTGTATAAAGTGTGCCAGGTTTTCAAGTTCAAATCTGGAAATTTGTTCAACTTCCTATTTGAGTAGAAATTTTTGAAAAATCATAACTTGGGTTATATAAATCCAAATTTCACTCACTTGATACCTTTGGAAACCTATTTGAAAGTTCTAAAACTTTGCAGAAGACATCTAGTTAAAATTCTGGGCAGAAATTTCCCAGATTTTTGAGAAAGAAACTGCTATAGTACCAAAACAGGACACGTCAGGTTGGTCGATCAGCCCACTTTGAAAATTCACCAAAAATTGTAGAAAAATAATCAGCCTCTGAAATTCATACATTATATATTCCTACATAAGGAGTTTTAAACGCCACCAACGGTACTCAGTTTCAACACTTGAGCAAGAAATTAGAGCAGTTCAAACTAGGCTGGTTCGAAAAACTGAATTTTCTGGAATCCGAATTTACAGGGCAGAATTCTAAGCCTTGTCTGAGTGACGGTTTCTTGTCCAAAAATTACCAAATTTGGTACACCAATACTACCTTATAAAATCTAGGTTCACACCAAATTTCAGCCATAAATTCAAACAAATGAATGTCAAACCGAAATGAATTCAAACAGTGCTCAAAGCTGGGGAAGATTTTCCAGATTAAAGAGGCAGTTTTGAAACATCATTTGAGCAACGAAATGGTACTGGAAAAACACCAAATTTTTCAGGCATAAACCTCAGTATGTGAGCTATATTTATACCAAAATTTAGCTAAAAAATCGCACAGGTGGACAGTTTTCTAGTCACCCAAAGTTCACTCAGTAAACTACCTCAAACCAGTGAAGTTTTGTCATCTTCATAAATGAGCTCCTAGGTTATTCAAATCCCCACCATTTGACCTAATTTTCATAAACAAGCTAGTATTAAACTCCCTAGGTCTAATGATGGTCATAAATGCTGGAAATTCTTCTCAAAACCTAGCACCAAAGTGGTCCAAAATTCGGACAGCATGAAGGCCAAAATTCCAGGTTTTCTAGTTCCAACTTAACAACCAATCTTGCTATAACTTTGGAAGGGCTTTTTGTAGAGAAGATTAACAACTTAAAGTTCATCATTTAAGCACTATAATCAGCCCTTAATCTCACAAAAATGCAGCCACAAACATTAAGGGAAAACAGCAAATTTTCAGCCCCCATTTTCGGTTTTTCCATTGAGGTTTTTCCTCCACATTTCATCCACAAATTCCAACATATACACACACCATTCATCATTTAACAACACTAGCAAACAATTTCATTCATTTTGTGGGAATTCCAAGAGCCCACTCAACAACCAAAATCAACAAATGCTTAATAATAAAGAAACCCAACAACTAAACATCAAGAATTAAACTTAAAACTCATCATTTTAGGTGTAGGAGGTTTACCTTCTCCTCTTGTTGTTTGAGCAAGATTAGGGTCCAAAATCCACCACCAAGAACCCCCCCCTTTTCTCCTGCAAGGTTCAGCCAACAACCACCCTTCACCACTCGAAAACTTCAAGCCTTCTAAGAAAGGGTTTTGCAAAGAAAATTGAGGGTTTTCTTTGAGAGGAAATGGAGGAACTTGGCCGGCTGAAATGGAGAGCTTGGAGAGGAAATGAGAGGCTGTTTTTGCTAAGGAAGAAGAGGGGAAAGTGATCGGCTGAAATTGGAGAAGGAAGAAGGGAAAACTTTATTGTCTTGATACAAAATTTTGACAAGACATAAAGCCTTGTTTTAAGGAGATTTGTTCCCTTTTTAATTTCTAGTCTTGCAACTTAATTTGGAGGGGAATGGAATGACAAATTTAACTAGAAGATTAAAGGGGACAATTTCGGTTAGGAGAGAGAAAGGAAGAGGAAAAGTTAAAGTGAATTGGAGAAAATTAAATGGATAAACTATCGTAGGTTAAAATCCTAACTTTCAGGAAATTTGTCCAACTAAGGTTTTAAGGTTTCAAAACCCTACTTAATCTCACTTCTGGTCCCTTGATTATATTCCTAGCCTATGAGAAATCATCCTTACATTCTATAGTTACTTCACTCATTGCCCGAATTTCTACCTCGAAAAACATGTCCGTATTCGTTTTTCACAATTAAGTGACAGAAAAATCAAATTGATGGTTAAACATAATTTTTTAAAATAAAATGAGGTAATGTATGGTGTAAATGCAATTAAAATGATTTGAAACATGTAAAACAAGTATTCAGATAAATTACTTAATTAATTAAATAAATAGGTCCGATAAAAATAAAATTTTCGGGTCCTCACAGTTGCACATGAGGAAGGAGTGTTTTCCGGCACAAAGACGTAGCAAGTTATCTCCTCGTGGTGATGGACCATTCCAGGTTGTGGAAAGAGTCAATAACAACACCTACAAGCTAGAGCTTCCAGGTGAGTATGGTGTTCATTCCACTTTCAATGTTGCTGATTTGTCTCCTTTTGACGTAGGTGATGACCTCGATTTGAGGACAACTCGAATTCAAGAGGAGGGGAATGATAGGAACCAGCTCACAGATGGCCACAGTTTTTAATTCAAAACCTAGATTAAATAAGCCAGTGCTTCTATTTTTTGCCTCTTTGAAATGTCACCTCATTGATAAAAAAATTTTTCCATATAGAGGTTTCCAATTTAGGGGTTTTTTTATTTCTAAAAAATTTTGACATTTTTTTAAAAAAATTCTAGTTAAGTATGGTGCTCCAAATTAGGGTTTTGCTGATTATTGTTTCATTGCTACAATTTTTGAAAATTATGAGACTAACAATTAGCACCTGATAGCCAAGCTTTCCGTAATTGTGCTGTCCACTCATGTGTAATAGAAAAATGTAGGCTTATTAAAGCATGTTTGAATACAATAATCAACAAGTCATATAGCATCTATAGTGCATTTTGCAGTATAATGGTATCAATGACGCAAATTAGATAATGAGAAGTAGATGTGCTTTGTGATTTACATGCTCCATTTTTTGTGATTTGTATGCTCCATTTGCATACATCATACTTGCTTTTCACTTACATGGAGTATTGTGGTGACTCTAAAGAAACTCAGTTTACAATTATTGTTGCTACAAATCTGTGGCTTAGAACTTCAATTTAAATTTTTGCTCTCAGTCATTGTGATTAGTTTCTGTGAGGCCCCGATTTTTTTCCAATTTCTGGAAAATATTAAATAATGTTAATTATAGTTATTTTGGTTTGCCAAGGTGTTTATATGGTTTGCTTTTAAAAGTGTTTGGTTTTGACTCGCTTGTTTTACAAAGTTTGAAAACCCTAATTTGATTAAAACCCTAGTTTTTTCGAAAACCCTAAATTGGGATAAAACCCTAATATATTTTCTCGAAACCCTAATTATATGTACAAATCAAACGTTTGTTATTTCATGAATTTTCGGTATGAACTTGCATGCTCACGGGAGTTGATTACGTTAATTGGGTGATTAGTGACCTAGCTAGGTGTGATTAAGTATTAGTGGACTAAGTTGGATTTACAACTTATGGACTTAATTGCTAGGAAATGAAATCACTTGGGGCCAAAGTGAAAGATCATTGAAGTTGCTAGGCTTGGATTGAAACTTTTGACCAACCCTTTGACCAAACCCTTAAATATCTTCTAGGCTTTATCTTATAACTCAATTTGAGACCAATTAAGAGGAAAAAAAGAGAAGGGAAGTCGGGTGAAAGCTGAAACAAGAAGGAAAAAAAAACCGTGGGGAAAAAAGGAAAGAAAGGAAAGGAAAAAAAAAAGAGAGAAAACTTCAACTCCAACCTTGATTTCTTGCTTGAATCCTTGATTTTTACCTTCAGTTTGCAAACTACTCCATAAAAGGTGACATCTAAGGAAGATTAAGGGATTGGTGTAGTGATTTGGAAGAAAGAAACTCTAGGGTGCATATCTTCAAAAGGGTTTAAGGTAAATCCTTCAAGAAGCTACCTTTTCTTTTATTTCTTGCTCATATATACTTGATTATGTGTGTTGGATGTTGTTTAAATCAGTGAATAGCAATTTGAGCATGTCAAACATGCATTTGATGGACTAGAACTTGTATGAACATGGCTGGAAATTTGTGGCAGCGTGAATGGCAGAACAGGGCAGCCTGTTTGAGCTTGATTTCGTGAGGCTTTGATGCAGGATTTTAACATGGATTGAATCTTCATCCTTCCCTCTATATGTATGTTAAATTTGAGCCAAAGTTGTGGTGTTTTAGTTAGACAAAAGAGATAAACAAGTGAGGTATGTTTTGCTGGAATTTCTGGACAGCATGCTTGATTGGTGATGGAGCTTTGTTTTGGGGCATTTAAATGACTTGTTTGATGGTGATTTTGGTTCAATATCATGTTAGTAATATTTTACTATGGATATATACTAGGTTTAGGCCACTTCGATTACATTTAAGAAGGTTTAAGCTTTGGTTTTCTAGTAGCTCGCAAAATCTGGAAAATTTGACTGGTTGGTTGGCCGATAGTGTGATCTTGTTGTTTGCTTAGTAAATGTGATTGGTTTGTGCCAGTTTGGACTGAATTTGATAGTTAACTTATATATGTACATGTGTGTTTACGTTGGCTTGCAAATGGTATAAATTGCATGTGATAGAAATGGATTTGAATCATGCATCGCATAGCTCAAACCAGAAAATCAGGGTTGGTCGAGTAGTCCCTTTAGCTGCATTTTTCGTCATGATCCTGTGTGATTCGGCTTTTGGCCAAAACGCAGAACTTATAGCCCTTCATTCTAGCTTTCCAACGCTTCTATAATTTCTGGATTCGGATTTGTGAGCGCCAAGTTATGATCGTTTGAATGTAGCCTGTCGGCAATTCTGATGGGGAAAATTTCTGAAATTGTTTCGACATTTTTCACCTAGAAAGAGAAAATCTGGGCAGAAGTTGTCTTCACAAAAGTTGTAGCTTGTTCTCTTAGCTTCGAAACGGCACCTCGTACATTCTAATCCAATACTTGTAGCCTGAGTTATGAGTATTAGCGTACAGGGTGTCAAAACTGTCTTCTGCACCTTTTAGTGTGTGTTTTCCGTTTTCGTTCCATTTCATTTGTTTTCCGTCCTAGCGCTCATCGTGTGCTCCTTTAACTATATGAAGTTTTTATAAGCGGTTTTCGAGAGTTTAATTCATTGAGTATTTGCATGTCACGTCATTTCACCTTTGAAAATGGATTTTGCCAAACCTTTTAGTTTGGAATTGGAAAAGTAATTTGCTTGCACCTTCACATCTCAGGAGATTCTGTGGACGTTGGAGATCGTGTTTAACTGCCTACATTGTCTTGTTTGCGCTCAACTGTTGGTGAGTGTTCCTTGCATGTTTGTGAATAAATTGCTCTGTTGACGTGTTTAAAGGCTTTTAATAATTATGTGAAGGCGAGTGTGTACTTTATCCTTTTCGACCTACTTTTTATTCTCTTGTTCAAGCGTGTGCTTTTCCATTGTTTGTATATTATTTGTGCATGACTGTAGGCCATGTGTACTAACACATAGGCTGAACAAGGCCTTTCCCCCTTTGTTATCGACCTATTCGAAGCCGGACTCGGTGGTGGGTTGACAACCTAGAACCCACGGTATACTCGAGTATTACCACTAGGAGTTATAAGGAGGAGTAGGGGTTGAGTATTAAACAAGGACGGTTGCAACTTCCAGTGGAACTGTATCCTTTCAGGGTATTTTCCCGGTTTATATGTTTATACATTTTATGCTTCTAAACTGAATTATATTAACCCTCGAGTGCTTAAGCGATATATTTTTGCTCCATTCTTGTGTGATTTGTATGATATTAGGATCGCTCAGGGGCTATTAGCTCACCCTTTCAACTTTGTTTTTCCTTAGCAGGATTTGAGATCGAGAACTTCAAGGGTTCTGATGGGTCGATTGGTTTGGAGACCTAATCTTGTATTTTGATGTAGCTCTTGTATTTTGAATTGTACTAATGGAATTTTGGATGGATAAACTCTTGTATCTGTAATTATAGTTCGGGACGTTTGAGGTTTGTTAAGGAAATTTTGGGATTTAAATGTTACAGTTGATTTGAGGACATCGATGTATTTTGTTATTTGCATTTGAACTAAGGATCTGTAGTGAGTCCCGGGCGAGAGTTGGGCAGGCGGCCCGCCGATACCTAGGGTTCGCCCTAGGGAGAAGTGGGGCTGTCACAGTTTCAAAGAGGAATTCATTCTTGATAAGCAACTAAGGGACTTAATATAGAACTTCTATTCGTCATATCTTTGTTAAGGGATTTGATATGGTGCAAATTATACTTTTTGCTTCCATTGTAAATTAGATTTTTTAACACATGAGATTCTTTTGATGAAATAAGATGTCTCATGTGTTATAGTAAGAGTGCTTCTAATAGTTTTCATGCTTGCTCATCTGGTTCAATGATCTAGCAAGGTCATTGTTATAGTCACATTATGATGTCATTAGTTATTTTAGTTGATGTTGTGAGAACCCTAGAAAAAAAATTGAATTTGATTGCACCATGAAATCATTAATTGCATTATTTTCCTTTAAGCACTTTATTTTGTATGCATTGCATGGCAATAATCTAGAATTGCATTTTACATGTTTCATGTAGCTAACTACATAAAATTTATAGGGTATTAAGTAGTTATATTTTAAATTGAGAGATTAGAGGACAAATGCATAAATTTTTATCCAATTCATGGCTCAAATTGCACCACTTGTCAACCATCTAGAAACATCTTGACTTAAGCTTCTTATTTAATCTCTTGTCTTCAAAAATTTGAACCAAAATTGCCTTCTATTTCTTCTCTCTTGGCCGAACCATCTACAAGGAAAAATACCAAAACCCTAAGCTTGAATCTTGCACTTTTAAGTGAGAAAAAACTTTTCCAAGAGCAAACCCTAGGTTAGATTGTTACTTAATCATCAAGTTTGGTTGGAAAAATTGGAGCTTTTAGGTGGTTTCTCTCTCAACTCTCAAGGTATTTAATCACTTAACTATGCATTAGTGATGTTTAAATTCAAAGAAGATGCATGTTTGATGAGTTTAAAGTGATTGAGGTGCTCTAGAAGGAATGATTGTGAAAGAATTTCTTGTAGTTAGAAACTTGAATTTAGGGCTTTGTTTATGACCTCCAAGTGTTTGATGAAATGTCTAAGGATTTATGATGTTTTATTGATGGTTTTCTTTGGTGTTTTGGCATGTTAAACACCCTACTAAAAGTTAGAAATAACATTGAAAGGTTGCTTATAGCAATCATGTAGAAGATGGAATTTTGATGTGAAATCAGAAATGAAATTCAGCAAAATTCCTGAAATTTCTGGTGGTTATAGGAAAGGTATTAGAGCCTGACCTTTACAGATTGGAAAGATCTATGAATCTAGTTTTAAACGCTGCTGACAGAGCTCGATTTCGATTTTTCTACACCAAGTTATAGCCATTCTTCCGAGACTGTTTAGTCAGCCTGTTCTTGATCCGACAAGTTTCTTGTGTCTCTGATTTTGTCAATTTCGACCCTGATGAAGTATGATCTGGGGTTTGACCTCTTCATGAAAGTTGTAGGTCTATGTCTTAGTTTCGAAACGCCATAAAATTTGCCTCAATCTGATAAACATAGCCACAGTTATGATTAAAATACTGAAGGGTGCCAAACCTGCCACTTGTTGTTCTTCTTTCTACAATTGTTTCTTTCACCTCTCTTCACTTGTACGCACCTTTGTCGTGACACAATCTATTTAACTCGTGATTCTACTATGTTTATGAGAATTTTCTTTTGATTCACACTTATGATTTGGATTAGACATCTTATGAATTTGGTGCATCCAATTTGCGATTAGTTATCAAGCAAAGAAATTACTAGCACATGCATTTGGTCTTTTATGTTTGGGGTAGCCAAACCTAAATGCTTTTCATTTTACTTGCTATTAGACTTGGAAGGAGGAAATAAAGGAGATTTGGGTGCGAGCGCCTGAAAATACTTTGTTTAACTCGGTGAGTGTTCCATGTCTGTTTGTTTGAAATTCTGCATTTTGACATTTGAATACGTGTGAATTGGCTTTTGGTCTGTATTTGATTTGTGAGTCACTTGAGTGGTATCCCATCGACTAATCTGATTTGTTTGGAGCTCCAAAACCTATTTGGTGAGTCAATCGATTTGAGCCAGCATGGGTTTGGTCGAGAAAGTTGACGAGCCATAGGGTATGATATGTGAATCTGGAAAATGGTATACTCAAGTATTACCCTAAATCTGATTTGTTGAGGTGTTCGGACCCAATAAGGGGGTGAAATGATGGATGGTAATTGGTGTGAAGTGGGGATCTACTATTTTTGGTTCTGAACTTTAAACGTTGACGGAGAGTCAACGGGTTGTGTCATGATCAAGCTACAGGAAAATTTGGCTTTTGAAAGCCATCCGTATCCTTTAATTGAATATGTTCCATTTATTTGGTATTCTTTATTGTGATATTTGTTTATTGAATAAATTCTAATTGTTTACTTGGCTACATGTTTTGGGACCTCATTGAGCTATTAGCTCACCCCTTTTCCTTTGTTTTCCTTAATAGGGGAATTTCTTGTGCATGGGGTTGGAAGAGCGCGCAAGTAGTATAGACTTCTATATTATTTTTGTTTAAGGGCTGTTGTACTAGAAAACCCTACCTCGGGTTTATAAGCTTAGATTTTGGTTTTGTAACCTTAAGCCCTTGTTAAATTCTAAGTTTGAAATATGGTTTGGAATTTATGTATTTATGTTGGCATGAAATTTGAATTTGAGGAATTTAGTTTAGCTTTCTTGAGTTATTGGCTTTTCTTTAGCTATCGAGTCCTAGCGAGAGTTGGGCAGGCAGTCCACGGAACCCTTTGGTTCGCCTTAGGGGAAGGTAGGGCTGTCACACTTGTTATTTGACATAGGATTTTCCTCATTGTAGTGTCTCAAAGTAACTTTAAAGTTCACTTACACTGGAAGGGATAGTTGAAATAATTTTAGACTCATGTACTGGGGATCTTGACATATATGGCTGCTTGCAGTCCATTAACCAAGATAAGCTTAGGTAAGTTTGCATTCATTTGTTAGCAAAAATGCAATCAATAATCTATATGTGCTGTGGTGATTGCTAAAAGAATTATTAAGAGACTAAATATGATGCAAAACTATGGGAAAATGCTGCTTGTTAAAATAATATGTCTAGATTTCCTCAAGAATGCAATAGAAAATATGTCCAAATTTTCATAAGGCTCAATGATTAGTGAATATTTTGTTGTCCTTTTTGTTTGTTGTTTAGTCTTCGTGTGTTTGTGTGTTTATGTTTATGTAAACTCTTAAGAGGTGTAATTTCTTAAACTTGTAGTAGTAAAATGGTATACTTGAACCTATCCTATACCATTATCGTGCAAATTTAAAAAGCATAACCATGTTTTGTATTGAGACTTAGCTTACATATGCTAAATTTGATGAATGAATATCTTGTTCTATGCAGGATAACTAAAATCATGATAAGCATATCAATGAATAGGGCTCCATGAATTAGCCTGCTAGGTTCATTAGACTGATGCAGTTGGAGGTAGCAAATAAGTCGAGTACATGAATGATCAAGCAGCACTTGCCTAGGGTTTAAGCACATGTATAATCCATGCCGTAGGGGATATGAGAAATTTTGTCCTCTTTGGAAATCCAGAAAAGGACCTTAGCTTTCCTGTATATTTTGTAATCAAGAGTACTAATAGAACTAAATAGGGTTTGGGGTTAGCAATGACTCTTCCGTGAGGGATGGCATCTTCTTTTCTTGGTTATCTTGGATTTAGAGATAGGATATGAAAAGAAAAGAATAGAAACATAGGGAAAAGATGGACAACAGATGGTTTGTGTAGGAGAAGAAAGATGTAGCCCAAATATCTAAATTGAGTAGAAAAATAAGGAAATTAGAGGTTTTGATTAGTTTTTATTTTTTAATAAAAGGGAGGAAAGGATGTTGGAGAATGAATACTTTAGAATCCTGCAATTATCTAGCTATCTTATAAATGAAAGCCTGACACACTCTTGCTTCATTTTTGAATATTTTTATACATACAATAGTGTTTAATTGATTGCTACAAATTTTGTTCTTTTACTTTATGTGTTATTATCACTCATAGTAGATTTTAATTCCTTTTTCACTACTAACCCTACCAAGTAAGAGGATTCATTATTACTTAAACCATCTTTTGGAGTGAAAAAAATGAAATCACTAATGTGAAGATGGAATGTTATGGCTAAGAAATCAGTTATCTAGTAATTAATTATGAATAATAGGGATATTCTTTTCTAGAGAAGTTTTAAGCAATGAGAGTGCAATGTATATGTCACAATGGGCATGGCGTGTGATTGACATTTGACAATGAATGGTAAGCAATTTATATTATTTATTTATTGCATAAGGAGAATTTTTTATTCGTATATACAATTTCTTAAGATTTTTATAAAGCTAAATAATGGGATGAAATTGCTATTCTCAATGGGAAGGAATACGTGGTTACAATTTATAGAAAATAAAAGTAGAGGCAAAAAGAAAAGAGACAATATTCCAAAGTTGGAAAATATTTCAAAAGTTAAACAAATATCAGAAAATGAAGTTAGAAAATGTTTTCAATAGGCTAACCAAACACCTGAAAATGATGAAAAGGAAATGATTTTCTTGGAGAAAATATTTAACTCCCAACCAAACGGACCTTAAAATTAATTAAAATTTTTAGTTCATGATCAAACATTATACAATTCTTTCTAGATTAATCCTTTAACCCAATCAACCAATAAATCTGACATTACTCAAGTTCCTTTTTGATAGCATGACTTAATGAGCCAAGTGAAATACTGTTGGTGTGTTGCTAAGTTGAAAAATTGGATTGCAAACTAATATTTGATCACTTCTTATTAAAATACAAATCAATGATTTTTTTAAATTTTTTGGTAAGCACAAAGAAGTGATGTTACGGAAGTGTTAAAGTTTATTTCCATTAACCCTCCAAGTAGTGTTTATTTGCAAATGCAATAATTTTTTCAAATGGCGAGATTGCACTAGCAAATTTGCGTTACAACCATATCAAAATTTATTGTCTATTGGAGATTTCTACTTCTATATATATAGGATAGGATAAGATATGCACACGTCACACATCATTAAATGTACTGATCTTGTACAAAAGTAGTTTGTATTGCATGCTTAGAAATGATAATTTATAATTTGTTAACTCTATTAAATTTCAATAAATTTGAGATTTTGTTAAACTTACAATATTAAAATAACATAATTATTAAATGCAGTCAACTTGTACATTAGTTCACATACCTAGTAGCTTTGATTATTATTTTTGAATATGAGTTGGTAGCTAACAAGTTTTAACATTTTTTTTTTCTAGATAAGTATAATGAAATTGTGATTCTACCTATGCTATAAGGACGTAAGTTATATTTTTTTTATTTGAACTTTGTTCCCATTGTAAGTCTCTAGTTTACTTTCCAAAGTAAAGTGGGTTTTATCCACATAGGCTATAATTTAAAAATATATCACGTTTTTGTTTAAACAATCACCTAGCACGTCTCTCAAATATGGCTAGGACTTGAATATTAAAACAAAAAAAAGTAGTCCTTAGCTACATTTAGAATGTGCAGTTGGGGTCATTTCTATTTTTTTTTCTCTTGCATAATTTCAACCTAATTGCTTCTTAGAATGGTCTACTTGAAGAATGCATTGGACCAAGTTTCTTAAAGTCTTTCCTCAATGCCCTATTTGGGTAACCTTTTTTTTTTTTTTGAAAATATTATTATTCCAAGAATCAGCCTCAATTAGGTCAATTTGTCTATTTCCTTGGTTAAAAGTGATGGAATTTAAACACGTAATCAACACACTACATTTGTAGGGGTATTTTCATCACTTTTTAGACAAAATATTATAGTGGAGGTAAATGAAATTTTAGAAAAATTTAGTGACCATCGGCATGCTTTTATGAAAAGAGCAATATATATATATATATATATAACCACGGGATCTCCATACCCCTAAATATTTTGAGAAATTATAGATAGTCCGTATGGATCAGGTGTTTATCAAAATATTTATTATAGCATTATGGTTTAAAAACTCTATTGTATGATTATATCTTGGAGTATTTTTTAAAAGTTATAATCCTTTGGGGTATTTTTATGATATTTTATTATCTCTCCTTTCTCTCCTTCTTCATTCCTTCCATTTTCCTCCTTCTCCACTTCACCTTCCTTGTCCTGCCTCCCCCTCCCCTCTCCCACTATTCCTCTCTTTCTTCACACTTTTTCCTTTTGTTTTTCCTCTTCCCTTCATCCCTTCATTCCTCCCACCTGTCCCACCACCTTACCTTCCTTCCCCTGCCTCTCCTATGCTTTTGCCCTTTAGTTTCCTCTCTATATGTGTACCCTGCCCCTCCTTTCCCCTCTTAGATTTGGGTGCACAACAAAATCTAGAAGGGAGAAGGAGGGCAGAGGTACAAGAGAGTAGGGAAACTAGAAGTGGAAGGAAGGGTAAAGGTAGTGGGAAAAAAAAAAAAAAAGCAGAAGGGGATAGGGATGTGAGGGAGTGTAAAGGAAATGGGAAACTAAAGGAAAAGTAGTGATGGTAGGGGAAAGAGAGGAAAGAAGGGTGCTAGTGGTAGAAGATGAGGGAGAGAAGGATGCAGTGACAAGGGCTGGGAATGGTGATGCAGGAAGAAATAAAGAGGTAGAAGTATTTTTTTTTGCTATAACTTTTTTTGCCGTGTATTTGGAGTTTTTTTTTGAAATGCTTTTAGACTATATTATTGTAGCATGGTGTTTGAAAAATTTGTATATGAAAACACAATCAATCCAAATAGAGTTAGAAGTACTTTTACCAAGAAAATAACTAGATTTATAATAAAAATGATGAATAACTTTGATAAGAAACATGAAAAAATGTTTAAAGAAATATTGTATTTGTGAATAGGTAAAAAGGAATAATAAAAAGACACATTAGGAAAAGAAATACTAGATTTTTTTCTAAGAAAGACTATCTATTTACAAATATAATGGGAGTGTTAGGATTGAATATCATTTGAAACATTATTTGGAATAATTATTGTCATACTTTTTTAGATGTAATATATGTGGAATAATTATTATAGAGTAATGTTATTTGCACTCCATTTTTTATTATTTGCACTTTTACCATTTGTTTTATCATATAGTTCAATAAATGAAAACTATACGATTGAAATGATAATGGGATTATAGTTAACAAAAATGGGAGTGCAATAACATTTCCATTATTATATTGTAACTTTTTTTTCGAAAAAAAATGCTTGAGGAAATAGGAGGGAAAAGATAGGAAAAAGAAATGGAGGAATGAGGTTTTTGATATTTTGATTGATTTTTGGGGAGGGAAAATGAAGTATATGGGCAGATAAGATCTAGTTATTTTTATATATTATTTTCTCTTTGAGGCACTATTTGGATTGAAGGAAAAGGAAGGAAAGGAAAGTAGATGACTCTATAGAAAAAAAAAAGAAAAATAGATTCCATCTATGTTGCTTGAATTAAATACGAAATGAGAAGAAGGAAAATGTTGAAAATATTATTTGGATTAGGAAAGGAAAAGAAACAAAAGAAAATTATCATGCGTTAGTTATGTTTTTATCCAAAAAAATTAAAAGCTTATTAAAAAAACTTAGTTTTTTTTTTAAATTTTCATGTATCTTGATTTCCTTTTCCTCCATTTCTACCCACTTTTGGAAGAAAAATAGACTAATAAAAGAAAACTACACCTCATCCATTCCCTTTCCTTCCTAGTCTCCATCTTTTTCGCTCCCTCCTAAGAAAACCAATCCAAATATCATAAACTTTATCCCTTTACCCCTCGTTTGGTACGTTGGAAAGGCCTAGAATGGAAAAACCTTTCCAACTTATTCATTCCATTCTAGTGTTTGGTATGGCCTTTTCCCCCTAGAAAACACTTTTCCCCTGGAAAGCTTATTCCAACTTTTTCCTGGAATCCCATTCCTCACAAAAATCTAGGGAAATGCCATTCCTACTTTATCCAGAAAATACCTAAATTATAGGAGTCAAGATTACCCTTCTATATTCTATACCTCTATTTCCTATGTACCTATTTATCTTTCATATATATTAATTTGTTATTTACTTTGTCAAATATTAGGACTATTTTATGAGTTTAGTTAATACGTCTATTACTTTTTTACTTAGGAATAATTTTAATTCTATTTAATGACTTTTCTTTCTTTTTATTTTGAAATAAAATATTTAGTTAACATTTTTAATATATTTTTTATTCACAATATTGGATTATATGATAACATTTGTTAATTCAAATAAACAATAACATGCCAACATACATTCATATGAAGTTAAAAAAAAAAAAAAAAAAAAGAAAAGAGTAAACCCACTAGATTATCTGCTAAGGCACAATTATATTTTTCTATTTTCAAATAGTTCTTAAAACCATTCAGAAGCAAATCAAGGGCAAAGAATTTAACATGCATGAATGACAAATTTAACATGTATAAAAAATACACGGGATTCAACATACATGTAATTTAAAATTTTGATTTAGTTACAATTGGTATTCACCTATGGCAATTGCATTACCATTAGTATTCATGTGGCAGCCCACCTCTCCCAAGACCGAACCCAAGGGTATCAGCGGGTTACTTGCCCAACTCTCGCCAGGACTCACTACAAAATCCACAATATAATTGCAAGAAATCATTCTTAAAACCCTATTTAGCATTTAACCAAATACTAATTAACCTACAAGAGTAAATCTTCAAAATTACAATTATATAAACTTCAAATAAGATCGTCCAACAACTTTACGATACATTTCAATTCTAGATGGAAGTATAGAACCCTACAGAAGTAACTAATTCCTCGATCTACGAACCCCACTTCAAGACCTGTTAAGGAAAACAAATTGGGGTGAGCTAACGCATCAGTGAGGCCAAGGAAAAGCATACAAGCATGCGAGCAAATAACACGGAATGAAGCAGGAAATTTGTTCAACAAGAAATTTCGAAACATTTAGCACATAGGGAATTTAAACACAATAAAAGGATACTGGAGCTCTCAGGAGCTAATCCACGTCTTGGCCGATTGATCCACTTTTAGTTGACCCTCCGTCAACCCAAGTAACCATGTCCGTAGTACCCCACTTACTTCCTCCAACCACCATGACACCCTCTCGGATCCGTAACCAAACACGCACTTAAATGGCATTACTTAACAAGTATGCCTAGCAAGACCCCAATTTTGGATCAAGCTATAACACTTCCCATGGTTCACCAAGCTTCTCGACCAAGCCCTTGCCGGCTCGAGTTACAAGGCTAGCCAATGGGTTGGGGCGTCCCCCCCACTATGGTCGATGAGACAAAGCTCCAATCGACATACTCGGTCATAGCATTGGGACGGGAGGGGTGGTACCCTGCCGCTCAATGCTCACGAGAAACACTTTCATTAACATGCACAAGTAACACTTATCATTTATCAAGCAAGCAATCACATGAGAGAAAGGACAAGGGCGATAAAGTACACCCTAGCCTCAGTAACTAGTAAGTACGAGAAACATTTTATTTAAACACTTAACATGCACTTGGCACTCACCGAAGTCAAGAGCCTAAAGCAAAAGCACGCAAGATCAATCGAGTTCTCCGGGATCTTCTCGATCACCTGAGACAAGTACGAGTATAAATTACTTAATTATACAACCAAGGTTTAGTAGTTTTCTCACTACCCTTATTTAAAAGATAACATTTTCAAGTCATGGGAAATGATCAAGTACTTTAATTCAAATCACTAGGGTAATATTTGATAAATGTCTTTAAAAATGTCTCAATTAGACTCAAGTCAAGTTCAAGATTCTCCGATTTGAGAATCAAGTGAAACACTAAGTTGGCATGAAAATCAAGAAAGAGGGTCAATCATTTTCATGTCAAATTTACCAAGTTTTACGCCCTAAAATAGTTAAAAGAGAATGGAAATAAGTTTTCCTAGTTCACCGACCAAATTTATCTCAAAAGAAAGCAAGTTCGATAATTTCCTAATTTGAGCTGAAATCTTTGAAAAATCATAACTGGAGTTGTACAAGTCCAAATTTTGTGTACTTGGTACCGTTAGAAACCTCTTGAAAATTTCTAAAACTTTGTAGAAGATACCCAGTGAAGATTCTGAACGAAATTTGCCCAGATTTTCAAGAAAGAAAAGGCTACGGTAATAAAACAGGGCAAAACAGGTTGATCGACCAGCCCATTTTGAAGATTCACCAAAAATTACAGAAAATGAATCGGCCTCTCAAAATTATACAGTTTAAATTACTATGTGAAAAGTTTCAAATGCCACCGACAGAACTCAATTCTGACACTCGAGCAAGAAATTATAGCAGTTCAAACAGAGGAAGTTAAAAATTCTGAAAATTCTGTTTTCCAGTTTTGTAAGGCAGAGTTCTAGGGTTCATTTGAGTAACGAATTCTTGGTGAAAAATCACCAAATTTGGTACACGAATACTTCCGTATATAGGCTAGGTTCATACCAAAAATTAAAATGGGAAGGCAGTTTTCTACGCTCCTAAAGTGGACTGGTTCACATTTGCTCAAACCTGCAAATTTCACTTCCTTATCTTATTTCCACCTTTAACATATCTAAACCACTTCCGATTGGCCTCAAATTCGGACCTAAACTAGTATTAACCTTCCTAAGCCTAATGGTGGTCAAAAAATATAGAGGATTATATCAATTTTTAGCATTAAAAGCAGTCCAAAATTCGGCCAGCATATTTTCCCCAAATTTCCAGATTTTGGCTTCAACTAACTCTCATTCTTGCTATGACTTTTAAAAGGGCTTTTGTATGGAAAATTTAACCACTTAACTTTCAACATTTAAAACTCATATTAAGCCTTCAAATTGGCCAAAATCTCAGCCACGAAAATCAAGATAAATTCAGAAAATTTCAGCCCTAACTTCTCTCTCTTCTAGCCGAATTTCCTTGAGGTTTCCTTCCAACTTTTTAGCAACAAATTCAAGCATATACACACATATATCACCATTTATCCAACTAGTAGACAAATTCACACATTTTGTGGGAATTCCAAGATTTTCCTCATAATCATCAAATTACAAAATAATGAAGCTTAGCACCTCAAACCACATAATCAACATCAATCAAGGTTCTAAGAAGCTATCAACCACCCAAATCCTACTTTCATGCTTGGAGTTTAAATAAAATGTACAAGGATGAAGTTGTTAGGATTTTACCTCTCATTAGTTGTTGGCAAAACACCAAGAAAATGGAAGATTGAACCACCCAAGACTTCCTCCTCAAGCTCCTTATTCAAGCTCCAAGCTTGTGCCCAATTTAGTGCAAGATTTGTTGAAGTTTTGAGTGAGAAAATGGAGAAGAAATTGATGAAGAAACAAGGGAAAGAAGGGAGGAGCTGGTTCGGCCAAAGAGGAAGAGAGGAAGAGTGAATTTTGTGTATTTTTTTTTTTTTGAGTGAAGTAAAGGAGAAGAGAAAGACAAGACATAAAGTATGTCTTTTAGCCCCTAAAGTCAAACATGGAATAGTAAGCATTTGCTAATAATTTTGGAGGGAAATTAATTATCTCACCTAACTAAAGATTAAAGGGTTAATCTCGATTAGGAGGAAGAAATGAAAAGGAACAAAATTGAAGTGGATTAGGGTGAATTAATGTAGAAGAAACAATGGCTAGTTAAAATTCTAATTCAAGGAGGTTAATTCAACTTAAACTATGATTTCAAAATCCTAATGATATTCACTCTTAATAACTCACCTCTAGTCACTGGATAACATTTCTAACCTACGGGTGATCATCCTTACATTCCAATACTACTTATCTCATTGTCATAATTTCTACCTCGAAAAATGTGTTTTTCTCATTTTCTGTCTAATTAATATTAAAAGAGCAAATTGTGAAATAGGTAGACGAAATATTGAAAATCTACGAGAAAATATATGAGAAATAAAATTAGGTCACCCAAAATCAAATAAGATAAATAAATAAATAAATTGAATTTTCATTTAGGTTTTCTGAAAAATATGTTTGAGAACGACATTAAAATAATCAAATAAACTAACGACAATAATAACAATATTTAAAATAATAAATACTAACAGTATTTAAAAAAATAAATTTTCGAGACCCTCACAATTCACCTATTGTAATTGTATGCTATTAAAAAGTTATGTTCTCAATTAATAAGTTATTGTGATTTTATGCTATTAAAAAGTTATTTATTAATTAATAATTCATTTGTCTCTAAATCAAGATGTGTATAGAATGTTATATATAGGGGCAATTAAGTCAATATAGTAGTTTTTTCAATCCATTCTGACTTCTCAGTATGATTATACCAAACATGGGAAAAGAAATTAACATTCCATTCTGACTTGGTTACCAAACACTGGAATGATAAATTCTTTCCGGTCCTATTCTAGTAGGAAAAGAATTCTGACTGGAAAGGCCTTTCCATTCTAAACCATTTCCATCATCAAACGAGGGGTTATTTCCTTTCTATTCCCTCGAAAACAAATAGTGCTCAATAGTGGATGAAACCTGAGGAAAAGGAAAATAATATTAAAGAAAATTTTTTAATTTCTAAAAAATCTTTTTTGTTTACAAATTCAAACTTTAAAATATGGATAAAAATATAACTAATGTGTAATAGTCTTTTTTCCTTTCGTTTCCTTCTCTTCCATAAACTAGACAACATTTTAAATGTCTCTTGTACCTTTTTTTCGTCTCATATTTAATCCAGGCAAGGTTGATAGAATACACTTTTCTCTACTCTCATTTCCTTTCCTTCCTATTATGGCTAGATTGGGAGTTGAGGATAATAAAGAAAAGAAGAGAAACCTTAATTCATGAGAGAAAATAAAGGTTAAGATAAGAAGAAAAGAGATTTCAATATTGTTTGGGAGTTTATGGAAGAAATGGGATGATTTTGGATATAAATGTCATTAAAATTTTAGTTTAGAAATCATTGAATAATAGAGTTGGTATTTTCAAAAATTATACAAAACTTTCTCCAACTTTTCGTCCAAATCCGACCATAAATGGGTGGAAAGCTTTTGAAGTTATGACAACAACATAAATCTGTTCAATGCCGACCCTTTTCAATTCTTTTCTGTCCCAAAAAATTCGCAAACAAAAAAAAAAAACTGAAAAAGTTTTGATTTCTCTCATTTTCTCTTCCATTTTTTTATATTATCAAATCCAACCTCCCAAATGCGCTGCTAGAGTCCGGTGAAGTCCTTTATTTTCCTTCTGTTTCTTTCAATCCAAATGGTGCCTAAACAATTGATGTTTTTCTTTTCTTTATTTTTTTGGGTATTTTATCATTCAAATTTTCTTTTTGGCTAGACAACTTCTATAATTTTCCCAAATATTTAGTATGTTATAACCTGTTGCTAAGAAATTTCTTTATCTTTTCACTATTCTTTAATTTTAAAAAAGCTTTTGCAAGAAGTGCGTTGATAGTCTCTAAATTTTTCTGAACTTTCAATTTTATCCACTATACTGTTTTTGTTTGCAATGTGACAAAAATGCCCCAATAAATATAGTGTGCAACTCGTGTGCATGAATTCCATCACTTTTAAGCAAGAAAATAACCAGAACTGGTCTAGCTAAACACTTTTAAGAGTGTGGTGGGTTATTTAACATGAAAAATAGTATAATGAACTGAATGAGATTTAAAAGAAAAAGATTAGTAGTGAATAGTGTATTTTGCTATGTATTTAAATCAAAAGCCAAATATGACAGGATTGGAGACTGATTAGAAGTTAACAAACTGTAAACTAGCTCATTTTAACATATTATGTAAAAGAAAATTAAAGAACAGTGTTCAATTCAATTTTATATGGATACTCTCTCAATGTTGAGTTTTCATGTTTCCATACATGTAAAAATCTTCTAATTATATATCTAAGTAAACATTAGAAAGATCCACTAATTGTTAATTAGATCTTTCCACAATGTGAAAGTAAAAACATGTTCATCTCTGGACTGCTCTTGTCGAAAAAATTTTTATCAGAATCAAGTTGAAAAATTCCTACCACAGCTTAATGGCCTTTGAGGCAACAACAATAATAGTATCAAACTATAGGGCCAAATTCGAATTTAGATATTTAATTTAAGAAAAAGAAAAAAACTTTCCCGCACAAAGCCAGTCATTTCATTTGCCTCTCTCCAGTTTCATTCCCCACCTTAGAAACTGAAATCTGACCAGTTCAAAAAGAAGCTTCAAAAATTGAACTTCAATTTCAGGCCATGTCGGCAAAGCCCGGCGAACCCACTGGCACTGGAGGCGGCGACGGTGAAGCCACAGGGACCTCAGAAGGCGGAACCACCGTGGCTCTGCAGAAGAAACGGCTGAGAAGGGTGAGCTTTGCGGAAAATACCTCAGTACGATTCTTTGACCGCGATGACGATGAAAATGAGACGCCGCAGCCACTGGAAGAATCGGACAGCAAGGTTGGTAATGATAATGATAGCGAAGAGATAATTGAGCTCCTAGGGTTCCGTCAACTGGTGGAATCAAGAGGCGACGGCGAAGAAGGTAGAGAAGATGAAGACCGGGAGAGTGATGATGAGGAGCGTGTTGATATGCGTAGGTCGTTTTTAAGGCCGGTTGAATCGCCTTCTTCAGAAAGTGGTTTTGGTTCTGCTACCTCCAATGACGGCAAGTTCCCTTTTTTCCCCTTTTTATTCCTTTTTACTATAGTTGTAAGTTATGTGTATTTATGAATGAATGCAGAGTTTCCAGATTTCTGTGATTATTTTTTCAAGTTTTATTTGTTATTAAGTTTTTCTATTTGTTTTTCACTATTTTATGTTTGGGAAGTTCAGTTTAGATAAATTTTCTATTGGCTGCAACCTGGATAAGACCTGTGTATGGAGTTGAAAAGCTGAGGTCCATTTCATTATGCTTGATTTGCAGTTTATGTTTCTTGATTTTTTTGAAACTACCAATGAACTGCATTTTGGTAATTTCATTTACTTTGTCTTTTGGCATTTCGAATTTTTGCCCTGATTCTTTGAGCTAGAAAAGTTGTTTCACTTAGTTGAAAAGAAAAACTCTCTGGCTCTGGAAGAATGGAACGAGGTTCATGGTTCAATTCCAACTATATTGTTCTGCTAAACCATTAGAAATTAGAAAAACCTAAAACATAAGGAAAACCTTGCGGTTCTCTGTCGTTTCATGTAACCAGGAAATTCTGCTGCTTTCGACTTTGGCACCTTGCTTCTTCCTACCACCAATCTCTTATCCACTCCAGCAGGCAGCAGCCACTCCTTTTTTCCTCTTCCAAAGCTTCCCCTCACTAACTCTTTAAAACTCATTCCCTCCTTTATATCATTTTTTCTTACGCCTCCTTTCCCATCTTTCACTCAGCTGCCTTTTCTAATACGAAACTAAAACTTATTAATGCAATTAGAAAGTATGTCTAAGAAACAAGACAGCAATTCCTTTAATCCATTACTGCATCAATTGGGTTGCGAATTGCAGCTTTGTAGCTCTTCTAGTTTCAAACTAAATGCTGAAGTGTCTGATATGTTGGTTCCTTCATTAAAAACAATTTTTCTCCATGTTTTTGGTTCCTTTCTTAACACCCTTAATCTGGATTGCTTGGTCAATGGAATTAATTGAAATATTTGTAGGGTGGGTGAACGACAGTTTGAACAATTGTTGTTGCTTCTCATAGCTAAATGCTAAAAAAGAACTCTTCCAAATGGGTTTATTGTTATTTTGTTGTCAGTCTGTACATTATACCAAGCAGGTTTTTATTTTGTTAAATAACAAATAAAGAAATGGTCTGTTTCATGTATTGCATAAAATGGATCACTGGTTCCTTTGTAGACTCTTTAAGTGATTATTAAAAAGGCACCTGAATTTTGCTGTGTATGTGGATACACTTAAACGAGTGAATTTTAGTTCCAAATATTCATGAAGTGAATCTGGGTTGAGAGTTTTTCAGTTTTGTCAGCACTACCATGTTGACAATGAATTATAGATTTCTTCTGCATTTCTTTGCCACCGTAGTTTGAATGTCATGTTTCAGCAATTTACTTTTCTTTGCGGGTAATCCTCTAATGATGAAGCAACTAACTTGGTTTGTGATGGTGTTATATAGAATGAAAAGATGGATAACTTACTAACTTAACTTAAGAACAGGCTAGCTAACATCAACTGAAAGCTAGTACCTGCAATTACCATGGGAAATGTGGATTGGAATATTGTAGGTAGCCTGATGAAGCAATCTTGGTTGTGATGCTATTAATCATTCGGCTGGATTCTGCCATGCTTTGGCATTAGCTTCCTACAAGCATCAGTTCCTTCATTTTCTGCCTTGATGGAACGGCAGCGTGTTCCTAATTTTTGAAGTATTATGAGACTGTTATGTGCACTTTTCTCTCAGTTTGAGCGTAATTTATGTTTTATATTTTGTTCCTAATATAACAAGTATATATGTGGTCTGTGGTTATAGATAGAACGGTTCAGGGACATGTGAAAACAGTAGTACATTTTATGTATTAATGTATTAATCAGGAGGGTATCCTAGTAGGAGTATTCAGGGATATATATTTAGTTTGTATGTATGTATGTATTTTGACACCTAAACATTTCATATTAATTTGAAGGGACTAGATATCACAACGTTTTAAGGAGCTGTTAAAAGTTGGGGAAGGAGACATGCGACTTGACTATACAAATCTAAAGTGAATTTAATGTTGTTAGCCTTCCCTAACCTGGAACATGAGGAGACATACTTGTGATCATATATTGGAAATGGAAACTAATGTTTAGTTATCTGAGATAAATGTTTTGAAACAGTTGAATAATCTGTTCCTTTGGAAATGTTTTGAAGTGGGTTTTGAATGGACATGTTCCTTGCTGTTAGTCCTAGACTTCTAGATACATCTGAGGTTCAATGTTGCGATGGTATTGAAGACCCTCTGCTCCTTATTTTGTTTTTCTTCGATGTTGGAAAATTGTTACGACGACTCCATAGCATGTCATCAATTTACAGAAAAGTGCTCTTAGTTTTAAATGGTCATGCATGTCGGATGTGTCTGAGCATGTTTTACTGTCTAAACCTCCCAGGAATGTCCTTATTTTTAGATTTCTAGCTATGTGATTATGTTGTTTTTCTCTTTGTAAATGTTTGTTTCACTTTCTCCTGATGTTGACGTACTTACAGTATTTGGCGTGTTTGTGCAGAAAATTTTTTTGGTCCTGTTTCAGCCAGTTTTATAAGGCCTGACCGTTTATCAGACTCTGGAGCTTCAGATGTCAATCATGATGTTACCATGGATTCAACTGCATTCTCCATGCATTTCCAGAGCTTGGCTAGGTCAGATTCAGGAATTGACTTAAAGACACCCACTGGATCTCGCCTGTCCTTTGAGGAGAAGACACCAACCCAGACTAATGTAGGAAGTTCCATGGAAATTACAATGCCCAATAAGTTAATTTCCCAATCTTCCTCCCCTATTGTGAATGAAGGCTGTAGTAGTAGGAGTTCAAGTGATATGAGTCTTGTTGGTGGGAGCCCTGCTAGCTACGATTATGGGAGACTTTCACCTGGATTGGATGCTCTTTTGGCTGAAGGAAGCAAGAATTTAAATGTGATTTCTGACTCTGACATTGACGTTGCTTCAAGGTCAAGTAGGAACTCTGGAAGTAAGTTTTTCCCAGAAACAGAGAATGGGGGTGTCTTCATGAATGTAACCAAGAATGGAAAGGCAGTTTCTAAAGGAGGGGGTGAAGCAAATAGTGGTTTACCAGTATCTCCTGTTGCTCATGCTAAACTAGCTTTGGGCATTTTGACTGATAAAACAAATTTTTCCTCAGATCAGTCAATTAAGGAGAGAACTTTTCGATCAGTAACATATGATAAACTTGGTCAAGTAGATGGGCATATTCAGAATGAATCTCCTTTGACTGATTTCATATCTTCACCTGCCAAACGAAGAGAAGCACTTACAATTTGTGCTTCACCACTCAAAAGTATGCCATCACTGACTCCTCAAGAAGAAAGAGATCCTTTTCGAGGTATTGAAATCATAAAGCATGATAGTGCATCATCCATCCAGAAAAGCATTTCAAAGCTAAAATTACTTCAAGCTTCTCCCTTCTCTTCTTCTCTTAGAGCTGAAAATCGAAATATTAAGTCGCGTAATATTTCAGATTCTTATCCTTTCGATATCCTTTCAGAGAAAGAGATGAATAATTTTCAGATGAAGGAATTTAATGCATCCTCCACAGACACTGCAAGCCAACTCTCAAGTGATTTTCAGGGGAAAGGGGCACAAGTGAGTAATTTCAACATTGAAAATAACCATATTGAGGATTTGAGTGGAGGAAATATGCCTCAAACTGAAGAATGTAATGTAGCTGCTGTTTCACCCTCTCAGCTAATTTCTCCTAGAAAGAAGATGAAGCATGATTTATTCAGGTCAAAAGATTCAAATGATGATGTGCTTGTAACTGCTGGAATTGATTTTTCATCTGCTGAGACCACTCTTGATTACATTCGAGAGAAGAATTTAACTGGTACACCTCAAATATCTGTTCCTTTTCCAGATAAAGGGGTAGAAAAGAAGTTCACAGCACTGCCAGAACTCCAGAAGCCATCCAAAGATTTAGTGTTGCATGATCGATTTGTGAAACTTAAAAACTTTTCCCCAGGTCGAAACTTATCTTTACAAGGAAGTGCTATTGATGAAAATCTTTTTACTGCTCTCTTGGAAGATCGGATTATTTATCCATTGGGAGGGAAGTACATCCTAGCTCACCAGCTCTTGAAGTCAGCATTTCCAATCTAAATGAAGTTGACTCATCAGTTGCCAAAAATGGTAATAATGATAGTGGGAATGGAGGTATTGGAATGACTGAAAGATCCCAGTTTCTTCATGATAGGGAGCATGATGGAAATTTCCAATCTGGCATTGATCTCTCCAGGTCTACAAGTGAGAAACCTCGGGGTGAACCAGAAGATGCTTCTACTATCTTTTCTGTGCCATCTATTCAGAAGAATTTGAAGGAGTTAACATTGCCGAAGGTAAGTGTTTTTCTTGTTATCCTTCTCTCTTCTATTCAAACTTGCTTCTTGGCTTGTACCACTTCATTATGCATGTTTAAATGTGCAAGATTTGGAGGTTTCACGTCTCAGTCAGTGCATTTTACATTTGCACCACCTTATTGTTGTGCCTTGAAAATAAATTTTTCTTGAGGTGTATTCGGTTTTCCTTAGTGGACTCATTAAGACTGTCTTAAGTAGCAATTGTGGTTCTGGTCATTCTAAAGCTCAAAATATTATGTTTCAGAATTTGTTGGACTCGTCCATGCAGAGTCCTGCAAGGAAGGCATGCCAGATATTGGCCAGGGATAATACATGTGTGCATCCTGTGGAAGATGTTTTGGCTCCCACATCCAATCAAATGAAATCTCCTCTTAAAAGACGGAATAGAGTAATTGATTTTGAGGGTAGAGAACATAGAAATGAAGTGGCTGTAGAGGAGAGAAGTCCAAAACTTCTGAAAGTGGGATGTCAAGATGTGGTAATGCTTGGATGTACTAGTGACAATTTTGGAGAAAGATCTGTGGCTGCTCAGGCATCAAAGCACTGGACTGATGTATGTTAAATTTTTCTGGCATTCATTGTCTCCCTTGATTAGCCTGCACCACTTCATCACTTTTATTGTGCAACAATTGCAGATATATTCAAAATTTTCACATGATGCAGAACGATTGTTCACGCATTCCATGGATAAGCTTAATCTTTCAGTGGTAATTGCACTTCTCTTCTTACTACAAGAGTCTTTTATACATCTGACTGATTATGGTCTTATACACTTATGATTCTATGTCCTTGATCTTGCTTTGTTAATGACTATCCTTTGTACATAGATTGATTTGCTGGAAGGGTTTTTATTCCAATTGAAGAAGTTAAAGATGTACGAGATGGTTGGCACTGAAATCTTTGCTCAGGTTTGTGGCTGATGAGTATATTCAATTATGCAAGGGAAAAAAGGAAAAACATTATCAGCCTGATTAAGCATTGAACTTTTTGGACTACTTAGATGCTCTTTAATGTATTTTCTGGCTGACAACTTTTGTTCAGAAAACATGTGTTCATCCTGACCTCCGAACAGGAAGGTAAATTCAACCGTCTTACTTAATTTTAAGGAGGACATGCTGGTTTGTTGCCATCTGCATCAAGGATCTCATGGTCTCTAATATGTTTGAGTGTTGATTCCAAAAAAATAATGTAGAGCTGGTGGAACAAGAATGTTATTGCATCAAATCCTGCATGGAAGGGCAAAACTACAGCTCATGCGTGCCAGACAGCAGACATTGTTGGTAAGTTTCACCTTTTCATCTTCTTTCTGGGTATTGAATGAAGTTGTATTAGCCATTCCACCTTATCTGCAGGGAAAGTTACAAAAATTGAGCTGGGGAAATCAGGAGTCTCAAATGTTGAAACTAAATTTTTTGCCCAAGTTGAGGAGCAGTGCCCAAACTGATTTCCGTGGCCTTCAAAATTTTCTTCACATGAAGCAGAGAGATGCGGTAATAGTTAAATTGAGCTTGGGTTAAGGCCTTTCTTTGGCTTGTGATATATATGTCTGTTGGTAGAGTGTATTATCTGGAAGTAAAGGGACATTAGCTGTGCTTCCATACATGTGGTTTTTAAGATTGGTTCTTCATAAAGGATGCAATTTGAAAAGGCATTGATACTTAATAACTCCCATACATTCCAGTTCACTTTTGAGAAGAAAGTTTTGTTAGAATGGACATTGCTCTCTGGCATTGAATTCTATCTACAATACTTATCTTCACACAGTAGTTATACTAGACTTTTTTATCCTTGTGTCACTTGTAGATTGGGTCAGAATAAGTGATTCAATGGGACTGACTGGATAGCCTGTTTCCCATTTTTTTATGGTTTAATGTCTGTCTTTGTATCTCTACAAATGTCTTTTTTCTCATTTGCTCCTTTTAGAAAAATTTGCATAGTATACACAGATGAGATTTGAATTGTTTATAGCTCAGGGTCTTAGGACATTATTACCATGTATTAAGAGTGATTGTTTGCTCTATCCCATTCTACACTTCTCTGTCCATCCCTTCTGAAAAAAATTTGTGACTGGTTGTCTTATCTGACGGCTGGCAAGAGCCCCACAGAAATTAACATAGGTGTGTTGTTTTCTATTGGACTCTCCCACATAGTAGCAATTTAACTACATATTTTGAGGGGAAAAAATCGACAGGGATCATAGATCCATAAAGGTCCAATCCTGTGAGATTTTCCAGCTACATTAAGGAAACATAAATCTAGGCTTTTGGTCAGTATAATATGAATGTAGTTGGAACAAATTTATTGATGCATTTGTTGAGCACGGCCTTCGGATTTGGTTGTACTTTCAAACTTATAGCCAACTGGTCCTCCACTTTAGGGTTTAGAATAACCAATATCAATGTCTGGTATGTTGGATAAAGAGCTTTGCATGTTATTTGGACTTGGGGTATGGGTGTTAGATACAATTATGTGTCTAGGTGTCAGATTTGTTAATGTTCTAAAACTAACATAGGCAACACCTCTAAAGATTTGGATGCTGTATGGGGTGTGTCCTGTATCCTCATTTGTAAGTAACATATTTAGGAAATATTACATTGCTTAAATTTGATTTCATAGATCATGTCTAAGAGGGAAATATATGTTGACATATGTATGTGCATGTGTGTTAATTATTTGTTAATGTTCCACAGGGAAAAAAATGCATGTTAGAGGAGGATATTAAATAAACATCAGAATTAGAGTCAAAATCTTATATTTTTTTAGAAACAAAAATGATCAAAATACTCACAGATCATCCCACTAAAGCAATGAATGACTCATTAATACCTTGGAAGTATTAGATCTATGCATCAATAATATGAAAGTCAAAGAAAACTATTGAAAGCATAAAGAAAGGATTTTGTCATCATTTTTGCTCCCTCGAAGAATCAGACAAGAAGAGTATGGAAGCTGTATGCTGGTAATGTTTAATCTTTTGTTTGGCAGAGATTCTAGTAGATAAAGATGCAACACTTGAGAGGGGTGGAGGGAAGAGTCATGTTTTAATGGTGAAGGATGAGAGCCTAGCTGGTATGAAAAACATGGGACTAGCAGGCAGCAAAGAAATAGATAGAGTTTTTAGGGTTTTACTACAAGGGGTTTCCAAACCGCATGAACATTGAAACTTGATAGGGTTTGCCCATTTCTGAGCCTAGTAATTTTCAGCTCAATCTTGAGTTGATTGGGTATTTGAGCAGCTTGAGCTCAAAAAAATGCTGTCAAGTCAAAGTGAGTAGCTCTTCTTCCCTTGACTAAGATAACCAAAACGACGTCAAAAACGACGTAGTACTCATGAGATATTACCAAACACACTGCAAAGTACTATACCTGAGAAGCATTACTTCTAGTCACACCAGACTCCTACGTTGGTTCTAATTATATATTGTCCGCCAGGCATGTCGCTCGAGCATTTCTGAAATGCCCTTGTTTAACTTGGGAGAGTGCTAGAGAAGTCAGACACTTCTTGAATGTGATGTAGCTTTCTTCTTAGCATTAAAATACTCAACTATTTTCCAGATTGTGTGGTAGTATATTTCAATAGATGTTCTCATTTACCCTAGTTCATCCTTAAGTTTATTCTGCTGGTTGTGATTAAAGATTAAAATGTTTCTTTAGCCCCTTTTGTTAGTTGAAGCAAGTTTCTGGGTTACCTTCACATACTGTCCTTTTGTTAGTTGAAGCAAGTTTCTGGGTTACCTTCACATACTGTTTATGATATAGAACTGTAAATTCTCATCTATTTGTTTGTAACACAATTTGCATAAATTAGTCTTTCAAACTACAATGTAGAGATCGTACAAGATGTAGTTTTGGGTTTGATGATGCTTGGTAACCAGAGCTAAGTCTTGTAAGTCCAGGTTTTGCTTTTGTACAGTTCTGTGTTTTTGTGATTGCCTCTTTACCTAGTTTGGAAAAGCTATTATGTTTCTTTCCCTTCCTATGTGAAAGTTGCTCAGTTATTGATTTGTGACCTTTCCTAATTCAATTAAACTTCATAAAACGTCTGTAGTCATGCTTAATCTGATGTGTTTTTTGGACGTTGCCTTTATTTGAAAGTTGGATGTTGAGCTACTATAAGTGGCTTGCCTATGAAGCCCAGAAGTTTTGGCATTAAAGGTGGTGCTGAGAAATTCTTCTGACCGTGTCATAGTTTGTAAGATTGAGTTTCCTTTTTCCTTTTATTTCTGCTCCTGTTTTTGCTTAATATTGTGATGACAATCATATATTTGTTGAGGCAGATGGTGTTCGTTTTTTTGGGTGAGTATGATTTATCTGTTTGTTGATTTAGTTAGTTGTTTGGTTCTTGTTCAGTCTTTTCTACTTGTTCCAACATTTTCTTGAATACCAAGGTGCAGCTTTGATGTTTAATGCCAGGTGACATGTGATAAAGTGGCAATAATCAAGCAGGCTTTAGAAGCATTGGATGCAAAGAAAGCTAAGTTTACCAAAGCACTTCAGAGGTCTTGTAAGATTAAGGGAGAACTTAGCTGTGTTGACAGTATTAGTTTAGTTAATGATCATTTGGTGAAGAAATCACGTTATAGGCTTGTTCGTCGAGACATTCAGGTCTTTAATCTTCTTTAGCGTTATCATCAATTTATAATGTAATCTTATTTATGGTAGTGAGATAACCATTTCGTTCTTTTGTCAGATGTGGGTTGTTGATGATGTGCAGAGTAGAAGTGGGCATCATGATATTGCTCTCAACTACCTTGATCTAATCATTCAGAGGTTTGTTGGTACCAAAGGAAAAGGAATAAATGAGACGTTCTACTTTTTCTCTTCATGCTCTAGTCTGATGAGTTCTTGTGTGGTTGATAATTTCAGGGTAAAACTTACTGCTGGTGCTACATCAAGCGTTGTCATCTCCAATAAAGTGGATAATGCCAAGATTAGGAAGGTAAGACAATGTTGCAGAACTTGTCTGCTCTATGTTATGTTCCTTTCGAGTTAGACCTTGTTATTGCTTCTTTTTTTTTTTCCTGCATAATAGATTTTCCCAAACATGGATGCTTGCAAAGCCTTTTCAGTTGTTCTAAATGCCGAGAGCACACGGAAGTATTTTGGTTGTAGAAGTCTGGCACAAGAAACGCAAGTAAGTTCTAATTCTGTGTGCCTTGCAAGAAAGTGTCTGTGTCCATCATTTATCATTCATGTTAAATGAGAAAAAGTGGGATAAGGACTTCACAATGTGGGATTCAAGTGTTGGGCAGTGTATCTGTAAACAAAGTTGGAGATCAGTAGCTTAGACATAAAAGCCATCATTTTGTGAATGAAACAGTTTATATGAGATGACTTAGGATAATGACCTTTTGCTTTTCACGTTCAGGAAGCATAGGTTTATGTCATTAGAGGTTATCTTTAAGCATGACTACAATTTAACCTTTTGGTCTACAAATCCAACAATTTTAAAGGATTTTTATGTCGGTTAACTTCTCATCCAGATCTATGTAAATTTTTATCATGTTTGAACCTTAGTTTTCAACAAATCACATTAATATCCAATAAGTGATATAGGTGTATTACATTTAGGCCATCACTAAATCATCATATAAATCTGTTACGCTCAATAAACATCCTTGTGATTCTTGAATTTAGTTGAGTTAATACGTACTAGACTGGATTTCACGGTCTAGAATTCTAATAGTTTTCCCAACAGTATTCTGATTTACAAATGTTTTGTAGGTAACTAGTTCACTTCTTGGTAATTTGGTGGATGTAGTTCAGGAGCTGCAGATGGCTCAGATAGAGCTTCGCAATCTGACTGAGATATCATTTCATTGCCCACTAGGTACTACTGTAAATTCTTTTGGCATTTCAAAAGTTTTATTTAGCATGTCGGTGATGACATTAGTCTTTCCTTTTGAGGTTTGATGCCTGTGGATGGATTTGGAATTTGGTGATATTATACTTTTTATGTTAATAGACTTTTACTTCTGCTGGATGCCTTGCGTATTTTATTATTATTATTATGGGTTTGTGCAGTTTTGGTAGCTTCATTCACCTTAGTGTAGCTTTGAGCTACTGGATAATTTTTCGGCCTAAAATGGCAATTGTATCCCAAACACAACACCCCTCCCCCTTCCCCTGGATCTCAACGTGGCTTTTGTAATAAAATTTTTTTTCTTTTTGGTCCATGATGAGATGTAAGCTGATAATTTCTTTGAAGTTGTCTGTTTTCTATGAGAGGTTAGGAATATTTATGTCATTGATAGAGCCTCGTGAAAAAGCTTCAAGGATGGGTCAGCTAATTGCATATTGCAAAATCTTCAGTTATTTAGTTGGTGTTTGATCTCAACAGCTTAAAGTTTTCAAAATTTTCTTCCTTTTCTTTTCAATTTCCGTGAAGCTACTTATTTTTTTAATTTATTTTTTTAAGCTGCTGAGAATAGGCCTTTAGTTTTGCATGGTGTTTTCTGCTGATCCTTTTAAGGATGCAAAACATTTAAAGCTTGACTTCAACTGTAAGGAATCTCCAAAATAGTTTCAGTCAGAAAGAATTCTTCACTTTGGTAAGGGTATTTCTGCATATAGGAAGGATATAATGATTGAGGAAGTACGGCAAGATTTTAGCAAGGTAGTTGATACAACAATTATCGTGTGCCTGATAGGAGATATCTTCATGTCATGATGATAGATGTAACTTTGAAATCTACTTATTCAATGGAGTCTATCCACTAAGATTTTTGGGCAGCTGTGTTGGATCAGATCTCAAAGAATATAAATCTTGACAAATGAAGGATTGACTTTTACAAATATGTTTGTATATAAGCTCTGGTTACTTCATTTTCTGAACTTTTCAGGGTAAAAAACAAATCCTTTACCTGTCAAGGGTGATTACAAATCTTTGACTGACCCTTATTTGCCAGCACTTAATACATTATGTATGTTAGTCCTAATGTGCTGAGCCACGATGTCTATGTTTGTGAGCTACAGTAACTGCTCACTATTTCTTTGTAGAAGACATTGGGACTTATAATGGAAATGGCCCTTTTCCTTCCAAACCTCAATACAGCATATGTTTTTGAAGAAGTTAAAAATTCACATATGTCGCAGTTGTACATTTGCCTAAAAATTGAGCTAGATCCGTGTGTAGCGTAATGGTAATCTGGTAACAATTAGAGCTTTGAATATGTTGTTTAAGCTAAACATTAGTGAGTTTTGCTTCAAAAATTGGTAGAGTTGATTTCAGAATTTTGTTGGGTTCTTTGGGTATTAGTAAATTAAAAAAAAATTACCAGAAAGGAAGAGATCGGTACGAGCTTCTTGATAAGAAAGTGATAGCTCGCCAATCACTGCCAATGTTGCAGCAGTTGCTCCGGTTTGGTAGGTGATATTTGTATCTTGTTAGAATTGATATTGTGTCCAGGTGAAAGATTTTATCCCATGTACTGCTACACTGATTCTTTTTCGCTACAATTTTATACAACATATATGCTTATTGGTTGCTTCTTGCATCTCTGATTTGAGAGTCTTAGGTAGCAATTCTGCTTTCTTTTCCGATACCAATTGGTCAAAATGTGGCCTCTATTAAGACTTAGAACAGGTCCATGTAATCTTACTTTCTTAGCAAACAATTTTGTTAGAAGGTTCCATTTTCTCAGCTTTTACTTTTATATATGTGTCGACTAGGTAGGTTATTGAATTCTTATCTTTTCCAGTTGTAATGAATGACGATCAACAACTTCTTGTTTCTTGGAGTGGGATTAATATAAATGACTCAGAAACATGTTCCCTTTATCTTGTGTAAATTAGTTTTAATGCCTGATGTTGCTGTATATAGAAACTAAGAAGGCTATCCTGTCTACCTGAGACTAATAATATATGTAAGTCTTTCAGATGATCTTGTAGTTTTGTGAATTTGCATCTCCCTAAATTTGGTTATTGGTTTTTGATCTGCAGTTGGGCAGCTGAATTTGCATCTTTCTTTCTTCAGTTTTAAGAGTGGAAAGAAAGTTTCCTTGATACTTGATATGTCTAGTTTGAACTGGTATGCTCCTGTAACCTCATTATAATGGTCTTGAGTTTTATATCACGGGCTTTATGCATTTTATTATTGACTCATACGCTGCTTGAGCTTGGCTTTTGGAATACGTCCTTTCTTCTTCACCATGCTCAATACTTATGTGCTGTTTGTACCATTATAATATATTTCTGACACATTGTGTGAATTACATATTTAGATGCTATAGAGGTGTATGTACATGGACTCATTGTATGAATTGCATTTTGATGTGGATGTTCCTCAGCTGGTTTACAAACTGGCTTTACTATCATTTAGTGGACTAAAATGTAACTGTACTTGGCATAACTTGCAATGGTCCACAGTACAATCATCTAACAGAGGAAATTAGAAATGATCCATATGATAAAGGAGTTAGTGATTTGAAACTTTTTCTACTTGGGCAATTTAGTCACTAACTTGTGCATGTATTAGTTGAACAACTTGTCTTTGGCTAATACCTTTTGCTTTTGTTCTTTATACATGCCCTCCTTTTGGCTTATCCAATTCCAAGGTAAGTTCATGTACATGATTTGTGCTGATAAAAGTATTTCTGTCCCCATGATACCTTGAAGTGCTAGTCTTGCTTAGTTCGCAGCATACTGGCCGTTGTATTTTTTTACTGTGACTAAAACTGGTATATGCTGCTTGCTTTTTCTTTGGGCTATCACATCTTTAGACGAAATGCATGTTTTGAGTTGAACTTTCATTTTTTAATGCTGCAATTGCATGACACTAATACATGGATGCTTTACATGTGGTTGATCTTGTGTGAGCTGTCAAACTTGTCTGACTCTTCCTGTGCAGCCAAATGTGTATCTAAGGTTCTGCTTGAGATGGATATCCCTGCAGCACAGAGTATCTTACGTCTATGCTTCATGTTTTCATTTAGATCTAGAAGAATCTTGTCTGTTTAACATGAAGTGACTATTACACGTGTGAATTCTGGAATGTAAGTATATGCATGTAGAAAAATGACTCGTAGGAAGTAATGACTCTGATTGAGAACCGACATCCCTTGTGTACACTACATGTTTGTTTGTGGATAAAATTTCTCTCGGACTTGGTTCTTATTTTAACTCACTTCTATCTGTTACTGTTTTATTTCATTTGAGGGTAGATACACTGGTTATGTTTGACCTTACTTTTCGCAATTCAGGCTCTTGACTTGTCTTATGATTTCATCCAGGGGTATATACCCATCAGATATCCTACCTTCACAGTTAACAGCAATGAATGGGACGAATAATGCATCAGGTGATCCTATCATAGGTGAAATTAGAGATGCTTTCAGAAGCCTTAGAGCTGGATACATGAGAATTATACGGCTATGCCGGTGCATTTCCCTGGTTGTTCAAGGCTCAAGCAAGTGAATTCCTCTGACAAGGAAAATGTGAAGATTCTATTAGCTTGGCCGCAAAGGGGAATCTAATGGGAAAGCATCTGAACTGTATATTGCACCTATAAGGTCATTTGAGATTATACCGGACTAGGGCCATATGCATGCCAAGATTTGCCCAAAGATAACAATGGGACAAAATGGTACTTACCAGAATTCAGCTGGAGGAGAGATCAAGACATGTAATTTAGCCTATGCAGCTAATTCTGCCGAAAAGCTGCAGAAAGGCTTGGGTTTTTGTTTATTTGCATCTTTTCGACTATAATCTGTGATGGTTAGCCTGTTTTTTTACCTTAATATGCTATTATAGGAGCCTTTGTAACCTGTTTTACCGTTAGTTTGTGGATTAAGTTCAGGCAGGGTGCAATTGAATCAAGTAGGATGTAATACATACAAGACATGCATTTTTGGCTTGTGCCTCTACTCGCAAGCATGGATAGCATGGCTACTTGGATGTGCAATCCGAACACGTTTCCGACATAGCACAACTCAACTTGGTTTCGTGATCCAGATATGTTTTTGTCGAATGTTTTGTAGGTCACTCATGTATTTACCAGAATGAAATCACTATGGATGAATGTATCTCATTTTTCTTAATGGTATAAACATTTAAGACATGTTTATTCTCATCCGTGTCTCTTCGTTGTATTTTCTCTCCCTCGATGGGTTCCTTTGTATCAAAGATAATAAAGAAACAGTTAAAAGAAAAAATGAATAAGAAGAAAGGTACGTCTCCTTTTTTGGCTCACACTATCAGTGCTCAATGGCGTAGCCAAGAAAAATTCAGTGGGGACAAAACAAAGTTATCATTTCGTTCTTCTCTTTCCAAAAGTAGGACATAGTAACAATACTTACATAAAAGAATATTTCATATATAATATAAGAAAATATGATATAATTGACTTTACTAATAATAACATATTTTTCTTTAAAAAAGTAAAGCCTTTTACAGTTCCCCGCAAATCTCTGATTTTGTGAGACAGATTGTTTTATTAAAAAAAATTCTCCTATTCCTTAGTGAAAAAATAATCTACTTTATTTTTAACCAAGCAGATACAACTACTCTCACTCTACAAATCTTTGAATAATGTACTTCTAAATTCTTTTTTTTTTCTTTTAAATCCGCTCAATTCATCTAACAAACAAATGACAAACTATGATGAGTTCCAAAGGAATTAAATAACTTAAGTAGAAGACCTTTGTTTTTGAGTTATTTAATATTCTATTTCTATCAAATTACATAATTACTCATTAAATATGTTTCCTTCAAAATACTTTGTGAGGGCAAAACTAAAATTTTCTCAAAATTGCACGGGTACTAGGGGCCACGCACCCCAATTCTCCCGTTGTAGATACACCCTGCCAATGCTTGTACATGGAAGTATCTCTTAAGCTTAAGAATCAAAACCTTCACCAACAAGCTACAGGGAGAACTGATAAGTTTTTGCTTAAAAATGGTGGTGAATGAGGGTCAATATACCATAACACTATAAGAAATAATAAAACGGTGCCTCTTTGCCTGAAAAAAAAGGGAGTCCCTTAGCCTGTAGTACAAATTTAAAGTTGAGCGTATGTGCCATGTAACAAATATTCTCATTAAATAATGTCAAATTTCTTCTCGTTGATTTTGAAGAGCATAAATCATTTCAGGATGATTACAAGGTGAGTGGAAGTCCTTGTTGTTATTAATAAGCAGAACTCCAGGAGGAGAATAACATCCTGATTATGAACTTATTATTATGAGTCATGAGCTGCTACTCCTATAATTGATCTGTGAGCTCTTATGCATAGTCAATATAGTACCCTACTTTTTGATCAAGTTCTTGTAGTCCTGTTTCCTTCCTGTTGGACATTATAAGTTAATAATTGCAGGTTAATGTTCTCTGTTGGGGTGAGTGGCAAAGCTCTGCTTAGTTATCGTTTGGGATAACAGTATCTTATAAAGAAACACTTATGATACAAATGCTTTTACCAAAAATGCTTTTAAATTATCAAAAGTTCAGCTACTTAAATTTAGAGAAATTAGATACCAAATACCATAAAAGTGCTTTTCGTGCTAAAAAACACTTATTTTGTAAATGTACCACAACCCCAAATGGGGGGCTTAGTCTCATTACCCAGGCAGAAGTTAAGACCACTAAACTTCATGATAATTAAGACGAGATTAGATGTGGGTAGAAAGCTCTAGGACAGTGTCCTATTAGCTTCCTTGTATCTTGGTACTTTATATGGAAAAGCATGAGAGTTGAGAGGAAGGAAGGAAGCTTTGTGAAAGCTTTCGACTTGATCAAATGAACATGGCTCGAGGAGTAATCCAAGTACAGCGAACTCTCATCATTTGGCGCTGGATACACAACAAGGAAGTCAGTACCAACTCAAAAGAGCGAAGTAAAGGGAATGAATCATTAGCATGGTTTACAATTGATCCCTTGTTGCTTTCCTTTTGGTTTGGTCGATAAGCCATGGTCTTCGCCTCCTAGCTGTGGTTCGGATTGGCAACCTAATTACGATCTCCTAATTGGAATAAACCAACCAAAAAGAGATCCTATTGTATCTTAAGTGAATTGAGCCGTAGAAGAGGTCAGGAACAGGCCTTAAGACTGATGCCATAGGATTTGTTCGTCTTATATCACCTGAAGAAGCAGAATTAAAACCTGTGTCACCCAATCTGGAGGCAATCAACTTCTTCCGTCTCCATGCCTACATCCTTGACGTGATTTGCCCACTCCAAGGGGAAATAGACTCGCTAGCCAGCATTGAGGCAACTTCTTACTCGCGCTATTAGTCAACTTCTAAAATTCTCACTACATTCATTTGTTAGATAATTATAACTTCATAATAGTATGCTTCCTTTTTGTTTAGGAGCTTTATTATATCAAAAACTCTTCTTAGGTAGTAAGTTTCGATTGTATAAATTTGGAGTGTTACATTAAAAATTTAGTCAGGCCTAAGGGCTAGTGCAGTAGATCATGCTAGATTTAATAAGTATAATGTAAAGTGCCCGAAGAGGTTGAAGTACCTAAATTCAAAAAATTAGTATTGCACACACAGTATCAATGTAATAAGTGTAGATGTATAACAAACGGGCAAAAAAGTGAAATTAAAATTTAAATAGTAATGATATCACATTAATTAAATCTATTTGTATGGAAAAAAAAATCTATACATTGATAGCGTATAAAAATTAATCCCAAATTTGAATCATAGCACTCATTTGAAAATAAAAAATAAAAAAGTCAACTGTAAGAAAGAAAAGAAAAAAAAAACACTGTGAATTTGACTAAGAGATATATGATTTGTAGAAACTAAAGATGGACTTGTGCTTCTGGAATCAGACATGACGAGACATCCAATGACTCTTAGTAACCAAATCATAACAATAACCATAATGAAATATTTGTGCAGTTTCATAATTCGAGATGAGCTTGTGGGATTATACGACAACCCTCTCGTGATTCTAATGTAATTTCACTTTAATATTTCTGCTAATCACGCCCTTTGTGTAACATTAACGTATGTTTCTTTTACTTTCACTTCCAGTTTTGTTAAGTTCATGGAAGCTTGAATAATTTGCATCTGACCTGAGAAGAAAAGAAAACACTGTGGAGGCTGTGGCACATTTTTCATCTCATCATTCATATCAGCAGATCCAAAGTTGTTCATTGAATTGGGTAAATTCTTAAAGCACTTGTCACGGGACCTAACTAATCTAGTAGTAACAAGTTCCTTCTAACTTTTTGTGGGATCAAACTACTCTCATATGTCAAACCATTGTCCCTCAAGTGGTCAATGAAATAGGTACAAGAAAAGCCTTATCTGTAACAACAGTTCATCATTTATACTTATATTAAGAGGGTATTTGAGCAGGAACAGTTGCATTTTGAACATTTCAGGGCCTTGATTGATGAAGAAAAAATTGGATGGCTCAAATTACAAGTTGCACACCGATTTTAATAACATATGTGAGACCCACAAAAATAAACTAAATTCACAATGTGTTTAAATTGATTTACCTCCTAAAGAAATACATGTACATCTTATTCAAATGCATGAAATGATTCTGGTACGATTTCAGTGGTAGACCCCAGATCTATTCAGAGATCCCTATTAATAGTATTTAGCTGTAAACGAATTCAAAATATATAAATATTTTTCCAGAAAACATAGAGACATGTGAACTTAGAGTGCTAATTGGTTTACATCAAAGGACTGAATGTAAAACTGATTATTCCACTTGAAAATGGGTAAAGTGTAAGTGAACTTTTTGATACGCAATAATTGACATGGTCAAGTGCAGATGCAAAGAAAGGAAATTGAGGACAAGAATTTCGAAGTAAGACCAAATTCATTGAGTTTGAAAACAAGGGTAGTAAGTTGACTTGTTATGCACATATAAAAAGGAAGATCAGAAGTCCCAAATGAAATGGCATTTGAAGCTTCGTTTCCCAAAAAATATATACATATCTAAAAGTATATGTAACGAAGACTTAAAGTGTTAATTGATATTCGCAGTTTGGTTTTTAAATTTAAAAATGGCACATTTTAGTCTTTGAAATTTAAAATTTGTCTCACTTAATATCTTTAATGGAAGTGAGACAGATTTTATATTTAAGTGGGGTAAAATTTCATACTCTAGGAACTAAAATGGGATAAACTTTATACTTTAAGGATTAAAATGAGACGGACTTTATATTTTTGGAATTAAAATATTCCACTTTAATATTTAGAGACTAAACTGAGAGTTTGAATATAGTTGAAAGGTATTGAAATTAACATTTTTTAATTGGCATTGACAATAATCGGCAAATTTCTCAGAGTAATGTTAAAATAGAAAATCATCCTCAATTTGTGGCTTTATTTTTTTTGTTCTCAATCTAGCGGTGCCGCACATTGGGAATTTTTTTTTTTTTTACGTTTTATATAAGAAATGAAGAGGGCCTTGGTTGTAATTTTGAAATGATTTGTTACTGGTGCCGCATATGCCATGGCGCAAGTAACAATTGAAAAAATGTGACTGGTGCCGCGCAAGTGGGGATTTTTTTTATTTTTTGACATTTTGTATTAGAAATGAAGAGGCCCTTGGTTGTAATTTTGGAAATATTTTGTTAAGGAGTTAGGGTTAGGGTTTAGGGTTTTGGGTTTAGTATTTTGGATTAAAAGAAATACTCTATACAAATAAATTCATGTTGGAAGGAAATAAAAAATACTTATACTAATAAATCAAACCAAAATGGGAAAAATTTTATTGAATTGATAAATTCAAAAATCGAATATGTTTGAAACTCCTATAAAATTTTTTTGTTATATTAGAGTAAAGGTTTTGTGTAAGTGGAATATAAAAGTTACAATATATCTAGATCAAATTCGAGTTTTTAATAAACGAGTGCTGGTGAAAATTAGGGGTAGGGTTAGGGTTAGGGTTTATGATTAGGGTTTAGGATTAAAAAATATGCTATACTAACAAATGAAAATAGAAAATTTTAATATTAAATCGAACAAAAATGGAAATTTTTTTTATTAAAGTGATAAACTCATAAAAGCAAAATAAAAACTGATAAAATTTGAAAATGCTCTAAAACTATTTTGATTATAATAGACAATAAATTTATATTCCTCATGTAGAAAAAATTTTGGTTATATTTGAGAAAAAAGTTTTGGTGTTGCACATGTGACTAATAAATTTTTTACAAAAATTACAAAATTTGAAAGATATTGATAAAGATTACCAATGAATTTTTCATAAATTTTACTGCCCTCTTGTCTTGCCTTTTAAATTGATGAAGACTTTCGCTTTGGATGTAGTAACAAAGTTGTATTAATTATCTACAAACTTTATTTTATAATGTAGATTCCTTCACATTTTTATTTATTAGTATAGAATATTTTTTTTAACCCTAAACTCTAAGTCCTAACCATAAACCAGCCTTAAACCTAACCCTAACCTAATCTTCACTGGCATTGGTTTATTAAACACACGAACTCGGTCTAGATAATATCTAAACTTTTATATTTATATTCCACTTACACAAAAATTTTTCTCTAATATAACTTAGATTTTTTTATAAGAGTTTCAAATATATTCAATTTTTCGAGTTTATCAATTCAATAAAAATTTTTTCCATTTTAGATTGATTTATTAGTTTAAAGTATTTTTTTTTATTTCCTTCCAATATGAATTTATTTGTAGAGTATTTCTTTAAACCCAAAATCCAAACCCTAACCCTAACTTCTTAACAAAATATTTCCGAAATTACAACCAAGACCTCTTCATTCTTATGCAAAATGGAAAAAAAAAATTCCCCACTGGTGTCGTACATCTCATGTGTGGGACCAGTGACAATTGAAATAATGTTACTGGTGCCGCACATCTCATGTGCAAATTAATTTCAAAATTGCAATCAAGACCCTCTTCATTTCTTATACAAAATGTAGAAAAAAAATTCCCCCGCTAGATTGGGAAAAAAAATAGAGCCACAAATTGAGGATGATTTTCCATTTTACCATTATTTTGAGGAATTTGCCACAATAATCATACTCTAAATGTACTTTCAAAAGGAACTCGACTAGGTTTTTGAGGGTAAAGAAATTACAGGGAACTATAATCCACCTTTAATCTAAGATATTGCAACTTATGCGGCCTACAAATTGAATTGGCCAAATAAGAATCCAAGTCCTTAGTCATAACCCTGAAAGAGTTGAAAAGAATAAAATGTTTGATTTGATTTGGCATAGCTGTCATATTCGATGCTAGGTAACATTATCATGATGACATCATTATGTGCATGCATAAACAATTTGATACAACCCAAGAAGATATGAGTGAGAGATTCCGATTTTGAAACCTCCTACTTATATTGTCTCAAAAAAAATCCATTACTATAGCGAGGCAAATATCCACAAACAAAGGAGAAACAAAGCAAGGCGTATATTTTCTCTATTTATCAGTCATGATGTAGGTCAGGATTTTTTTTTTTTATTTTTATATTTGTTTTCAATTTTTTGGGTTTGTGCCGATGGAATGTTAACTATTTTGCATTTGTTGCAACATTTTTAGTTAAATAGGAAGATCTTTGACCAAGAGGATACCACATGTGCTCTGGATCATGCTTGAGAATTTTTCCATCTAAAGTTTAAATTCAAACCAAATCTCAACAAAATGATTAATTAAGCCAGCCAATGTACAAATCTTTGCTTGAGTTGTATAAATAAATAATGATTTATAGAAAATCATTTCATTGGCTTTTTGTACGTTTTTCTTTGACCATTATATTGAATTTCTACTATTCATTTTTAGAGAAATAGAATTTGAATTCCTTGACGCTGTCAGTACAAAATGTTATTCCTATTTGTATTAAATATAGATAGTGATCACACGCGTTTTGCTGTCTCTTTCGAATTTTTATTGCTATTTGTGGCGTTTGTCTAAAATTTCTCCTTTTCATTTTCCTTTTCATTAAGGTTGTATTTGATACTTTTGCATTTAAATGATTTTGGGACGATTAGAATCTTCACTCCATTCACCTATATCAGAAAAATCAACATGAAATCTTCAACGCCTATATTTGGTAATACATATTTCAAATGCTGAAAGGATAGGTTTAATTAGATTGAACTTAAATGTTTCACTTTATATGAAGCAATCTTCTTGAAATACCCTAAATAAAGAATAAGCACATCCAAGTTTATTAAGAGCCACATCATACATGAAAATTTAAACTTGTGCCATCACATTAGATTATGGATGGTGTTTTCTACTGTTCCTGTGGATGGCATTTCATCATACAAGAATGAAAAACCCTACTCAGAAAAGATCCAAATATATTGACTATCCGATGATTGACCATCAATCCAATCTAAGAAGGACAAGGATACATCCAGATATCTCTTGTCACAAAAGTCTAATATGTCTCTGACTCATTGTAGCAAAATGTGGTCAAAAGTTTGAAATGAAGACAGTTTAGAAAAGCAGGAACTCATGGCTTTTCTCGATTATTATGTATTTTACGTTGATTTACATTTCTGTCCTTTCTTTTCTTTTGCTTTCTTTTTCCATTTTTCCCTTGTTGTAACAAAACAAAGAACAATTTTGTTCGAAATATCTAAGAAAAATCCGAAAAGGTGAGGAGAAATTATATGACTTTGTTCTAGCAATAGATGTTCATTTGCAGTGGGGCTGCGTGTTCTATGTTCAAGATATTTGAGTCCAGTGTTCTTCTTTCTAAGAAACTTGCTAATTTTCGGTCTATGATGTTGTTCATGCATCACATCACACAAAATTTTCTACAGATGTTTTTAATTTAGTTTGTTATTTTACACATGTTACGTCACAAAACTTGATAAAGTAAATAATACATAATTTCTTTTATTTAAATAATCTTTTCTTTTCTTTTCTTTTCTTTTTTTTTTGGATAAAACCAATAATCTTCACTTTGAACACAAGTGAATCGTACGTCTTGTACTTGGTTTGTGTATACAAACAATTGCAGGTTTTAAACTACACCAAAAGATTCAGCTGCGTTCTGTCTACAAGGCCTAACCAAAATAAGTCCATCTATGCTGTCTATGTAACTAGAATGTTGTCGTTTTGGCCAGATGATCATTTCTATACTACCAAATTACATGACCTATTGGCCAAAAACAAAAAAAACAAAAAAAGGTTACATGACCTATTGATTTAAACGTCTAATAATTCATCTTATTCAACCAGCAATTCAGTTGATATTGCTAAATAATCATCTACATTGCTACTATTTTAAAATAATCGTCTAAAATTTTTTGATAGCTAAATTGTTTCCTCATACTTTTGTTGTTTTCGGTAAACCATTTAAAAAATCATTGGACATGGCAACAGAGATATTAATAAAACGGATAATTTCAGATTAAAATGCGATCGTTGTAGCATATAAAAAATGCCTTAATTTAGGTATATTAGTGGGTCAAATATACGTTACCGAGACACAACTCGGACACATCATATTTTTTCTGGTCCAAATTTGAATCTAGATTTTTCCCCAACCTAAATTCAGACCCTGTGAACTAGGACGGACCTGGAGGGCAGGTAGCGGCAGCCGCCCATTCCCCCCTGCCCCCAAATTTTCTAAAATCTCCATTAGGCCCATATGTTTTCAAGTAAAATAATATTACTTTGCTCCCCTAACTCTATAATAAGTTATTTTTTTACCTCCTTCAAAGTTTTCTTTATAAAATAAATCCTTTAATTAACCAACTTTTAGTTAATTTTTCTTGTGATTAATTAATATTAATATTAATATTAATGTTAATAAACAATCATTTAAAGATAGTATAACTTTCAAATAACAACTAACCACGGAAACAATAATCTATGTTTAGATAAGTGTCTATAACAAACGAACTATTAATATAAGATTGACTTGAATTAATAAAGAATTTTTCTTAACATAAGGTACTCATTAAGATACATAACTTACCATGTGAATACACACACTCACATTTACTGACCTACTGCATTAAGATACTTCCTTGAATAAGTTTCACTTTTTACAAGGAGAAAAATCAACACATGAAACTAGCTTAAGAAGTACCTTTGGGACACTAGTTAATCAAACCTATTAAAAAAACTAAGAAAACTAACTCCAAAATGTAATATTAACTTGAATTAATAAAAGAGTAGGATTATTAGTTAAAAATAAACACAAGTTATAATAACTTTTAATATGTTATAAAATATCCATTATTTCCAACTCCATTGATATTGTTAATGATGATGTTCTTACTCATACATAGATTATATGACATTAAAAAAGAAATAATTTAATAAAATTATGTTAATTCAGCAATTGCTGTTGATCAAATGAATGATTATAAGATAAAGTCTTATATCTCTTATATTATTAGGAAATAAAATGACTAGAGAGTCTAATATTTATATTTGTTTTATACTTTGTCTTTTACAACTAAAATTATCTTATTACTAGTTATGATCTATCGAACTTTCACTTTAAGTTTATTATGCTTTATTTGCTATAGTATTTTTTTATTATATGTTTGACTGTTTGACCTTCCTCATAAACCTAAAATCTTGCTTCCATCGCTGCCTGTGAAAGAATCATGGGTCTAGATAATAAAAAAAATCTAATTTTATATAATCCATGTGCAAACTCAGAACCAAACCTGGATTCTACCCAAAGCCATATATGTACCTGAGAAAGAGCGGAGAAGGTTTAAATAAATGCAAATTCAAATGTTGAATATTGATAAAAATTTTTTGAAGAAAATAGAATTACTTGATGATATTTTATGCTCACAATTTATAAATATTACACGCAACATTCTTGAATGTAAAATTTATTATTTGGAATTGATAATTTGTTTATATTTCTTTTATCTTTGAATTTCATTTTTTTTATTATTTTCAAATTTAGATTTTGATTGCATATTAAGAACACGCCCGTAGATATATATTGGATACGTAGAGCCATGAGGATCTGTTCAAACACATAAGACTTTGGGGTATTAATAAATTTAATGAGTTCAAATTTGAATAGAGTAAATCCAACCTACATCCTATTAATTGACAGGACTATTGGATTTTATAGAAAACTCGTATATGTGGGACCAATTTTAGCAATTATTTATGCTCAAATAGACTTTGTAGAGTAAGGTTGATGCGTTTAGGAATTAGAGATCCTAAATTCTAATCCCCTTCCCATTTCTTGAATCCTACTGCTTCTTTGATAGCACAAAAATTAAAAAAGAAAAAACAAGTCGTGGAGCATTTTGACTTTTGATTTCAGCAATAGCAAAGAAAATTCCAGGGTCATTGTATCCATGTTAACAATTTTGCAATTTGCACAATACATTTATGTCACTTTTTTTTAAAGAAAATTGGAAAATTTTATTGCGCTAAAGATAGATCCGATAACAGTTGTGGAGAAAGAAAAGATGGTGGAGAAAATCTCCAAATACAAATGTCTAAAATAGAATTAGCACTACTAGCTAATAAATGACTAATGAGCAACCACATTTAGATTGGTCTCCCAGACGGCAAAAATCTGTAAACTAACAAAGATATCATCTAGCAAGACTCCACAGGCCGAATCGTCAGTTACCAGATTTTTAAGCATGTCGATGATCTTCAAAAAGTCACCCACTGAAATAGTCTTGGGAACTTTCAATTGAAGTAATAAAGTGATTGTTGATTTTGTAGCATAAGCTTCAATTACTTCAGGAGTATATAGATATTGAAGATTTTGTGAGGAATACCAGCCACAAATTTTTCCATTCATCTCTCACGATAACTCCAACTCCAAAAGCAACTGTCTTCGTAGTATATTGCACCATCAAAATTGGCCTTTAGAAAATCTGTAGGAGGTTTTATCCAATGAAGTTGGGTATCAGAAGAATGCATCGAATTGTTTGGAGTTGTGTTTGCTTCTTGATATTTCTGTAAGAATTGAGAGAGAGAGAGAGAGACCAAATTGAGTGGATCATAACAGGAACCATCAAATAATACTCCACTTCGATTAAGCCACAATTTAAATAACGGAAGTACAGATTCATCAAAACTAAAACGAGTAAAGATGTATATAATTTAGGTTAGGCTAATGATATGGACCCATCACAAACTGCTTTAAACACAAAAATATCTCCTTTCTGCCTTCCTCGTTTATTTAATCGTTATGTGGTAAGTTACCGGGTTTACTTACCTTAACATTAATTAGCATATTTAACTACTGGATATATCTAAAATGTAGTCACTAGTGTGTTAAATAGTCATGTATCAAGTGAGGTCTCAAGTTTTAGTATTTTAAAAAAAGTGAAACTAAAATAAAAAGAAAGTGTTTAAATATAAGGAAGACAATTCCTATGAATGGCCACTCAGTTGAAAAAAAGAAAAATCAATAACTATAGTTAATTGGATAAATCTTTAATATACTGACACTGTATACATTAGCCATTCTAGATACATGTATAAAATTTAAAATTCAAATTATGCACTATTAATATAAGAAAGATTAATTCTAAGTACACATGTAATGAAATATTGGTATTTGCTTAAAAAAGACCAAATATATGAATGCGTGATATTATAACGAACCGAGTTTTGATAGGTCAAGAGTTCAATTACTTATCCAAACAGTAAATATTTGTTGGAAATATCATTGTACATCCCAAAATACACTTAAAACGTTGAATTTGTAATATAGACTTGGCCAAAAGAAAAAGTACTTTAATCTAATTAACAAAAAGTACTTTAATCTAATTAACATTCTAAAATACATTTAAAGCCCTGAAGTAAGCTCCAAATACATGCTAATTAATATCATAATATGCAATTTTGTATTCTGAACAATTTCAAACTATATATAACAAGGTAAAAATGTATCTCCACATTATATATATATATATATATATAACATTTAAAGAAGCAATACTCACTCAGCTGGGAAATCTAATTTCTACAATCCCCTATCCTTCTCTCTGCTTTTTAAATCTCATCATTTCCTTGTTAATTTTAAAAAAAAATCTAATATCTACAAGTGAATTCACACATCTAGCAGCGAGCACTCTCACAAGGAAAAATTTAAATAATTTACTCTATCGCTAAGAAGGCAAAAGAAGCCAGAAAAGTCCACGTACTTGGATTGGCATTAAATATCAAAGAAAGTGCCAACAAGGCAACATTTATGATGTTAGGCCCATCATGATCCACCAGACTATGGACAACAAATACTCTGCAACCAGCGCAGATGATGGGATACCACCTTTTGCGTACCTGGGGTCAATGAAGGTTGTGTTTTGTGCCATTCCAATTGGTGATGACACTTGCTGAGATATTTCCAGTATAAACTCACATTACATATACTATTATATTCGAGGAATGATCCTTTAAAGTTTCTAATAGTTTTATTTGTCATCCACAAACTTTAAAAAATATCCTACTCACTTTAAGCTTTTTATATCATTTGCAACCTATTTTAAAATATAATATTAAAAAATTCATTTTTGGAGACTAAACATAACTTCAGTCCAAATTTGGCCCTTTTGTTGTCTTATCTTTTATTACAAAAATGTGAATATATTAATAACAAATGAAAAACAAAAATAAAAATTATGCAGGTTTTATTTTGATTAGACAACACATAATGCGTTTTTAAATACCAAAAGTTAATGTCTGAAATTTTATTTGAAATTTTTGCAAGTTACAAAAATAATATTTTCTTTACTTAAAGTATTTTGAGTTAATTTAAGAAATTTTATAAATTTTTTACATTTTTTTGAAATTTTAATTTTTTTGTCCAAATCGATGGTTTGAAAATTAAAAAGATACAACATGCTAAAATTATATACATATAAATTTGTTTGTATTGTTTTTAAATTGGTGAAAAAAGATATTATCATAGTTGTAAATTATTTCGAGTTATTTTTAAGAGTATTGTAAATCATTCATAAATTTAAGTAATTTAACATTTCTTGTCTGAACTAATGACAGAAAAACTATTAGTATTTTTCTAATCTTGCTATTAATTTTTAAATTTTCACTAAAGAACTACATCAATTAATTTACAAAAATTAAGAAATAAATTTGGTGTGTTATGACAATTAAGAAATAACAAGAAAAGGCAGATTGGGAATGTAATTTTATTTTCCCTATCAAATTGAGTTTTAATATTATATTTTGAAATGGGTTTCAAATGTTACAAAAAATTCAAAGTGGGGGACGCAAGTGAAATTTTTTAAAATTTGATAATAATAAGTGAAACTATTAAAAACCTCAAGAGGTGTGTGTGTGTGTGTGTGTGTGTCTCTCTCTCTCTCTATATATATATATATATATCAATTTTTATTAATATGAAAATGTAAAAAAAAAAAGAATCTATTCAAATTGAAGCTTATGGCATTTTTTTTATAGGCAAATATACACTGTAGTGATGTAACATATATAAAAAACGTATTAAGCGATGTGATGTAACTATGTAAACAATGATTCCCATAATTTATGTAAGAGGGTGCTTGGATTGCTATATTTAGGAATTTTTGTAGAAAAATTACTGTAACGATTTGATGTATGTAAGATAAAAATGTAATTAAAAAATATATTTACAAAAAATAAAAAAAATTCTATTGAAAGTATCAGAGTGATCTGCATTTTAAATTGTTGAAATTATTATAGAGTTAAAGATCAAACATATATTTTATCATCAAACAATAAACCTTTATTTAAGACTATGATAGTCAATTGGAGTTATAACATTTCTTTAAATATGCTAGATAAAAATACGAGGGAGTTTTGAAATTAAGAAGGTGGATTATCTTTTAATTTATTCGCTCAATATAGAATTTTTCCAAAAGATGTTATGCACACATATGGCATAACAAATACAATATGTATCAATCCCCCGTTTTGCAAAGGGGGTCCCAGACTAGGAGGAAAAGAGGGTGCCCGACTTTTCCTTTTCATGAAAGGGACAGGGCCCCACCCCCTCCAATTCTCTCTCTTGCACTTTTTATCAGTTTTATTATTATTATAATGCAATTGTCAGAACTCTCAAGACTTCCCAACAGAAACAAAGCAAAAACACTTTCAACTCCAAACTCTCTCTCACACAACACACACAGAGATTCTGGAAAGGTCGATCTTTTGTGTATGTTAGCAAAGGCATAGGGTTCAGTTGTAGATGTACTTGTACTGCTTCTGCTGTAAGAAAGAAAGCTGCAAAAAAGAAAGGCTTCTTCTGTGTATACTTACCTTTCTTGTACTCTGTAAATTGCCTTCCTTTACTGTTAAATTAGGTAAAGTAGTTATCTTGGAAATGGTCTTTTCTTTTTTATTTTTTTCTCTGAAATGGGATTTCTTTGTCTTCCTTAGTTTTTCCTGTTGTGGGGTGGTTTTATTTTTGTCTAATGAGTTAGTGGGTATCTCTCTCTCTGATCAATTAGAAATCTTGTTGAATTTTTGTTGCTTAAGTTGAACTTTTTATCAGACATACATCCGTTATCTTGCTTTTGTGCTCGTTGTTTTTGGCTGATTTTCAATTTGTATTTGTTGATTTTTGTAACTTGAATTTTCTGAATTATATCTCCTATTGACAAATGGATGTTTGTCTTCATGTTTGGTCTGTATTTAATTCCTAGTTGTTAAGATTAGGTTGTAGCTTTCAACTTATGTTTAAGATTTTTTCCCAATAAAAATTCTTACTTTTGCATATTCAAATGATTGGAGACAAAGTAGGGGAAGTTGTCTGAAATTCTTACTTTAATTCTGATTCTTGATTCCCAATCTGTTAGAGCACCTTGTCCCCCTCCTTTTTCCCTTCAGATATGGTTCTAGTGTTATACCTTTGGCATCTTTTATTCTTTTCTTTCTTATTTTCCTATTGCTTTCTTCTCAAATTTACTGCAGTTTGGACTTGGGACTATGATGTTGAATATCGTCTTTCGGTCAAGATCTGCTTTTTTATTTGTTATTTTTTGTTGCTAAAGTTCATTCAGCTACTGGTTCGGAACTTGATTCTCTTCAAGCATTGGCCCATCTTCCCTTGTCACTTACATGAAGCATCTGAGCATTTCTTTGCAATTAATGGATGCATCTGTAGTCCATTGACCAAAGCAACCACTTTGGCTGAATAAATTTCCATCTGTATTCGTTGTTGCAGATTATTTGAGCTTATCTTGAAGATAGTTCAGGGTTGTGTTTCTGGAATCTGACCTAGCTCTGTTTGCAAAACAACGATTGATCCTTTAAGAAACAGTAGTTATTGGCGACAAGTAATTGTTTGACAAGTTGGAATTATTGGATTGTACTAGGTGCGATCTACAGGAAGATTTAGCTGAATTATGGGTTACATGTGTGATTTTTGTGGCGAGCAAAGGTCTATTGTGTATTGTCGGTCTGATGCAGCTTCGTTGTGTTTGTCCTGTGACCGTAACGTCCATTCTGCAAATGCCCTTTCACGCCGACATTCCAGAACACTTGTCTGTGAAAGATGCAACTTGCAACCTGCATTTGTTAGATGTATTGAGGAGAAGATATCTCTTTGTCCGAATTGTAATTGGTTGGGTCATGGTGGTTCCAATACAGGTTCCACACATAAAAGGCAAGCTGTTAGTTGCTATTCTGGTTGTCCTTCAGCTGCAGAACTCTCAACAATCTGGTCATTCTTCCTCGATTTCCCTCTGGATGGTGATTCCAAATGCGAGCAGGTAATGGGTTCGATGAGCATCAATGATTTTCCGAAAGATAGCCAAGGGGCTCAAGGAAAGAAGAACATTCAAGATGCACCTCTGGCAGTTGGAGTTACCAACTCGCAGAATGTGGATAAATCAACTGCTTGGACAGGGTCATCAATGCTTCCGCATGACACAAAGCTACAGAATAGTGAATTGCCTCCTGCATCTACATATGCTGCTTCACCCAAGGTAAGTTGCAGTAGCTGCTGGAAAGAACCAAAATTTGTTTTGTTAGATAATTCTTGATCTTTTGGTGTATAGTGGGAGGTTTCAGGAGTCTGAGTGTCTTCTTTTTGGTTGGTGGAGGTTGCATGCCCTTGTGGTCTGTCTTCAAGAACTGAAACTTGTTAACATTCTAACAATCAGGACTCACAAATCCATGACTTCGTAATCATCTTGCTTGCTGCCTCCAGTCCCTGGAGACTGATATATGTAGCCCTCAAAGTGTCTGTTTACTGACCTTATTAAGGATATCATAACTAATTTAATTACCCCAAAAAAGTTTATTCTGTATTATTTTCTCAAAAAAGATTCTTATGACATCATAACTTATGCCTTTAAAATTGGTTATTCTGTATATATGGGTGTTTGCTCTCATAATTGTAATCTACCCTCAGGATTCTATGCTTGTGAATTCTTGAAGTACTTCCCCTGAAGGTTGGCATTAGCCATTGACCTTTGGTTTTCCTCCACGATTTTAGCATATTCTCAGTTTTAGTAGTGATTCTGAAATTGGATATAATAGTTGGCACCTTTTTATCTCGAATTATTAACCTTGGAGGTTAGGTGATGTGTAATGTAGGTTAAGTACAAACTTTTTTGCCTCTTATTCTGCTCTCACTTTTACAACCACAGAGAGAGAGAGAGAGAGAGAGAGAGAGAGAAGCACAACCTAATCTTTATTAGTTAAACCTGACAATTACCTTTATAACTGTAGAACTTTTATACAACACAATTGATTACAGTCGTATAAATTTTCTTGTAAATCCTTCTGATATGCAGCTCAATGATGAAGAGTTAATAACTGCTTACTGCAGAAATGTTTGACTAGATTCTTTTGAAATTTATCTTCATCTAGCAGGCTATTCTTTATGATATTGAGGAGATTTGTGACATTGACAGCCATTCTCAGGCCACAAGCCTCTTTCCTTCTTAATAAAAGATTTGGCCACAAGTGTGCTTTTGTTTTGTTTTGTTCCCTTGGAGCAGAGTAGTGTGCATAACGTGATCCCTATCTTAGATCACCTTATCCAATATTTAAATTTTACATCTCAAATGCCCAGTTCCAGCAGTAGGAGCAGAGTGTTTTGGTCATTCAGTGGAAGATCTCGCAAATTAATGTGTTACGTCTCAAATGCCCAGTTCCAGCTGTAGGAGCAGAGTGTTTTGGCCATTCAGTTGAGGATACTAAAATTCATCAACCTACTATAAGAAAGGGGAAAAAAAAAAAAAAGAGAGAGAGAGAGAGAGACAAAAGGAAAGCCGACTCGTCTGTATAAGATATTGTGTCTTGTTTTGAGCTGTATGATATTCATTCTCCTCTGTTCCTTAAATGCTACTCAAACTTCCTTTGTGATGTGTAGCTTTCGTGTTCTGGAGCCAAAGGACAAACAGTTTGTGAAGATGATAGCTTCTATGAGAATTTCAATATGGATGAGGTTGACTTGACTATTGAGAATTATGACGAACTTTTTGGAGCGGCCCTTGATAATCCTGAAAAGCTTTTCGAAAATGATGATATTGATGGTCTTTTCGGGATGGAGATATCTGGTGCTGATTCCAACTGCCAGGATGCACATCTCATGGAGGTTCTCTATCATCATCATAAACTTATTCTTATCTGTAGTCATCTGGTTTTTTGTAGGCTTCTTTTGTTTTATTCCAATTATGTGGGAAATTTTTCCTCACTGGTGTTGCATGAAGCCCCAATTTTGGTTTTCAGATTGTTACTTTTATCTATCATGACTCTGTCCTGGATGTTTCTTTGCTCTTAATAATGACTACATTTGAGCCGAACATGCTCTTCTGGTGTACTTCTGGTGATTCTGCTTTCCCTATGGTCCTAAAGCATAATGAGTTTTCTTTTTTAAGCTTATTCTGTGATCCTTGCATTACATGTTCGGTCCTCAATAGATTGTGAAGAAGAAGATTAAAACTGAAATGCTAAAATAGCATAATTTTCCATGTTAAGAAACTTTTTCAAGTAACAAGATGACCAGGTTGGGTAAGATGATAAGACCTGGTAGTTAAAAGTACTGATATCCTAGAAACTCCTGGCCTTAGTTTGAATCTTTCATCCGGCACATATAATCTATTAAAGAGGACATGCGTATTAAATGGATTCATTGAATTGCAGATTTTTTCTGGCAACTTGACATTATATTACCAGTTATCTAAACTAAAGCTCTTTAAGATTATTGGAGAGCTAACACAAGGGAGGTGCCATGGTGAGTCTACACTGCTTTCAAAAAAAAAAAAAAAAAAAAGGGAAAAAAAAACGGGCAAAGTCTCGGGGCCAGCAAAGGGCTTTGCCTATAAGTTTGCGTGAAACTGGAAATTTCAGGTTTTTATTGCGGCCAAGTGGTTTGACATATTTGAGTGTAATTGAACACCTGTTTTTGCACATACTAACAAACTGGCACTGTTAATGAAATGTTCAAAAGACATGGATTGACAAGTGTACATCATAGCATGCATTATAGTTATTACCATTGCTTTCTAAGGTTCTGATATTGATGATAAAGAGCTTTTTCTCTTTTAATTTTTCCTGCAATTTTTTTTTTCTCTTTTAGAGTGTGTTTGCATGAGGAATTAACTCCTGGACAATATTGGGAATGTTTCTGGGGATATGTTCTGTGAGAATATGGATTTATAGCTGCTACTATACTACACCACCGGTAAAGGTGCTGTCAATGAGTTTGGCCAGTTTTACCAGTCAATCTATACTGGTTATCCACTTACTTTAACAATTATTATAGTACCCTTTTCTGTCATAGTCTCCCTTCCATCCAACGAGTTGAAATTGCTTTATCATTATCTTTTGCATATGCAATATGTCTCTGAGTTTTGCTTATCTGTTAAAGGATTTGTGTGCCTTTTCTTTTTCTTCTTGTTCAGTCTTTTGTTGCTCAATATATTTGACGTGCATCCTTAGCTTTTCTGTTTTGCTATTTCTGTTATTATTTTTATTATATAAATATTGTTATTATTATTTTTATCGTTAATTTGTTAGTATGACTGCACTAATTTGTTTGGTTATAAGTTTCTTTTTCTGTTATTAGTATTGCTACAGTGTTTGTACCCAAAAGTATGTACAGTTCAAACGTGTATACATATTGTGTTATTAGTCTGTAGTGAAGATGTTTCCATATAGACAAACTCTGTCTCTAGGTCTTTTCTAGTTATCTGGGGAACATTTTCTGTCATCTGAAGGGAGAGAGAATTTGCATAGACCTGCATTGGAACGGTGCATATCGAGTCTCATCTAGTATGACTGTCTTGTTTAAGCTTCTTCCCGACTTCTTTTGGCATCTTCTAGGCTCATTTTAGTAAACTGTTTGATCTTTTCTCATTGTGCTTGTCTTTAATGTTCTTCGCTTTGTACGATGTTTGTCAGGGGTCATCAATGGGGCGTATTAATGGCATACAGCCAGCATGCAGCACTGCAGCTTCGGCAGATTCCATGATGAGCTGTAAGACAGAACCTAATAGATGTTTTGCTCGGCAAGCTCACTCTAGCCTCTCATTTTCTGGTGTAACTGGGGAGAGTAGTGCTGGAGATTATCAGGATTGTGGGGCCTCGTCATTGCTTCTTATGGGTGAGCCACCGTGGTGTCCTCCATGCCCTGAGAGTTCAAATCCTGCAAGTAGCCGGAGCAATGCTGTAATGCGTTATAAAGAAAAGAAAAAGACACGCAAGTAAGACTTACTTTCTGTCTCCCTTTCAATTTGTAATTGCTTGAGTTAACTGGAGACACTGCTAAGCTTTCTGTTAGCTGCCTTATAGGCATCAACCTAAGTAGTTGATTTTCTGGATCATTTAACATTTAGTCACGAATGTTCTCCTGTCTTGATTGATTAGAAACTTGGTCACTTGGGTGGTATCACCAACGCTAATGCTCCATGTTGTGCTTTAATACCAGTCCTTTGAGCTCATAGGAGTTCAATTCTAGTATTAACATTTGCTATTTGTTGCTCTGGTCTGTGACTTTCTTGATTCAGGATCATTTAACAGTTGGTCAAGAATGTCCTCCCATCCTGATTTCTTAGAAATATGTTCACTTGGGTGGTATCACCTACACTAATGCTCCATATTTTGCTTTTACACCAGTCCTTTCAGCTCACAGGAATTCAATTCTAGTATTAGCATTTGCTATGTGTTGTGCTGGTATTTGACTCTTCTGATTTTGAAACTATTACAGATTTGAGAAGAAAGTAAGGTATGCTTCTCGCAAGGCAAGAGCTGATGTTAGAAGGCGCGTGAAGGGACGCTTTGTCAAAGCCGGTGATGCTTATGATTATGATCCGATGACTCAAACTACAAGCTGCTGAGAGTAAAGTTTATAACCATAAGCACAAGGAAAGACATGATCAATGTTAAGTTGGAAAAAAGAAATTGGTTTAAAATTCATGGAAATGGATCATGGGGTGTTTCCCCCATGCAATGACAAGCTTCGTGATTTTATCTCAGGGAAGGGAGTTCTCTGACTGGTGAAGTTGGATGAAGGAAACTTGCCCTCGTGCTTCACCAATGAACTTCTATATGCTTTTTCATGATCCAAAACATGGATCATGATCTGTGTACAGTATGTAAAGATTGATGTTTTTTCTCTGGAATCAGGTATCAGCTTCTCTGAGATGTAGTTTTACATGGTTTGCATTTATTGGAGAGGGACCATGCATCTGGGTATCACTCTTTGACATCTGTTTCATTGGTTTCTTTGTACTCATCTTACCTCTCTGAGTCTGCTTAGGTTATAAATCTTGGCAAGAGAGGTACTTGAAGATTCAAACATATTCATTTCGACCTGATATATCATGTTTGTCCATTAGAATATAGAATCCAGAGAGGCATACTTTGGTGCCAATATGTGCTAGCAGCATCAGATAAGCCACTGTATTTCTTCTGAATTAGATTGTCAGATGACATGTACCAGCACAAGACATCTTGTACATAGCTACTGAAGCAACAGTTGTTTGTAATAAGCCCCAGTTTACTTGAATTTAATTTGTAAAAGCTCTATGTAACATGAAAGTCGAGAAGGAAATCTTTATCTGCTGACTTTATCTAATTCTGAGGATATTTTGTCATAGCAAAAGTGGAGTTACCTATGAAAGTGCAGGTGGTGATTTGATCCTCATCTTTTTGGTTATGGCTAAATGAAGGCTTCAAAGTTTGTCGTCTGTGAAAATGCACGTTTCCCTTCCTTGCATATTCCAGCGTTTTTGCAATCGTCTCATCTCAAGCATTCAACTCTTCAGTTTCCAATTAATTCTCTCCTTTTCCCTTTTCCCCTCACCTTCTGTTGACTGTTTTCTTCGTCTATTGGGCCAAATAAACTGGGGAACAAACATCGTTTGCTTTTACTGGTAGCAATACTTTCAACGTGTGTTTGTTCTGATCCTGCTTGGGACAGCATGAACTCTATAATACTGCGAACATAGGAACACTTTTCTGGAAGACCACCCTCTCCGATACTTGGTGCAATTTGCCAGGTGCCTTTCTGGAGAGGGTTCAGTGCCTGGGTGCAAAGGTAATGTGATAGCGACTTCTAGAAAATAAGTGGTTCAAGTAGAAATTTAAGTACCAACCAACTCGGGAGTAGGCCACCAGGGAGCTTAGGCTCTCCTTGGGTGTAAGTTATGGGATCAAATTTCATCATGACATGCATTTCAAAATTTCAGGTTTCCTGAAAGTTTCGCTAATGGGTGCGTGCGTAGGCACCCATATGATTCGGTGGCGGTTTAGTTTCTCGAATTTTCCCATTGACCTCTTTAGATCCACTCCTCCTCATAGTATACAATAGAAGTAGGCTAGATGAGAATCTATCATTTTGACAAAAAAGAAAAAAAAAAGAGTAGAAATTTAGGTACCAAGGGCTTGGCAATATGGCTGCAATTGCCCAAAGCAGTACATGGCCAGATTGGCGGCCTCAAGTGCAAATTTCAATTTTTATGTAATGTTTTTTAATTTCAAATTTGATAATCCAAATTGGATCACATCAATTGGATTGTGTTTGGGTTGCCAACCATTTTTGGAAAGAGTCTACCTGTAAAAAACAATTGTAACTTACATAGTATAGGAATTTTCTTTTGGCACACCTCTCCAAAGAACTAGAAAGTTGCTTTTTCACAATTCTCAGTGCAAATGCAAATGTGCTTGTTATTTTGAGGACACGTTCCAATTAAAATTGAAATTTCGGGGAGGAAATTTCATAGATTCAAGTCCCAGAGGTATATGCTACAACTATTGATATGGACCATGCAGAACTATTGGTGGACCAAAGAGCTGACCGGTGATGGCATAAGTTATATTTTAAAGTAACTTAATATGTAAAAATAGATATAATCCTTTCAGGGAGGGAATGAGAGTAACTTCTAGTGAATATATTCTTTTTTTTCCTTTTTTTTTTGTAAATCTAGAGCTGTTAACTTATCGTGTTATGTGGTTTTTTTTTTTTCATTCATGTTGTGTGGTATCATAATCATAGTTGTGTTAAACAAATCTAAACTCATACATGACGTATTTAGATTTTTTGTTGTATTGTGTCAATCCCCTTGATTCATTTAATTATTCACCTGTAGATTATAGATGATATGTTGCAAAAGAGTAAAACATAGGTCTTTCCAAGAAAATTTGTGATGTTCTATCTCTTCCAGTATAAATTTTTTTTATTAAATATTGCTTAGATAAGCGTTGAATGTATTACCATCTCATTAAAAATACAAAAAAATGTATTTTTTTTGTTTTAAAAACAAAGAAAAACTTTAGAGAAAAGAGAATGAGCAAAACCATGCAAATTTGGAAAAAAAGCAATAATTGATCCAAGGGCAATTATTTGTCAGAAGTTGTATGTATGGAGTTATGGAGTTTAGACTTCAATACATGTTCACATATACTTGTACGATGCTTTTCATTTTTTAGCTTTATATTTTTTATTCTGTAGGACGCTGCAATTTTATGATTAATGTGTTAACCTAAAATTGTTTATGGATTAGTAACCAGTTAACTGTGTGAACCCATATATTTATTCATTATGACATATTTCCTTTTTCAAAGTTCCATTTTGACATATTTCATGTGTGAGTCACGTTTGTGTTGATGATTTTGTAAAACAAATTTGTTTTTATCATGTTTTGTTCAAATTTTTTCATTTTTTCCCTGTTGTAATTATGTCTTGTCCGTATCAAGTCGGAAATTGCAACCCCACTTTAACAGGAGGAGTTGGATCAGGACATGAGATATAAAGATCCGGGGCACACTAGCCATTAGAGCAATAAATGCTTCGAGTATATATCAACTTTCATTTTAGGGTCTGTTTGTTTCAATTGAAAATATTTTCCAGAAAACATTTTCCAAATTTTCGCATGATTGGTAACTAATTAAGTTTGGAAAATATTTTCTTAGGTAAAATATTTTACCTGAACCAGTGGAAAACAACTTCCATTTGTGAGCTGCTGAAGTTATTTTCATTTTTAGAAAAGACGCGTCTCTCGTTTCACATCTATCAAAACAGAATGACAAAATGAAAAAATAGGAGACAGAGTCATCTCGTCCAAAAAACAAAGACGCCGAGACTGAGCGCCAAAGAGAAGAAGAGAGGCTAAAGAGGGACTACGATTCAGGTGAGAGCCATCATCTTCACTGGCCCGGCAATCTCTTTGACCCCGACAAGGTGTGATTACACGTAACCTCTGTTAGAGTTTTATTATTTGGAAAAAATCTATACAAATGTCCCTTTAGTCTTGGAGATTTTGCAAATTTAAGATGATAATTTCAAAACATTTTACATTTGAGAGTTTGAGAATTTAAGACGATGAATTCAAAATCTTTTACATTTGTTTTAATATATAATTTTCTTTTCACTAATGCTATTGGAATTTAACGGGCTTGTTAAACATTGGTTGCGCCGAACTTGGGTTTTCGTAGTTCTCAGCTTATATCCAATGCATTTGTTGATGTTTTTCGAATTTTGGTGTCTTTATGTGAGATTCCTTTTGGTGGTGGCTTATAACTGAATTGGGCTGTTTCTCCATGAGCAAACCATCCGTAGTAATTAACAAACATAACATGATCTACAGTCTAACAAAGTTATGTTTCATGATGTTTCCAAGGATAAGATTTTGATTGCTTAAATTAGGGGAATTAGAGGAGAAAATGTTCACACACTCGCTTTATAATTCGTTTCATTTATGGACCTTTTTCTGGTTTAATTCTTTGTTTTCTCATATTAATCGTTGACAATTTGCTATGTGCACGTTTACACTTAGAACTTGAGCTGTACCTTTAAGTTGTGGGAGAACTTATTTTAAGCTTAACACTTGTATTAATCTTGACAATGTGAAATATAAGTATATAGTCATCAATATATTAGGGATTCCTGGCTGCTCACTGCTGGAACTAATGGAATTATTTTGACTATTTTCTTTCATAAGCTAAATTTCTTTTTTTGGATCTGTAAGGTATGTATACTTTTATAGTGATTGTTCTTGCTGCAATGCAACACTAGGCTAATGGTCTTTCAGTAGTGATTCTTCATTAGTTTGTCTTTGATATTGTATATATGTGCTTCTCGAGTCGCAATTCTTTAGGTGTGATTTTCAGTGTTCGATTGAATGGGGTATACAGGAGCAAGACATTTAACTGCTGATTTTAGTTGATTGTGTTTGACTAGTTCATTCATTATTTGCTTTATTCTTATAATAAAATGCTGATTAGACGTTTTTTTGTGGTTACAAATGCTTTTTTCTTCATGATAGACTAGACAACTTCTTTCAAATGAGCAAGTTAATCGATTCAAGTTCTTTTTTTTAACTATTAAGTGCTGATGATATGATCCAAGGATTGGAGTTTGGTTCTTCCTTGGGAGGTTCATGGGGTTGTTCAATGACCTTATATGGCCTGGCTGTCCTTAAGATTTGATTATGCTGCTGCTTCCTTACTATTAATGCTTTCCAAATTTTGCATTGTACCTTCAAGATTGAGTCATTGGATCAACTAGTGCTTTGTCTTGGATGCTTTGGGATTAAGGTCAAGAAGTTGATGCTAATAGTATGAGAAGTATATGACATTAAGGACGACTCTAGTTTTCCAGTGGTTCTTGCACGAAATCCATGTGAAATGGTAAAAGAAACAAACTTAAATGGGGATTAAATAGTTGCAGTAAAGCCTCTGAAAGGTATAAGAGTTGCCAAATGAATAGTTGACTCGCTCAATCTGATGTTCGTTATTGGTGCAGGAAAATGTGCTGCCGAGAAGCTTATTTTGCATCTTCTTTTCTGCAGCTTGATCTTTTTTCAGTTACGAACTATTAAAATAAAACCTTGTAGTGTGTGACTTGTGAATTAGCTTTCTGTAATGGGCTTTGTATCCTGTCTAATGCCTTTTTCTTTTATTTTCTTTTAAGTAGCACTCTGATAATCTCCCAAGAAGTTTAGGCTGGTGATTATGTTCGGGAAACTGTTAAAAATTTAAGGAAATCAATGATTTCCTCCCTACAAATTCTGTGATAAAGGAGACAGACATTTTTCCAATATGTAGAATTTAATATGGAATTCTACAATGGAAGGGATGAGATCAGTATGGTATTTTTCTTTACATTCATTTTTGTATCAGGTTTCACGCGAGCAAAAGCCACTTGGGGTTGTAGTCCTGACCTTTGATTAAGAAATGTCTTAGTAATTTGGCTTGCTAAATAAATGTTTTGATGGAAATGCGAATATGACTATAGTGGATAGAAAGTAAAAGTAATTGGTAATGAAATGAATGTTTGAGGGTACAGTGAATAAATATTTGATGGAAATGATAATATGGTGGATAGAAAGGAAAAGTAATTCGTAATGAAATGAATCTTTGAGGGTAGGAAAATATTGTAACAAATCAATAAGCACTAAAAAAGAATGTCAGAAAATATTTTTACTGACAAGCCAAACACCGGAAAATAGGAATTTGGAAAATATTTTCACTAATTAGCAAACACCGGAAAATTATGGAAAAGGATATAATTTTGCAGGAAAATAACTTCGATGGAAAATGTTTTCCCAAGGAAAATATTTTCAGTCCAACCAAACGGACCCTTAAAGTGTAGATTATTAGTCCGTATTGCTAATTTTTTGAGTTTTGTAGAAAAATATATTATAATGATTATATATATATATATATATATATATATATATATGTGAAGTAAAAAGATGATCGGAGATATGTTCACGAAAAATGTTAAAGTTTTTATGTGAAGAATTATAATCCAAACAAGAAGACAGCGGATCAGATATCTTTGAAAAATCCTTCTTACAAATTCCAAACTCTACCGAGTAAGCCTGCCAGTTTTAATTTCTATTATTAGACCATTTGGCTTGCGGATTCAAACTTCCCACTAGGTATCCTCTGTTTCGCTAATATAAACAGTTCAAAGAAAGACAATTAACTTTTATCAAATTAAAATTAATAATATATCATGTTAAATCAATACACTACGTTGAGTCTTAAACTACATGAGATAAATTAAACATTTTACGAAGAGTTAAATCAACATTTTTCTATTTTTAATCATAATTGTCTCCATTTTTATTCACTCACGCACAAAGGGTATCTGGTTTTTTGGATCATGTTACCAAATTTAACCCTTAAAAAATATCAAATCCTAATGGATAACTTATGGGTTGTTTAATCGGATTAACCATCCAACGTCACACCATCACATCGCATATCAAGTTTTACTCTATCCATTACCATCCCTAATCAGGAATATGTTGAAAGCTCGCATATCAAGTTTTAATCTATCCATTGCCATCCCTAGTTAGGAATACATTGACAACTCTATCAACTAACAATTTTTAGAATTAATATCTACTATACTACTAGTATATACTATCAATCTTGAATGCTTAACAATTAATTATAAATTCTGATTTAAAATCCAAATATTTCATATGTTTGAGGCATATAATTATGATAGTGCACACATTATTAGTATATATGACATTTACTCTAATTTTGAACGAGGCACCAGAGTCCTCAAAGTTCTAGATTTTGAACTTAAATCCTAATCTTTTCGTATATGTGGTACACTTGACAGTGATAATGTACACATTATCAGTGTATGAAATACTCCCTCCATCCTATTTTAATAGTCTTGTTTTGCTTTTTTATTTGTCCAAAATTATAGTCTACTTTTAAATTTAAAAATATAGTTCACTTTTAATTTCTGTAAAATGCACAATGTACTTTGTTATTAGTGAATATTCCCTCTATTCTCAATTAAGCGTTCCAAAACTCATGTTCGTTTTTACCTATCCTTTTATCACATCAAGAAAGTATTTATGAAATTCCTTCCAAATTTACTCTTATTTATACTCTCAACTTTCTTGAATTGGGATTATAAGAAATTAAATGTAGTGTTCATAGTACTAAATATAAAAGTAGTTGGAAATATGAAGAAAAATAAAGGGTAGTTTTGATAATTTAGGTAAATTTTTTATTGAATTTTAGAAACTAATTAACTTTTTTAATCTAACAGATTGATACTTATATAGGAATGGAGGGAGTATAACCTATCTTATTTAATACCGTTAACTTTTCCATCAATAATTACTTTGATTCATGTCCTGAATAGTACAATTTTCCATAGTATTATTGTTATAATTAATGCAAAGATATAATGATTAATTATACTTAGTATTAATGTAAGGTACTTTAAGATAACAGGCTAGATTTACTCTTTCAAGTAACTAATTTTTCTTGAGCTGTATGCCAAAAAAAGGGAACTATCAAAATAAGGAGAGTATTTATTTAAAATTTTAACGAGACACCAGAGTCCTGAAATGTCTAGATTTTTGTGTTGGCAACTTGACACTCGACAAGATAAGACGTCATTAAAGCATCACCGCATATTTGGCAGGGCAGAAAGGACAAATACAGGAAATCCATGTAAATCTGGAGCTGAGTTTTACCTATGAGATGATCATAAATATATATATTAATAATATATAATCAAAATAGTATATAAAAAAATTTTCTTAAAAATAATATATAAAAATTCCCTCAAATAGTCAAATTGGTAGTTTTCAACTTTATATATATAAAAATTTTTCTTAAATTGGTAATTTATGACTTTATATATAAATTAGAGAATTTTATATTTAATAAATAAATTGACTTAAAGAATATAATATATATATAGAGGTAGAAATGTAACTTAAAAAATGTATTGGATTAATTTTACACTTTATTAAAATGATGAGAGGTTAAAGCATATTTACTAAAACTTAAAAGTGAGTTTGAAAGGATATAAAAAAGGTACCAGTCAAACCGGGTTTTGACCGGTTTTTAACTTTCCGGTTTTGATGGTTGACTCGGACCGGAAGTTCAACCGGTCGAACCGGCCGGTCCGGTCCGAGTTTAAAAACACAGAGTTTTACTCCAACAAGTCACATGTCAAGCCCTGTTCCTGCACTCGAACGAGTCACAAGTCAATTGAGGCTTGCTACGTGCATTAAATCTTCAACAGCTGTCGTGTTATTTCAGTAATTTTGTTAGGATTTTTCTATTTTGTGCATTTACAGCACAGAATGAGTATACAAAATAGCAGCGATGACCCATTCTAAATTTTATCATTTCCTTCCTGAAGTCAGAAAACTTGCTAAGAAATTTTAAATTTTTTTCAACAACTAACACTTAAACCAACCTCTTATCATATGTTTTGTTCTAAGAGCACAAAAAAGCCTATTTTTTTATACTAGATTTAACCCTGTTCCTTGCATGGGGACATAAGTGATAAGTCCGTTATAGTTCGTAAACTTCAAAAAGAACATTTTTAGATGCAATGAAAAGTTCTAAAGGAAATTTTTGTTTTTTGATAGAAAGTGAAAATTTTTATTAAATCAAAATAATTGTGGTAATAATGGGCCTGTTCGGATTGAAAAATTTTTGAAAGTAATATTGCAGCAAATTTTTAGATATAATATATATGATATAAAAATGTGATTGGGAAAAATAAAGAAGTGATTAAATATTGTACTTAAGATGCAATGAAAAATTTTACAAAAAAAAAAAAAAGACTCAAGCCAAATAAATTTAAATTTGGAGGAATGTCCGCAGGAAGGACTCTATGTAATTATACACAGTAGAGAGAAACAAATTATCTATCTATTTATATATTATTTATTCGAAAACAACTTTTCATTTTAAGCCACACAGTGAGCTTCCAAGTCTCCATTCTTTTTTCTCAACTTTTTGATTTATATTAATTATTGAAAATATCAGTAGTATCTTTTATTTGGATTGAACCAAAAATATGCTATTATTGGTTAACTTTAGTCCCTAAAATTAGATTCTTTTAAACATAGCATAGCAACAGGAAAGAATGCCTATGATTTTGCAATCTAATTACAATTTTTATCAACTTTACCAAATAAAATAGAATCATGTTTGAGATTGGTTAGTTTTACCAAAATTAGAATGAACAATTAAATGTTTGAACCTAATAATAAGGAAACCTTCCCCAATTCCCTTAGTCTTTTATTAACTTTAACAAAAATAAATTTAGCCATTTAACAGCTATAAAACAAATTTAAGGAAACATCTTTGCAATTGGTTAATTGTACAAAAAATAACTATGAACGTACTAATGGTTTGAACATCAAATTAAGGAAACTATAATTGATTAATGATTTGAAACAAAATTACCCAAATTTCATATCTCTCGTGATTTGAATACCACATACGATTTTAGAGGGAAAAAGAAATCATGACAAATCCAAATATTTTTCACTTCTTTGCTATTTCTAACAGGATCTATTATTTTAGTAAGAAATTGGTTTTACTATAATGCAAGATATGTTTTTCAACTCTCCCTTTCTAGACAAGATATTTACATTTTTTACTACGATAATTTTTTAAAGCAATCTAAATTGTAATTGCATTATGATTGTGTGGTATGTTCTTTTCACAAGTATATCTTTTTGGTATTTTTTACTTTTTCTTTCACTTTTATATTCGACATCATTATAATTATATTAGATGCTCACAATAATATTGTTTTGAATAATTTCAATATAATACTTTTATAACGAGGGTAAGTTTTAAGATAAATAAATCTTATTGATACAGAATTATATCTTAAATAAATAATGATGCATTTGGATGGTCAATTTTGAAAGTGCTTTAGGAATTCTAAAAAATAATAAATGGTAATTTATAAAAAAAAATCCAAAGATGGCAAAATTTTGTGCAATTTATGCCCAAATTTTGATTTTTACCATGGATCATAAATTTCACCTTGGATTTGACCAAAACTATTTGAAAGTGATTTAAATGGATAGTGAACAAGGAAATATGGGGTTAGAAGGTAGAAGGAGGACAAATTGTAATATGGGACAAATTTGAAAAGTTTTGGACCAGACCTTCACCTTTGAGTGAGAGTTAGATTCTATGGGCACTTTCCAAACCAAATCTGAATTAGTCTTACAAAAGTGGGAATACCAAGTACTTAAAGTAAAAAAAAAAAAAAGTGCCAAGAGAATAATTGATAAAATTGTAAGGTAGATAGAATTGTTGATATTGTTGAGTGGGAGAAAAAGGAAGTGCGACTTGCAAGATAAAATTATTGAGTGGGAGAGAATGGATGTGCAATTTGCAAGGAAAGGGAAGGAAAAATATTATGGAGGTAGGAAAAAGTAGGTCTATTAAATAAGAAAAAGTTAGTAAATTAAATGGATAGTATTGGAGAGGAAGAATGAATGAGATGAGATTGCAAGATAATGAAAATATGGCAAAAAGAAGGGAAAGAGTAGCAATGAGAATGCGGTAACAGAATAGGAGAGTTAATAGAGGGAAATAAGGAGAATGGTAGTGATGTGTGTGTTTGGTAATATCTTTTGGACCTCATTTGGGTGTTTTATACTTTAATTTTTGTAATTTTTTATCTTTTAACTAAAGATGTAATTATTTGAAAACAAAGGTTCTCTAATAATGGAACTAGAATTAGATTTTTTTTTATTATTCATGGAATCATAGATAGTTTAAAAATATACAAAATTCTCAAAGTATGATATAATGAATGAAAGGAATTTTTATAAAATGGGACAAATTTTTATACGCAATTGTAACAATATATGACAATTAAACACAATTTTTTTAGACAATTTCATAGTCTCTTTTTTTTTTTAAGTTCATAAGTAGAGATTTTTTTTCCTTCGCTTTTATTCAAAATAACATCCTTTGATAGAAATTGACACTATCTTAAACTTTCATCTTTTCCATTCCAAATAACTTTTTTAAGAAAAATAATTTTACTATTTTGATTGAAATGTTAATCCAAATATAGTACTATTAAATTAGAAGATTGTGCATTGATGTAATTTCCGTCTGGAAAAAACATCATTCTATCGACAATGATTCTGCTATTTCATCCATCTACCTAGTGAAATTTGAAAAAATGATAAAAAGAACCAATAATGATACGGAAGGTGATCCCCAATTTCGCTACAGTCATTGATACGTCAAGACTTAGCATGTAATTTAGTAGATTGTTATTTCTTAAATATAGCTTCTTCTATTCGATGTCCCTATGGCATATGAAAAAGGTGGATTCAGATGTTAATTATTTAGAAAAGTTTAAAACTTTTTTGCTAAAGTTTCCTAAATTTTGGAGATAATGATATTTAAAATTTAAAGTAGATCTATCTCTTACAGTTTGTATAATTATCCTATGCTATAAGAACACAAAATAAAGAAAAAACTTTAAACAACCTAGTGATGCCTCGTTTTCTCCACCTTAAAATGGAACCCAAAATACATGGTCCAACTAGGGCAGTGATTGACATGGTTATGTTGTCATCCAAACAGTGAAAATTTTCATTCTCAGGATCATATGTTGATATATACATAATTTTTAATATAAAAAATCATGTAACGGAAGTAATATTGTTATATTAAATGATATGCAAAAGAATAAGATAGCCATACGGCTCACCAAACAAAACACTGGATGTGGTATCAGTTGGACGGGTCACAAATGACCATATGAATTATTTAGCAGCAGCCAGCAGAAGATTGGAGATAAATCACAATAAACAAAAGAGACACCGTGGGAATAAGGAAAGCCCGGGAGCATCTAAAAGATTATCTATCAAAGCTATTTTCCTCAATTGCAAAGGTAGGACTTTAAGTTTTTAAACAGACAAATGAAATCATGCAACCTATTTCAATACTAATACCTAAATACAATCCAATTCTATTTCCTAAACTAGCTTTGACACCAATTCTAATCTAATTATTAAATAAAAAATATACTTCAAAATTATTAGATTTCTAAATATTACTTGGTTTTTTTTTGGGTCATAATTTTCATCACAATAATTTTCAATTCCATGATTGCCAATGGACTCATCCATCCCACAAGCATTAACAATTTCTTTTATATCTTCATCCACAACCAAATTAATGCATTCAGTGACCTGTTCTTCATCATCATTCACTCCAAACAAAGTATGGAAATCATAGTTTTCAACTATACCAAAAATTTCAAAAGTTTCTTTATCAATAAATATATCTTTTTCCAAATTAACTTCTCATGTTAAACTAAGTTCTGACTTACAATCAAACTCATAATCAAACTCCATAAAAATATAATAGAGATCTAGCAAAAAACATTCAGGTAATTGAGAATCAATAAAGATTCTCATATAATAGTCTTCAACCATGAATTTCTACGTAATGTTAAAAAAAATTCCCTTCTTTTTCTTATATTCTTTTGACAAACAACAGAAAGAATTTATTTTAAAAATGAGATATTTCTCCATTGTTACATCCCATTCTTGTCTTTCTTTAGTAGAACTCAGTGTGTGTAAAATTTTTTATTTTTCATCATTGACAAATTCTCTCTCCATGGATATTCAAAATAATTTACGTATCTTCACAAATATTTTTGCTTCCCTCCTTGAATTTCTTGGCCTCCCTTAGTTTAGCTTTGATTATAGCCTCTTGGGGAAATAAGTCAAATAACCACAATAAAAAATTCCTGGCAGGATCTTTTTCTTGTCCAACACAAACAATCTCGATAAAGTCCTCTTTTGTATTTCTATTCAATTAAAGTCAATTTTCTCTAGTTCCAATCAATGAATGAGTACCCCAAAACTAGCCCTTATAGTCCAATTCTTTGTTGGCAAAATAAACCAAATTGTTTAGTATTTGTTTATTTATTTATTAATCTTATTAGAATTAGATTTTTAGTAGTTGTGTGATTTAGGAATTTGTGTTTTATTTGGTAATTACTTATGCAAGTGGTTTCTTACCCAACAAGTCTGGTAGATTATAAATAGAACATTAGATAGGATATTTTCTTAAAAGAGTCCAAGAAGAGTCTGTAAGCTTTAATTGTGGTGAGACTTTCTTCCATTGTTTTAAGATATCAATAATAATATGTTTATTATTTTATTCTCTTCCTCCTACATATATTTTGAGTGTTTTTTCATCCTTCAATCTATAGCCTTGCATGCATAATTATTATTAGAACCCTAAAATTTGAGTTGTACAATTGGTATCAGAGCCAGACTACGAGGTTAGTTCTGGGTGCTTCCGCTGTTAGAGTTAAGGTACAAGATTTGCCAAAAAGTATTCTGTTGATTGAATTAGGCCACGAGATTGGTCCTAAGGTGTATAGTTGGTGAAGAATTTGACTACAAGATTGGTCCAGAAGTTGTCAGATTGTTGCAAGTGTTATGACAGAGATCAGAAAAGAATCCTATCAGATTTGTTGATTGCTGCAGGCCGTCAGATTGAAAGATTTAATTGGTTAATCAGTCAGGGTGGCCAAGAAACTTAATAAAGGGGGAAGAATTTGCTGATTATGTGAGTTATTAATGATGGATATATCTTGAGATCTACGTAGTGGTCAAATGTATTGCATACTAACTCTCAAAAATAAAAGTCGGGGATCACATTATTTTTGGCTTTTAAGAGTAGAAAAATATCTTAAACAATGCAATTTAGATGATATTATCTGTATTGATGCAAGTGAATTGCTGCCAAAACATGTTTTGAAGAAGAAGGTTAGATTATTTTTTCAAATCATGCGTAAAACCATGTCTAATTGTCTTTTCAAAACATGTGTTCATTGGACTAAAATACCTTGGAGATTTTGGGTGGATATTGATTATGTTTTGCGGACTATTAAGTTGAATGAAAATTTTAAACCAAAAACTGGTTGTTGGACATGGTTAGTTGATTTTGAGAATAATAGATTTATTGATGACATTGGTGATTTGGAAGATTTTGAATTGGCCGATAATTTTGATTTGCATGCCATATTTGGAGAAATTGGAAGTGATGATTTTGTTGGAAAAAAAGAAAAAGTTAATTTGACAGAGAAAGAAAAGAAAAATTTTGATATAGCAGGTAAAGGAAAAGAAATTGTTGGTGAAGCATTTATTGGCTTGGACTGTCTTCAAAGTGATGTGAAAAAATTTGATTTGATTGACATGGATTTCATTGGATTTGAAAAATATTTTGCTCTGAAGAGTTAATTGATAAGGGAAAATTTTTTGGTAATTCTGGTAGTGCAGGTATTGAACTATCTAGTGATGATCATTTTGGTAAAAGAGGTTATTATGATTTCATATTTTTTGGCACTTATGTTGGTGATACATATGGTGACAATGGTGATGAATGGATATACATCAATGACTATTTTGATCAAGAAGAAATTGTTTGCAAAGTATAAAGTGCGTCCACTGTGAGGGCTCGGAAATTTTATTTTTATCTGAAAATGAATGATAATGATAAAAATAATAATATTATGTACTTTTACTCAAATATTAGTGAATTTATACTTTGAATTATTATTTTCTAATTTAGATGATTTTCCGAGAATTATTTGCCGGTGTGTGGTTTCGGCCAGTTTAAGTGTTGAATTTTTGTTCCGAAGCGTGAATAGTGACCTTAAGATGAAACCGAGCTATGTAGAGATATTATGGATATATAATTAAGGTTGATCAGTGTCGAAATGAGTCAATACAGTAAAATTGGATTTGTGGCGACAAGTGATCTTTGACCACTTTTCCTTAAAATAAGGAAAATGGTCACTTTTTGCCTCCTATAAAAGCCTTTCTTTTGTTTCGTGAACCTTCATTTGCAGCTGCATTTTGGAGCACAAGAGAGAGAGAGGTCCGAGAGCTAGAGTGAGAGAGAGAGAGAAAAATTCAACCTTGCTTCTTCCATTTTTCCTTCCTTCACTTTCTTCAAGCTTCAAAGCTTCCTTAAAGACTTCATCCTTGGCTCATCCTCCTCCATAGCAGCCGAGAGAGAGAGAGTGAGGGAAGAGGGAGAGCCGAAGAGAGAGAGAGAGAGAGAGAAAAGAGAAGAAAAAGCCTTGGTGAGTTGAGTTGGTCTTGATCTAGAGCAAACTGTGGAAGATCATCTTCAAGGCAAGGAGGACTCGGGCAAAGATCGAAGCTTTCGTGGCTGTTGAGCTTGGAAGGGGTCAATTTTGAGAAGATATCACAAAGTCTCGGTGGATCTTGTCGGATCTTGTCAGATCTAGTCAGATTTGAAGGTATAAAGTTTGACTCTTGTAAATCTAACTTTAATTAGTGTTGAAAGGGGTAGATCTATGGTTTATTCTGTTAGAAAATGCTATGCTTGGAATGTTGAGTTGGTCTCTTGAAATCCCAACCTAGGTAGTGGCCTTGAGGTGATTTTTAGGTAACGGACTTGAGGACCTGATTATGGTTGTGTTTTTCGTGTATGAGATGAGTGCATTTTATGGTTAGAAAGTAGTATTTATTATTGAAAATTTTGAAAGAAAAGAGTGAGAGCTGGCCGAACCTCACTTGAAATGTTTTGATGCTTGATTTCGAAATTTTACGATATTTCTTGGCGGGATTTTGCCTAAATAAAAGTGTATTATGTTTATTTATGAGTACATGTTTGAATGGAGTGAAATCTTGAATTTTTAAGGATGAAAAGTTGTGTCTTCACCAATTTTGGGGTAAAAGTGTTATTTGGACTGATTTTGTAAAAATGATAATACCGTGCTTTAAATACTACTGAATCTTACGTCTTGATTTGACCTATATTACAAAATAAATTTGGAAGTGAAGTTTTCTAGTGAATTGTAGTCCTCCGAATCTAGCATCCATACCCATAAGCCTTGCTTAATTTCAACAAGAGTAATCTTAGATATAGTCCGAACAAGAAACCGTAGTAGTGAGGGTTTGGTGATTCTGAGTAGTTGAATTAAGACTTTGAGTTTTAGATATTTTGGCTAGTATCTGATAGCTAAACTTTGGCTCAGGTGGCCAAGACTTTGTCGGGAGTGAACCAACTAACGAAGTTTAGCTTTCTTCTTTGCTCACTCGTTTAAGTGGATCGAGGTGAGTGTCCTAACTCTCTTTTTAAATGAAAATCTTGTCATGGTTTGTAAATGAATGATTTGTGAAATGATTTGCTAGTATTTACCAAGAAATGATTTACCACTATTTCCAAGTAAAATGCTTTTACCAGTGAAATAAATTATGAAGAGTTTGTGAGTGTTTCCTGTATGTTATGTGAATTACATGTTTATGTGATTAATACTTGATGTTACTTGATCTCATAAGTGTTAAATACTTGTTTCTAGGCGAGTGTGTACTTTATCGCACTCGACCTAACTGATAATATACTGTTCAACTGTTTACTTTTCCACTATTTGTATATTATTTGCACATGACTGTAGGCCATGTGTACTTTACCACATTGGCTGAACTTTCCCCCTTCGTTATCGGCCTATTCGAGCCAGAAACGAACTCGGTCGGGTAAGTTGGTACTTAGGGCACTGTACGGTATTCTCGAGTATTACCACTGGGCGTTATAAGGAGGAGTAGGAGGGTGATTGACCGACAAGACGGACTGCAACTGCCATCTGAGGACACTGTATCCTTTAAATACTTGAATTACATGTTTACTGAATTATTGCTTACTGTAAGTTGTTTGCTAAATTAAGTGTTTCTGGAATGATTGTTTAAAGACTCAAATATTTTACAAAATGACAGTTAACTCAAAGGTCCATGAATTTCTTGTTTTACTAGACATTCACTGAGCTTCTAGCTCACCCCAAAATATTTTTTTTTTCTCCCCGCAGGGCTCTAGACGAGGGATAGCATGTGTCGTGATCCTTCTTAGTGTTATTGGCTGGGTTATTTCTTGTACCATTTGTAATCATGGATCGATAGACTTTTGATGTATTTGGGCTTGTAAGATGGAATGGTGGTTGTACCTTAAGTACATTGAACCGTAATTTGAGCTGAGTTGTAAGTTGAAGTTAGTTATGTATTATTTGTGATTTGAATTGGAATGGTTGATTATGTTCACTTTTGAAGTATTATTAGTTATTCTAGTGAGTGAGTCCTGGCGAGAGCTAGTGACCATGATACTCTAGGAGTGCATACAGGAGAGGTGGGTCATCACAGGTGGTATCAGAGCTTAGACTTCAGATCATTGTAGTGTATCCTAGGCTTCAAGTTTAGGATGCCGGACTGTGGGACTGGTTTGAGCGTTAAGTGATATGATTTATGGTAATAGTCTACCTCGAACACTAATTCTAGCTGTGATTGTAGGAATGGAAGGAAATGGAGCACCAGGATTACCTGGGCGACCGTCCTATTATGTTTGGAGACAAGATCTGGCGAGCCATTTCGGCGATTTGTCTCCGATAGGGTGGATAGTCGGTATGATTGTTGGATGACATATTCGTATCCCGACCATGTGGTGTTAGCTATAGTAGATGTGAGGCAGAGGCTGGTCATCGCAAATGTGAGAGCAAATGACAGAATCCGAGAGTTGGAGACTAGGGTGCTCGAGGAGCAAGAACGAACTGATATTTTGTGTGCTCAATTACAAGAAACCAATAATCGTTTGGCCTAAATGGCACAACAATTAGGGGAGAGAGGTGGAGAAGATCGTGGCACTGAGGATCCTAGCGTTGGAAATGAAGTTGAACGTGTTAGAGAACAGGAATCTTTTGATTCTAATTAATCTAGTGATGTATTGCTTTTGACCTCTTGTAAGAGGATGGATTAGAAGCATTAGAATGTTCTACAGGGACTAATGTGTTTTGTTAATGACTTATTTGCTTATGTTTGCTATTCTTGACTGAGTATGTACTCAACTTGATTGTGACTTGTATTTTAGCTTAATGAGTTCTAGTTTGTACTGGATTGGGACATGACTGAGTTTAAACTGTGTTGTGAAAATGTTATGTGCAAAAATGGATTTGTCTCTTTTGTTTTTATGAGTTGTTATTTTTATGTGTACGCTTCAAGTTTATATTGAAGTAATGTATGTCTATATGGATTAGTTGTGAGAATGGAAGTTAGAAGACCACGATGGGGACGTCCACGCAGACAACCCCAAAATCAAGAGGAAGAGAGTGGATCTGTGGCTAACCAAAACACTAGGCCAAGGGCTGAGGCAAATGATCAAGTGGCACAGGTTTTAAATCGTATGACGGATTTATTAGAACATTTAGTGCCTCAACAAGGCCATGGAACTGGACAAGTGAATCAATTTGGAAACCAAGAGATAGGGGAAGATAAGGCTTTAGAAAGATTTCAGAAGTTTTCTCTGCCTAAGTTTTCTAGGGATCCTGACCGATAAAGAGAATTGGTTGGGGAATATAAGAAATATATTTGATGCTGGATTATCCGGAGGAGAGACAAGTGACCTTTGCTGTGTTCCAATTTGAAGGAGCGGCTCGAGCATGGTGGAATGTTATAAGAAACAAGTGGGAAAGGGAACAAACTCCTAGGACTTAGATGAACTTTGTACGAGAATTTAATGAAAAGTTCCTTCCACCACTAGTCCAAGAAAAGAGAGAAGAGGATTTTATAAAACTTCGACAAGGAACCTTAAGTGTGGCCGAATATGAAACCCAATTCGTCAAATTGTCTAGGTTTGCCCCGGAACTAGTGATTAGAGAGCGAAAGCGAATAAGGCGGTTTATTCAAGGACTCAATCTAGAAATTCAAGATGCTTTGGCTGCACTCAAATTGAGACTTTTGATGCTCTTGAGAAAGCCCAAAGGGTCGAGATTACAAAATTCAAGCGAGAGCCTCTTACACACGAAGAGAGATACACCTAGTGGTAGTCACTTTGAATCTTTTAAAGAGGTGTATCACCATTCAAAGTCGGAAAAGGGGCTGATGGAGTGAGACTACCACCCCTTCCTTCTTCTTCTTATAGAGTGGAGCGATTAGAAGGAGCTACATCACATGGAACCCAAACGAGAAGGGTCCAATCAAAGGAAATATCACAAGGAAGTCGAGCCACGGTTTTTCAACCAACTTGTGGATATTGTGGGAAAAACAATCACACTGAGGACAACTGTTGGGTAAAAGGGCGAAAATGTTTGTGGTGTGGGAGTGCCGACCATCAAGTTAGCCACTGCCCAAGGTAGCAACTGCGAGATAGTAGTACTCGCCAAGGAAATGTGAATACTTCTCAACAAGCTGTTGAAGGAGAGGAACGACCACGAGTGCCAGCTAGAGTATATACCCTCTTTGGTCAACAGACTCTAGGGTCGCCTGAGATAGTAGAAGGTAAGAATTTTGAGGACAAAATTGCTTTAAGGGGGGAACGATGTGAGGGCTCAAAAATTTTATTTTTATCAGAAAATGAATGATAATGATAAAAATAATAATATTATGTACTTTTATTCAAATATTAGTGAATTTATGCTTTGAATTATTATTTTCTAATTTAGATGATTTTTCGAGAATTATTTGCTGGTGTGTGGTTTCGGCCAGTTTAAGTGTTGAATTTTTGTTCCGAAGCGTGAATAGTGACCTTAAGATGAAACCGAGCTATGTAGAGAAATTATGGATATATAATTAAGGTTGATCAGTGTCGAAATGAGTCAATACAGTAAAAATTGGACTGTCGCGCACTTCAACGCGACAAAAAGTGGCCTTTTGACCACTTTTCCTTAAAATAAGGAAAAGGGTCACTTTTTGCCTCCTATAAAAGCCTTTCTTTTGCTTCTTGAACCTTCATTTGCAGCTGCATTTTGGAGCACAAGAGAGAGAGAGAGGGCCGAGAGCTAGAGTGAGAGAGAGAGAGAAAAATTCAACATTGCTTCTTCCATTTTTCCTTCCTTCACTTTCTTCAAGCTTCAAAGCTTCCTTCAAGACTTCATCCTTGGCTCATCCTCCTCCATAGCAGCCGAGAGAGAGAGAGAGTGAGGGAAGAGGGAGAGCCGAAGAGAGAGAGAGAGAGAAAAGAGAAGAAAAAGCCTTGGTGAGTTGAGTTGGTCTTGATCTAGAGCAAACTGTGGAAGATCATCTTCAAGGCAAGGAGAACTCGGGCAAAGATCGAAGCTTTCGTGGCTGTTGAGCTTGGAAGTGGTCAATTTTGAGAACATATCACAAAGCCTCGGTGGATCTTGTCGGATCTTGTCAGATCTAGTCAGATCTGAAGGTATAAAGTTTGAATCTTGTAAATCTATCTTTAATTAGTGTTGAAAGGGGTAGATCTATGATTTATTCTGTTAGAAAATGCTATGCTTGGAATGTTGAGTTGGGCTCTTGAAATCCCAACCTAGGTAGCGGCCTTGAGGTGATTTTTAGATAGCGGACTTGAGGACTTGATTATGGTTGTGTTTGTCGTGTATGAGATGAGTGCATTTTATGGTTAGAAAGTAGTATTTATTGTTGAAAATTTCGAAAGAAAAGAGTGAGAGCTGGCCGAACCTTACTTGGAATGTTTTGATGCTTGAGTTCAAAATTTTACGATATTTCTTGGCGGGATTTTGCCTAAATAAAAGTGTATTATGTTTATTTATGAGTACATGTTTGAATGGAGTGAAATCTTGAATTTTTAAGGATGAAAAGTTGTGTCTTCACCAATTTTGGGGTAAAAGTGTTATTTGGACTGATTTTGTAAAAATGATAATACCGTGCTTTAAATACTACTAAATCTTACGTCTTGATTTGACCTATATTACAAAATGAATTTGGAAGTGAAGCTTTCTAGTGAATTGTAGTCCTCCGAGTCTAGCATCCATACCCATAAGCCTTGCTTAATTTCAACAAGAGTAATCTTAGATATGGTCCGAACAAGAAACCGTAGTAGTGAGGGTTTGGTGATTCTGAGTAGTTGAGTTAAGACTTTGAGTTTTAGATATTTTGGCTAGTATCTGATAGCTGAACTTTGGCTCAGGTGGCCAAGACTTTGTCGGGGGTGAACCAACTAACGAAATTTAGCCTTGTTCTTTGCTCACTCGTTTAAGTGGATCGAGGTGAGTGTCCTAACTCTCTTTTTAAATGAAAATCTTGCCATGGTTTGTAAATGAATGATTTGTGAAACGATTTGCTAGTATTTACCAAGAAATGATTTACCATTATTTCCAAGTAAAATACTTTTACCAGTGAAATAAATTATGAAGAGTTTGTGAGTGTTTCCTGTATGTTATGTGGATTACATGCTTATGTGATTAATACTTGATGTTACTTGATCTCATAAGTGTTAAATACTTGTTTCTAGGCGAGTGTGTACTTTATCGCACTCGACCTAACTGATAATATACTGTTCAACTATTTACTTTTCCACTATTTGTCTATTACTTGCGCATGACTGTAGGCCATGTGTACTTTACCACATTGGCTGAACAAGGCCTTTCCCCCTTCGTTATCGGCCTATTCGAGCCAGAAGCGAACTCGGTCGGGTAGGTTGGTACTTAGGGCACTGTACGGTATTCTCGAGTATTACCACTGGGCGTTATAAGGAGGAGTAGGAGGGTGATTGACCGACAAGACGGACTGCAACTGCCATCTGAGGACACTGTATCCTTTAAATACTTGAATTACATGTTTACTGAATTATTGCTTACTGTAAGTTGTTTGCTAAATTAAGTGTTTCTGGAATGATTGTTTAAAGACTCAAATATTTTACAAAGTGACAGTTAACTCAAAGGTCCATGAATTTCTTGTTTTATTGGACATTCACTGAGCTTCTAGCTCACCCCAAAATATTTTTTTTTTCTCCCCGCAGGGGTCGAGACGAGGGATAGCATATGTCGTGATCCTTCTTAGTGTTATTGGCTGGGTTATTTCTTGTACCATTTGTAATCATAGATCGATAGACTTTTGATGTATTTGGTCTTGTAAGATGGAATGGTGGTTGTACCTTAAGTACATTGAACCGTAATTTGAGAACTGAGTTGTAAGTTGAAGTTAGTTATGTATTATTTGTGATTTGAATTGAAATGGTTGATTATGTTCACTTTTGAAGTATTATTAGTTATTCTAGTGAGTGAGTCCTGGCGAGAGCTAGGCAGGCGACCACTGATACTCTAGGGTACGCCCTAAGGAGAGGTGGGTCGTCACATCCACTGCCACGTGTAAAGATGAAATTGATAACTGCTAACAAGATGGAATTGTATAATGTCTATTCAGCGATAGAATTTTTAATGGAGATTGTTGCTTGAGATGGAATTGGATCTCATTTGATGGAGAGCTTGGTTTAAGGGAGGCAATGTTGGTAGAATAAACCAAGCTGTTTAGTATTTGTTTATTTATTTATTAATCTTATTAGAATTAGATTTTTAGTAGTTGTATAATTTAGGAATTTGTGTTTTATTTGGTAATTACTTATGCAAGTGGTTTCTCACCCAACAGGTCTGGTAGATTATAAATAGAACATTAGATAGGGTATTTTCTTAAGGGAGTCCAAGAAGAGTCTGTAAGTTTTAATTGTGGTGAGACTTTCTTCCATTGTTTTGAAATATCAATAATAGTATGTTTATTATTTTATGCTCTTCCTCCTACACATATTTTGAGTGTTTTTTCATCCTTCAATCTATAGTCTCGCATGCATAATTATTATTAGAACCCTAAAATTTGGGTTCTACATTCTTTAATATACGAATACCCTACTACAATTTTTATACCCTTCTATAGCTAAGATTCATCTACCACATACTTTGCACACCCTTTAGGCACCACAGATACTGAGGATCAAACTCTTAAAATTAGGACTGTGATACCACCCTGAAGAATCCAAATCAACAATAATATAAACCCACGGGAAAAATTAAGAGAAACGATATAGAGCAAAGGACTTTCTAAACGAAAACAAGGCTGCGGTCCTTGCACCTAAGAAAAACGACGACCAAAAGCTATTTAATCTAATGCCCTACTGACTTGTTAGAAAACCGAGACTACCGAAGCTACTAACTAAATAAGCCCATATGGCTTGTTTACAAACTGACTAATACTGCTACACCTTGGAATTAAATTCCATGTGGCCTTATCACACTAACTAAACAGATAAAAACTCTTAGCTTGGTAATATTTTTCCTACAATAATGGTCAAAATTTAATAATGGGTTTAGAAAATGTATGCATTAGTTGATCTAATTATTGTTTTGACATGATAGCATATTATTTAATGAGTTAGCTTACATGTACGAGAAACCTAAATAAATGTCTTACAGTGCTTGAAATGAAAGACAAGGTGACGAAAAAACGAGAAACCTAAATGAATGTCTTACGGTGCTTGAAGTCAAAGACAAGGTGACAAAAAAATGTGAAGGTGATTGGAGGAAAGCCATATCTTTTTTGTTGAGGTAATTTCTTGTTATATTTACTTAATTGCCTTTATAGCATTAAACTCTAGGTCATCCTCGATGTCTATAGCCTTGTTCCTAGTTGTTTTAAAATTTATAAAATCTAATTATATATATTGATTATAGACAATAATTAAAATCAGCAAAACTTATGTTTTTGGGTAATTATAGATTTTAAATTTTCTAGTTATTACAAAAATTTATAATTAGAAGTACAAAAGCAACCAACAATATCATGAAAACTGATTCTCCAAAATTAGAATTTATAATCAATTAAAGTAATCAATCAAGAATAAGCCCTATGTCAACTTGCGTGTCAATCCCTTTATTCTTCTTCAAGTTTTTTTTTTTTTGGTTTCCGGAAGATTTGAAAAAGTATATTCTGTGACCAAATTGGTTTTTGAAGTGTCAAAGATATTTTTGTAAAGGTCTTTATGTTGGTCAAAATAATTCGTGAACACTAAATGATAGGTTGCTTATAAATTTATTGTTATTAATCTCCTTCCAAAATTAAGTTCCTCTATTTAGGCAATTTTAATCAAAATATGACTTTCTTTTTAGATTGGATGTTCGATTGATTGATGATGAGAAATGGAATGATGAATGCTTTGATTTGGGATCATTTCTTACATTCTTATCCAAGGGGATTAAAGCGCCAAGACATCATGAAGATTCCTTCCTTTAAATAATTGGAGATGTACATCTTGCTCCAAGTTGAAGAGTCCAAACCGGGCTAGGGTTTGAAAACTTCAAGCTGCCGTTTGGGTTAGATTAGTGAATAAGGGCATAATTGTCCATTTTCCATTATTTCCCGTTGCTTTCTAACTTTATTTTCAGACCAGCTTTGGTGTGTAATGCTGGCCAAATTTATTGTGTTTATTTGAGTCAATTTAGTTGTTTTAGATATTTCCTAAAAGATAGAGCCATGTTAGCCTATTCTAGTTAGGTTAGGTTTTTAGTAATTAGAGTCCAAGTTTAAGCAGGATTTGAGAGTCTTTTGTAAGGCTATAAATAAGCCTACAAACCATCAATTTTTATTGAAGCAAGTTATATCAAATTTTGTGAGTTTTCACTTTCTCTTTCTAAGAGAGCCTTTCTTGAATACTTGAGAGTTGTCTTGAGTTATTCAACTTGAACTTATCAATCAAGTAATCACATTGATTGTGGCGTTCTTCTACCTACAACGTTGGTTCGCTAGATTGTTGGTTCGTGGGTCAAGGTTAAGTCCAAGGTTCGCCAACCAGGGGTTTAGAGGGGTCAATTGTTCCGCCATCCAACTTGAATTTCGTCTAGGTCCTACATCGATTCATATCAATTGACTTAAATTTCAAAATTCTCTTGAAGTTCCTTTTCACCTTTTGTGTCCAAATTCATTTTTTATCTTGAAAAACTATATGGCTCCATTTGAATAGAAGGAAAGTTGTGTAGGAATGTGAAGCAAAGGAAAATAAGGTAAAAGAAAATGAAATAATTTTTTCATACATATTTGATTACTAGGGAAAATATTGAAAGGATGTAGGTGTTGGAGAAATACCGCTGAGAAATATTAACAATAATAGCAGGAATAACAAGGAAAATAATAACACACTTAAGTCATGCTAAATAACACTGTCCTAAGAAACTATTTCAGGATATTGAAACGTTTACCCAAAATTAAACAAGCCTTCTTCTTTATTCTGAAGAAGGAAAATTATCAGCAAATTTATCAGTATATCCAGCAGAGAACGAGAGAGAAGGAAAGTAGAGATAGAGTAGGAGAAGAGAGAACAGAAGGAAGGTGTGTCTGTTAATGGGAAGGAAGACTGGTATTTATAGGAAAAGTTTCAGTAAAAGAGCCGCTAGGCTTTTAAGTGTTCTACAGAGAAAAAGAAAATGTTTTTATCTCATAAAGGTAACGATTCAATCTAATAAAAGCATTGCATGATTCTAGGAAGGAAACGTTAGGAAAGTAATCTGAAGATTTAATCTCCTTAATAAAACCATTGCAAGATTTTAGGAATCCTGCAGTTAATCTTGTTAATAAAGCTGTTGCACGATTTTAGGAAAGATATTAATCTGCATAATTATTTTGCAGTCTAACGTTTCAGTTAAAATAATTATTTTTCTAGGCAAAAACAAAACCAAATTGGGCCGTGTTTAACCCATGCACCGAGGGGCAAATCTGACCGTTTGAACTAGATCAGCCCAACTCAACTTCCCCTGATATGTGCGAGCCCATGCTAACTCTCAACTCATCACAGGCCCAATGAAAAGTTAGACAATATAAAGTGCTTAAAGATCTCCTTGGTTTTCCAATATGGGACAAAATCTTTTGAAAGACATATATTTACAACAATCTCCCACTTATTTCAAAAGATTTTGGACAGACGAGTAAAAGAGGAAAGAAAATTTGCTGGATATATTTGGGATCAACGTAATCAGTTTGGTGTCTTTTGGACTATGAACCAAACTTAGAATGATAAGATATGTCCTAAAGAATTATTGGTGAAATATGAATTTCTATGAACCAATAATTCTTATTATATGACAGAGATCTTACCAATCATATTGTAACCCACAATTTGCTGTTCAATACAGTTTTACGCATTTAGGCCGTGAGCTTGCGTGGTTGTTCATGAGAGCTCTAAAGATTTGGCCAAAAAATCTTATAAGAATGGCTCCACTCCACTCTCATATAGGTAAATTTATCAAGTGTATACTGCTCAAAATACACCTCCCTAAAGGGATATAAATTCATTAAGAGTATTTAAACTCAACCTTACAAATACTAGCAGTCAAAGCACTTATCTCAGAAGGGACTTTAAATTTCAAGTGCTTTACCATTAATATCGACTTGTTATTACCCATATGAACCTACTTCATGGGATTACCAATCACATAGGTTGGGTTACCATCTTTATTGACAACCGTTGGCCTAAGTCCCATCTCTCTAATAGTTTGAAGAATTAATTTTCTTCCTATAGGTTTAGTCAGAGGATCGGCCAAATTCAAATCTGACTTCACAAAATCAATGGAAATAATTGCATCTCTAAGCAGCTTGTTTACAACATTATGTCTCAATCTCATGTGTCGATTTTTACAATTATAAGATTTATTTTTAGCAATAGCAATAGTCGCTTGAAAAGCACAGTGTATGGATACTGGAGACAACATATCATTAGTTGAAGGAATATTAGCTAAGAAATTCCTTAGCCAATCAGCCTCAAAACCAGTCAACTCCAGAGTTATAAACTCTGATTCTATAGTTAATCTAGCAATGATTGTCTGTCTGGTTGATTTCCAAACTACTACACCACCACTAAGGGTGAACACATAACCACTAGTGGATTTTGTATCATTTGAATCAAAGATCCAATTAGTATCACTATAGCCCTCTAATACAGTGGGAAATCCACTATACAGGATACCAAAATTTATGGTACTTCTCAAATATTAGTCTGACTAATGCAAACCAATGCTCACGATTGGGATTGTGAGTATATCTACTCAATCTATATACAACATAAGCTATATCAGGTCTAGTAAATTTCATCAAATGCATCAGACTCCTAATAATCTGAGCATATTTAAATTGAGCAATTGGGTCACCATTATTTCTCTTTAATTGAGTGTTAGCATTATAAGGAGTGCTTACAGGTGTCACATCATAATTTTTAAAATTCTTAAGAAGTCTCGCTGTATAATGTTCTTGTGACAACATTATACCATCATTTCTCCTTATGATTTTAACACCCAATATCATTTTTGCTTCACCTAAATCTTTCATATCAAAACTAGATGATAAAAAATGCTTGGTACTATTGACAATACTTAAATTTGTACCAAATATAAGCATGTCATCTACATACAAACTACTTATCACATATTCATTGTCTACAACTTTAATATATACACATTTATCCACTTCTACAGATAAAAATCCGTCATTTATCAATACTTGATCAAATTTCTCATACCACTGTTTAGGAGCTTGTTTTAGGCCATAAAATGATTTAGTTAATTTGCAAACCTTTTTTTCTTGTCCAGATACAGTATATCCCTCAGGTTGAAACATATAAATTTCTTCTTCCAAATCACCATTTAAAAAAGTTGTTTTGACATCCATTTGATGTACAAAAAGTTTATGAATAGAAGCTAAAGCAAATAAAATATGAATAGAAGAAATTCTTGTTACTAGTGCAAATGTGTCAAAATAGTCAATCTTTTATTTTTGAGAAAATCCTTCATCTACTAAACGGGCTTTGTATTTATCTATAGAGGCATCAGGATTATATTTCCTTTTAAAAATTCATTTGCAACCAATAGGTTTCACACCAGGAGGTAAATCTACTGAAATCCAAGTTTTATTTTTCATAATAGAATCAATTTCAGCTTTGATTGCTTCTTTCCAAAATTTATAATCAGAAGAAGAAATAGCATCAGAATATGTTAAAGGGTCATTGTCAACAAGAAAAGTTTGAAAATCATTTCCAAATGAAAATTCTTTTCTTGGCCTTTTACTTCTTCTTAATTCCTCATTAGAGATTATCTCTTTATTTATTTCTACAGGTGCATGAGAAATTTTACTAGATAGTGGGAAAATGTGTTCAAAGAATTCAGCATTTTTTATCTCAATAATTGTATTACGATCAAGCACGTCACTTCTTAAAACAAGAAATCTATGTGCAGCACAATGTTTAGCATATCCAATAAACATATAATTAGAATTTTAGAAACTTACTTTTCTTTTCTTAGGTTCAGGCAATAAAACTTTAGTAAGACATCCCCACACTTTTAAATATTTCAGATTTGGTTTATAATTTTTCCATAATTCATAAGGTGTTTTGCCAGTTCTTTTATGAGGAATTCTATTTTGTAAGTGACATGCAGATAATATAGCTTCTCCCCATAAATTATCAAGAGCATGTGAACAAACTAACATGGAATTCATCATTTCTTTTAGTGTTCTATTTTTCCATTCAACTACCCCATTAGATTCTGGTGAATAAGGTGGTGTCACTTCATATATTATGCCTTCTTGTTCACAAAAATTATCTAAAGATAAATATTCACCTCCTCTATTAGATCTAATTCTTTTTATCTTCTTATTAAGTTGATTTTCTACTTCAGACTTATAAGATAAAAGGCATTATAAGTATCATCTTTATTTCTAAGTAAATAAAGTTTAGTTAGAATAATCATCTATAAAAGTAACATAATAGTTTTTTACCACCTCTAGTTATGGTTTGTTTTAAATCACCTAAATCTGTGTGAATTAAACTTAACAATTCAGTTTCTCTTTGAATAGTTACACAACTTTTCTTTGTTATTTTACTTTCTACACATATTTCACATTTGTCCATGTTGTCATTATTAACACCAGAAAGTAAACCAAGTGATTGCATTTTCTTTATATAACTTACATTCACATGTCCTAATCTTGTATGCTATAAAGAAATTGAATCAACAATATAAGTAGAAGAAGAAACATTCTCACTGATCACATTGGAAACGTTAAGTACAAAGAGTTCCTGGTTGCAATAGCCTTTCCCTAAAAACACATTATTTCCGGTCATTACATTCATATCAGATTTGAATGACACTTTCACCCCAACTTTTCCTAACAAAACTATAGAAACCAGATTTGCCCGAATATTGGGCACATGCAGCACATAGTATGGGCTAAAGTTTTTCCTGAAGTGAGTTTCAAGAACACTTTGCCCTTTCCAAGGACTTTAGTAGTCTGTGAATCTCCAAGGTAGACCACCTCTTCCTCATCCCCTATTGGAGTATAGGAGGAAAATGCTTCTTGATTTGCACATATGTGTCAAGTAGCTCTAGAGTCTACCACCCACTCTTTCACATTGGTTGCAATGTTTGCTTATGAGATGACTGCAGCAATTATTTCATCTCCTTCGACTAAATTAGCCTTAGGAGGATTACCAGTTGCTTTGTCACATTTATTATATCTGCATTGAGCAGCATGGTGTCTTGATTTTTCACAACTATAGCAATTGCCTTTCCTTTTAAAATTGGGATTCTCTGGTTTGTAGTTGGGATTCCTAGATTTGTTACTTTGAGACTTATTGGCGTACCTTTTATTGTTGCTTTGTACTAGATTTGCTTTGAAGGCCATTTCCTTTGTTTTGGCAACTCTTAACTCCCTTTTGTTTGAATCCTCAATCGAGGATGTGCTTCACGAGTACATCCATGGTGTAGCTTTTCTCCTTGTGCTTTAGGTTGATTTTATAATCAGTTCACTCGGGTAGCTTTTCAATCAGCATACCTGCAGCAAACTTCTCAGAGCTTGATGTCTTCATTTTTCAAGTCTTCTAGCAGCATTTGATACTCCGTAATTTGATTTTTCATCTCCTTGTCATTAGTCATTTGCCATTGGTTTTATTTTCCAATGATGAATTTTTGCTTAGTTGCATCTTCGGTAGTGAACTTTGTTACCAAGGCTTCCCAAATTGCCTTGACTTCTTTGCTGCTATAGTAGACATCAAATAATTCATTAGAGAGGGTTGTAGAATAGTGTGTCGACATATTTTATTGGCATATTGCCATGCTTCTTGGGTCTTGGTATCTATAGTTGCAGAAGGTTGGGATTCAATAAGTGCATGGGCTACTCCATGGATGTCGAGAAGAGAGTGCACACGTTCTTGCCATCTTTTGAAATTTTCATTGGCGAAAATTTCAATTTTGGATACGTCCGGAAACGGCTTGGAGAATGGCAGGGCGACTGCAATTGATGAGGTTGATTGTTGCGGGGTGTTAACATTGTCGGTGGCCATAGTTTCTTAGATTGTTGGAAAAATACCGCCAAGCAATATTAACAATAATAGCAAGAATAAAAAGGAAAATAATAACACACTTGAGTCGTGCTACATAGGACTGTTCTAAGAAACTATATCAGGATATTGAAATGTTTCCCCATGATTAAACAAGCCTTCTTCTTTATTCTAAAGAAGGAAGATTATCAGCAAATTTATCAGTATATCCAGCAGAGAACGAGAGAGAAGGAAAGTAGAGATAGAGTAGGAGAAGAAAGAACAGAAGGAAGGTGTGTCTGCTAATGGGAAGAAATATAGGTATTGATAGGAAAAATTTCAGCAAAAGAGCCGTTAGACTTTTAAGTGTTCTGCAGAGAAAAAAGAAACGTTTTTATCTCATAAAGGTAACGATTCAATCTAATAAAAGCATTGCATGATTCTAGGAAGGAAATGTTAGGAAAGTAATCTGAAAATTTAATCTCTTTAATAAAACCGTTGCACGATTTTAGGAAAGAATCCTCAGTTAATCTTCTTAATAAAGCCGTTGCACGATTTTAGGAAAGATATTAATCATAATGTTTCAGTTAAAAATAATTATTTTGCAGTCTAACGTTTCAGTTAAAGTAATTATTTTTCCTGGCAAAAACAAAACCAAACTAGGCCGTGTTTAACCCACTCGCAGGGGAGCAAATATGACCGTTTGAACTGGATCAGCCCAACTCAACTTCCCCTCATGCGCGTGAGCCCATGCTAACTCTCAACTCATCGCAGGCCCAATGAAGAGTTAGACAATATAAAGTGCTTAAAGATCTCCTTAGTTTTCCAATGTAGGACAAAATCTTTTGAAATACATATATCTACAACAGTAGGAAGTTAATTATGGATAGTAGCAATTATTAAAACTTTTGTGAGTAACTAATTATTTTTCTTCAAAATCATACAAATTTTACAAGATACAAATGCAGGAAAGTGTAGGAAAATTCAAGAAATTTTCTTAACATTTCTCGAACTAAACATGCACAAAGAAAAAATAACTAACTTTTTTTTTTCATTTTTCCACACTTTTCCCTACAAAAAAACACTATCTGTATCTTTGCAATCATTCAAGATTCTTTCCAAGATTTGTTGCTAATGGCTTGCTAGTTCAAATGGCTATTCCGCTCAGAATGCTTTACAAAAGGGGGAAATCACCAATTTAGTCCATAAATTTTTTTCACTTATGCCAATTTAGTCCCCAGATTTCTTTTACCTGAAATTAGTCCCTTAACTAAAATATTCTGGCCAATTGAGGACCTTCGTGGCAGGATCCCCTAAAATATCTTTTCCTTTAGCCAAACGAATAAGCATTTGGTTGCATTTTAGGAAGCTCATGCCAGAATCTGTGTCTAAACTAATTAAATTGAATAAATCAAAACGAAGTTGGGGAAAAGGTGAGCGGGAGAACAGCAAAGAAAATTAGAGTGAAGAAAAAGATACCATATGTATGCCACATGGACATGACAACTGTTGCATCAAGTCCCCTCCTCTTGTCTTTGGTGTTGGTATAGTTGGTAAATTGAAATGGAATTAAATCTTGTTAAGAGTCAAAACTTTGGACAAAGAAATTGTTTAGTAACAGGTGACGAACCTGTGTAATATTAAATATTAAAAATCCCAATTACCACCACAATTAATTACAGAATAATTCTGAGTACTGGAGCAGGGATTTCGAATGTGCAATGGGTTACTGGCTTCACCCTGATTCCAAGGAGTATGCTAAACTCAATATACCAGAATTATCTCTAAAAAAATATTAACCTGTAGTAGTGGCAAGTAGGGTCGTCTCCTCAGGGAACGGTAGGAAATTGTTTCTTTCTAAGTCACGAGAAAATGGGGGGTTTGGATGGGATAGAACTAGAAATAAAATAAACAAAATTAGAAAATGAAAATGAAAATACCAATTAAATAAATCACCAGAGAAGAAGTAGAGAATAATTCAATAGAAATAGCAAGTAATAAAATTCTACCCAAAGGCTCAACTTCTCAGGCACAGTCCAATCAAATAATCATTGATGCAGAAATATTTCATTCATTTGTCACTAGATTAGTTATAGCTACCAACAAACTCTGACAGCCAACTTTTCCTTACTTTTTTGACAGCCAATGTACGACCGTTGACTGCTTCTCTAACCAGCAAACAACCCTAGGAGTTTAATTACCCAATTGCATTAAAAACTAGAAAAACCCAACCCTAACTAATGAACACGCTAAGAGGGTTCATTTAAGTTAGATCTTACATTTCCCCAACGTAAAACCAATTATGGTGGTCACCACTAATTATTAACCAAATGAACAATTACGGATTCAATTTAGTTAATTTGACAGTAGGCTATTAGGTTAAATTAAATATTTGGCCGTTGACATTCAATTAACAAAATAACCCCAAACAGTTAATCTAGGAAACGTATGAATAGCAACGAATTAAAAGAAATGATAAAGATTAGATTAGGTCTCACAAATAGTATGAACTGTGCCTTCGAGTTGCCCTTTGAGTAGATGAGGAATTTATCCGCTCCTCATCATGGCCATCCCACATGATTTGATTGATTTAATTCGTATGCTCATGACCACGTTGGAATTTGGATGTTAATATGATTGGAATTGCAGATGAGACAACGACCAAGAAATTCGAGTAAGAGATGAACAAAAGACTAATGGAAAATAGAAAAAATAATAAGAAGAAGAGACGGAACTCTTTTGCCTCTTTTGTTTGCTTTGCACATGAACTACTACTACAAAAAGCACTAGTCTCCCGAAGGAAGACTAAGAAAAATAACGAAACAAAAACTTCCTAAAACCTATCAATCTAAGTCTACGAAGAAGAAAAAGCAATGGAACGAAAGATGCCTAAATCCTCCAAAAACAAGTCTGCCGCCCCTTTGCCCTTTTTTTTTTCCTATTTATAATAGCCAATCATTAATTGTAATAAGAATCCTATTATAATTAGGATACTAACCAAATAAGTCTAACAATTAGGAAAGGAAATCAAATATATTCCTAAAATTAGCTTCATATTCCTCCAAAGACGTCAGTTTGTTTTGTCACCAAGGATTTCATGTGGGGCCCATTCCAGTACAATTTGATTCCATCTTTAACAGTAGAGTAGAGCGTGCCTGCACCTTATCAACCAAGGTCTTTTGGAATTTCCATTTCATTCCGCTTTTAACTCCCATTTACTTCCAATGACCTAAATTAGTGCCAAAAACCAAATATGAGTAGAATCAAGCAATTAACACAATATTTTTGGCATAATAAAAGGGAAATCTCCATAAATTATGTGCATAATTAAGGACTTAACAAATTTTCCCACACCTAAACAATGGTTGCCCTCAAGCATTCACTAGACCAAACTCAGAATCAAGACGACAAATGTAGAATAGCATAATAGACTAGCACAAATACTCCACATTTTCTTGACAATCTCATCAAATTTAGGATGTTCAAAACTTGACAATCCTCACGGGGCTAATAGTGTATGCACTCAGCACTCAAGATGTTTAAAAAGGGGATATATACGCTCAAATCAACACCATAGAATGACATTGCCATAATCTTGCTAATCTATCACATCTCCACCACTGAATATGAATTCAAATGCAATAATCAAAAGGTCTTTAACAAGGGTTATAATGGGTTTAGGGTAAAGGTTGGACAAAAAAGGTAATTTAGGTTGCATACATCAAAGAGAATACCTAAACGTCCTTAGCGTGAATTTGAAATATTATTTTCATTCACATAGTTAGCTCTTAAGCACGACAACGACTCCCAAGCATAGCAAGCGCATACAAAACAAGGGGATTGACCCCCTATCAAAACACAGTATTTATTCACAAGAGTGCTTCACACACATTTTTTTTTTTGTTCTTTTCTCTTTTTTTTTTTTTTTTGGGTTTTTTTTGGCAACAAGACATTGATAACATACGAATATAAAAGCACTTGCTAGCTACAGATATAATCAACTTCCTTGACTTGTGATATCATCATGTAAAAGAACATTAAGTTATTCCTTTAACATAGGGTTCAAACAAAGGGGTTTCAAACAAAGAGGTTAAAGGGTGATAAAATGTGTTGTTAAACAAAGAAAAAGTTTAAGGCCCAAACTAGGTCGACTATGGGAAAACATAATTAGGATAGGTTTTAGAAAGCTAAAAAGGGTTAAACCTAACTGCCCTTATCATTTTCATGCATCAAATTCAATAATGTGACCTCAACATATATATCATAGCAAGTTCTAGAATGATCTAACTATGTGTGATAATTACACTCACAAACGATGAAGAACAAAATTTGAATAATAAGATATCTAAGCTCAAAACTCACAAATGGTTATGTATCATGTCAAGAACATCCCTCTTTCAAATCAATTGCAAGTAAATAGAATCTTCATGCTAATGCCATTACCAAACACCTCATGAACTCCTCCATAATTGAAATTTTGTCCATGACCAAATGGTAGAGTATTGTAAGCCATAAATCAACAACAAATCAAAGAAAATGTATCCAAAAAAATACCAAAAACTAATTCAAAAAAGAAACAAATTAACCAAACACCGTTCCTCGGCAATGGCGTCAAAAATTGATAGGTGCCGAACCTGTGTAATATTAAATATTAAAAATCCCAATTACCACCACAATTAATTACAGAATAATTCTGAGTACTGGAGCAGGGATTTCGAATGTGCAATGGGTTACTGGCTTCACCCTGATTCCAAGGAGTATGCTAAACTCGATATACCAGAATTATCTCTAAGAAAATATTAACCTGTAGTAGTGGCAAGTAGGGTCTTCTCCTCAGGGAACGGTAGGAAATTGTTTCTTTCTAAGTCACGGGAAAATGAGGGGTTTGGATGGGATAGAACTAGAAATAAAATAAACAAAATTAGAAAACGAAAATGAAAATACCAATTAAATAAGTCACCAGAGAACAAGCAGAGAATAATTCAATAGAAATAGCAAGTAATAAAATTCTACCCAAAGGCTCAACTTCTCAGGCACAGTCCAATCAAATGATCATTGATGCAGAAATATTTCATTCATTTGTCACTAGGTTAGTTATAGCTACCAACAAACCCCGATTTTTCCCAATTTGAAAATATTAAATAATGTTAATTATAGTTATTTTGGTTTGCCAAGGTGTTTATATGGTTTGTTTTACTTTTCAAAGTGTTGGTTTTAACTAGCTTGTTTTACAAAGTTTGAAGCCCTAATTTGATTAAAATCCTAGTTTGCTTTGAAAACCCTAAATTGGGATAAAACCCTAATATGTATATGCAAAACCCTAGTTTGGATTTGTAAAACCCTAGTTTTGAAAATACATTTAAGTTTTATGTCCAACGACAAGTTTGTTATTTCTTAATTTTACGTGTGTTAATGCATGATTAAGAAGGATGATTAAGACGATCGATGTCGATTCCTAGGTGATTAGTGGCTTTAGTAGGTGTAATTAAGTTTGATGGACTAAGTTGATAGGAAAGAAAATTACTTGGGCAAGGGTGGAAGTTAACCTAAGTTGGTAGGTTAATTAGCATTACACTTTTGACCAATTCTGACCAAACACTAAATATCTAGTTGATGACATCTCTTGGTCATTCTAGAGCTTGGGAGAGCCGGCCAAGCCAAGGGAAAAACAAAGAGGAAAAACCGTGAGAAAAAGGGAAGAAAGAAAGGAAAGAAAAGAGAGAAAAAAGAGAGGAAAAGAAGAAAAACTTGGGAACTCTTGCAAGGTTTAATCATTCAATCTTGATTTGGAGCTAGGAGGTGAAGCTTGCACCAAGAACACAAGCTAGCAAGGTTTTCTTCTATCTTTTCTTCTATTTTTACAAGCTGGAATTTCGACTAAGTTGATGAAGTTGTTGGATTTTGTTGTTGTTTTGACTTGATTGAGGATCATGTTTAGCTTCTTAGATGAATATATGGGTTAGATTGTTGAATTTTCTTGTGTAAAGCTGCAGCCAAGAAGAAATCATTAGGGTTGAATTTCTGTCCATTTTTTCGTCTGAATTTGCTTGATATTTTCGAAGATGATGGGGATAGAATTAGCTTTAGCACAAAGCATGAAAGTTGTAGAGAGTTGAGTGAGGATTCTACCTGTAAATTTTCAGGTGAATCGGAGCACTGTATCATGTGAAAATACTAAAATGCCCCTGACGCCCTGTTTCTGTCCCAATCGTTATTTTTGCTGCTGTAATGGGCCATTTTGACAGGGAAGATGACTGTTTTTGTTTTTTAGGTCTCCCTAGTATTGTAGCCTTATATGTTAGCTTTCTAATGGCTTTGGAATCGCTTGATTTGGAGCTGTGAGTGTCGAGTTATGGCTATTTGAAGCTGTCCTACTTAAATCTCTGCGATAGGGTAGAAAGCCATTGTTTTGATTATTTTCGACCTAGTTCGGGATGGAATTGGATTTCAACTTCTTCATGAAATTGTAGAGGGTAATGTGGAACATGTAAGGGTTGCATTTGCATGATTGTTATTGCATTCCAGTCATTGGATTTGCATGTGCGTGTTTTGGTTGGAACGTGATGCATTTGGGCAGAAACAGAAAATCAGGATTGACTGGACAGCCTCTTTGACACCATTTTACGTGTTGATCCTTTGTGATTTGGCTTTTGGCCAAAACATGAAAGTTATAACCTTTCATTCTATCTTTCCAACGCATCTTGAATTTCTTAATTTCGATTTATGAGCGCTGAGTTATGATCGTTGGAATCTAGCCTGTCGGAAATTCTGACATTAAAATTTCTGGGACTGTTTCCACATTTTTGACCTAGAACGAGTGAATCTGGGCAGAAGTTGTCTTCATGAAAGTTGTAGCTTGTTCTCTCAGCTTCGAAACGGCACCTCGTGCACTTCAATCCGACACTTGTACCATTAGTTATGATTAAAATGGCAAATGGTGTCAAATCTGCCTTTCACACCTTTTAGTGTGTGTTTCCGCCTTCGCTCCGTCCGTTTTGGTCTAACGCCATGCATGTGCTCCTATTGCTATTTTCAATGTTTATAAGTATTTTTCAAGAGTTTTAGTTCTTTGAGTACGCGTCATTTTGCATGTGCAAATGGATTTTCTTAACTCAGTGATTTGGACAGACGTGTTTGATCTTCTAAATTTTCCTCGCTTGTTCCCAACTGTTGGTGAGTGTTCCTTGCATGTTTGTGAATAAATTGCTTTGTTGACGTGTTTAAGTGCTTTTAATAATTATGTGAAGGCGAGTGTGTACTTTATCGGCCTACTTTTATTCTTGTTCAAGTGTGCTTTTCCATTGTTTGTATATTATTTGCGATGATAGGCCATGTGCACTAGGCTGAACGACCTATTGATCCGAAGCGGACTTGGGTAGGTTGATAACCTAGGGCACCGCACGGTATACTCGAGTATTACCACTAGGAGTTATAAGGAGTAGGGGTTGAGTATTGAACAAGACTGGAATCCTTTCACGTGGTATTTTAATTTATGTGTTTATACATTTTATGCTTCTAAACTGAATTACATTAACCTACTGAGTGCTTAACTAATATATTTTGCTCCACTGTTACTGTGTGATTTGTGTGATGTTAGGATCGCTCACTGGGCTTGTAGCTCATCCCTTTCAACTTTGTTTTTCTTTAGCAGGATTTGAGATCGAGAGCTTCCAAGGGTTACACTAGGTCGATTGGTTTGGAGACCTAATCTTGTATTTTGATGTAGCCCTTGTATTTTGAATTGTACTAATGGAATTTTGGATGGATAAACTTTTGTATCTGTAATTATAGTTCGGGACGTTTGTGATTCGTTAAGGAAACTTTGGGGTTTAAATGTTACAGTTGATTTGAGGACATCGATGTATTTTGTTATTTGCATTTGAACTTGTGTCACACAAGATACGACCGTTGGCTTCTCTAACAAACCATAGGAGTTTAATTACCCAATTACATTAAAAGCTAGAAAAACCCAACCCTAACCAATGAACATGCTAAGAGGGTTCATTTAAGCTAGATCTTACGTTTCCCCAACATAAAACCAATTATGGTGGTTGCCACTAATTATTAACCAAATGAACAATTACGGATTCAATTTAGTTAATTTGACAGTAGGCTATTAGGTTAAATTAAATATTCTGCCGTTGACATTTAATTAACAAAATAACCCCAAACAGTTAATCCAGGAAACGTATGAATAGCAACGAATTAAAAGAAATGATAAAGATTAGATTAGATCTCACAAACAGTATGAACTGCGCCTTTGAGTTGCCCTTTGAGTAGATGAGGAATTTATCCGCTCCTCATCATGACCATCCCACGTGATTTGATTGATTTAATTCGTATGCTCATGACCACGTTGGAATTTGGATGTTAATATGATTGGAATTGCAGATGAGACAACGACCAAGAAATTCGAGTAAGAGATGAACAAAAGACTAATGGAAAATAGAAAAAATAATAAGAAGAAGAGACGGAACTCTTTTGCCTCTTTTGTTTGCTTTGCACATGAACTACTACTACGAAAAGCACTAGTCTCCCGAAGGAAAACTAAGAAAAATAACGAAACAAAAATTTCCTAGAACCTATCAATCTAAGTCTACGAAGAAGAAAAAGCAATGAAACGAAAGATGCCTAAATCCTCCAAAAACAAGTCTGCCGCCCCTTTGCCCTTTTTTTTCCTATTTATAATAGCCAATCACTAATTGTAATAAAAATCCTATTATAATTAGGATACTAACAAATAAGCCTAACAATTAGGAAAGGAAATCAAATATATTCCTAAAAATTAGCTTCATATTCCTCCAAAGACGTCAGTTTGTTTTGTCAACAAGGATTTCATATGGGGCCCATTCCAGTACAATTTGATTCCATCTTTAACAGCAGAGTAGAGCGTGCCTGCGCCTTATCAACCAAGGTCTTTTGGAATTTCCATTTAATTGTGCTTTTAATTCCCATTTACTTCCAATGACCTAAATCAGTGCAAAAAACCAAATATGAGTAGAATCAAGCAATTAACACAATATTTTTGGCATAATAAAAGGGAAATCTCCATAAATTATGTGCATAATTAAGGACTTAACATTTAGCATTATGTCCATTAAAGAAACTAAATAACCTCTTGATGACCATTTACATGATGAAATAGTTTTGGCATTTTAAAGGAGGCTAATGCAGTCTCTTGATGGTCAATGAAGTAAGGAAATTGTGACTCTTGAGTTTTGGTGTCCTTTGAATTATCTCTTCCTATATAAATAACAAGCTTCTAACATAACAAAAGTACTTAGCCATTTGATCCGTCCCGAGTAAAAGATCTTTTGATTTTGCTATCAAAAGTCCTTCATTCTTGTTGTATCCTAGATGTATATTACCTAAGCCTAGAAGCAAACTACTAAGTGTAGTGGGGGTAATAAACACCATAAGGATAGCACATATACACACCTCAAGAATCATTGACAAACCCCTATCTTTTGTAAAATTTGTTAGTGAAATTTTTTAAGTGCAATAGAGGTTTCAAAAGAAAATGTTCTCAAAACCATAAGTCAAAATGTTACCAAACTTGATAGGCTTGATGGAACGGAAACCAATTTTAATCGATGGAAGGACGGAATGTTGTTCCTTTTCACTACCCTCAAAGTGGCCTATGTGCTTGACCCAAATTTTCAGCCAATGCCAAAGGACAGTGATTCTGACGAGTTAAAGGCACAGAGGCATAAGCGAGAAGATGACGATGTGTAAAGGCCATATCATGGACAATTTCTCGAATAGGCTCTATGACATGTACACATCCATGAAGTCATCAAGGGAGATTTGGACTGGTCTCGAGTACAAGTATACTACTCAAAAGTAATGTGTAGACAAATTTCTTATTAAATAGTATTTTAATTTTTTTTATTACTGAGGGTTTTTCTGTTCTTAATCATGTGCATGATCTACATGTTTTGGTTTCAAAAACTTAAATATCTAGGTGTTGAGATTTCTAAATCGTTTCAAGTGGGGGTGATCATATCAAAGTTGCCTTCTAGTTGGAATGATTATAAAAAGAAACTTCTACACACAATTGAATCATTCTCGATGGACCAAATTTTGAAACATCTATGTATAGAAGAAGATGCTAAGTTTCATCAAAATAAAGAATTGGAATCTAGTCCTAAGGTGAACTATATGGATGAAAGGAACAATCACAGCAATGGTCAAGGGTCTAAGAAGAGAAAATCTTGTGGACAAAATACTACAGGCGCAAAGGACAAAAAGAAGAACCAGATGTGTTACAACTATGGCAAAATGGGGCATTACAAGAAGGATTGCAACCAAAATAAAAAATAAAAAAGAATAATGCCCAAGCAAGTTTTGTTGAAAACAAAGATATTGCAGAAATTGTCATAATGGTGTCTGAATGGAGGATATCTATGATCTTCGAATTGAATGTAACTTTATTTTCGGTCAATTTAAGTGATTGGTGGTACGATTTCAATACAACTGTACATGTATGCAATGGCAAATCCATGTTCAAGACCTATGAAGATGCTCTTAAAGGACAAGTAGTTGTGATGGGCAATCATGGCACAGCTAAGTTGCATGAGAAAAGGGTTTTGAATTTACAATTCACTTCCAACAAGAAATTAGTGCTCACTAATGTACTACATGTTTTGGACATGAGGAAAAATCTTGTATCAGCTGATAGGTTTAATAAAAGTGGTCTTAAAGTTGTGCTTGAATCTAACAAAATAATCTTATCCAAAAATGGTGTGTTTGTAGGACAAGGTTATTCATGTGATGGAATGTTCAAATTAAGTATTAATAAAGTTTCAGTTTCTGCTTATATAGTTGATTCTTCTTATTCTTTATGGCATGGAAGATTAGGACATGCTAATAGTAAAACTCTTTGTTTTATGTCCAAATATGGCCTAATTGAATATGGTGATAAAGAAGAAAAGAAATGTGAAACTTGTGTTGAAACAAAAATGATAAAGTTGCCATTTCCTAAGACTGAAAGAAATACAAATTTGCTTGAACTTGTTCACTCTGATGTATGTGAATTAAATGATTTTCTAACAAGAGGTGGCAATAGATATTTTATTATTTTTATTGATTATTGTTCAAGATTTGTTCATGTCTATCTTATGAAAAGCAAAGATGAGAGTTTTAACATGTTCAAATCTTACAATCACTTGTTGAAAACCAATTAGAAAAGCAAATTAAAATATTGAGAAGTGATAGAGGAGGTGAATTTTCCCTAGTGAATTCTTAATATTTTGTGAACAAAATGGAATTATACACCAAACAAGTGCACCTTATACTCCGTAACAAAATGGTTTGGTTGAAAGAAAAAAAGAATTTTAGAAGACATGGTTAATTCTATGTTGCTAAGTTTTGAATTGTCAAACAACTTGTGATGTGAAGCATTGTTGACTGCATGTCATATGATGTGTGGAGAGGGAGAAAACCAAACCTAAGTTATCTTAGAGTTTGGGAACTTACTATGGGATCCTAGATAATAAAAGAGCTAAATTGTAGGTTATGCAAAAAATTCTAAAGTTTATAGGCTACTTGACCTTGATTCTACAATTATAGTTGAATCAAGAGATGTGCAATTTTTTGAGAATAAATTCCACAAAGATTCAAAACCTATTGTGTATCCTACTAATAGTTTACAACCACTCTAAGATATTGGTTCTTCTTCAAGTAATAAGAAGAAGGTAAATGACACTTCTATTGAACCTAGGAGAAGTCAAAGACCAAGGAAAGAAAAGCATGTATCTTCCGATTTCATATCTTCACAAGCTACTATTTTCTTAGTTGAAGGAAATAGGGAATCTCTATAAAATAATATACCAATCTTGTTGAATGTAGAAGATGATCCTAAAACATTTAGTGAAACTATGTCATCAAGAGATGATTCTTTTTGGAGAGAAATGGTAAATGATGAAATGGACTCATTATTGTCTAACAATGCTTGGGTTCTAGTTGATTTACTTCGAGGTTCAAAACCAATAGGTTGTAAGTAGTTATTTAGAAAAAATATGCCACAGAAGGTGATAGGGTTTTTCTTTACTCCTCCAATTTTAAAAAACCTTTATAACACTATATCACCGCAAGTATACGGATCGTTTATAGAGTATAGGGAAATAAGGTGTCGATCCCACGAGGAACTATGGTTTTGCAAACACCAAAGTTTAATCACTTGCTTTATTATCTAGAAAACAACTAAAGGAAGGTAAATAAAATAAAGGAAAACTAGATAAAAGGGAGAAGGCGGTAAACCGACCTAAGGAAGAGGGATAAAGCAATTAAAACCAACCGTTAGGTGTGAAAGACATCCAATTGGTGGTAGACAAGAAAATAAAAGAAAGCAAGTAAAGAAATTAGAGAGTTAAGTTAGAGAGAGTTTTAAGATCAAGTTGGAGGAATCCTAGAGCTTTAGAATCCCTTGTTATGTTAAGATTAGAAGTTAGTCAAGTTTATTATGTCCTTTCTCCAATGATTCGCTAAGGTATAACTTCCTTTTGTATGCCATCATTTTCGTCAATGGTCATGTGTAGTGCAAGCTCTCATTTAAGATGAGCTAATCACTCGGAATTGCTTTCGCTAATTCCTTAACTTCTTGGAATCTTCCTTGACGTATTTTCATAGAGAAAAGAGAGAAACAAGTTAAATAAGCTCAATGAAGTTATAGTATAAAACCACAACCAACCAACTATATTCACTACTTTCGTGAGAACATAAGTTAGTGTTTAAGAACTTAAATCTTATTGAAGGCAAGTTTTTCATTGCTCATCAACATCAAATCAATTATAGTTGGTAGCTAATCAACCATAAAGCATAAGCACAAGTCTTAAACTAGCAAAATCATGGAGGACATAAATAACTCAACTATTTCATAATCACAACTAAAACAAGTTCATCCTAACTCTAGGATTAAAAGGCTTAGCTAGACATCATATTAAGAACATTTAAGCATAAAACAAACTTGCACAAAGCCATGAAATTTAAGCACAAGAGACAAAGTAAAGGAAGAAGGAATCTTATTCAATTTCTTGAAGTTGAATCCATAAACTTCTTCACAAGTTGATCTTCCAAATACAAAGTGCAAGATTCCTCACAACTTCACTTTTACTCTCTTTAGAAACTACAAACTAAGAACTAGAACCTAACTAATGAACTAGAGCTATTCTCTAGTCTTTTTCCCTCTCTTGAATGGAATGCTTCTAATTGTCTACAAAAGGCCCTATTTATAGAAGATTACAACCATATGCATCCAAAATTATGTCATGTGAATACAAGACAAATTGGCCTTCAAAAGTCAAGGAAAATGGCTTCTTAAATCTCTTTGTCTTCATGCATTGAATCCTTTGAATTTCAATCTCAAATGAGTTGTATAATTGTGTTTTGTCAAGGAAAATGGCTTCTTAAATCTCTTTGTCTTCATGCATTGAATCCTTTGAATTTCAATCTCAAATGAGTTGTATAATTGTGTTTTGGATTAGCAATGAGTTGTTTCTTCAATCTTCCAATATTCTTCACGTAACTCTTGCTGAAATTTGTCCAAAACCTGAGCTGGAATTGAGCTGGAAAATCTGGAATTGGCAAGTTGCAGCCGTCATTTTCTGAGGATCCACGAGGTAGATCCGCGAGGCAGAGGCTCGCGGATCACATCGCGGATCTGCTTCCCCTGTCTTCTGTGAGAGGGATTCGCGAGCTGCTTGAAATTTCCACTTGTTGGTTAGCGTATCGGCTCGCGAGTCTCCTTAAAAATGGCAAAATCCAAACTTTTCATCGAGAAATTGTTGCGTTAATTGCTCCGACTTTTGACCTTTTGATTCATCCATATTCGAATTGCATTTTGGATTTTTCAATTTGGAATTTCTTCACCTTCGGATAATTCAATTTTCCAACTTTTCTTCCAAGCTTCTTTGCAATTTTCCTCATTTTGTCCTCATTTGATAATTGGACAAGCAATCCTACAAAAACATGAAATTTTCAGCACATTAATCCATAGAAATTCAATTTTTATCATTGAAACCATCAAATGCAAAATTAACTAGAAACCCTAGTTCATTAGCTACAAAAATACCAAAAACACACAAAAACTACATAATTAAACCTATTAAAAGCATGTAAAATATTGACTTATCAATTCCCCCACACTTGAACCATTGCTTGTCCTCACGCAATCAAGAATTACAAACCAACAATGATTTAAGTGTTTGTGCACCTTAAATTCAATTTCTCAAAACAAAGTAGATAACCATTTTACAATGATCCATTAAACCACAGTACTCATAATATCAAGTAAAAGAGAGTAATCATACCATAATTTCAAGTAGCTCAATTCAATTTCTCATTCCTCACCCAATTTCACACGCAAAGTGAATCATATAGTCAATAATGCTTCCTAAACCCATAATCATTTTCAAGAGAGGGATTTATTCATATAACATATCAAACATATATTTAAATTGTGAAAATGCCTTTTGACGAGAAGATCGACATTTTTAGATGAAAATCCCCTGTTACTCAACATTTCACTTATTTGTCTACTTTTATTCAAGTACCGTTTGACGCGAAAGTCGACATTTTTAGATGAAGACTCACGATTACTAAGCACATTGGAGTAGAGCTTTTATTTTTCTTTTTCTTCTTTTTTTTTATAGAGGAATACATATATATTCCCTCTCTTGAATAATCATGAGAAAAGTACTACATTTATCGACCACATTTATCACTCTACTATGTAAAAATCAAATAAAGAAAAGAAATCTCCTTAAACATACTAAATTAGGCATAATTTCCTCCATTTTACAAGATATACGTTCCTTAAATTGCAAAAATTTTAATCACAAAATAGTTATCTCCAAGTTAATTGAGAAATTGAAATCTCAATTGAAACATATTGGACAGGATTTTGGAAAAATTTTAGCAAATTTTTACCATAACTCAAATCACATAATTCCTCCCCCCACACTTAAAATGCACATTGTCCTCAATGTGTAAGAAGGAATAATAAGATAAGATAGACAAGAAAGTAATACTCCCCTTGTTAACGTGATTGAATTGGTCCACTTTGCCATTTGCCATTGAATAACCTTTAATGCCTGAAAATTTGACAAGAAACTGTAGGAGAAGGTTAAATTCCTTGATCCGCGAAGCACAGTTCGCGTTTCAGTTCGCGGATTTGGCTGGGTAGCTCTCAGAAGAAGATCCGCGACCTATGGATTCGCGAGGCGTAACTCGCGTATCGACTTCGCGAATGTTCAGAAAAGCTGTCTGAGGCTGATCCGCGATGCTTGGATCCGCGAGGTACACCTCGCGTATCTCATCGCGGATCCATCTGGAAATTGAGTTCTGTAATTTTTCTGCAACTGTTTCATTGGTTTCTCAATTGCTACTATTTCTAGAATAAAAATCCTGTTTGTTAATTATGCAATACACCTTCTCTAACACATGTAACATGATCAAAACAACATAATTAACCTCAAATCTCGGATCATAAATAACTAAAACACAAGTTGAGGCATGAAGATGTTTGCATTTTCACTATTCATCGTGCACCAAAAAGGTCATTTTTGCATGTCTTGAATTTCTTCAAACAAACACAACAAACATACTTAAAAACATAAAACACACATGCTTTAAATATAAAATCACACCAAACTAACACAAAGTTAAACAAAATTGGGTTGCCTCCCAAGAAGCGCTTTTGTTTAAAGTCGTTGGCTCGACTCAAAAGTGTTTCTCTTTAAAAATCACTTTGGAGGTGAAAAGGAACTTGTTCCTTCTCAAGGGCTAAAACTTTTGATTCCATTCTTCTCACATGAAGCTTCCCCTTTCTCCAAATCATCCTCATCATCAAACAAAGAAGGATTAGAATTATCACATATTAAATGAGGAATTTTCGAGAAACATTTAAAACAATCCCAAAGTTTACTTGGTTTTCTCCTTTTTTCTTCATTAACTTTAGGGATTTCATGCTCTATAAAGATCTCTTTTCCTTTGTTCTTCACATGGAACAAGTCATTAACAAATAAGCCATCATTATGCAATTCTTGAACAATATCTACCTCTTTAGGCTTAAAAGCTTTTCCATGCCATAATTCAAGATCTTTATTTTCATGGAGGTTAAACACCAATTCTTCGTCATTCACTCTAAACTTAATTATGCCTTCTTGAACATCAATTAGAGTGCCGGCAGTGGCTAGAAATGGTCTACCTAATATAATAGGTAAATGAACATCTTCTTTCATATCAAGGACAATAAAGTCGACCAGAATAAAGAAATCCTTAACCTTTATAAGGGCATTTTCAATCATACCAACCGGGCGCTTTAATGACCTATCCGCCAATTGAAGAGTGATGTTTGTGTCCTTCATCTCCCTTAAATCAAGTCTCCGAGCTATGAAAAGTGGCATCAATGATATACTTGCACCTAAATCACACAAAGCATTAGAAAATTGGAGATGACCAACGGTACAAGGTATAGTAAAGCTTCCCGGATCTTTGAGCTTTTGTGGGAGTTTATTTTGAATCCTTGCCGAACATTCCTCCGCTAATGCTATGGTTTCATAATCTTCAATCTTCCTCTTTTTGGTCATGATATCCTTCAAAAATCTTGCATAAGAGGGAATTTGTGAAATAGCATCAATAAAAGGAATGTTAATTCTTATTTGTTTAAAAATTTGAGCAATTTTCTCAAATTCCTTCTCCTTATTGCTCTTCTTCAACCTATTGGGAAAAGGAATAGAGTTAGTAGCATTCTTAATAGGAATATGAGAAGAAGAAATATCAATATCAACATCAACATGGTTATCTACTTCTTCGTTTTCCTTATTTTCCTCATTTTCATCACTTTTACCACTTTTACCAAGGTTATTATCCTCTAATGTTCTACCACTCCTAAGAGTGATTGCATTAACATGTTCTCTTGGATTAACCTCAGTTTTACTTGGAAGCTCCCCCGGTTTTCTTCCATTAAAGGCATTAGCTAATTGACCTATTTGGAATTCTAGACTTCTATGCATATGGTCAATTTTCTTATCCATTTGTTCAAACCTTTCATTTGTACTTTGAGCATGCTTTTCAAGAGTTTTTTCCCAAGTTGGTTGAGGTTCAAGTGGTTTAGAAGGAAATGCGGGTGGATTAGAAGATCTTTGGTTATGAGGTTGATCCCTCCATCCAAAATTAGGATGATTCTTCCATCCGGGATTATAAGTACTTGAATAAGGATTGTTTTGAGGTGGTCGGTTGAAGTTGTTGGCAAAGTTAACTTGCTCAACATTCTTACACATGCAAGTGTCATGATTACCACCACAATTTGAACAATAAGCATTACTTACACAAGAACTTAAACCATTTCCTTCTTGTTTACTAAACATGTTAGTAAGATTTTGCATTTGAGCACATAACATGTTAATAGTGTCGAGTTCATACATACCGGCCGGTCTTCTTTAGTTACCTCTTTTATTAGCCCATTGGTAATTATTAGAAGCCATTTCTTCAATCAAACCTTGAGCTTCTTCGGTAGATTTTGCCATTAACGATCCAACGGCCATGGAATCTATGATATTTTTGGTTGATATAGTAAGACCTTGATAGAACGTTTGTACTACCAACCATTCCGGAAGACCATGGTGGGGGCATCTTCTTTGGAAATCTTTGAACCTCTCCCAAGCTTCATATAATGATTCGCCATCTTGTTGGTGAAAACCTGTAATATCCATACGAAACTATTAGTTTTGGCAGGAGGAAAATACTTATTTAAGAATGCTTTTACCAAATCACTCCATGAAATAAAAGTATTGGGTGGATGAGAGTTAAGCCATACCTTTGCTTTGTCACAAAGTGAAAAAGGAAACAACCTTAATTTAATAGCATCATCACTTACTCCATTGTACTTAACAGTACCACATAAATCCGTGAAGTTAGCAAGATGTGTATTGGGGTCCTTGGTTCCGTTTCCTCCAAATTGGCTTCTTTGGATCATTTGAATGAGTGCCGGTGAAATTTCAAAATTATTAGCATTAATGGTTGGCCTTGCTACACTAGTTTGAGCACCGGATTCATTCGGCAAGGCATAATCTCTTAATGCTCTTGACCTTGATTCCTCCATTGCTATGGATGTTTCATCTTCACTTTCCACCACAATATTTTCTTCTCGTTGTTGGACACGTCTCCTTCCTCTTCTCGCCGTCTTGATCTCTTGGATGAAGAGATTGGTGTACCTATAAGGAACAAATAAAAGTACTACAAAAATAAAATCTAGACTAATAAAACTTGTTTTAACTCTAATGTTGCACCTAGGCCTAGTTTGAGAAACTAGTCTAGGAAAACCATTAGTTCCTCGGCAACGGCGCCAAAAACTTGATAGGGTTTTTCTTTACTCCTCAAATTTTAAAAAACCTTTATAACCCTATATCACCACAAGTATACGGATCGTTTATTAAGTATAGGGAAATAAGGTGTCGATCCCACGAGGAACTATGGTTTTGCAAACACTAAAGTTTAATCACTTGCTTTATTATCTAGAAAACAACTAAAGGAAGGCAAATAAAATAAAGGAAAGCTAGATAAAAGGGAGAAGACGGTAAACCGACCTAAGGAAGAGGGATAAAGCAATTAAAACCAACCGTTAGGTGTGAAAGACATCCAATTGGTGGTAGACAAGAAAATAAAAGAAAGCAAGTAAAGAAATTAGAGAGTTAAGTTAGAGAGAGTTTTAAGATCAAGTTGGAGGAATCCTAGAGCTTTAGAATCCCTTGTTATGTTAAGATTAGAAGTTAGTCAAGTTTATTATGTCCTTTCTTCAATGATTCGCTAAGGTATAACTTCCTTTTGTATGCCATCATTTTCGTCAATGGTCATGTGTAGTGCAAGCTCTCATTTAAGATGAGCTAATCACTCGGAATTGCTTTCGCTAATTCCTTAACTTCTTGGAATCTTCCTTGACGTATTTTCATAGAGAAAAGAGAGAAACAAGTTAAATAAGCTCAATGAAGTTATAGTATAAAACCACAACCAACCAACTATATTCACTACTTTCGTGAGAACATAAGTTAGTGTTTAAGAACTTAAATCTTATTGAAGGCAAGTTTTTCATTGCTCATCAACATCAAATCAATTATAGTTGGTAGCTAATCAACCATAAAGCATAAGCACAAGTCTTAAACTAGCAAAATCATGGAGGACATAAATAACTCAACTATTTCATAATCACAACTAAAACAAGTTCATCCTAACTCTAGGATTAAAAGGCTTAGCTAGACATCATATTAAGAACATTTAAGCATAAAACAAACTTGCACAAAGCCATGAAATTTAAGCACAAGAGACAAAGTAAAGGAAGAAGGAATCTTATTCAATTTCTTGAAGTTGAATCCATAAACTTCTTCACAAGTTGATCTTCCAAATACAAAGTGCAAGATTCCTCACAACTTCACTTTTACTCTCTTTAGAAACTACAAACTAAGAACTAGAACCTAACTAATGAACTAGAGCTATTCTCTAGTCTTTTTCCCTCTCTTGAATGGAATGCTTCTAATTGTCTACAAAAGGCCCTATTTATAGAAGATTACAACCATATGCATCCAAAATTATGTCATGTGAATACAAGACAAATTGGCCTTCAAAAGTCAAGGAAAATGGCTTCTTAAATCTCTTTGTCTTCATGCATTGAATCCTTTGAATTTCAATCTCAAATGAGTTGTATAATTGTGTTTTGTCAAGGAAAATGGCTTCTTAAATCTCTTTGTCTTCATGCATTGAATCCTTTGAATTTCAATCTCAAATGAGTTGTATAATTGTGTTTTGGATTAGCAATGAGTTGTTTCTTCAATCTTCCAATATTCTTCACGTAACTCTTGCTGAAATTTGTCCAAAACCTGAGCTGGAATTGAGCTGGAAAATCTGGAATTCGGCTGCAAGTTGCAGCCGTCATTTTCTGAGGATCCACGAGGTAGATCCGCGAGGCAGAGGCTCGCGGATCACATCGCGGATCTGCTTCCCCTGTCTTCTGTGAGAGGGATTCGCGAGCGCTTGAAATTTCCACCTGGTTAGCGTGATCGGACATGAAGTCTCATTAAAACTGGCAAAATGCAAACTTTTCATCGAGAAATTGTTGCGTTAATTGCTCCGACTTTTGACCTTTTGATTCATCCATATTCGAATTGCATTTTGGATTTTTCAATTTGGAATTTCTTCACCTTCGGATAATTCAATTTTTCAACTTTTCTTCCAATCTTCTTTGCAATTTTCCTCATTTTGTTCTCATTTGATAATTGGACAAGCAATCCTACAAAAACATGAAATTTTCAGCACATTAATCCATAGAAATTCAATTTTCATCATTGAAGCCATCAAATGCAAAATTAACTAGAAACCCTGGTTCATTAGCTACAAAAATACCAAAAACACACAAAAACTACGTAATTAAACCTATTAAAAGCATGTAAAATATTGACTTATCAGAAGGATCCTTACTAATCTTTAAAGCAAGGTTAGTAGCTAAAGAATTTAAACAAAAAGAAGAAATAGACTATTTTGATACATATGCATAATTGCTAGAATAACATCCGTTAGAATGCTAATGTCCTTAGTTTCATTGTACAATTTGTTTGTTCATCAATAGATGTTAAAATAGTATTTTTAAATGGTGACTTGGATGAAGAGCTGTTTATGGAACAACCTGAAGGATTTGTTATATCTGCAAATGAAAAGAAAGTATGCAAACTAGTTAAGTCATTATATGGTTTGAAACAAGTATGAGAAATCTAAATCTATATTAGTCTAAAGTGGATTCAAGTACAATAATGCTGATAAGTGCATTTATTTGAGATATTCTTAAGAGTATTGTGTAATTATTTGTCTCTATGTAGATGACATTTTAATTGTTAGTGATAATGTAAAAGGTGTGGAAGATATTAAGAAGTATATTTCTTCAAGATTTAAGATGAAAAATTTTGGTGAGATGGATACTATCTTAGATATCAAAGTTAGGAAACATAGTAGAGGTTATGCTTTATGTCAATCTCACTATATTGAAAAGATATTGAGCAAGTTTCAACATCTTAAGGTCAAAGAAGTGAGTACTCCCTTTGATCCTAGTTTGAAGTTTCATGAAAATTTTGGAAATCCAACTGCTCAGCTCGAATATGCTAGCGCAATTGGAAGTTTGATGTACGCAATGCATTGTATAAAGCTAGATATTTCATATGTTGTTTGTAGACTGGTGAGATATATTAAAAATCCTAGTATGGACCATTTATTGGCCCCGAATGCAACCAAAGGAGGTGAATTATATTGTTTAACAAGACAATCAATTATAGCAAGAATTCACCCAATAAATCAAGCACAAACAATTTCTCAAATGTACACAAAGATATGTCAAATTAAGCACAATAAAGATGTCACAATTGAGCAATAAAGAAAAGAGATAGAAAAAGAAATGCAAACCAAATTTCCAAGTTGCACCGAACTTGGATACACTCCACTAGTAGCTTCTTCAATTGAAGGTGAAGCCAACCAACTTGTAGAAATGAAGGTTCACTCCTTCCTCACCCTAAAGCCCTTTAGTTGAGCCAAGGAGTTTTACAACTATCCTAGTTAACCCTCAACAAGTTACAATTGAAAGCTCATTCAACCAATTAAGAACTACTATTACAAGTGAGGTAACCTTCACCAAGGTTTTACTCCTCCTATTGAGTAACCTCACAAACCCCACTTTTCCCACACCTATACAACAAACAAAGAAGATTTCTATCCAAATATTAAACTTGTAAGCTTGTATTTCATGTAGGCAAAAGTCTATTATCCTCTTGAACTTGTGGGTATTTATAGAGTGTGAGAAATGGCCTCAAGAAACTCTCCAACGGTAAAAAATATGGCTGTTAAAAAATAGCTGTTGGAGCTATCGGACATCGGACACAATGTTGTGTGTCTGATGCAAGCGTCCGATAGGTTGTGCGTTGGAGCTATCGGACGTCCGACACAATATTGTGCGTCCGATGCAAGCGTCCGATAGGTTGTTTCGATCTTTATCGGACGGCCGATGGGTTTTATGTGTCCGATGAAGCTTGCGTCCGATGCTGGTCAGAGAACTTGGATTTCATCTTTAATTCTATCGGACGTCCGATGATGATGATATGTGTCCGATAGGAGTGTCCAATACTTCCCCTATCTATCGGACGTCCGGTGCTAGCATTCAAGCGTCCGATAAGCTAAGACCTTCTCAATTCATCTTGAATTGATTTCTTTTCTTTTCTAATGAATCAAGGACCTATTCTAACATAATTCTCACATAAAAATATTAGTCCAAATCATTTTGTTTTGTTATCATCAAAACTTAGGATCAATTCCAACAATCTCCCCCTTTTGATGATGACAAACCAAATGATGATTTTGCAAGAAAAAAGAGAGAAACAGAGAAACTCCCCCTCAATAAGAGCTTAAAAAGATTTAGAAAAACATAATCATCTAACATATCTCTCCCTTTTGTCATCAGTCAAAAAACATATTAACTCCCCCTCATTTAATCATCCAAATCATTTAATACTTCAACCACATATAAACTTCAAACCAACCAATTTCTTCCCCATGGTTACTCATTCCACCATGGAAGTTGAATTCATAGCTTTGGCTGCAGCATGTAAAGAGCCAGAATGGCTTAGGGATTTGTTACTTGATATCAAGTTGTGTCACAACCTATGCCTATGGTCTCTTTATATTGTGATAGTGAAACCACTATATCTATAGTCCTAAATAAGATATACAATAATAAGTCTAGACATATTAGTTTGAGATATGAGTATCTTAGACAAATGCTAAGAGATGGCATTGTGACTGTTTTACATGTGAAAACATACAACAATTTTGTGGATTTGTTGACTAAGGCTTTACCAAGGGATTTAGTGAATACAACGTCATTGGGAATGGGTTTGAAACCATTTTTCTAAAATTACTTACAATGGAAGCCCTTCCTTTATTCTAGCATTACCATTAGATGAAAAGGTTTAAAGGGTAACAATAAATTGTTAAGTGATTGTGAACACTAGTACTTTGTACACAAAGTTACCCGCTAGTGTGTCAAATGGGAGGTTGAATATATGATGAGTTATATTCTTAATGAAATTTAATTACTTTCAAAGTGCTTTATTGCATAAAGTTAGAAAGTGTTTTCACCTATATGATCATAGATGTGGTGCCGCTTCTAGGAAAGATATGATTTACTTTGTAAATGATCATGAAACTAGGATGGAGCACATGGCTGGTAATAGTGTTAAAATATTTATGGATTAATCAAATGTCTAAATGCCATGTGTGTGGTATTTCTTGGCTAAAATACAAATCTTGATTTAATGTTTTAAACAACCACAATTTGATTAGCTCCAAGTGATATACTAACACTAAGAGAAAGTTTAAGTCTAACAATACTTATCTTTATTCATGGTATTTTATATGTGTTAATTTGTTTGTTTCATTCATAAACTAAGTGGGGAATTGTTGATATAGTTTGTGAATTGACATGGAATTAAAGTTTATTAAGACTCAAATCTTTGGACAAAGAAATGGTTTAGTATTTTATCCATTACGGAGACTAAATAACCTCTTGATGACCATTTACATGATGAAATGGTTTCGGCATTTTAAAGGAGACTAATACAGACTCTTGATGGTCATTGAAGTGAGAAAATTGTGGCTCTTGAATTTTAATGTCCTTTGAATTGTTTCTTCCTATATAACTAACAAACTTCTAACATAACAAAGGTACTTAATCATTTGATCCTTCCTTAGTAAAAGATCTTTTGATTTTGCTATCAAAAGTCCTTCATTCTTGTTGTATCCTAGATGTATATTACCTAAACCCAGAAGCAAACTACTAATTGTAGTGGGGACAATAAACACCATAAGGATAGCGCATATACATGCCTCAATAATCATTGACAAACCTATCTTTTGTACAATTTGTTAGTGAAATTTTTGCATTCTTCAATTGTCTTGTTTAATTTTTTCCTAACATCTGGAAGGCAATACCACATTGATTCCTTGAGAAGCTAACGGGCCTACATATATCAAATACCCTATTCCTTTGACTGCCCCAGTGCCATAACTGAAAATGGTCAAAACATCACTCTATTAAATGGTTGGTATTGACTAGCTAGGTTCTTCCCAAGGGCAACATGATGTGCAAAATAGTTGGTTGTAAATTTCAGTACCTTTTCTCCATATTCACAGGGGATTCTTCCATTGATTACTCTACAGAAGCAACAAGTTCTTTTTTTTTATGAATCCATCTCTAAGGTTACATTGTTTCAGTTCTTGTTCTATTTATTCAATTGCATTGAATACACATGGACTTAATTTAGCCATTTACTTATAATATGCCTGGAATTAATTAAGCCTTTTTCTTCATGGGAAATGATTGAGAGGTTGGTAAAGCGAAGTTTAATGAATAGGTCCCGTTTCCTTCAGCTGGCTTCTTTCATCCAACAAGAATGTACCACAAACATTACTGCAGCTCAAAATCAAGGACCACGCAAATGACATCTAAACTTCAAATGAATTGAAGAGACATTCAGTTGCTATTGTTACAGAAGTCTTCTTGTCTCCTTTCTTTCTTTCTTCCTTTTTTTTTTTCCAAATCTTTGCTGTCATTGCAGTTTTTTTTTAGTCTTATTGAGTTTTTGAAGTTTCTTGAATTAGTGATTTATTTTTAAATTAGTTCCAAATGTAATAAACTTGAGCCATGTAAGTTAAAGAAGCACAAAGACTCACCACTCACCATGAAATGCTGCAGATGGCATAAACAAGCAAATTGCAGAAGCCATCCTTAGAGCGGATAAATTTGGTGTCAAGGTCGCATTGCTGCTAAACAAGCATCCTGATATTAAAGTTTGTGTCTTCCATGGAATCACCTTGACTGTTGTAGTGATCTTGAGCAGCATTCCTTAATCAGGATTCCTCGAGATGTTGATGAGGTGTTCTTGACAGTTCAACTTCAAAACCCGAATATGACGTTGCCCTCTATTTGACTAGTTGAAAGGCTAGAGTTGCTTGAGAAGGTATATTATGGTACTTGTGGCCTTGTTTGGCAGCTAAGTTTTTTGAGAGTTTGTATAAAACTCTATTGTAGCTTACTGTAGAAGTTGTAGAAAAAAATTTTGGAAGTGAAGTTTTTTATGTGTTTTGGGGGTGTTATATTAAAAACTTTGGGAGTTTTTTTGGGATTCTTGCAGATAATGTAGCAAACAAACAAATTTATACAAATTTGCTAAAAATTTGCATTAAAACTTTGAAAATTTTTTAAGGTTCCTGTAACAAAAGCAGGTAAAAAACTAGCAGCATACAAACTAGACAAAAAACTCAACTGCCAAACAAGGCCTTAAACTTCCTAAAATGCCTCTGACTACTAGTTTGTCTGTCGAAGAAAAAGATGTTCTAGGCGGCGCCAGCATAGAGGTTCTTAATTGGAGGAAAATTTAGTTAAAGGACCAATTTCAGATAAAAAAAATCTAGAGATGAAATTGGTGTGAGTGAAAAAATTTAGAGACTAAATTGGCAATTTTTCATTACAAAAGTCAAGCCTTTTTCATTTTTTCAAGTGTTAGACTTTTTGAATCTTAAGTGAGAACCGCTCATTGAGTTGTCGTGTTTTTGAGCAAAGCTCTTTTTCTTTTTTCGTTACAAAAATTGCCTCGAAAACTTTTTAGCAATTTGTGCAGTTTTAAGTTGCCAGCATTATCCCTTTTTTTTTTTTCCAAACATAACAAATTCTACATTACCACAGCAAAATAGTTACAAGTTGGGCAACTGCCCTTCAATGTTTGCCTTTGCTAATTCTAGCAACCAGCATGGAAAACTATCTTTCCATTCAACATCAACCACACAATTAATAGCAAATTTGGCTAGACTATGACTAACATAGTTGTTTTCTCTTTTGGTAAGAGAGAAACAACATTTATCAAAGGTATATTCAAGTTTCCTACTATCACTAACAACAGGAGAATCCATCAATTCTACTTGCTCTTCTATAGTCAATCTGTCTATATTACCTTTGCAATCAAATTCAAAATCCACCAACCTCCAATCATTTCTACCTGCTATTACCATTGCTTCCCTCAAGGCTAGTGCTTCCTCCATCGTTGCATCACTACAAATCTTTCGAGGAATTGCCCATGCTGCTACTACTTTCCCTAAACTGTCTCTTGCTACAATTCCCCAGCCAGCTTTTTCTTGTTTTTGGTTCAAGGCTGCATCTGTGTTCATCTTTATCCTTCCCAGTTTTGGTGGATTCCATTTGAGTCCTGCGTTTCTTTTTTTCCATCACCATCTCTACTCATTCTACTTTCCTCCTGCGCCTTCCTGTATTCTAACCAATCATTTACTGCTTTTTCCACAACTCTAATATGGTTTGGAATCTTCTGCTCATATACTTGTGCATTTCACATTTTCCATATTTTTCACAGTAGCTGCACTGTTAAAACAATCCTATCAATTCCCTGTTCACCTTTTTCTGCTTCCATTATGTGAGGGTCTCAAAATTCTAATTTTATTTTAAAATACACAACAATATTTATATTATAATTATTCACTAAAATATTAGTGAATTTATGTTTTGAATTATTATTTTCTAATTTATAGAATTTTTTGAGAATTATTTGCTGGTATGTGGTTTCACTAGTTTAAGTGTCAATTTTATTCCGAAACATGAATAGTAACTCTAAGATGAAACCGAGCATATGTAGAGATAGTATAGAGATATATTTAAGGTTGAACAGTGTAGGATTGAGTTAAACCAACAAAAGTTAGAGTGTCACACGACGACACGACAAAAAGTGGTCATTTGATCACTTTTCTATAAATTAAGGTGAGCCAAGCTTTTTGTCTATAAAAAGCCACCTTTTATGCTTCCTTGCCCCCTTATTGTTTCAGCCACTCTTGAGCTAAAAAGAGAGAGAGAGAGCCGAGACCATAGAGAGAGAAAAGAGAGAGAGAGTTTGAGAGGTTTCTTCCAACTTCATCTTCTTCCTCAAGCTTGAAGACTCCATTGAAGGCTTGGCTCTTGTTTCTTCCTCTTCCCTTGGCAGCTGAGAGAGAGAGAGAGAGAGAGAGAGAGAGAGAGAGAGAGAAAAGAAGAGGAAAGAAAGCTTCTTTGGCTTGTCACCTTCTTGTTCTTGAGCTTGGAGATGGAAATCATCATCAAAACAAGCGGATCTTGGGCTAAAGTTCGAGATCTTGGAGTTGCTAAGCTTGGGAAAATCATTCTTGAGAAGAACTCACAAGATCTTACTTGATCTTATTAGATCTAGATAGATCTAAAGGTATAAGACTCAAACCTCTCAGATCTAACTTGACTAGTGTTAAATATAGTAGATCTATGGTTTATTTTACAAGAAATGTTTATATTTGGAATATTGGAGTTGGGCTCTTGAATTCTCAATTTAGGTAGCAGACTTGAGGCGATTTTTAGGTAGCGGACTTAAGGACATGAATGTGGTTGTATTTGTCGTTTATGAAATGAGATTATTTTGTGGTTAGAATGTAGAATTGATGCTGAAAATTTTGAAGGAAAAGAGTGAGAGTTGACCGAACCTATGCCTGGAAATTTTGACACTTGATTTCAAAATTTTATGATATTTCTTGGCAAGATTTTGCCTAAATAAATGTGTATTATGTTCATTTATGAGTATATGCTTTAATAGAGTTAAAATCTTGAACTTTAATGGTGAAAAATTGAATTTCACTAATTTTGAGATAAAAGTGCCATCTTGGACATATTTGACGGTTTGAAATGTTTTAGCTAATTTTCATGAATTTTGCGCATCGAGACTTAATGAGAATTGTTTTAAACATTTGTTAGAGTCTTGGTTAAATGTTTAGTGTTGAGTTTAAATTTGAACGGATAATTTTTGAGGTGAAAAGTCTCACTTAATTTCCCTATTCAAAAGAATTTGGAAGTGGTGATTAGGGAGTATATCGATGGAGCATTATATTTTAAAAGATGTAGTGATCTTAAAAGAGATTCTTTTGTGACATTTTATCATTTGAAAAGAATACTTTTTATTTAGGAAATTTTGGGAAAAACCTTGATTAAATCAAGGAATAAGTGTACTTTGATTTGATTGTCAAATGGAGGAGCCAAACTCATCCATTTTCTTTATTCGTTTTAGGGAGTGTGGAAGGTTTTGAAACCAATCCAATTTTGGAATCTGAACCTTGCCATTTCGGTGAGTTTCCATGCTTGTTATGTGATTATGTGAAGTTGATCTGAATCGTATTCAGTTATATGATTATTGCGCCCTATTTTTTTTGGAAAAGGGAATAGGGGAATGAGAACCCCTGCTTGGTTTTAGTTGGAAAAGGTTTTAGTTAAAATTGATTTTGAAAAAGAAATGGGTCATGGGACTACAAAATGCGATTTGGACCCAAAACAAAAGTTTAGAAAAGGGTTTTAGAAAAGTTTGAGTCGCCACTTGGTATGGAGTTTAGGTGTACTAAGTCACCAAAAATTTTTAATTAATGAAAATAAACTAAGAAAACCCTTTTTAGACGACTCGTGTCTTTGAAAACTAGAGAAAAGGTTCGGGTCACAGTTGAAAGAAGGAAGGCAAAGATTCGATGTTACTCTAAGGCACCCTTCTAACCTAGCCAAAGCTAGTTGCAAGATTTAGTCAAAAATTTCCTAATTCTAACTTTAAAATTTATCACATTTTAGATGTTATCTATATGGATGCAAAACCTAAACTTAATGTTGGGTCGGAAGGGCAAAATGTCTCCTTGAGGTTTGATTGAATTGATCACATTAGTTGTGTCATCCAAATTTGATCCCTCGAGGAGGTCAAGAATGCAAATGATGAGACTCGAACAAACAGGAAAATAGGTTTTCAAAAGAAATGCAATTTTATAAAATCTCAAGGGAAAAGAAATTGGATTTTTGAAAAGATCAATTTTAAGTGCAAAGAGGAACTTGAATTTTCAAAAGATGCAATTTTAAGAAAAAACGGTTTTTTGACTCTAAATTGCTAAAACATGAAGAAGAAACTTGACATTTTAAAGAATGATTTTGATAGAATTTAAAATAATGCACATGTATGTCCTAAAGAGGGATAATGCAACATAATGGGTGCGGGGGACTAAATTCGTGATTTCAAATCTTCTTTTTCATAGAAGGAAATAAAAGCGTGCTAAGGTTAGGAAGTCATACTCGCTCTCTTCCCTAATTCAAAGGGTAATGCCTTAAATGCACTAATCTAAAAAAAGAAAACTAAATGAGATGTTTCGCATACGGGATGGGAGAATAGTAACATGCAAAAATGGAAAAAGAAACTCTAAAAGTGAAAAGTGTGTGATATTTGTATCTAATGCATGGACGGTATTAAGGGTCTAGCATTGGACTAACCCTCGTTAAAAGGTTCTCACTAACATTGGATTAGTGAGAAATCGAAAGGAAAGGCCACAACTAGAGTTGGACTAGTGTGGTGACGTCAATACATTTACACAATAAACATGTAGACATGACAATAAAGCGAATAAACACATAAAACACATAAACACATAACACATAGGCATAATATCTAGATGCAAGACCCTAGGAAAGCAAGTAAACACATAATCATGCAAGCATGCAAAATAAGCATATAAAATCTAATTATTACATTGGGGGAACCTAAATACATTCTAAGGGAAAAAAAATCGGAATAATAATATAACTATTACATTTTCTAGAATAAATACACTTTTTTACAAAATTAAACCTATCTATTACAACTTGGCATCCAAGACCTCCAAATGATTTACTCAAAAATTAAATGACGTAAATAAAGACTAGGCATGAATAAAAGCAAAGGAAAGCTTAATTTAAAACATGCAAGATCATGCAAAAACACATAAGAGCACATAATAGGGAAAAGAAGTTACCATCCCTTGATGTGATGCTTTGATTGAATCCTTAAATGAGGGGAATGGTTATCTAAGACTCAATGTCAACAAAAGGGATCAAGGTACCAATTTAAAGGAAAAATCAATGAAAAATTCAAAGAGAAGGTATCAAAACAGATTCTGCAAGCAACATGGACAAGAATAGGAAATCTGAATAATAGAGCAAGATTCGAACAAAAGAGCGTGAAATAGCAACAAAACTGAGGAACAGAGAGGTTACGCGGAGAATAGAGCCGCGCAACTAGGTCCGCGTTACATGCAAAATGTAAAATTTAGAGGGGAAACGCGGACAGGAAATGCGGACTCAGCCGCGTAATTATCCGCGTCTCTTCCCATCTTCAAGATATCAGGAAGATTGCTTCCAGTTTTTCGACAATAACACAAACAAAATCCTCGAGGCAGGGGATCTATTCAAAGCATTAAACATCATCATTCGATCATATCAAAACAAGCTAAAACCAAAAGGCCAAATCTTAAGCATCAACACATCAAATAGACAAAAAAAAAAGGAAGAGAAGGGAAGAATAACCCCGCTTCTTCACATCTTCAAATATTCAAGCAGAAACGCGGAGCGTTACACGAACCAAGCCGCGCAAGAGATCTGCGTTTCTTCACATCTTCAAACATTCGACAGGAAATGCGGATCGTTACTCGACGTAAGCCGCGCAAGTATCCCGCGTTTCTTCACATCTTCAAAACGTGAAGAACATTTTTCCAGAAATTTTTTCAGAAATCACAACAAGATCAACACAGAAACATCAAACGTCTGATTTTAAACGTCAGAACAAGACTATGAGCCTTACCAAGGCTTTATAAACACAACATGCTCATATAACAACCAATAATCATCATCAAATGTCATAAAACTTAAAAAAACACATTTAAGACCTTGGTTCCACCAAAAGGTCTGATTTCTAGCAATTTTCGACCAGAAAAAACAATAGATAGAGTAAAGGAAGACTACCTGATTCGGAAGTTTGAGAAGAACGAAAAGGAATCACCAAAATTCCAGAAATCTTCACTAAAAAAGGAAACCCTAGTTTTTATCTTTTCTCTCTTTTTCTTTTTTTCTCTTTTGATTTTCAATCGTTTTTCTCTCTTTTGCTCTCTCTCAGCCTCTCTCTTCTCTCTTTTTCTCTCATCTTCCAGCCTCTTTCAGAAAACCCTAACATGGGTGATTTATAGGCATTAAAACCTACAACCAAAGGCTTAGATACTTTGAGGGTTTTCTTGGGTTAATCTTGATCATTGGATGCGTTTTATTTGTGTCTTAAGGATCAAGGGTGATTTGGGCATTAACTAAAACGATACTTGATGCCAAAGACACAAAAAATACAGCTGGAAATGAGGAAGGAAAGGATGGAAAAACACGCTGTAATTTTTTTTTTTTCGTTAGACTAATCCAGAATCCGCTTTTGACTTTTTTTTTTAGAAAAACCTACAAAAATAAGAAAAATGTGTTAGAATATAAAAACATAAGAAAACAATTGAAATAGTCAAAAATTTGGTGTCTACAATGATTTGATGTGAAAACGTGATTTATCAAACCATCAAATGGGGTGGTGTGTAATTTGTCGCACTTACCTCTATTTGAATGGAAAAATTTGTAAGAATGTTTTTGATGTGATTTAAGAGTATTCGATGTGATTTGTGTGCGTATGAAATTTTGAAAATTCTTAAGACCTATCGGAGAGTCATTCGCCTTGAGCTGTAGGTTAGGCCTAAACCCAAGTGAAATGACGAGCCATAGGGTTATTTATGTGATGTGTGCTCTGGATTTGGCGTATGGACTTGTCCTTGATGGAAGAGCACTAATTAATTTATGTGCCACTGAACGGGAGAAAGTGCCACGCCGTTAGGGCGGTAGTCACCTCTTAGTCCATATCAGTTTATATGTGATTGATCGGGAGAAAGTGCTACGCCGTTTGGGCGGTAGTCACCTCTTAGTCCGTATCAGTTACCTTTTATGTGTTTAGAGTCGGACCCAATAGGGGTTTGGTGGAGTAAGGAGAAGTGCAGGTCTACATGGATTATATGAAAGTTGACGGAGTGTCAACTATTTGGAACGTGATCGAGCTTCATGGATTTTGGCTCCTGAGAGCCCCTGTATCCTACCTATGTGTTGTTACTCGCTTTCCTTATTTGTTTATTTCTAGATATGCATTTTTGAAGTGAAATATCATATGTGCTATGTGCTTTGCATGCCTTTTGGAACTCACTGGGTTTTTAGCTCATTCTTTTAAATTTGTTTTCCTTAGCAGGGACTGAGAACCCAAGCGAAGGCGCCAACCATTAGAGTTAGGGTTCACTTATGTATCTAGTTTGAAAAACTTGAATTATGAATTTTAGGGTTTTGTAATATGTGACTTTGATTGTATGGTTAAGTACTTTGTATCTTTTGGGATTGTAAGGTTGGAATTATATGTTTGTAAGTTATCCTCTGGTTTGAAGTTACAATGGTACTTTAGTTTGATATATTAGTGATCATTGTGTGAGTGAGTCCTGGCGAGAATTAGGCAAGCAATCTGCCGAACCCTTTGGCGAGCCTTAGGGGGAGGTGGGGCTATCACACATTAAGCCATCCCACCACAACCAGAAATTCCCACAAAATTGTTGTAATCCGGACCAGTTGATAGGCGCATGCTTCCATATCAGCTGAGCATTCTTGCAATAGAAAAATAAGTGTTCTAGAGTTTTGGATCCTTCCCCGCATCCTTTACACACATGATCACCTTTCCCACATCTTTGTTTGATCACTTCATTCACTAGCAATAACCTTTGCAAGCACTTCCATATGAAATGTTTTAACTTCTGCTCATATTCAAACTCCATAGGAATTTCCAGGTTTTTGTGCCATTGCCATTCCTGCTACTTGAAGTTCCTGATCCATTTTTATCCTTTTTCTGCTTCTTCATGTCTCTGGCCAACTTGTAACTTGATTTAACAGTATATTCTCCAGATTGTGAAAAATACCAATATAACTTGTCTTTCATGGGATATATACTGAGTGGGATTCTTCTTATTCTTTCAACATCTTCATTATCAAAAACTCTGGCCAGCACTTCCTCATCCCACTTACCACTCTTAATCAGATCACTGACCATTTTAACTCCATCATTTTTATCTTTTTTTGTTTTGATCTCACCATGCCCAGTTTCATGAAATCATTTGTCCTCCCAGATTTTTACATTCTTGCCATCCTCAATTCTCTTTCTGGCACCCTATTCCAGTAAATTCTTAGCACTCAACAAACTCTGTCAACACCAAGAATCCCTCCTTTCTGCTTCATCTTCCAAATTTGCTTCCCTCTGAAGTATTGAGTTTTGATCACTTTGCTTACTAGCAAATTCGGCTTGGTGATAATTCTCCACAGTTGTTTAGCCAATAAAGCCTCATTAAACTGCATTAACTCTCTGAAACCCAACCCACCTTCATATTTAGCTTCTGACAATTGCTTCCAGCTTAACTAGTGTATCTTTTTTTTCCTTATTTTCCCCCACCAATAAGCAGCCATTTGCTTACTAATTTCCTGACACAATCCCTTTGTATAAGTTGGCAGAGCCATTGCAATAGCTTTAAGCATTGTTTCCTTACTAGCTTGACTGAGCAGTTTTTCCTTCCAATCTGACATTCCTGCTGCAATTCTCTCTCGAACATACTCAAAAACCCTTGTCTTGGATCTCCCAATCACCATTGGCAACCCCAAGCATTTGCTCTGTTTGATCTCTTTCATGCCTTGTAATTCACCCAGCACTTCCCTTTTTTTTCTTCTATCACATTTCTACTGAAGAACACTTGGGATTTCTCCAGATTTATTACTTGCCCTGAACCCTTCCTATATTTTTCTAACACTTCCACCACTTGCTTTGCTTCTTTTCCATCAGCCTTACAAAAAATTAGGGAATCATCTGCAAAGAAAAGATGAGACACTCTTGGTCCCTGATTAGCAATTCTGAGAGCATTTATCTTTTGCAAATGTGTTGCCTGTTTTACTAGATTTGAAAAGCCTTCAGCACAAATTAAGAACAAATATGGGGATAAAGGATCTCCTTGCCTCAACCCGCTTGTTGGTTTAATAAAGCCCTTTTTTTCCCCATTAACATTGATTGAGTAAGTGACAGAAGAAAAACAATTCATAATCCAGCCTATCCACCGAGAGCAAAATCACATTTTTTCCATCATTTTAGCCAAATAGTCCCACTCAACCCTTTCATAAGCTTTTGACATGTCTAATTTAATGGCCATCCGCCCATCCTTCCCAGTTCTCTTGTTTTTTAAGTAATGAATATACTCATGAGCCACTATTACATTATCTAGAATTTGCCTTCCGGGAGCAAAAGCGATTGACTAGGACTGATACAACCATTTAGAGCATGTTTAAATCTATCAACTAGAATTTTGGCAATAACTTTGTGAATGGTGTTGCATAGGCATATAGGTCGAAACTGTGAAATAGAAACAGGCCTATCAACTTTTGGTATCAGGCTGATCAAAGTCTCATTGGTTGCTCTAAGAATGTTACTGGAATGAAAGAAGCTTTTAACAGCAGTAATTAAATCATGCTTCACAAGATTCCAAAAGTGTTGAAAGAAGAAAGAGGTCATACCATCAGGTCCAGGGCTTTTGTTTGGATGCATTGAAAACAAAGCTTTCCAAATTTCCTGTTCAATAACTGGCTTAGTCAAGTTTGCATTCATATTCCTTGTTACAGTCTATGGAATACCCTCTAGCACTTCAGAAATTTCAAGGCTGATCTGATGTAAAAATTTGATTAAAATATTCAATAATCTCCTTGCTTATTTCCTCTTCACCTTCACACCAGTACCCATTGTTTTTCCTTAGATTCAAAATTTGATTCCTTTTCCTTCTACTTGCCACTCTGGCATGAAATATTTTATGTTTTTGTCTACCTCCTGCAGCCAGTTCACTCTTGCCTTTTGACTCCAATACATTTCCTCTGCTCTGTAAGCCTCACTGAGTTTTTTATGAAGGCCAACCAACTTAATTCTTTTTCCCAATACTCTTTTTAACTTCTGCAATTTCCTCCTTAATTTGTTTAATTAACTTACCAGCATTTGTATCATTCTTTTTGCACCTGTTTATCAAATTAACTTTACAAGTTCTCACTTTATGCTTTAGCTTAAAAAATTTTGACCCTTTTTGACTTGTATCCCAACACTTCCTGGCCACATTTTTCACCCCTTTATATAATAACCATTTTTTCTCAAAAATGAACCTCTTTTTCCATTTTTTACCAGCAAACATAGTATCAAACATAAGCATGCTATGGTCAAAAGCTTCAGAGTCAATATGCAAGCAGTTAGGATTTTTATAAACTTCCATCCAATTATGAGTTCCTAGTATTCTATCAAGTCTTTCTTTAATCTCCTCTTGTTCCCATCTATTTGACCAAGTCCATGGGTTACCAGTAAATTCTACATCAATCAAATTGTGATTGTTGATGAAATTTTTAAAGTCTTTGAAGCTCCCTTCAAACCTGTTCCTACCCCTCCCCCCATTTTTCCTCATTTGACACAATATCATTCATGTCCCCCATAATAATCCATTTATCTCCCCCACATTACTTGCCTTCTACTTAACACAGCCCATTGATTTTTCCTAGTCTAGGCATCAGTACTGGCATACACACATATGCACCACCAATCTGCCTAGTTTCCTGATCCTCAACGTGCAGTTCTATAGTAAAACTAGTAAACAGAATTTTCTTAATGTTGAGTTCTTTTTTCCATAACACAACCAAACCACCAGATTTCCCTACAGGATCTACTACAAAGAGGTTATCAAATTTTATTTTTTGTTTAACAGAATTTAACACAGATTTTTTATTTTTTGTTTCAGCCAAAAAACCAACATTGGAGAGTGGAGTCTTACAACTTCCTTGAGTTGGGGAACTGTCAAGAGGCTCCCCTCTCCTCGACAGTTCCACACCACAACTCTTATTTCCACTTGGGAGCCCTATTAAGGTAGGACTCCTCCATCTTTCCTTTTGCATTTCCTAATCAATAATCACCCCAGTAGCCTCGATTTTCTGATTACCCACTTCCATATCATTCTTCTTGCCTTCCTGATATTTATTTCCTTTTCTCTTACCTTTGTTTTGGAAGTTTTCCTCATTAGTAATTTCTGCAAGTGGTTTTCCCCTCCTAACCTCCTGAACTATTCTTTTCCAACTCTTTGGTCTCCCATAGGCCTTGGTAGCTTTTATAATTAATGACTCATCATTTTCATTTTCAATTTCATCATTAATTTGAAAGCCAAAAGTCTTTGATTTCCTAGTCAAGTCTTTAACCTGACTTCCTTCCTTCCCCTCCTGGTTTTCATCAACCCACATACTATCATACATTACTAATTCCTGATGACTCTTCCTACCTAGATCATTTTTATCACTACCCTCCTTGTTGCCTAGATGTTCCTCTTTTTCCTTCCCCACCTCACTTCCACTACTTTTTGACCCTTCCTGAGCCCTTAGATTATTAACCATTAACCTTTCCTTTTGTCCTACCCCCTTCTTATCCCTACTTCCATTTTCTTCGGTTATATTCATTTCAAAATGTTTTCCTTCCAAATTTCTCTCCCTATGAAAATCCTCAGTATACCTCAAAAGCATATTATCTGTGACATTTAAGCTTTCCTCATTTGTACTTTCATTCTGTTTATTATTTTTCCCCCCTCTCCCGATCTGCTCTATACTGCTATTTTTTTGTTGGACTTCTAGCATTACTAGCTTTCAGCCATGAACCATATTGGTCTTCCTTATCCATATTCCTTCCTTTTTTACTGCATTTTTGTTCATTATGACCAATAATGCCACAACAAAAACAGAATCAGTACATTTTTCATATTTAAATTCAATACATATCATAGCATCTTTCATTTTAACCATGGTTCCACGCATTAAAGGTTGTTTCAAATCTATTTCGCTAAAATTTTTACATGTTTTCCAGATTTTCCTCCACTAGCAGGAATGATTACCTCTTTTACATTAGCAAAAGCCCCCACCTCCTTTGTGATCCAATGCAGTGGCAGATTCCACATCTGAACCCAGATGAACATCTTCTCAAAGGCATTCTCATCTTGCTCCAGTCCTTCTCTCCATCTGTGTATCACCAGTGGCTGCCCATAAAAAATCCACGGCCTCCCCGGCCAGCATTATCCTTGTAATTTAAACTTTTTATAGCGTTAGGGAAGGAAAGTCTAGGTTGTTAAGTTTACAAGTCCTTGAATCTCGCCACTTAGAGTAGCCGTAAAATGGAGAATACAGTTAGGAGAACCCCCGAGGGAGTGAGAGCATCGACAACTGAAATCAACTTTGGATATATATGTGAAAACAATCCCTAAACTTGATGAGTCAAACTTCGAGCCCAATCTATAGGGTTATGCAAAGGCCATTTTGAATAAGCATCAGAAGTAACTTAAAAGAGCCAAAACTTGCGACTCCACTTCAAAGTCTGTAAGAGACAAATAAATTTGCAACCGCGAGCGCGGGCAGAAACCCGGTGGAGCTGAACTGCCTGGCTAAAGACAACAAAAAAGAAATACAGGATTCGGGCTTGTTCTTCAAGGTGACTCCAATACTTAAGTTAGTAACTGAAGTGGGCGTATATTCGGGAGTTACGTGAGAGAGATTGACCAGTTACATTATAAGGTGGAAGGTGAATGGTATCTATAGTCCAGAGAAATGAACCGCCTTAATGATTCCATGGAAATCTATAAGTCGATTCCATGGTAAGTTGCTTTTATATACTGTCACATCAGATGATGCAGATCACATCAATTAATGCCTATCAGGTGGGATAATAATATTCTTGAACTATGCCCTTCCGAGCTGTAATGCTGGGGATAAGTCTCGGGACGGATTGCTAACCAATGTGCTATTTCAAATTCCACACAACCCCAACATATGAGCTATTTTTAACCTTTGGAACATCCACATAACCAAATTTCCTATAGAAAGCAAATATTGACTTGCCTAGATGATTTCTTAAAAGTCCACACTCCCAAAAGACAATAATCCTTTTATATTTGCATCTGTATTTAGCTTTTTTTTCCTTTCAAGATAATCAATAGTAGGTCCCACTTACCCCATCTATATCTAGTTTAAGATGACCCTCTAATGGTTTTTGGTCCAACACACAGCTTTGTACAATATTCCGGGAGTTGGCTGCAACCTAAAAAATGTAGCCACCAAGTATGTTTCACCAAAAATCGGAGCTAGTGTCAAAATGAGCAGCTCCTAACAAAGACAAAAACTTAAATGAGTAGCCCCTAATAAAGACAAAAACTTATTAACCCGAAAAATAATAGATGATGTCCAAAAAGAAGACTCCTATGAGTTCCATTCCGAGCATACCATAGAAACCAAATGATTAGCCAAGGAACCAGAGAGGGCATATGGTTAAAAGGATCACCCTCAAAAGGATAGAAACTAGTTCAATAACAGTGATGAGATGCAAGAAAAGTATCTAAAAGGCAAGCCAAAACAATTGTTAAAAAACCTCCACATTTGACCATAGGACTGAAAGACGTGTCAATCTACTCGTATCTAAATTGAGTTCAACTTTTTTATTAGAGTTTATTGAGTTTGAACTCGTATCTAAATTGAGTTCAGCTTTTTTATTAGAGCTTATTGAGTTTGATTTGCCAATTAATTAAATCAAATTTAAATAGCATTTTGTGTTAATACATATTTAATCCCATTTTAAACTTGGCTCAATTAGTATAAAATTCAAATTTATAAGTAAAAAATGAAATGACTCGAGCTCGACTCAAGTTTGAGTCAATAAACGATCGTTTGAGTTCAACTCGGTAGATAAATAAACAAACTAAATTTGAACAAAATTTTAAACTTGATAAAATAATTAAACAAATTTGAACACTAATGTATTCTATTTGATTAGTCTTGTATACACCTCTTACTGAGCAATAAGGAAAAATAAGTGAAATGAAGATTCAATAGCATTACAACAAACACAACAAGAAGCTAATGAAATTTCATGACTCTTTGTACTATTATCTACAGGCAAAATTCATTCCAATCACGCCAAGCTAGAAAAGGAATTTTGATGGGAAATAGCTTATTCCGTATTGTCTTCCTAACCACTGAAGCAGGTCACCCTGATCCTGACTACTCCCAAGCAGAAGATGTTTAAAAAAATATATTAGAAGAGAGGTTCCATATCATAACATAAAAGTGCAGGTCAGATACCAGTTCGACCAAATGAGAAGGGAAAAATTGCCTTTACTGAGCAGCATGCCACTGCGAATCAAAATAAAATTCATTGAATGAGATGGGCGAGCAAGGTTACAACCTCCACAAGAGGTTCATCAAGAAGCCACATGTCATACCAAAAATGCATCAACCCCGACCTAATCTACCATTGAATATCATCTTTCATAACCTCCAGAATAGTCAGCAGAACAAAATAAAAGCAATGCTTTTAACATATTTACTTGGGTGTTCCTACTTTCAAATAAAACTGATGCTTTTAGTATATGTTTTTTTTCATGGTGTAAGAAAGTACAAAATGTGAAAGGCCGCTTCAACAAATCTTTGGTCTAAGGAGTGACCTAATAGGAAAACTCTCTTTTCGAGAACTATTGTGATGAGAATTGGATGACGCACAATTTCTCAGCAGTAAAGAATCCACAACAAAATGGAGTAATTGAAAGGAAGAAAATGAGCATCCAAGAAATGGCTAGAAAAATGCTGGATGAAAGAAAACTGTCACTTTTGGAGAGAAGCTGACCAGAGCCTTATTTCCTTCCTAATGGTTACTACAAAGCTTTCTTTAAGCCAAAATCTTACCAGCATACGCATAGTATATATTGACTAAAGGCCATAAATCTCTCCTGAAGGCTGAAATGTAATTCCATTTTGCAAAGTCAGATGACATGTTTATGGGGAACCACCCCTTTGGTTTCGAGATAGAAAGGTCTCATTTGAAAATTAACAATCAAGTAACTAGCTTCAAGAACGGAAATCTTTTTTCCCATCGTATCATTTCTGAGATCAAAAATCAATTCTCACTTGAAAAGAACATGACATTTAGAATGAAAATTTAGAAATTAAATGAGTATAGTATCTATAGATAACCTGCGATATGGGACATTTAACTTTGAATATTTGTGTTGTAGCAGCTAGTATAGTTTCACCACTTTCACGAGCGATTTAACCTGCACTATCAGCAGCTAGTGATGGGAGCAACTCACAAGCAGTGAGCTAAAATTGATTTGCAGCCTTCATACTTCCTCATAATAACTTAAAATTCAACTTTTCCTGGAAATTGTACACTTCTGCTTTCTCTCAATCATCCTTATTTGCTTTTTCATCAGCATTAAGAAATCCATCTCTAGTAGCTTGTAGCTCCATTAAAGCAGCAGCTATGTCCATTCTTCCTCTTGGTGATTGTGTTGGAATGTATGCCATAAAACAATTATGTTGTTTAAATACATTCCTAATTAAAGTTTTGTATTTTATGAATTTCCAATTTTATCTGTTTAATATTTGATATAACTGATAAAGTCCTTAGAATATTTATTAATGTGATGGTAGTCACAAGAGTTGTTGACTAATGAGATATCAATCACATTTATAATAAATATTCTTAAATTTCCCTAGTCATAGTATTAATGAGACGGGACATCATTAATACGGACAGACTAGTACACAGTTAGCCCTTACTTAGTGTAAGTAGTGGTAGTTCTCATCAACCATGGTATGGGGATACTTAGCCTAATGTGTAGATGAATTGTAAAGTACTAATTCATTGGAGTGATCCACACAAAGATCCCATTAGGATATCTATCTAAGTGCCAATGGTTGAATCTCTTATGGAAAATTGTGTAAGTGATCCTAGACTTGAGACCACCACAGTATCTTGAGTGTGAATCACTACCTTTTGATTCTGTTTCTTGTTACTCACCAGGAGTGACTTAAAGAATAGAGATTGGGGGTAGTGTGAAGCATGGAAAGATAGTGAGTGATCAAGAGAGAATTCACCACTCCGATAGTGGGAGCTGATATCCAGTATGGTTACTAGTTGGAATGTAACCTTAGTAGTCGACTACATTAGGTTAATTGAAGAGTGTCTTCAAGTTAATCTAATCTAAGGTTAATTCTGGGAACTAGAAAATTAATTAGTCATTAAGGGAATTGGCACTTGTTCCTTATTCCCTGACTAATTGGATATCAATGGTGAAAGGATAATAATTACACGGTAATTTTCCATGAAAAGGTTAGGTCGGAATTCCCCTTGATCAATTCCGAATACCTGGGTGGTTGTGATGTGTTGCTAGACACCGCTCACAATTTATAATTATGAATAATTAATTATTGTAATTAATGATAAAATAAAGTGTTTATTTTATCTAATTCTTTTAAGAATTATAATTCATAATTATTACCAATGTATTTGGGACCTATTGGATCACACGCATAGAGATTGGGTTCTGGATTAAATTGTGTGTCCAAGTAGGGACTTGGAAATAAATACTTCTGGGGTTTAATTATAAAGATAGATAAATCCTAGGGTTATCTGACAGATAGGATAAAGTGGTTATCTCTTATCTGTCAGATAACAGAAAGGGATGAGAGATAAGATGTTACGGTGGTTTGATTTTGAATCAAACCACCTAACTCTATCCTCCCCCTTTCTCTCTTATCTCTCTCTCTCCTATTAATAACATCAGATGTTACGATAGAAAAGAGGTTAGTCACTTCTGATAGTCAGAAAAAATAGAGAGAGAAGAGTTCTTCAAAAACTCACGTAGACAAAAAACAGAAAGTCTGTGAGTTAGAGTGTGAGAAAGGCTAGCACCTGTTCTTCACTCACACACACATAGATCGTAGAGACGATCAGGAGTAATCCAGGAGCACTCTCGCGTGGATTACAGTAGATGCAGGACGTCTGGATTGCTGTTCGGGGTTTTCTCAACCTTCTCAACAAGTCAGAGACACCATTTGCGGATTAAGGTAATCCCCTAGAACCCCCTTGTGAAGTCATACGTAGAACTAGAGTGATTCTTGGCAGGAATCTGGGGCTAAATTTTTAATTTTCCTCTGTGCCTGCTGCCCCAGTTCCTTACAGATTGAGCTGAACATTTAACCCCGATATGGAGAACTGAAGCCAAGCACTTTTCAAACCTGCATGTGCCCCTTGATTTGTCTGAGCTTGATTGGCCATCATACCTAACTCATTTTGGCATTCTGATGATAACTTAGGATCAGCAATCCTCATAACTTGATCTGGGAGTGCTATCTTCACATAGTTATGAAGGCAAAAGTCGTCTTTGAACATGCTGTCTGTAGGCCTTTTTCCAGTAAACGTCTCTAGCAACAGGATGCCGTAGCTGTAAACATCAACAAGTGTTGATGTTGGTCCACCCATCCCACATTCTGCATTTGCAAAAGGGGTAGGGGGGGGAAAAAAAAAAAACAGAACCCAAAATATAAATAAATAAATAAATACCTCAAACAACTTGATTAACAAAATACCGATATCAAAGCATCATATGGTAGTAATGCTCTAAACTAGGGATTCCAAGTAAGCTTATGGCAATTATGTCAGATAGCAAATGCCCAATGAAGAATATATTTTGCATAGCTTTAGCAGTAGCTGAGCAAATGTCTTTGGATTCTCTTTGAGACTTTGACACGAGAGACACCACGACAAACCATACCACTTGTGCATTGGTAAAAATTGAAGGTAGTAAGGTAAAAGATATATCACCTAAAGCAACATATCCGACTGTTCCTACAAGCCCAATTGTCCTTGAGCGGATTCGTGTATGTGTGGATCTATCAATGGGAACCAAAAGAGACCTTGCAGACCCAAAGTCACCTAAATGAGCACAGAGTTGATCATCAAGAAGAATGTTACTCGGCTTTAAATCACGGTGAATGACTGGTAATTCACAGCAGTGGTGAAGATAAACTAATGCCGTAGCAACATCTATGGCAACATTTAGCCTCTGAATCAGGTTCAACTTCTTTGGCTGCTGCAAGTTAGACGAGCTTGGATGTAACCAGCTCTCCAAGCTCCCACTGGGCATGAATTCATATTTTAGGGTCCGTTTGGTTGGACTGAAAATATTTTCCTTGGGAAAACATTTTCCATCGAAGTTATTTTCCTGCAAAATTATTTCCTTTTCCATAATTTTCCGGTGTTTGCTAATTAGTGAAAATATTTTCCAAATTCCTATTTTCCGGTGTTTGGCTTGTCAGTAAAAATATTTTCTGACATTCTTTTTTAGTGCTTATTGATTTGTTACAATATTTTCCTACCCTCAAAGATTCATTTCATTACGAATTACTTTTCCTTTCTATCCACCATATTATCATTTCCATCAAATATTTATTCACTGTACCCTCAACCATTCATTTCATTACCAATTACTTTTACTTTCTATCCACTATAGTCATATTCGCATTTCCATCAAAACATTTATTTAGCAAGCCAAATTACTAAGACATTTCTTAATCAAAGGTCAGGACTACAACCCCAAGTGGCTTTTGCTCGCGTGAAACCTGATACAAAAATGAATGTAAAGAAAAATACCATACTGATCTCATCCCTTCCGTTGTAGAATTCCATATTAAATTCTACATATTGGAAAAATGTCGTCTCCTTTATCACAGGAAATCATTGATTTCCTTAAATTTTTTGAACATAATCACCAGCCTAAACTTCTTGGGAGATTATCGAGTGCTACTTAAAAGAAAATAAAAGAGATACAAAGGCTAATTCACGAGTCACACACTACAAGGTTTTATTTTAATATAGTAACTGAAAAAGATGATGCAAAATAATGGCAGCACATTTTCTGCACCAATGAACATCAGCGAGTCAACTATTCATTTGGCAACTCTTATACCTTCGAGGACGCAACTATTTAATCCCCATTTAAGTTTGTTTCTTTTACCATTTCACATGGATTTTGAACCACTGGAAAACTAGAGTCGCCTTAATGTCATATACTTCTCATACTATTAGCATCAACTTCTTGACCTTAATCCCAAAGCATCCAAGACAAAGCACTAGTTGATCCAATGACTCAATCTTGAAGGTACAATGCAAAATTTGGAAAGCATTAATAGTATAATCAAATCTTAAGGACAGCGGGCATATAAGGTCATTGAACAACCCCATGAACCTCCCAAGGAAGAACCAAACTCCAATCCTTGGATCATATCATCAGCACTTAATAGTTAAAAAAAGAACTTGAATCGATTAACTTGCTCATTTGAAAGAAGTTGTCTAGTCTATCATGAAGAAAAAAGCATTTGTAACCACAAAAAAACGTCTAATCAGCATTTTATTATAAGAATAAAGCAAATAATGAATGAACTAGTCAAACACAATCAACTAAAATCAGGTTAAATGTCTTGGATCATATATACAATATCAAAGACTAACTAATGAAGAATCACTACTGAAAGACCATTAGCCTAGTGTTGCATTGCAGCAAGAACAATCACTATAAAAGTATACATACCTTACAGATCCAAAAGAAATTTAGCTTATGAAAGAAAATAGTCAAAATAATTCCATTAGTTCCAGAGCAGAATCCCTAATCTATTGATGACTATATACTTATATTTCACATTGTCAAGATTAATACAAGTGTTAAGCTTAAAATAAGTTCTCCCACAACTTAAAGGTACAGCTCAAGTTCTAAGTGTAAACGTGCACATAGCAAATTGTCAACGATTAATATGAGAAAACAAAGAATTAAACCAGAAAAAGGTCCATAAATGAAACGAATTATAAAGCGAGTGTGTGAACATTTTCTCCTCTAATTCCCCTAATTTAAGCAATCAAAATCTTATCCTTGGAAACATCATGAAACATAACTTTGTTAGACTGTAGATCATGTTATGTTTGTTAATTACTACGGATGGTTTGCTCATGGAGAAACAGCCCAATTCAGTTATAAGCCACCACCAAAAGGAATCTCACATAAAGACACCAAAATTCGAAAAACATTAACAAATGCATTGGATATAAGCTGAGAACTAAGAAAACCCAAGTTCGACGCAACCAATGTTTAACAAGCCCGTTAAATTCCAATAGCATTAGTGAAAAGAAAATTATATATTAAAACAAATGTAAAAGATTTTGAATTCATTGTCTTAAATTCTCAAACTCTCAAATGTAAAATGTTTTGAAATTATCATCTTAAATTTGCAAAATCTCCAAGACTAGAGAGACATTTGTATAGATTTTTTCCAAATAATAAAACCCTAACAGAGGTTACGTGTAATCACACCTTGTCGGGGTCAAAGAGATTGCCGGGCCAGTGAAGATGATGGCTCTCACCTGAATCGTAGTCCCTCTTTAGCCTCTCTTCTTCTCTTTGGTGCTCAGTCTCGGCGTCTTTGTTTTTTGGACGAGATGACTCTGTCTCCTATTATTTCATTCTGTCATTATGTTTTGATAGATGCGAAACGAGAGACGCGTCCTTTCTAAAAATGAAAATAACTTCAGCAGCTCACAAATGGAAGTTGTTTTCCACTGGTTCAGGTAAAATATTTTACCTAAGAAAATATTTTCCAAGCTTGATTAGTTACCAATCATGCGAAAATTTGGAAAATGTTTTCTGCAAAATATTTTCAATTGAAACAAACAGACCCTAAGGCTTTAAATTCATTTCCTTTGGGATCTGTGCCTGAGCAAGATGTAATTATCTTAAGTATATTTCTGTGACGAATATTCCTCAGTGCTTCACATTCAGCCATAAAACTCTTTCTGGATCCTCGTTGTTGAAGGTTGATTACCTTCACAGAAACTGTTTCCTCCCTGCATCTGAGAATCCCCTTGTAGAAAGAACTATATCTTCCCATAGCAATCAAATTGCTTGGAGAAAAGCCATCAGTAGCCTGATGCAGTTCAGTGTAAGAAAGTTTAGGATATTGATCTCCCGGAGAAGAGTCTGAAGTTACAGAGCTGGAAATTATCGTCTTTCTTGTCCACCAGTGGAAAAAATAAACGTACGCTAACATCAAAAAGATAAGGAAACCAATAGACAGAGGGACCACAACTACCGAAAGGGAAATCTTCTTGGACAATTGTTTCAAGTTCAAGTTTGGGCAACGAAATTTTCCATTGACATTTTGGCAACTGTAACGATTCTATAACTCCACATAGCTTTTCATTTCCAATGACTGAAAAAGCCGTAGAGTTAAGAAATAGACCTTCATTTGGAACTTCACCTTCCAGAAAATTGAAAGAAAGGTTCAGATACAGTATATAGAGAAATCGTGATTCTAGTATCTGAGGAATGATACCGGAAAAGTTATTTCTTGAAAGGTCTAGGAGCTGAATGCTGATCAAGCCGTTTAATGATTCAGGAATCTGACAATTTAAAACATTACCCTGAAGACTAAGAAACTCCAGAAATTGACAAGTGCCGATGGAGGCAGGTAGTTCTCCAGACAATCTGTTGTTTGAAACATCCAAGCTCACAAGATTTTTCAAATTACCCACCTCTGATGGTAAAGGCCCTGTGAGAAGGTTATGTGCTAAGTTGAGACTGTAAGTGAGTGAAGACAGGCCAAAAACATCTTCAGGTATGGCACCAGTAAGTCTATAATGTGAAAGATCCAATCCTTGCAATCTTGTACAGTTACCCAAAGAAACAGGTATGCCTCCATCTAAAACATTTCCTCCCATTTCAAGGATACTTAGCTGAGTGATATTTCCAATTGAACCTGGGATCTCACCAGTGAACTTGTTTCCTGAGAGATAGTGTCCCTCTAGCTTGGTAAGTTTCCCAATAAATATTGGAATTCGCCCTGTGAGCATGTTCTGACTCACTGCCAGATTGTCTAGGTTGACAAGGTTCTCTAGGGTATCAGGGATTCCCCCAGTTATATAGTTTTTGTCCACCCTTAGGGATGTAAGTTTGGTGGGAAGATTTGCAACGGAACTGGGAAAAGCTCCTCCATGATTGTTAGCATTCAAATGGAGAATTCTCAGATTAGTGCAATTAGTCAAGGACGTCAGAAAGTTTAAGCCAGTGCTATCAGTATTTCCAAGTGGGTTCTTTGAAAAATCTAACCGTTGCAAATGTTTAAGATGACCCATATTCATGGGGACAGGTCCTGATAAAGCATTTGCACCAATGTCGAAAATCACAATGCCTGAAGCATTGATTAAGGATACAGGCAGGGATCCAAAAAACTGGTTTTCTGCAACAACAAAGGTATGAAGTCTGGAATGGTTCAGGCCAAAATCTGAGGGGAAATAGCCATTTAATTGGTTGGAGGCAAGATTAAGATACTTAATTGATGAGATTGTGAAAAGCTGCATGGGTACTACACCGGACAATTTGTTGGAAGACAGTTTAAGAAACTTCAAATTGGACAACTTTCCAAGTTCTTCAGGAATGCTCCCTTCAAGAAAGTTATCAGATAGACTAAGGATGCGTAAATCAGCCAAGTTCCCCAGTGAATGTGGTATTTTTCCTTTGAACTGATTATTAGAAAGATGCAACTCAAGGAGATTTTTCAACAAACCTAGCTCAGCAGGTATTTCACCTTCAAGATTGTTTCTTGCCAAATTGATGATTCTCGTGTCAAGGTAAGTTAAATTCCTGGGAATATCACCTTGGAAAGAGTTATTGTAAAGTGAAATATGCTGCAGGTGTACAAGTTGACTGAGCTCACGAGGTATTGTGCCATGAAACAAATTATTATCAAGGATAAGTTCCTCAAGAAAAGTCAGGTTACCTACGGACGTGGACAAAGCACCTCCAATCTCCAGTGATGACAAGTTCAAGTTAGTCACTCTTTGATCCATGGAGTTGCACCTGACACCCCGCCAACTGCAAACGTGAGAAGAATTGTTCCAAGAAGTCAAGAACTGTAAAGGATCGCCCTGAATTTGAAACTTGATGGCAAGCAAAGCTTGCCTGTCAGTTTCATTTGAGGAACTGACTGAACTGCTGGTTGTAATCGGCTTGATTAACACAGAGAAACATATGAAACTAGTATAACACAGGAAACCATATGAGAGTTGAAATTGAGAACTCATTTCACAGATGGAAGTGCCGAGCAAATGCAATATGTTTACTGAGCCCTGATGGACTAGAGAAGGAACGTTGAAGCTTAGAATTTCAATCTCAATGAAAAATAGTTATTATTTAAATATACAGGAAACTGGCTGTATTGATTCTGAAGTATTTTTTTTTTGCTCTGGTCACTACTACGGATCATGCAGGCATCAAAGAACTCTATAAAGTTTTTTTTTCCTCCTTTTGATAGTTAAAAAGTTTGGGTGAATTTGACTCCGGTCACCACCACGGGTCAGAATAAGCTTTAGAAACCTCTATATCAATTATGAAGTTTTTTTTTTTTTTTGGTTCGACTCCAGTCACCATTACGAGTCGGTAGGTCTCAAAAATCGCTATATTGACCATGATTTTTTTTGTTTATAGTTAAAAAGTTTGGCTGGATTTCGACTCTGATTACTACCACGAATTAGGACAGGTCTCGAAACTATAGGTCACTTACAAGGTGCTTACAGATCGCACCAATATAGCACTTTCAGTCACCATCACGAGTCAGGGTAGGTCTTAAAGATCTCATATTAACTATGATTTTTTCTTAATTTATATATAGTTAAAAAGTTTGACTGGGTTTCGATTCTAATTACTATCACGAATTAGGGCAGGTCTCAAAACTATAAATCACTTACAATGTGTTTACAGATCGCCACCAATATAGCACTCACAGTCACCATCACGAGTCAGGATAGGTTTCAAAAATCTCTATATTGACTATGATTTTTATATATATATATATATAGTTAAAAAGTTTGGCTAGGTTTCGACTCCGATTACTATCACGAATTAGGGCAGGTCTCAAAACTATAAGTCACTTACAAGGTGCTTACAGATCGCCACCAATATAACATTCACATCAGCAGCGAGATTTAAACACACAATTTTTTTTTAAGAAAGTGACCATTCTTGTCAATTCAACCAACTTGCATTGGCATTGACCATGAAGTATCAATGCGGGGAAATATACCGGAAATTTCATTATTGTAGACCATTTGGTACTCCTTCAGTCAAAGTCAAGACGCGTGTTGGACCATCAGTGCTAGTCATCAAAGGAACTTCGACGAGTAGCCCCTTCAAAAAGCTAGAACAATCAATGAAGCCGGTCCTAATTGGCCCGAAAGATTGGGGCCGAAGCTCATACTTAATTGGGTTGAACAAAATTGATGTCTAAATATGAGACCTGATTTAATCGTGAGCAAAGTTTTGAGTTTCATAACTTGGCCAATTTAAAGTTTGGCCCATAAAATTACAAACGTAAAAGAATTTACACAACCCAAACCCTCTGTTTTCTTTTTTATTTTTGGGTAAAGGCCACCTTCCACTTTGCAGCGGCGGAGGTTCCGCCGTGGATCTTTACAAATTTTATCCATAAAAGAAAACAATTAACTTACCCTCGTAAAAGAAAGCTGAAGAAAAATCTTATTAATCTAGTTTCTGAATATTTAAGACTCCTAATTTATCACGTTGAACAACACCTATCACATGAGAAGGAAGATCGTATGAAGTATGAAAAAGAGTACATTGATGATCACAAGTACTCCACTTGGCTAAAGTATCAGCTGCTTGATTTTCCTCCCACTATATATGAATGGATGTAAAGTGAACCTCTGCTGCTAATTTCCGGATTTGGATGTTTCTAACTTTCTATTGATATGCCATGGTAATTTGCTTAGAGGGCTAAGAGTTTCATAACTTAGCAATTGCTTTTCGTCCACCTTATCTGACTTCAATAACTTAAGATTCGTGATGAAATAACTGATAAAGAAAGCAATGGAGAAGAAGACCGAAAAGAGTGCTTCAACACGAAATGTAAAGATTGCTCGGAATGACATTGAACTTGCGAGTGTGAATATCAGCTTTCGAGCCAATTAGTGATGGGCCTATTGTCAAATTACCTTCACTTGTCATGGCTGAGCAATTTCGCATAATTTGGCTAATTAGCTGTTTGCTGACGAGTCATAAATATTGCACCATCAGTGTGCATGCCCTAAAACCAACTGATTTTTAGGAATTTCTCATGTATTTTTATATTTATATAATTAATAAATGAAAATTTTATCATTCTGATTGCACATGTTTTACATTAGAATGATAAATTTTTGAGAATAAATCTAATCAATTAAATCATAAAGATTATGATGATGACATTCAATCTGAAGTTTATTTTAAATATTTTGAGTCATAGAATTAATATGATAGGACATTATTAATATAATTAAACTAGCATATACTAACCTCTTCTTTATGAAAGAAGTAATAGACCTCAACTACTATGATATATGACAGCTAAACTAGTATATGCATGCTTGATGGGATGATTAATTTTATTAGATTGATCTGCATAGAAAAATTCTTTTTAAGTGTTAAAAAATTATTTTCTAAATGACGAGAGTATAAGTGATTCTTAAATTTAAAAATTCTCATAAAAGAAATCAGTTTAAGTGCCAAAGAATTGTTCTCTAAGTGACAAGAGTGTAACCAATCCCTAAACTTAAGATTCTCATAGCATCTTGATTCTTCTTGATTGTGAATTATTATATTTTGACTCTATTTGATTGCTTCTCGTAAACAAGTGGTTGAAATCGTTAATGATTGGGAACAATATAAAGTCTGAAAAAATAGTATAAAACCTATAAAGATATATCACTGATATTTTTGCTTCAGCCGCATAATAGAGATGATTAGGTCAATAGACATGATTACAATATGGCCTCATGCATTTTTGTTCAAGGTCGAGAAAATAGAGCCCAAAAAACGACGAGAAGGCTGTGGACCTGATTCCTTATCAGAAAACTATTTCGGTAGAAAACCTTTACTAACTAAAAAGTCAGCAAAAGCCAAAGACAGATTGCAGTTGGGGACTTCCTTAGTTCACTGCTGTCTGGCAAGCTGATAAGTTTGGTTGGGTAAGCAAGTCTCTTTTTCTTCAGTACATAAGCAGATGAGGTTTGGAGAGTCCTTACTCAGCATTCACACCTCTAACATTCTTCCCGGCAAGTCCCTTCTGAAGGATCTTTCTCTAAAGTAATCTTTAAATCTTGAAACTCTCTCCTTGCAAGCCAAACGTTTCAAGTATTCCTTGCTTGCACTTTCTGTTCACATTTCTGTCTAGAAAACGAAGTTTCTTAACTTCATTTCTAGCTGGAGACTGCAACAAGTGAAGAAATTAACAAAAGGTAAATACATGCTTTTCTATTTGGGGTAACTTTGTAGTAAGCATGTTTAAAGCTTTATATTAAATGCCTAATTCAAATTAAAATTACTAAAAGCATAATATTGGTTTTTATTTTTTTATTTATTTTATGATAGAAGCAGTATATTCTTTTTGCTTGTACTATGTAAATAACTTGGTCAGTCGGCCCACTGTCCGCACAAACATATTTTCTCCTAGAACAATCATGTTTTAAATGAGTATTGTCATCTTGGACAGAATCCACCTTGCTCCTAAGTATTGTTTTGTTTAGAAAAAATTAATTTTGCATTGAGTACGAATTAAAATAAAAAACTGCATTAAATATGACAGACATTTAAAAGGCCTATTAAAATCTCGGGTTGAATCTTAAAAGAAGAGAAAAAAGAAAAAAAGAAAACTTGAACTCAGCACTTTTGAAAAAGTTCCTGTTGGATACTTTTACTCCTAAACAAAGCTTTCGTTGGCAACGTCTGTATTGTTTCTTGAAGGGCATTTATTACTTAAAAGACTTTCCATGCTTGATATACGTTTTAATTCTTGGTTCAAAATACATGAAATTTTGGAGTATTTCTGTTCCTTGATTTTTGCTTCTACACCAACTAATAGTTTAGTATTTCATTGTTACCACAGGTTTCATTTTCAAGTATGGGACTCTCAGCTTATCCAAATCCAGTTGGCGTGGCAATCCTGTGCCTGTTCCTAGTGAAAATTGCAGATTTAGTTTCAATTTTGAAGGAAATGTTGCTGTCCATAGCAACATGGACGTCAAGCAACAGGGCATTAGAATCCTTCTCAGGGCCTTCAGATTATGGATCTCATGTGAAAGTTTTCGAGAGAAAGATTGAAGTGCATAGATACAATTCCATCTTCAGCCAGGAAGAGGAATGCTCAATTTGCTTATCGGAATTCGAGAAAGATGCATTCATTCACGAATTGTCTTGTGGGCATATGTTTCATAGATTATGCCTGCACAAGTGGTTGAATTGTCACGTCACATGCCCTTTGTGCAGGAGTGAAATGCTATCACAAGCAGCTCAGAATTGTTTGTGTTTCATGTAATTAATTACAGCATTTGGCTTCATGTTCGCACTCGCATTTGGTATCTTTATCTTTGTATAAATTCAGGAAAAGAGGGTTCAAAAGTAGCTTCTCGAAACACAAGTAGTACAAAAGACCCACACACACACAAAGGAGAATTTAACAATCTTAGCTCATTTCAACCAGACAAGTGTAACGACAATTCTCTTGGAGAAAATATAAGCTTACAATTATGGAAATTCCATGCAGGATAAAAGTCACTCGAACAAAATTAGGAGGTGCGATGTATCTAAAATAAATTCCATACAAGAATACAAGGTAATAGTCATTAGAACAAAATGAGGAGATGGGATATATCTAAAATATTAAAATTTTAGGATGCAAAATGGCATTAGGTGATAAATTTGGTGTACAAAATAAAACTTAATGTGTATTGACAAGTCCATGTTGGGCATGTGTAAAAATTCCATGAATTTGTTTCAAATTGTTAACATTTGGATGAAAATGCAATAAATCTGAAAGGTTATGATATAATGCCTCTAATACTGCAATTGAAGATGCGAAACAAGAATCAATTGCAACTTATAGGGTGCAAAGTGTAAATTACACCTTATCTCAGATGAGGTTTTTTTTTTCCGTATTTTGTTTCTTGGATTTATTTATAAAATTCTTGTGAAGATTATTCGCAAGAGGTGCAGTCGGCCTTCCTAAAATTGTACTCCACCCTTCAAGATATGACTTATATTACGGGCAATGGCTTTAATTTGCATTTATTGACCTGGTAAAAGGTTCTCAAGTCAAGTCATGTCTTGCAAGTTGTAATAAGAGATTGACTCTAAGCAACCACTATTCGAAAAATTTAGGACAGTTTAAGTACGTATTTGCAAGAGAAGGTATCTAACGGTAGAGACAGATACAGTAATGCCCGATTCCGGGCAACGCAACATAAAAATAACCCACATGCCTTTATATTGTATTCCATCCGTCCCATGTTATATGTCTTGGTTCTATTATGATTTGTTTTAAAATATTTGTCGTGGTTTAAAATAGAAATAAATGAAGTCCAATTTCTTATTATACCTTTAATATAATTTTTAAGGAGAAGCATTTCAAGTCATCTTCTTCTAATAAATCATGCTTACAAATTATCTTGTTTTTGGGGTAGTTGTGCATTCTTTAAAATTTCAAACCCAACTAACAAAATATTGAACTTTAATTAAGGGGTGACAATGGAAAGACATTCTTTAGTAGTTTATGTGTATTGATCAAATTTTAGTTTTGTTAAACTATATGTAAAAATGACCATCATTATAAAATGGGACAGAGGGAGTAGGTTCTTTTACTGAAATAAAGATTCCTTGATTTCTTATAGCTAGCCCCTCTAAAGCAAGAATTATCTAGACAAGCTACCATGCAAATTCATAATGTCTATCTCACTTATTTATTCGCTATTTTCTTAGACTCCAAAAACTGCCGAAGTTGATCTTTTTTGTTCTCTCTAATGATCAGCTATCTAAAACGGTCATTACAAAAGGGTACAATATTTTCTAGACAATATTCTTATTCTGACAAATTAATTATAAGTAACAAAACCCTTCATTTCTAGACGCATAATCCTATTATCTGTCAAGATTCATCATCCACTGATATTGGAAACTTTTCCTTTTCATTAGTAACATCAATTTCTTGAAATCTGACCACATTAATTCTTCATCGAATAAAGTGAGCATGCGGATATAAACATAATTTGTAATCCGGGAGTCCTTCTGTCGGTTACTAAAGTCAAGCAAAGAGGCAAAAGTTTACATACTGGACGAAGTGTAGTATAGCAACTCAAAGCTATAAATAGAACTACCTGTTCGTTCGACTTGTTTAAACTCGTTCAAACTCGATAAAAACTCTTTCGAGAAGTTAAATGAGGTGAATTGGCTCAATTGTTTAATTCATATTTATTTTTTTGAACTAGAAATCTTAGACAAGTCTGGTTTGAACTCATTTAATTCAATTCGTTTATTTCAACTAGTTAATTCTAAACCAGCCGAGCTCGAGATGGAAATTTAGCTAAGAAGTCAAGTTTGAATAACTTTTTTACCTCATTATCTTAATAAACAAACTCAAGTTAGACTTGAGTAGCAAATGAATAGAGCTCAAATAAGAAAAATTCAGTCAACTCAACTCATTTACAACTTTAATAGCAACACTAGAAGTGACAAAACCAGCTAAAGCCAAATAGAAAATATAAGATAAGACCAGCTGCAACTGTGCTTCTTTCGATTAGATCATGCTTGACGATGCAAGAAGATGCAAGAACCCATAATTCAAGAATGCACTGACAACAAGATATAGACACGATGTTCTAAAACTGGACAATCATGTACCCCTTTTTTGCCTTTTTTGTATCTTTCTCTTTTGGAAAAACCCGTTAAACCCGAAAAACTATGATGAAGCATGATGGAATCTAAGGTGACATTTAGGACTATTTTAAAATAAAGAAAGAACTCTTAAAGCAAAGACAACCCATGATAAGATATTGCTGTTAGTGTTCGTTGGTGGATTAGGTACTAAATAAATGCACATCGGAGAATTTCATAAACTACCCCCAAGGTTTCTCATAGTTTGGTTGTCCTTCCATGAGGTTTTGAAAATTTCATTTACTTCTCATATGAGTCATTTAGGATCAATTGCTGACATAATTGACGGCGAAATTCCAACTATACTACCTTTACATCTTATGATTAGAGAAACAATTTAGCCATTTACTAACAAATTAAACATAATTTAGAATGTATGTAATCAAATAACTAATTTGTCATTAGAAAAGTGCAACAAGATAAGGGGCACTTTTTTAATTGATGTACTTAACAAATAAAAAATATTACAAGTTACAAGACCTCAATTGTTGAACTGGAAAAAAATAGATATTAGGGGCACTTTTTTTAATTCATGTACTTTACAAATAAAAGAATTACAAGTTAGGAGATTGTTGAACAATAGATCTTGAAAAGCAAAAGCTAAGGGTTTGAAGGTTTGAAGTGGAGTAAAATTTGGGTTTGATTTTGCTCATAATTGTGGTAATAGCATCCAAAAATAACTTACAAAAAAAGTTTTCATGTGTCAAACTTTGATACTTTCTGGTTGCAGAAGATGAAACTTTCTCGTTGATTATGTATAATAATGACCCTGTAAGTCATGATAGTTAGTTAGATCAAATAATTGAACTAACTATTACAATAGTTGAGGGACGCTTGTGGAATCACATAATATTCTTTGTCCTAAAATCATTTTCTTATTATTCCTTTTCTTGAATTAGATTGAACTGTTATAAGAAATTAGTTTTAGAAAAGGTCAGTGATATTTTCAGAATCGCATGGGAAGACAGTAAAACTGTCAAAAATCCCGGAAAGGTTTCTGAAATTATCCATATATATACGCCATCAATTTGTCCAAGTATTTATTGGTCCATCTGTCCATCTGGGCCCAATCATCATTCCTCCGTTGGAGGAAACCCTAATTACACAGGAAATCAATTTGAGAAATCAGTAGTACAAAAATAAGCTACATGTATAAACAAAAAAATATAAAGAATGTGTATTCTTTACTTTATCACGAACATATTTATATTAAGATTAATCGTAGCCATCAATTTAGAAAGTTTTTACACTAGCGGCTTAGCAGATAAATATGCATGTTAAATGTGCAAAAAAAAAAGTTAAATTTTAATAGATATCATGTAACATGCATTTACAACCCTTTACAACCCTTTTTTTTAACTTTTCTTTTTCTGGTAGGGGGTTAGGTGGGATTTAACAAATGAGATTGAGGAAGGGAGATTAGAACCCAAGATCTCTAATTGCTATGCGTCTCAACCTTAAACACTAGATTCAGACTTTCTCAATATGCATTTCAACCCTTCATATAAAGAATGTATAAAAAAAAAATTCTTATACTGGCAGTGTAAAAAATAATAATCCATTGTTAATATTTATGTTAACATGTAATAAAACATTTATTGCCTGCATCGATCTCCTACACATAAAGCATTATGTACAGTAAGGCCACTACTGGTTGAACAGAATTGGTCGTAGTTTATCTACATGATACTGCATGTGAAGTGTGGATGCAGACAAAGTGGCTTGCATGGTTAACCACGTGAAGGCATCTGATAGAAACGTGGTACATTTTTGTACATGCAGAGGTTGTTCAAAGAACTTAGACTAACGTCTTTTGCAGGTTAGGCCGGATACACATATCAAGACAAATATGATAGCAAAATTTGGCTGAATAGACAAAACTTACCAGAATCTGGAAAAATGTAGTGAATTTGTAGAATTTTTCATATGATTCAAATGTGATTCTCGTGGGGTTTTGATCAGATTAAAGAAAAAAAGTGTGCATTTAATGAATAGTACTAGAAATCTTTCTTGTCTTCATCTGTATATCATGAGAGCGGATTCAATGCAATTGGGTTCCATATAATTCAGTTCGGTTATTGTACTTTTAACATTGCTTATGTACAATTATATACTATATGATTGTACTTGTGAAAAAGGTGATGTGTATGAATAAAAGATTTATCATATATTCATTAAAATATTATAATGTAATTATACACGGGTAACTTCTTTTCTCTGGTTCACCTGCTTATCGTCAATGAAAGTTAGTAGTTCAATTTTTAACTCCTCAATAATTGAGTGAAGACTTTTAGCCTATGAACTTATAAAAATGTATATTTGCAACTCTTTTAACCAGTTTAGCCGATTAGACAATTGGAAGGCCATCACGTGAGATGTAAAGCTCCAAATCTAACAAAGAGATATAAAAAAAAATAGATCTAACAAAGACAATAAGGATAAAAAAAGAAAAATCTTATTATAAAATCCTAAGAGAGAAGAAAACTCTCTTTGAGAGAGAAGAAATCTCACTATCAAACCTTTGGACAGAAGAAAACATTCACCACAACATCTTAGGAGAGAACAAACCCCACAATAAGACATTCTATAGAGACCTTATTATGCACAAAAGAGAATAAGAATCAATAAGAGGGAGGGAGGAGACCATCTTTAATTACCTGTTTAAGGCACTCTTGTCAATTTCTTAAGCAACCACTTTTCATTTATGTGAATTTAAGAACAAACGAAATGCCTTTATCATAGATTGTTAATTCAGATATGGTACTCTCTATTCATTAAGTTAACTAGATAGAATTGGACAGAATGGGCAAAATAATATAGTGAACATAGTTAGATGACCCATTTTAGAGTAACAATAATTATGCCAGAAAAAATGTGAGTTTTAAAAAATCGAGTAATCATTAGTGCACTTTGCTCTTGATATTTTGGAGTGAGTTTCAAAATCTGATTATAGGTAAAGTAGGCTACTAAAGTTTTTATCAATAAACTAAAATCAGAAATTTAAGAAAATTCAGTGACCATTTTTGCACTTTTCCCTTGATATTTTATGGTGATATTTAGACAATAATTTTTCTCTTGATAATATTACTATGAAAAAAATAATTCAAACATCTCTCACATTTTGTCAAATAAATTTTTTCATCCCTCATTTTTAAAATAGTAAATTTATGTTACCTACAAAATCAAATTACCAAAATTTGGTCCAACGTAAAATTTTGACCACTTTTTAGCCTAATATTATTACGTGAGCCATATGTAATCATTTTTTATGTACAAAAAGGTCAAATCTCACATTTTTTTAGTGATAAAAATGAATATAAATTGGACCAGATCCCACATTTTAGGAGAAATATTTTACATGGCTCGAGTCAAATCCTAATTTTTTTAAGAGTAAAAATGAATATGAATCAAGTAATTTATTAACTATAAATAGAATATAAGCTTTTTTTCCTAAAAAATGATCATATGTTGGTTAAGTATTGAATTCATAAAAAGTAATCAGAAATATAGGTTGGGATCAAATTTTACCAACTTAATCTTGTAAGAGATGTAGATTTACTATTGCTACAGAGCACAAGAGTATATTATGAGAAATCATTACAATAAATGTGGGGTGTGGATTTTATAGATGGAGGCTGCAGAGCCCATACAGGAGAATAAGAAAATGGGACTCTCTTCTTATCAGATGAACTCAAGTGCACTGTTGTTGCATGGTAGTAATCCGTTAGTTTCTCATCTTTCTACATGGAGTTACCAAAACCCACCCATGCTTTCCAATTTCACCTATTATCTCAACTTAAGGCCCACAATTGAATTAATTATCTATACAAGGTGTATCCCAATTACTAAACTTTTCCGTTAATATTTCAGATTGACTTTCATAACTGTATTGTAGCTAAAGTGTTTCCCAATTACTAAACCTTTTCAATATTTCACTTCACCCACTTCACACAACGTTCCGAAATACTGTTGCCAAATAATGAAGCATCCTTTCCATTACCAGGAGGAGGATCCAAGCTATGATTAATGCCATAAAGTCTCCATTTACTTCTTAGCTTATTTAAATGAAGAGGTTGAAAAAGCCCTCAAGCAGAGCAGATCTGATCCATCTAAGAGAGCTCGGCAGACTAAGGATAGATTTCCAAGAAAAACCTACAAGACTCAGCAAAAGAACACGTGAAGGGCCTCGATGTCAAGTTCTCAAGATCACTCCGACGGTCAGATCAGTTTCTCAGAATTGAGAATGTAATGGAATAAAAAAAGAGAGTGTTAGATAGATCCCCTTGTACATACACCTATATTTATATATGCTTTCCAAGGTTTTTATGTATAGAGTTTGTATTATATTAGAACTAGGTAAGTTTTGACCAATTGTGTTGATGTAAATCCTAAATAATCAGTGTCATCATGATCCCCAATTGGCGGGAATTGCCCTTATCAACTAGATTAACTCCGTGTTTCTAATCTCGATAACGGAGAAGCAAGTTACGGCCCCAAGCTCAGTAAGGAATCAGCTCTACTTAAGAAAGCTTGCTCAGCTTGGTAGCCACGTGACAAGCATGCAATGCCTACCTCTTCACTTGTCTTCCAGATCAGATTTATTCAGATTCATCCTTATCTAAATGAATCTGATTTGAATAAGAACATGTGGCTACTCAGGAATGGTCCAAGCTAGTTTATTATTATTTGTAGTCTTTTTAGTTCCTTCATTCAGATAGTTTTCCCTAAAAAGCAGCAGATATTCTTGCTAACCATCACATCCACCTTCAATTTATACGCTTGAATTAAGTGCCCTAGGTGAAGCTGTCTTTTCAAATTTCAAAAACTGGCAAAAGGCTCCATTTTTTCTCCCATATTCTACCAATAAATAGGGGTTCATTTTCTCATTTACCACTCTTTGTCATTTCTTTCCTTGAAAGTACCAAAATTTTCTCTCCTTTAAGCTCTGGCATTCTTTTCCAGCTTCCGGTGAATACACCAAGTTCCTACATAGTTCTTCCAGTTTTCAGCGAGAATTGCTAGTTTCCAATGGGTATTTTCATCTCCCTTACTCTTTTCTGGTTCATCTGTTTTACATCAGTAAGTTTGCTCTTCCAATTTATGTCTTATTATTCAGACATTATAACTTCATCACTTAGGCATCAGGCTTGTAGGATCAACAGGGTAGATATTGATATAATCTTCTTCCTCCATCCTCGTCTTCATCCTTATCTCACCATAGTTCTGATTTTGAGTATCTTCCAAAATTGTCGGACTCTATTAAAGTCATGAGTTCTCCCACTTCAACTTCTTGCATCCCTTTTATAGAGATTAGGGAAGATTTGCTAGAGCAAGCAGTTCAAAACCCCATGGAGTAGAACCTCTCTCCTTCTCGACCTACTCCTCCATCTTCTCCAGTCGCAGAGGAGGTCAAAGGGGGCACGTCTGTGCTGGTAGTAAGGAGGTTGTCCCTGATGTCCCGACTAAACCCAGTGATCCGAACTCTGTCAACTTTGGCCACTTAGAAAATTTTACGTCTACTTGGTCTATTAAACCTGTGGCCAAATTAGCATATAAGTATCCTATTCCCTCTTCCTTTAAGCCTAGCACTATTGGACCTAATGACAGAACCTATCAATATCCTCCTGGCTTTATTGCTATTTAGAAGGAGCAGATCATTACAGGGTTTAGACTTCCCATCCTTAAAACTCTTTTTGACATTATTATATACTAGGGGTTTAGGATCATTCGGGTCCACCCCAACTCCATTAGATTATAGAAATTTTATGCCCTATTTGTTCCATTCTTTACTGACTTTCCTTTTTTCGAGCATACTATTTAAAGATTTCCCCAACTCAGATAGTATTACTTTGCCAGACACACTTCTAATAAGGATGACAAAGGCACCCAGAATGTCTTCCATGGGGTCCCTATTTTCATCAAGAATTGGAAGGAGGACTCTTCTTTATAAAAACCACTATTTTTTCCCTAACGTATGGAAAGGTTGGGAAGGTTGAAATAGATCCCTTTCTAGGAGATCTGGACATGGATGTCCTAGAGCAACTACTAGGTTCTAAAGTTAAACTTTATACAAAAGAATTTTTCTCGAACCAAATTGCTATTGCCAGACTGATTCCATTATTATTCGATCCCCAAAACTAGGATAGGAATTTAATACTGAAGGAGTACAAAAATTGTAATCTCATTATACTTCTCTTTTTTATTTTATTTGTTTCATTTTTGACTTCTTCCAAGCTAACCTCTCCCTGATTTTTTCTTATGCAGCGAGGAGATTTTCTCAAATGGTCAGCCTTCCAATTGCTACCTTGGTCTTAACTATTCAGCCAACTTAGCCTCAAAAGGGGCAACCCACAGGAAGCAGCTCAGTAGCTCCTACCTCTGCTTCTGGCAGTTCCACAACTTCTCGTCTCCCGACAGCCTCCTCAAGGACTGGGCAAGGTAGGGTCAGAATAAGAAGACCACTACTCAGAAGAGGGCCCAACCAGAGGAGCCTACTCTACAGCAACCTACTAAGAGACCTACTACATCTTCTGCCTCCCATTGCAACAAGACAGAAGTAGTGGGAACAATTCACTGTAGTGCCAACTCGTCTTAGAAGTCGGTCATCCATGCAGCTCTCTCCTCTCTGAAGATATTGCTATGTAGCTCCTAGCAAGCCCAAGTCCACTCTTACTATACACGATCCTGGGCATTTCTATCCAAAATGGGGGCTATTCATGAATGACTGAATTCACCATCCCCAGGTAATTCAAAAGTTGGTGATAGGGTCAGTGCTTTCTCGAACCAAAGGTTCATAGAGCTGGCTATTCTTCCTGAACTAGTGGAGATATACTGCACAGCTCAAGTGTATAGAGATTACTTAAAGAGATAAAGCACTATTATTGTGCCTGATGATTTCAATCCAATGTATTAACTTGGTTTCTTCTAGGTGGGAGCCACTAATGCAGTTATGGTCCAGGGGCTTGAGGATCTCGCCCTTGACCTAGACAGCACCCTGATAAGGAACAAATCTCTTGAACAACAAATTTTAAATGTTCAGAAAGAGATAGATAATCTCAAAGCTCAACTTCGGGATTGCCAGAATGACTTGAAACCTTTCGAGGTGCAAGTGACCTCCATAGAATCTAGTCTTGCTAAGGAGAGAAACAACTACAAAGAGTTGAAAGTTGGGCGCAATGAAGAGCTAGTCAAGATTAATGAGAAAGAACAGAGAAAAGCTATCCAATGTAGACACCAAATTTTGACTATTTCAACTATTTTCTTATATTTTTATCTATTAATATTTAGTTATTTATTTTTGAATATTCTAACTCATTTTTATTATTTTTGTAGGTTTTCTTTGTTTCGAAAAAAAAATTACAGCAGCGTTTTTTTTATTTCCTTCCTCATTTTCAGTTGTATTTTTGTGTTTTGGCATCAAGTAATCGATTTAGTTAATGCCAAATCTTGATCCTAAGACACAAATAAAATGCATCAATGATCAAATTGGTATCTAAACCTTTGGTTGTGGTTTTAATGCCTATAAATCACCCTTTGAGAATCAAGGAGAAAAGAAAAGAGAAAGATAAAATTAGGGAGTGAAGATTTCTTGAATTTTGGTGATTCCTTTTCTTTCTCAATCGTAGTCTTCCTTTACTCATCTATTATTTTACGGTGAAAATTGCTTTAAAAATTTTTGGTGGAACCAAGGTCTTAAATATTTTAAGTTTTATGATATTTGATGATGATTATTGGTTGTTATATGAGCATGTTGTGTTTATAAAGCCTTGGTAAGGCTCATAGTCTTGTTTTTTTTAATCGGGCGTTTGATGCGTGTTGATTTTGTTGTGATTTACGGAAAAATGTTCTTCGTTTTGAAGATACTACTTGACTTACTGCCTTCAGCGTTCTTCTTGAATATTTGAAGATGAAAGCGGGGGGTTGTTACGGGCCGGTTTTGTCCCTCTTTTTGTCTATTTGATGATGTTGATGCTTAAGATTTGATTTTCTTTAGCTTCGTCTTGACATGATCGAATGATGATGTTTAATGCTTTAAATAGATCCCACCTCATTTTGTTTGTGTTAGCGGAAACAATCTTCGATATTTGAAGATGGGAAGAGATGAGTCAGAACTTTACATCCATTCATCCACATTTTACCCGTGTAATCTCTGTTTCCCTCTGGGTTTGTGGCTATTTCACGCTCTTTTGTTGAATCTTACTCTATTATTGTATTTCCTAGTCTTGTCCTTGTTGCTTAGAATTTGATACCTTTTCTTTGAATTTTTGATTGATTTTTCCTTTAAATTTTTACCTTGATCCCTTTTGTTGACATTGACTCTTAGATAACCATTCCCCTCATTTAAGGATTCAATCAAGGCATCACATCAAGGGATGGTAACTTCTTTCCCCTATTATGTGCTCTTATGTGTTTTTACATGATCTTGCATGTTTTAAATTAAGTTTTTCTTTGCTTTTATTCATGTCTAGTCTTTATTTATGTCATTTAATTTTTGGGTAAATCATTTGGAGGCCTTGGATGCGAAGTTGTAATAGACAGATTTAATTTTGCAAAAACTGTATTTATTCTAGAAAATATAATAGTTAGATTATTATTCCGAATTTTTTTCCCTTAGATTGTATTTAGGTTCCCCCAATTAATAATTAGGTTTTATATGCTTATTTTGCATGCTTGCATGTTTATGTGTTTACTTGCTTTCCTAGGGTCTTGCATCTAGATATTATGCCTATGTGTTATGTGTTTATGTGTTTTATGTGTTTACTTGCTTTATTATCATGTCTACATGTTTATTGTGTAAATGTATTGACGCGTCACCACACTAGTCCAAGCTAGTTGTGGCCTTTCCTTTCGATTTCTCACTAATCAATGTTAGTGAGAACTTTTAGACGAGGGCTTCCAATGCTAGACGAGCCGTCAGCTCATGCATTAGATACAAATTTCACACACTTTTCACTTTTAGAGTTTCTTTTCCTATTTTGCATGTTACTATTCTCCCATCCCTATCTGAAACATGTCATTTAGTTTTCTTTTCGTTAAAATAGATTAGCTTTTTTTAAGGCATTACCCTTGAATTAGGGAAAAGAGTATGGCTTCTTAGCCTTAGCACGCTTTTATTTCCTTCTATGAAAAGGAAGATTTGAAGTCACGAATTTAGTCCCCCACATCCATTATGTTGCATTATCCCTCTTTAGGACATACATGTGCATTATTCTAAATTCTATCAAAAATCATTCTTTAAAAATCAAGTTTTTTCTTCCCGTTTAGAAATTCAAAGTCAAAAATCCATTTTTCTTAAAAATTCATCTTTTGAAAATCAAGTTCCTTTTTGCACTTAAAAATTCATCTTTTCAAAAATTCAATTTCGTTTCCCTTGAGATTTTATAAAAATGCCATTCCTTTTGAAAACTTTAGTTTCACGTTTTTTTCGAGTCTCATCATTTGCATTTTTTGTGACCTCCTTGAGGGATCAAATTTGGATGACACAACTAATGTGATCAATTCTAATCAAACCTCAAGGAGACATTTTGCCCCTCCCGATCCAACATTAGGTTTAAGTTTTCCATCCATATAGATAAACATCCAAATGTGATAAATTTTAAAGTTAGAATTAGGAATTTTTTAACTAAATCATGCAACTAGCTTTGGTTAGGTTAGAAGGGTGCCTTAGAGACGAGTAAAATCGAATCTTTGTCTTCCCTTCTTTCAACCGTGACCCCCGAGCCTTTTTCTCTAGTTTTTTCAAAGACCTGGAGTCATCTAAAAAAGGGTTTTCTTAGTTTATTTTCATTAATTAAAATTTTTGGGTGACTTGGTACACCTAAACTCTATATCAAGTGGCGACTCCAAATTTTTCTAAAAACCCTTTTTCTTTAGACTTTTATTTTTGGGTCCAAATCGTCGCATTTTTTTTAGTCCCATGACCCATTTTCTTTTATTTTCAAAAAATTAAAAAATCAATTTTTAACTAGAAAACCTTTTTCCAACTAAAAATTCAAACCCGAGACGAGGGTTTCATTCCCTTCCTTTCGAAACATGGGGCGCGACAGCTTGGCGACTCCACTGGGGATTTTCCTAAGAGGGTTCGAGCACTTGATTTAGTTGACTATTTCATTTTTCTAACTTATATATCACATTTGGATGTTTTAGGTTGCATTGTCTTTTTCTTTTTCTTTTCTTTTCTCTTTTAGGGTTTTTCCCGTGCAATCGTTCCTTGCACATCGCGTACACGATGAATGAATTATTTGTTTATTTATTCGTACCGCGCCTTGCATTTGGGGTGGGTGTGCATTTACCCTAGAGTCTCGAGAATGTTTGGTATTTGAATCCTTCCTCTCAAAGGGAATCACTTTCATACGTGCATATGTATTTTACTTTGACCCTATTTTTTTTACTTTAGTGGCTTGTCATTCCACTCTTTCCTATTAGGATTAGGATCGATCCACTTGGACATGTGGCGTGTACACGCGGCGTAGCAATGTCTAGGGGATCACTGAACCACCGACTTGAGGCATTGGATTGATGACCTTTGCCTTTGGTGGAAGGTTTGGGAGCTGTAACCTTTGTCGAGTCTAGATGCATTAGTGAGCTCAACCTCATGCATCCATGTTAGAATTGCCTAGAGTAAAGTCTAACTCACCCTATTAAGGATCACTAGAACCAGAGGGAGGGATTCCACCCCTTTATCTTTTGAGCAATTTGTTGTTCCAACGTGTTATGTGATATCTGCGATTAAACTAACCTTTTGTTGTCTTCCTTTTTCTTGCATTTCACAAACTCTAGAAAATAAGAGTCTTGGCACTCTTTTAAGACAAGTCATCCTTCTAGATAGGCTATTGCACATTTGAATTTATATCTATTGCATTAAGTTGTAATTGCATATCACTTTTAGGCTTACCCTACATTCAAATGGGGCTCTATAGGCCATGTTTCATTTTGCACCCTTACTTGCTTTAATAAAATGGCATCATGCATAAAAACCATAGAGGAATGCCATTTAGGGAATTCCACGATAGAAATAAACCACCCTTGTGTCTGATATATAATCAATGAGACTTGCATGTTTATGTTTTGAGTAATATCCAAAGGGGTAGTGCAAAGGTAAGGTAGGGTCGATTCCTTCGATGGCATCCAAAGATATGGAGTGACCCATGCTAGAATATAAACCTCTAATAATCATTTTTGGTCATTTTATCAAAGTTGGTAAAATCCCATGCATAAGGACACTAAATCGAAAAAATGCACAAATAATTTCTCATTGTTGAGATAATGATTTTATCAAGGTCAAATCTTGATTTTAGAAGGCTTATGAGCTAGTGTGTTGCAAATAAAATTGAGATGTGGAGTTACAGGTAAGCAATGAACCCAAATCGACTTTGGGTAAATCATCAATCCAGTCCAATCCATTTGAACTAGATCCATATTTTCCTCAAGACTAGTCAAGGCATTTCTGATTCCTTCAAGAATAATCCTTTTCATGCTAAATTAACCTTTAAGCTCTCTTCACATATCAATTAAAGTAATGAATCCATTCAAACGTTCATATCATGTAAGGCGCATATTCTTTAGTCAATCCTCTAGATTGTTTTACTAATCGCATATCAGTGATCGGATCCATCGTATGTGTATGGTGCATACCCCGAGGATTGCATTTTTTCATGCTAGGCCACCCTTGGCATAAAAGGGCTCCCATAGGACATGCATACTTGGGTTTTGCAATTTTGCTTACTAACTCTAAGTTTTTTTCTTTTCCTTTCCCTCCCTTGCATTCATAAAATGTGTGCGTTGATAAGGAAGAAACATTTTCTTGATCTAATAAAGTTTGAAGATTAGAAGTGTTATTTGATTCTTGGGTAGATCGCAATGCAAGCTATGGAGAATTCATTTGGGGAAATACAAGCTCAGAGTATCTATGAGATTTATGGCATAGAGGTTTAACGACTTGTCTATGAAAATCAATATTTTGACATGTTTTGTAAATAAAAGAGAGAGAAGAATGAAAAGTAGAGGTGTATTTTAGATGTTTTCATTTTTCATAGTTAAATAAATTTTTACTCTAGATTTTTACACAGATAAATCTATTCATTTGGGCTTTCCTTATTTTTGTAGTTGTGTACATATTTATGTGAATTTCATCTTCTCTTGCTTATAAGGAGACCTCATGATGGATTTTAAGAAAACAAGACCGAGTTGAATTTTGTCATTTGTTGAATAAAATTCACAAAATTTTTTGCATACCGTAAAATTGTGGCCTCAATAATGTAGTGAGAGAGCCTGAATTCAAAATCTCAAATGAGTCACTCGAACTTGTTATCTTATTTTCAGTAACCAAGCAAGATGGTGTTTTCCTTTCGTTTTACTTTTCTGATCCTATCAAGCCTTCAGAATGAATAAATTAGCTACATTGGTTAACACACCCTAAGCCAGGGCAATTTTATTTTGTGAGGTTCACTATGGCTAGATTGATTCAACTCATATTCAGTTAAAAGCAAAAATGTTCATTGCTCTTAATTATTTTGAAAATTTGGGATGATGCTTTAAGCATTTGTTTTTGTCTCCACACAAATTTTGTCGTTTATTCTCTCATTTGAGTCATCAGAAGTACAATTTCGTTTCAAATAAAAAGCCTTGATGATCATACCCCTATTAGAGTGATTTTCAAATGATAGAAAGGAAAAGATTTTCACAATGATTTGTTCTTTACTTTGGTTGTCATGGGATTTGGAAATGATGCTTTGGCCATCTCTTCTACTATCTAAACACTCTGTACCCTTTGCATCCCAAGATTGAGACTAAATTGGTGGTTCGTTTCAACAGCACTTATGATCGCATCTCCACATTGGGGTAGGAGACATAAGCATTTTCAATGACGTCAAGGATGCTAAATTTTTTGAGAAAAAAAAAGAAAAAAAATTGAAAAAAGGGAGAATAAAAGAAAAAAAAAGAAGGAGTGAAGTTAAGAAAAAGAAAAAAAAAAGTGAGAAAAGAGGGGACAGAAAAATATGAAAAAAAAGAAAAACTAAGAAAAGCAAAGAGAAAACTCAATGCCAAAATTCATCCAAGAAGGATGATAGAAGTCATGATGAGATGCAAAATCTTTAAGGTCAAATCTCAGACTGGGGCAATTTTTTTTAAAAAAAAATACGATGATAGGTGCAAATGTCCTTAACAATCCTATTTCTTTTAGCTGTCGTCTTCAAGCCACATTACAAAGCTCACAAAGTCCATCGCTAACTTATGTTTCATGACAACTTGAAGTATAGATCAATTTCTAAGGGGCCCATGAATCACTCACAATCGCAAGGTCATAACCTATTTCATTGTGTTTGGCTATCTCTTTTTCTTAAGTATTACAAGCATATGGATTTTATATGCTGACTAAATCTTCATACAAATTAAGGGTGAGTAACTTTTGACTTTCATCAAGAATAGGGTGTTGAATCAGTTTAATGCAATTGAGATACAATACCAAGAAGAACCTTGATGTGCAGTGTTATCTATCATTTCTCTCACCTTCTTTTTTATTTGAATTGACACCTACCTGAGTGGTCTTGAAGCATGAGCTAGCAAGAAAGAGTGGCCTTTTTCTCCAAAATATTGACCTTAAGTGAGGGTGAGACCTATTGCAATTTGATCTAGTTTCAAGAGGCTCATCATGAGTTCTCCTATATGAGTAAGCATGACATTTTGGCTTGCTTTTTATTTGAGTAATGTAATTTATATTGTCTTGGATGTCTCTAATAACAGACTAATGCATTTTTTTGATATTGCCATTTGATTGCTTTCAAAAAAAAAAATTTTATGGAGCATTTCTATGATGTATTTCTGGGCAAACCCAAGGGTCAAATAACACATCTTTAAATTTGCCACTCAAAATTTGGCTTTTGATAAGTTAGCATTTTTTCTTGAGCAGTAATTATTGCATAATAATAAAGAAGGCAAATTGTTTGAGAATTCAAGTGCACATCATATTTTGCAAGTCCCCTCTTGTATGCAGGTATTCATGGTTGAGATCCGCAAGAAGCAGAAGACAAATTTTGCAGATCCAAAGATCAAACATGAATAAAAATCAATAACACTACATTTCAAGATGATGGCATAGCCTATCAATTTTGAAGTAGCAACTCTAACAATTTAGTTTTGGATTTACCTTTCAAAAAAAAAGTGAAAAGAAGGAAAGAAAAGTTTTTCCTTTAATGCTACATATAGTTCCTTTTGGACTTTTGAAGCATTTTACCTTTGGATTGCATTTCTAAATCGGGGCAATTTTTTGTTAAAAAAAAAATTTTTGAAGGAAAATTGAGAAAAATTTTTCAAGGAAAATTTTTAATAAACAAAGAAAATTTGAAAAAAAAAGAGGAGAAAAGAAAAAAAAAGAAGAGAGAAAATTTTTAATGGCCCACTGAAGCAATGTTTTATTTGATTAACTTGGGGCAAATTTTTTGGTTGGCTACATTAGAGCCAATTTTTATTGAATTAAAACTGGAGCAAATTCTCCATTAACTAAACTGGGGCATTCTTTTTTATTAAATTGAGGCAAAATTTTGGTTGGCCAAAATAGGGCAAATGTTTAAAGGAAAATTGAAAAAAAATCTGTAAGAAGAATTTCTCAATAAAGGTGAAAATTGGGGCAAGTTTGCAACATTCAGCGAATGATTTTGTCAATGCATGCATGAGCACATTGCATTTTAATCTGGAAGCGTATTGAGGCAGCTCGGAGCTTTGAGCACTCGACTAGGTCGTTTAAGCGCCTCGACATTTTACCGAGCCACCTATCAAGACCACCGGGCGATGGTGGAGTTGAGGATGATAGACCCATCCCCGATTTGTTTATCCCATCCTTGCTTTATTTCACTTTTTTATGTTTGATCCTACATTCTAATATTTTAGACATAGGATTAATTGTTAAAAATATTTTGGTTAAATTGCTACATCAGAATGTATATATTTGTTTAAATTTGGCTCTTATGTGCTTATATGTGTTGAATGTGTTTGAAAATTTGGGTTCTTGGGGAGTTTCATCCGGTTATGGGAAAAAATTTTCAAAAAAAAAAAACTTTATCTAAGTTGCACATTTACAAATTGATTTGTTTTGAAATTTGATTAAAAAAAGGGTGCAAATGTCAATTTTAGTTATAATTATTTCATCCTTCGAAATAAAGATGCGATTTGAAAGATCCATTTTTCATTTTAACCTCGGAAATAATCATTATGTGTTTAAGACACCGGCATTTTAGAAAATATGTTTTGTAAAATAGGGAAAATAATGCCTCAGTTTTTTTTTTCCTATTAAATGAGATTTCTTCTTTTATTGGATTTTGTAAGAAAATGATTGATATAGTTGGCAAATGATCCTTTTTCAATTGATATGCTAAAAAAAAAAGAAGAGAAGGGAGAAGAAAAAAAAAAGAGAAAAAAAAAGAGAAAAAGTAGAAAAGGCAACAAAGTGAGAACTAAAGTTCTACTCCAATGATTCTAGTACTAAATGAGGTTTAAGCATCTAAATGTTAACTTTCGCGTAAAAGCGGTATTTGAATTACAGTATGCAAAGCAGTTCGAACAAGTAAAATGTTGAGTAATGAGTCTTCACCTAAAGTGTTGATTTTGCGTCAAAAAGACATTTTTACTATTTGACCAAGAGGCATATGTCGAGTAACCGGGAGTCTTCACCTAAAAGTGTTGATTTTCGCGTCAAAAGATATTTTTACTATTTGAGCAAGAAGGCATATGTCGAGTAACCGGGAGTCTTCACCTAAAAGTGTTGATTTTCGCGTCAAAAGATATTTTTACTATTTGAGTAAGAAGATGTGTTTCAGCAAATTCTTTTTAGCAGTAAAATCTGAGAAAATTGTGGAAAAGGCAAGCTTGAATTGACTATATGAGTCATTTGATTGCAAAATTTGGTGAAAGTGAGAAATCAAGGTTGAATTGTTAAAATTGAGGTATAATTGTCTCTCTTTTACTTGATATTATGAGTACTTGATGCAAATTGAATAATTGCATAATAATATTTTGCCTGGTTTATGAGGATTTGGATTTCCAAGATCGCATGGTTTATTTCAATTCCATAGTTTGTTTTGATGAATACTTCCTACCATTTGAGAGCAAGCAATGTTTCATGAACACAAATATCTCATGAATGTATTTTATAGCATGATTCTGATACGTTTTAGTCATTTTAATGGCTAACAGTTGTGATCCCAAGAGAATTTACACTTTATGATTTAAAAAAAAAAAGAAGAGAAATTGAATTTCCATAGACTAATTGGTTAATATTTCAGCGACTTAGGATTAACGATCCATTTGACACTGGGGCAATTTTGTTTTGAGAGAAGTGCTCTCCAATTTTGGATAATGCATTAAAAAAATTAATTTTGCCGGAAAAGGTTTGTAGATCAAGATGGTGGCAACATATGTGGATTTGTTCCAACCCTGGAGAGGAAAGGTTTCAGTTATACTCTTCAAATTTCCAAAATCCATCAATTCTTTAAAAAAAAAAAAAAAGAGAGAGAAGTCATTGTTCCTATCAATCACTTACTTTTCAAGACAAGAAAATCAAAAATCAGAAATGCAACATTTCACTGAGTGCATCATTATTTGCATTTTACATTTACCATGTTTGAACAGCTTGTGTTTTATTTATTTATTTATTTTTTTAAAGTCTGGCAATCCAGAATTTATGTTTCCATCTCTTCCATTAGTGTCTAGATTTGGGTCCAATCCCACCAGCAATTTAGACCTAGGGCATATTTGTATTTTCCCATCTAGTCATTGGTTTGGGTCAAAATCATTGAATAGTCTAAATTTGGAAAGAATTTTAAATTCATTTGGTTTGCTGCACCTTGAGCCGCACCCTTCTATCCTCATGCTTGATATTTTAAATTGCTGTTGGTGAGTCTCAACCTCCGGGCACCCCTATCCAGCTTCTTGATATTTTAAATTCTGTTGGTGAGTCCCCTCACCCTACCCTCTTCTTGATATTTTAAATTCTGTTGGTTCTTGTCTCAGACGGCTATCCTCCAGCCCTCATTGGTAAGTTTCAAGCCTCACATCACCTCCTATCCCTCTTGATATTTTAAATTCTGTTGGGTGAGTCTCAACCTCCAGGCACCTCCTATCCCTATGATTTAAATTCTGTTGGTTCTTTATCCCTTCTTGATATTTTAAATTCTGTTGGTGAGTCTCAACCTCCCGGCACTTAACTATCTCCCTTCTTGATATTTTAAATTCACTTTGGTGAGTCTCAACCTCGCACCCTCCTATCTCCTCTTCGATATTTAAAATTTCTTGATATTATTTTAAATTCTGTTGGTGAGTCTCAACCTCCGGGCACCCCTCCCTATCTTCCCTTCTTGAATATTTAAATTTGTTGGTGAGTCTCGTCCTTGGCATGCTTCTTTCAATTCTTAGCATTTAATTTTATTCTTGGCTTGAATATTTAAATTCACTGTTCTTGAGTCTCAGTCCGCCTTCTATCTCCGTTCGAATTTTACAAGATTGATTTTCATTTCATCAGCAGTTCATTTGCATTTGAACTATGTTTGACCTGATTCTCATGGCAAGATACGTTGGCAATTCTATATGAGTTCGGTCACATTATGCATTTTTAGTTTGAAAATTGGCAATCTAACATTCCTGTTGTTTACAATGGTTCAGATACAACCAGCGAAACCAGGTAAGCATTTGGTGTCTACATCTTTGTCTAGAGTTTCTTCGAAACTCAGACAAAGAGGGGCAAGCTGTAGACACCAAATTTTGACTATTTCAATTGTTTTCTTATGTTTTTATCTATTAATATTTAGTTATTTATTTTTGAATATTCTAACTCATTTTTCTTATTTTTGTAGGTTTTTCTTTAAAAAAAAAAAAGAAGAAGTCAAAACGCTGGGACGCGATCTATCAGTAACTAGTCCGCGTAACTGATCGAAAAAAAAATTACGCTTTTTTTCCACCATTTTCTTCCTCATTTCATGTATTTTTTTGTGTCTTTGGCATCAAGTAATCGATTTAGTTAATGCCCAAATCACCCATTGATCCTTAAGACACAAATAAAACGCATCCAATGATCAAAATTAACCCAAGAAAACCCTCGAAGTATCTAAGCCTTTGGTTGTAGGTTTTAATGCCTATAAATCACCCATGTTAAGGTTTTCTGAAAAAAAAAAAAAGAAGAGGGAGGCTGAGAGTGAGCAGAAAGAGAGAAGAAATAAATTAAGAAGAAAAAGAAAAACGATTGAGAATCAAAGAGAAAAAGAAAAAGGGAGAAAAGATAAAAATTAGGGTTTCCTTTTTTTTAGTAAAGATTTCTTGAATTTTGGTGATTCATTTTCGTTCTTTTCAAGCCTCCGAATCAGGTAGTCTTCCTTTACTCTATCTATTATTTTTCTGGTCAAAAATTGCTAAAAATCAGACCTTTTGGTGGAACCAAGGTCTTAAATGTTTTTTTTTTTAAGTTTTATGACATTTGATGATGATTATTGGTTGTTATATGAGCATTTTGTGTTTATAAAGCCTTGGTAAGGCTCATAGTCTTGTTCTGACGTTTTTAATCAGACGTTTGATGCTTCTGTGTTGATTTTGTTGTGATTTCTGAAAAATTTCTGAAAAATGTTCTTCACGCTTTGAAGATGTGAAGAAAGCTACTTGCGGCTTACTCGCATAGCGCGCTTCCTCTTGATGTTTGAAGATGTGAAGAAAGCGGAGTTCTTGCGGCTTGGTTCAATGCGCTCCGCGTTTCTTCTTGAATATTTGAAGATGTGAATAACGGGGTTGTTACAGGTCACGTAACTTCCCAGCGCTTTCTAGCCCTTTCCCTTTTTGTCTATTTGATGATGTTGATGCTTAAGATTTGGCCTTTTTTGGTTTTAGCTTCGTCTTGACATGATCGAATGATGATGTTTAATGCTTTAAATAGATCCCCTTGCCTCAAGATTTTGTTTGTGTTATTGTTAAAAGCGGAAGCAATCTTCCGATATTTTGAAGATGGGAAGAGGACGGGCGTTCTGGTGTCCCGTTTCGTCAGCTTCCTCTAACTTTACATTTTGCATGTAGTTAGCTTGCTCTATCAGCGTTTACTCCGTAATCTCTCGTTTCCTCAGTTTTGTTGCTATTTCCTGCTCTTTTGTTCCAGAATCTTACTCTATTATTCGTATTTCCTAGTCTTGTCCATGTTGCTTGCAGAATCTGTTTTGATACCTTTTCTTTGAATTTTGATTGATTTTTCCTTTAAATTGGTACCTTGATCCCTTTTGTTGACATTGAGTCTTAGATAACCATTCCCCTCATTTAAGGATTCAATTAAGGCATCACATCAAGGGATGGTAACTTCTTTCCCCTATTATGTGCTCTTATGTGTTTTTGCATGATCTTGCATGTTTTAAATTAAGTTTTTCTTTACTTTTATTCATGTCTAGTCTTTATTTATGTCATTTAATTTTGGGTAAATCATTTGAGGCCTTGGATGCCAAAGTTGTAATAGACATTTAATTTTGCAAAAGTGTATTTATTCTAGAAAATGTAATAGTTAGATTATTATTCCGAATTTTTTCCCCTTAGAATGTATTTAGGTTCCCCCAATGTAATAATTAGGTTTTATATGCTTATTTTGCATGCTTGCATGTTTATGTGTTTACTTGCTTTCCTAGGGTCTTGCATCTAGATATTATGCCTATGTGTTATGTGTTTATGTGTTTTATGTGTTTACTTGCTTTATTATCATGTCTACATGTTTATTGTGTAAATGTATTGACGTCACCACACTAGTCCAACGCTAGTTGTGGCCTTTCCTTTCGATTTCTCACTAATCCAATGTTAGTGAGAACTTTTAACGAGGCTAGTCAATGCTAGACCATAATGCCGTTCATGCATTAGATACAAATTTCACACACTTTTCACTTTTAGAGTTTCTTTTCCATTTTGCATGTTACTATTCTCCCATCCCAGTATGCTAAACATGTCATTTAGTTTTCTTTTTCGTTAAAAAATAGATTAGCTTTTTTTAGGGCATTACCCTTTGAATTAGGGAAAAGAGCGAGTATGGCTTCTTAGCCTTAGCATGCTTTTATTTCCTTCTATGAAAAGGAAGATTTGAAGTCACGAATTTAGTCCCCCACATCCATTATCTTGCATTATCCCTCTTTAGGACATACATGTGCATTATTCTAAATTCTATCAAAAATCATTCTTTAAAATTCAAGTTTTTCCTTTCCGTTTAGCAATTCAAAGTCAAAATCCATTTTCTTAAAATTCATCTTTTGAAAATCAAGTTCCTTTTTGCACTTAAAAATTCATCTTTTCAAAAATTCAATTTCTTTTCCCTTGAGATTTTATAAAAATGGCATTCCTTTTGAAAACTTTAGTTTCACGTTTTTTTCGAGTCTCATCATTTGCATTTTTCGTGACCTCCTCGAGGGATCAAATTTGGATGACACAACTAATATGATCAATTCCAATCAAACCTCAAGGAGACATTTTGCCCCTCCCGATCCAATATTAGGTTTAAGTTTTGCATCCATATAGATAAACATCCAAATATGATAAATTTTAAAGTTAGAATTAGGAATTTTTTAACTAAATCATGCAACTAGCTTTGGCTAGGTTAGAAGGGTGCCTTAGAGACGAGTAAAATCGAATCTTTGCCTTCCCTTCTTTCAACCGTGACCCCCGAGCCTTTTTCTCTAGTTTTTTCAAAGACCTGGAGTCGTCTAAAAAAGGGTTTTCTTAGTTTATTTTCATTAATTAAAATTTTTAGGTGACTTGATACACCTAAACTCTATACCAAGTGGCGACTCCAAATTTTTCTAAAAACACTTTTTCTTTAGACTTTTGTTTTTGGGTCCAAATCGTCGCATTTTTTTTAGTCCCATGATCCATTTTCTTTTATTTTCAAAAAATGAAAAAATCAATTTTAACTAAAAAACCTTTTTCCAACTAAAAATTCAAACCCGAGACGAGGGTTTCATTCCCTTCCTTTCGAAAAATAGGGCGCGACATCCAAGAATTCATCCAGTCATAAAAATTTGCAAACGGTATTGTAGCTTTGAGCACCCTCAACCAGTTCTGCGGCTTCACCAAGATTGTGGACAGAGTCGAGGCTATGAATCTTCCCGAGTTTGATCTGTCCCAATTTCCTGTGTATAACCCTCCTACTGATGAAAAACTAGATAGACTATTCTTTGGATATATCAAGGGTTTCAAGCTGACTGACCTAATCGATGACCCAACCCTAGAAATAGTCAATCAACTCGAGGAAAGCTCTAGCCTAGACCTAGGGTTTAGTCAAGGCAATGGGGGAGTCTAAGACCAAGAAGGCAAGTGAGAAAAGGAAGGAAAAGAGGAGAAGGTTACCAGTAGGGTTGCGAAGAAGCAGTCTATTACTTAAGACCCCTACTGGTGTTCTCCCATTGTAAAAATTTCTTTCATTGTATAACGTACAAATCGTTTGAAATGAAATGAACTCACTTTCTCTACACTTGTTCTCTATTCGTAAAAATTCCTTTTCTTATGTCTTCTCACATGCTTCCTTATACGCTTTCTGCCCCCTAGTATATTTAGAAATTTCTAAGTATACTAAGTATATTATTTGCTGAAGCATTCGACACTGGATAGTTGGTCCATGCAATGTACTAACAAGCACATTTAAAGAAATAGGATAACTAAAAAGATAAGTCTAAAAAGAGAAGTCCAAATACAAAAATTAGTTCTTTAATTACTGAGAAAAAGTGAGATACATCCCATAAAATAATTTTATTCAATATAAAGCTTCAAATTAGAAGCATGCCAAGTACCTAGCAACTCGTCCCCACTGAGTTGAGCTAGTTTGTAATAACCAATTCTACTTGTCTCCATAACTCTATAGCATCCTTCCCAATTAGGATTCATTTTTTTAGTCCCATGGACCCTACTTACAGAGTTTTTTCTCAATACTGAGTGTCCCAGTTGGAAATTTATTCGCCGAACTCTGGAGTTGTAGTACCATGCTAAAGCTCCTTTGTACTTGCCCATTCTTAGTGCCGCTTCGTCTTTCCTTTGTTCAAGCATGTCCAAGTCATATCTCAACTCTTCTTCATTAATTTCTATGATGAAGTTCTGAGTCCTGGAGGAGGGCAGGCCCACTTCCACTGGTATAACGGGTTGGGCTCTGTAAGTCAAGACGAATGGTGTCTCCTGAATTGCAGGCATTATCCTGTAGGTCCACAGAATGTTAGGGAGCTCATCAAACCAAGGAGACCTAACTAATTTCAACCGCATTTTCAATTCATGAAGAATATTTCTGTTCACATTCTTCATTTGGTCATTGGATTGTGGGTGACCTATAATGTGAAGTGTTGTTTTATCTTCAATTCCTCACATCATCCCTTAAAAGGATTTTCGGTGAATTTCTTTCTGTTATCTACAATCAATATTTTTAGATTTCTAAAATGACACACAATATTCCTCTAAAAGAGCTTTTGGATTGCTCGCCCAATTATAGAGTTCAATGGTCCCCCCCTCTATCCACTTGGTGAAATAGTCAATTACAACCATCAAGTGTTCATAACCTCCGAGCTCTAAGGAAGGGTCCTAGTAGATCTATTCCCCATTGGGTGAACGACCAAGAGCTCTAGGATGGAAACCATTTCATTGGTGAGCTGATGATGAAGAGAGGCATGTATCTGGCAAGACCTGTATTGCTATACCAATTCTATTGCATCCTTGAAAATCGTGGGCCAACAATAACCCATCAACATGCATTTCTTGACCAACATTCTCGACCCAACATAGCTTCCATATATGGCCTCATGAATTTCATGCAATACATAGTCCCCTTCTTCTGGTGTAATACATTTTAACTTTGGGAATAAGTAGGACTTCCTATGAAGATTTCCTTGGTGAAGTACATATCTGTTAGCCTTGAGCCTAAGCCTTCTCACCTCTATCTTGAATGTTGGAAGAGCTCAAGGTGAGGAAGTCCACAATAGGAATCATCCAATTATCAGGACTAGAAAGAGCTTGAACCTCCATCTATTCATGACTCCATTGCTTGAGCACCTCTACTAGGACCTTCTTGTTGAGATGAGCAACAGAAAAGGAAGCCAACTGGGATAGGGCATCCACTCTTTTACTCTGAAACAACTTTCTCCACCCTTGCACCTTTACCAAATATTGCTTCATGGGCTCTTCCTTGGCGACATAGATTCCTCAAACCTAGTTAACAACAAGTTGAGAATTACTGTAGACCTTCAAAGAAATAGTGCCCGCTTCATATGCTATCTTCATCCTCGACAACAATGGCTAATATCCTACCTCATTATTGATGCCTTGAAATCAAATCTTAAGGCATATGTCAGCTCTTCTCCAGATGGGCTGACTAGTAGCAGATTGGCCCCAATTCCTCCGAGCTTTTTTGAGCTATTTTCCTCTGTTAATGTAATTGCTACTCCTTCAACGATAAAGGCTGCCAAGGCCTGAGTCTTTATAGTGATTCAAGGTTGATAAGAGATGTTATGTTCAGCCAGCTCTACTGCTCATTTATTCAAACATCCAGAGATCTTTGACTTAGTCAGCATTTGCCAAAGAGACTGGTCAGTGACTACTACAATATTGTGGGACTGAAAATAGGGTTTCAATTTTCTGGCAGCATGAACGAGTGAGAGGACCAATTTCTCAATGGGAGAGTACCTGGTCTCCATCCCTTGCAGACATATACTAACATAATATATGGGCCTTTGAGTGCCCTGATCCTCTCAAAGTAGAACACCGCTGATGACCTCCTCACACACAGACAAGTAGATGGACAAAGTCTTCCTTGGTTTAGGGGAGGTTAGTGTAGGTAGTTCAACCAAATATATTTTCATTTACTCAAAGGCCTTCTGACAGTCCTCTGCCTTTTGGAAATTAGTTCCCTTCTTAAGAATGCTGAAGAAGGAAAGATCTCAATCAGCTGAACTAGGCAAAAAAATGATTCAAGGCTGCCATCCTTCCAATCAGCTTCTGCATATCCTTGATGTTCTTTGGAGGAGCCATACTGAGGATGGCATTTAAATTATCTGAGTTAGTTTTTATTCTATCTCTGAGAACCATATATTTTAGGAATTTTCCAAACCTTATCCTGAACATGCATTTCTTTGGGTTTAGTCTCATTTTTTTACTCTTGCAAGATATTCAAGATTTCCTTCAAGTTAGAGATCAATTGCTGAACAGTTCAACTCTTCACCAGTATATCATCAACATACACTTCCATACTCCTATTGATCTATTTTTGAAACAATTTATTCACCAGTTCCTGGTAGGTGGCACTTGTGTTCTTTAATTCAAAATGCATTATTTTATAACAATAGGTTCCATCTTCCATAATGAATGAAGTTTTTCTCTAACCTCCTCTACCATTTCAATCTGACAATATCCTTTAAAGGCATCAAGAAAACAAAATATATCAAAACCACTGGTGGAATCTACTAACTGGTCTGAAGTCTACACACATCCTTCAGGACTGGTCCTCATTGTTTTCCAGAACTAGATTAGCTAATCAGTTTTGATAGAAGACTTTCAATATGATGTAGGAATCTAGGAGCTTCTCCACTTTTTGGTTAATCATTTCTCTCTCTGGTGCAAAGTTCCTTTTCTTTTGCTTTACTAGCTTCATTTTTAGATCCACATTCAACCTATGAATGGCTAGTTCTATACGAATCCCTAGCATATCCTCCACTATCCCTACAAATAATTTTGTGTACTCATGTAGGAGCCATTTTAATAACTCCTTCTCCTGCTGTGCAAGAGTGGATCCAATTTTGAACACCTCAGGCTCTGTTCTCGAAGAGGAATTGTCTCAATATCATATTCGGTCTCGAGCTTCCCTCTTTCCTTCTGGTATGAAGAGATCTAAGCTAGCTGTCTAAGCCACCAATTTTCCCTTTCCCTTTAGCATCACTATATAGCAAGCTCTAACCACCTTAGGATCTTCATGGACAATTGCAATTCTTGCTGGCATTGGAAACTTCATGACCAAATGCATGGATAGTGGGATTTCTTTCAAGGCATTCAAGGTAGGTCGGTCTAAAATATATTGTAAAGTGAAGTCTCCTTAACCACCACGAAATTTACGAGAATTGTTAGATACCTTGGGGACTTTCCCACTGTCTCTATTAGCATAATCTTCTTTACTAGTCGAATCAATGGACCCCCAAATCCAACCAGAGGAGTTTGCACCAGAACAAGCTGATTGTCCTCCAATTGCAATTCTTTGAAGGTTTTGTAGAACAGGACATCTACTGTGTTGCTCTGATCTATGTATACATTTTTCGCCCTATAATTATTTGTGATTACATCAATAACAATAGTCTCACAATCACCAGAGACTAAGGGCATTGAGTCATCAAGTCCATACACAATCTCCTCGTGGACCTTCAAGTGCTTAGCAGAGTTGTTATTCGTAGGAGAAGCTCGATGATTCTTCCAATCTAAGTGGCTATCTCCTCCCATGGGACCCCCTGCAATTGCTTTAATGACTATTCCCAAGTTCTAGGAGTCTGGATTGGAGTTGATCTCTTGGAGACCTTTGATGATTCCTCCCATTATTCCTCCTTTTATCTTCTTGATAGTTGGGCCTATAGTTTCTTCTCCCTCCCTGGGAGTTTTGTTCTTTCTGGATGAACTATTTTAAATGCCCTCTCTTTATCAAATCTTCTATCTCTCTTTTCAGGTCTTTACACTTTTCTGTATCATGACCTATATCTCTATGAACTTCAAAATAAAGGTTCCTATTCCTTTTGTTTCTTGATCCAGTCATTAGATGAGACTTGCTTTTGATTCCTTCTAAGTCCATCACAGACCGTGAGACTGTTAGAGGTGTAAATTCCTTTTCCTGAGCTAGACTCCTAGCCTTTGAGAGGCAATCAAAGACATTCCTTTGAAGTTGTCCATCCTTTCCATCAGGTCCCCCATTTTTCTTCCTCCTATCCTTACAAATCCTCTCAGACTCTCCTTTGAGGTGATCAACCTCCTCTATACTAGCTGCAGTGTAACCTCTGTTCAAGAGATCTTCTAGGGTCCCTAGTGGTTTCTTGGCAAGTTTGTAGTACAAATCACTAAGCTTCAAACCATTGATAAATGCTGCCATCACCGTTTTCTCATCCTTGTCATGGACTTAACAGCTCTCGTTATTGAAATGAATCATACAAATTCTGAGTAAGTTTTTCAAGAAACAAACTATGCTACAAACCGCTTGGACAACTCGAGAAAGGACCTGATCAACCCTAGGGGTAAGCCTTGGAACAAAAATCGTGCCCTTCCCTTCAGTAATGTAGGAAAAGTTATGCATCAAATCTCATCAGCGGCCATTTTCAACCACATATGTGTAAGGAACACAAACAAGAAAATATCGTACGTATCAATGGTGGGGATCTTAAACCACAGCGGAAACCTCAATCTGTGAGATCCCGAATTTTTTCCAATTTTTGGAAAATATGAAATAATGTTAATTATAGTGATTGTTGTTTGCCAAGGTGTTTATATGGTTTTTTTTACTTCTTAAAGTGTTTTGTTTTAACTATTTTGTTTTACGAGTCTAAAAACCCTAATTTGAAATTTAAACCCTAGTTTGTCCCGAAAACCCTAAATTTCGATAAAACCCTAATTTATCTGTGGAAAACCCTAGTTTTGAAAATGACTTTAAGTTTTTGTCCAACTACGAGTTTGTTACCTCTTGGATTTTATGCGTGTTAATGCATGATTAAGAAGAATGATTAGGATTCCTAGGTGATTAGTGGCCTAAGTAGGTGTGATTAAGCTTTGATAGACTAAGTTGAATTGAGCACCTATGGAGTAATTTGATAGGAAAGGAAATTACTTGGGCAAGGGTGAAAATAACCTAAGTTGGTAGGTTTAATTAAGCATGATAAATTTGACCAACTTTTGACTAAGGCCTAAATATCTTTGGAGTGTCATCCTTTAGCTATTTCTAGCACAAGAGGGGGCCAAACAAGGGAAAGAAGAAGGAAAAAAACCGTGGGAAGGAGAAGGAAAAGAGAGAGGAAAAGAGAAAAACAAGAGAAATCTTGTGTTCCAACCATCCAATCTTGAAGTTGAGCTAGGAGGATAAGTGGACTAACTTGGGAGCTTGCAATTGCATCAAGAACATAAGCCAAGAAGGTATTTTTCCCTTTATATGTAAGCTGGAATTTGCTTTAATTTGATGAACATGATGGATTTTGTTCTTGTTTTGGGTTAATTCATGATCACTGATAGCTTTTGAGATGATTCTACGGATTAGATTGGTTGATTTCTATGTGTTTATGCCTAGCCATGAATATTAGTTAGGGTTAGGGTTAGGGTTTTGATTTCAAGTTTTAATGTTGGAAGTTAATGCTTGTGATTGGTGGTTGGATGCAATTAATGCTTGTTCTTAGCTTAACTTGTGAAATTATGGTTTAAATTTGGATGATTTTCATGCTTCAAGTTTCGGCCAACAAGAGGGTTAAATCTTACATTGTTGCTTCCATTAATGCCTACATTGGTGTTTAAGGAAGGCATTGAGCATTGTTTACTGTGTAGTTGATGATTCAATTGCTAGATTGTGGATGAAATGGTTGAAACCCTAATAGGGTGGTGATGATCTTGGATCTCATTAGTGTGCTTGGTCACTTAAATAGATGCTTGGTAATCGAGTGTTAGTGCGTTTGTTAGTGCATTAATGCGCAATGGTTGAGAATTGCACAATTTCGAGCCGTTGGACGAGTTAAGCTTTTGATGTGTAAGTATGTATATGTGTGTGTGGTTGTGTGTGTCGAGGGTAATGTGGGACGTGTAAGAGCTGCATTTGCATGTTTGTTGTTGCATTCAAGTCATTGGATTTGCATGCGTGCGTTTTGGTTGGATGCAACGCATTTGGGCGTAAAGCAGGAAAACAGGGTTGACTAGGCAGCAACTTTGGCTCCATTTTTTGTGTTGATCCTTTGTGATATGACTTTTGGCCAAAACACAAAAGTTATAGCCCTTCGTTCTAGCTTTCCAACGCATCCAGAATTTCTTGATTTGGATTTTTGAGTGCTGAGTTATGATCGTTTGAATCAAGCCTGTCGGAAATTCTGACACTGAAATTTCTGGAACTATTTTTGCAGTTTTGACCCAGAAGGAGTGAATATGGGTAGAAGTGGTCCTCATAAAAGTTGTATCTTGTTCTCTTAGCTTCAAAACGGCACCTCGTGCACTCTAATCTGATACCTGTAGAGTTAGGAGTAACAGCGTACGTGGTGTCAAAACTGTCATCTTCACCTTCTAGTGTGTGTTTTCCGTTTTCGTTCCGTTCTCGCCCGTTTTTGTCTATCCATGCATGTGCTCTCTTTGCTGTTTTAAGTGTTTATAAGCATTTCTCGAGAATTTTAGTTCAGGTATATGCACATCGCGTCATTTCACAATTGAAAATGGATTTTCATATCTCGGGTGATTAGGTGGATATCGAAGAAGCGTGTTTGATCTTTAGATTTTTCTCTTGCTCTCAATTTGTTGGTGAGTGTTCCTTGCGTGATTGTGAATGAATTGCTCATTTAACATGTTAAATGTTTTTAATGTTTTTCAATGATTATATGAAGGGCGAGTGTGTACTTTATCGCATTCGGCCTACTTTTTATTTTACTGTTCAAATGTGTGCTTTTCCACTGTTTGTATATTATTTGTGCATGATTGTAGGCCATGTGTACTAACACATAGGCTGAACAAGACTTTTCCCCGTTATCAACCTATTCGAGCCGGCGGACTTCGATGGGTAGGTTGATAACTTAGGGCTGTATCGTATACTCGAGTATTACCAGGGGTTATAAGGAGGTAGGGTTGAGTGATGGACCAGATGGACTGCACCTTCTTCCAGTGAATACTGTATCCTTTCATTGAGTGTTTTCTCAATTGATGTGATTTATAAATGTTATACTTTCAAACTGAGTTGTATTGATCTAACTAGTGCTAAACTGATATATGTATACTGTTTCAATGCTACTATGTGTTTGCATGTTTTGGGATCGCTCACTGGACTTTTAGCTCATTCTTTCCAATTTTGTTTTCCTTAGCAGGGTTTGAGAACGAGAGCCTCCAAAGTTTGCTCTAGGATGTTTGGTTTGGAGACTTTAAGTTGTATTTTGATGTAATCGCTGTAATGTGGTTTGTACTTACGAAATTCTGAATGGATAACTTTTGTATCTATAATTATAGTTTGGAACAGTTGTGGCTCACTAAGGAAGATTTGGGGTTTAAATGTTACATTTGACTGGAGAATATTAAAGTTATTTTGTTATGGGAAGTAAATGCTCGTAATTGAATTGAGGAACTGTAGTGAGCCCTGGCGAGAGCTGGGCAGGCGCTCCACGGATACCTTAGGGTACGCTCTAAGGAGAGATGGGGTCGTCACACAATCTCCTTAGAAAAATGAGAGGCAATATAAAGATTGAAGTTCTATTTTGGCCGCAAGATCTGCTCAAGCTCATCCCTAATAGAAGCTCGAGGCTCATACTGCTCCATTCTGCTTTGTTCTGACCGTGCTGGTGAATGCCAAGAGTCAGATATCTGAAATAGAGAGGTAAGTTCTAAGGGGCAAAGGAACGCGCTTCCTCTTCGGGAGGCATTCCCAAGAATTCTCCTTAGAGGGCACATCATGGTCCCTTTTCTTTTCGATGATCGCCCTTGAATCCTGTTCCTTATCCACTTTTCCTTTTCCTTTCATATGTCGAACAATTTTCTCAAATAAAGGAAGGTTGTCAGAAACAAGAACTGCTCTCTCTTCTCAATCTCGTTCTAATCATTGTTTCCACCTTGAGTCTGCCAGGGTGTTTGTGATGCTGTTCCTTCAGACCACTTTGTTCTGTTCTTCCAGTAGTTTTCTTTGAACGTGTTTTTGCCATCTCACAGTCAAGCTTCCTTAGGAGATGATTACTTTGATCTCGTTCTCATAGATGGTGCCAATTGAAGTGGCTCAAGAATCCCTCAAGCCAAGCAGACCTGATCCACCCAAGAGAGCTCGACAGACTAAGGATAGATCTCCAAGGTAAACCTACAAGAATTAGAAAGAGAGCACGTGAAGGGCCTCAAGGTTAAGTCCCCAAGGTTATTTCAACAGTCAAATTAGTTTCTAAAAATTGAGAACGTGAAGGAATGAAAATAGATATATGCTTTCTAGGGGTTTTATGTATAGAGTTTGTATTGTACTAGGGACTAGGTAAGTTTTGACCTAAGGTTGATGTAAATCTCGAATAATCAATGTCATCATGATCCTAAGGGGGATTGCTCCTATCAACTAGATTAACTCCGTGATCCTAAATCCTGATAACGGAGGAGCAAATTATGCTCTTAAAGTTAGTAAAGAATTAGCTCTGCTCAAGAAAGCTTGCTCAGCTCGGTAGCCATGTGGAAAGCATGCAATGCTTGTCTCTTCATTATCTATTGCTAGATTAATTTGAGTAGGCATGGTCTTGCATTCCATGTTTTAAGATGACTAATGGACTTGATAAATCCATGCTGGCTATGCCACAAATTAGCCCTGTTTAAATTGCCATTTTTCTCTAAAAAAATTTTACATTTTTTGTATGCATGGTTCCTAATTACCGTTTTTTATCACATACATAAGATCATATAATTTTCTATAAAAATTCCAAAAAATAGCAATCCAAATGGGTCTTAGCCTTTCTTTTATCCTAGAGTTGCGCCTATGTGGCCAATACTTTTTTCTATGGTAGAATGAGCTTAAATGCACTTAGTCCCTATCATGGCCCAAATTGAGGTCCCTAGACCAGGTTTGCAACATGGCACGCTATACCCATGAAACCTTATTCTCACGAATACAAGACATCATAATTATAACTTATCAAAAATTACTAAAATTTAAAACTTACAATTATTAAATAAATACATACTATAATCAAACTAATTTAATTGCTAAATCCATACTTTATACCCTCAATGTGAATGTTTATCTATCTACCTTTTTCTTATCTTCTAACATACTCGATCATACTATCTTAATCTGCAAGAAAAATACAAAAATAAGGATTAAGCATCGTACGCCTAACAGATAGTGTTTACTCCCCTACCAGATCATATAACAATATACATATTTGATTTGTTTGTATACCAAATTATTTACCAAAATTTACTTGCTTGCATCATCAACACATTTTCCAACCACCTTTTTATCCCACATACATCACATCAAAAAAGTGCTATAGTATTGTTTTTTTTTTTTTTGAAAAATTATCTCAAATAATCTATATCCAAACACACTCGTTATAATTTTTCAAATTCTTTCATGTAATAGGGCATGAACATAATAGATAAAAATATTTGATAACTTTTCATATATTATATAAATATATTCCATAGAAGGTGAGTAGCATGCACATAAGTGACCTTCATCCGACATGGCACTTAGTCTCATAAGTTTTGGAGATGGCTCCTGCCAAATATGGCATGAAAACATATAGCACGACATGATCACATTCATATTACATTCTTACAAATCATAAGACATATAACTTATATCATTTCATTTAATAAAACATAACTCTTAAACAAATGCACGCAACATTTGACTTCTAAATATTTAGTTTAGAGTTTAGCCTCTTCTAGGAGGGCAGTAAATCAAATATTTTCCTTGATCTTCGCTTGACCTACCCATATATGAATCAATTGGCTAGATTTTATACCAACTACCATAACTATCATAACCGATTAAGCATTTGATCTTTACTTGATTGTCATATATGACAAAATTATAATCTCTTACATCTATTTTATAACTATTTAAAACTCATTTTACACCTCCCATGCTTGTCCTTTCATTTTATTAAAAAATATGCCACTTATTTCATATTTCCTAGCATGGTAAAATATTCAAAATAGGAACACATGATCCAATTTTCATATACCAAGATAAAATATTACTTGAGACAATTCATATTTAATATTTTTAAAAGTATAGAAGAGTACACACCACCTATTTCAATTCACTTGCTTGAAGAGATCTTAACTTCGTCTTAACACAACTTGCAACGTATGGTTAATAAAATGCTTACTTTTATTAGTTTATATGTCCTATTTTGAGAGTGTTCATTTCTACCTTAGATAATTTTAAAAAATATGTCTATTCATTTTATAAAAAGTAAATGACAGGCTTTTTAGAATGAAAAGTTTCCTTTTTAGAAAGTTTCTCAATTTAGAAAGTTTTCCTTTTTTAGAAAGTCTACTACATATTTAGAAGTTTTTATTTTTCTTTTCGAAAAGAGATATAATTTGATTATATATGAATAAGTGTTATTTACTTTCTTATTCATTCATTTATTCATTTATCTCTTTTGTTTTGCTATTTATTTATTTTTGTTTTTTTTGGCAAGTGATCCCATCCAAATTTTTGGCAAGTGGAGATAGCTAGGGTTCAAACTAGTTCTCTTCTCCCGCCCAAACATTGATAGCTAGGGTGTCATGGCTGCCCCGGCTGCCCTCCAGCCTCTGGCTGGGGGGCGTCCCTCTTCTCCGTCCTTTCAGAGGAAATCGTTCTCAGCATTATTCACTTCGTCTGAGCAGCCGGCTTTACAGATACGAGTCCATTCTTATTATCTAGTATATTTGATATTATTAATATACAAAATAAATTTCATCCTCTAAAATTAAAAAAAGTTACGGGGTTTCATAGTCCCGTACTTAAAGTTCAAGGCACAATAGCCCTTGATGAATTGGAGAACAATGCTCGAAGGACTATGGATATTTTGTTTACATCCAAAAGTGTAACAACATTATCATTTACTTCAATATAATAATAGGTGCCCTCTTAAACTTGTAAATAAGACCCATGCCTAACTCCCTATAATCTCAAACAAACAAAGCCTTTCCACCAAAATCTTCTTTTTCCTTTCCTCTCTCAAGTCCTCTACATCCAACCTCATGGGATTTGACTAATGAAACCCAAAAAAAAAAAGGAAACTAAGGGTGCGTTTGATAAAACTGAAGTCTGAATTCATTAAGTGATTAAATTGTTAAGTGCTAAATCTAATACATTTGAATGTATATCACATTCAGTGATAAGTGAATAGCTTATCACTTATTTCTGGGAGCAAGTTTTGCCTAAAAAATTCAGCACCACTTAGTTTATTCAGATGTTCTATTTTCGATTATCAAACGGTCTGAACGTGTTAAGATCTAAATCTATTAAGTTTAAGTGCTGAATTGTGTTATCAAACGTGGCCTAAGTAGCTTTCCATTCTATTGTGAAATTGGATGTACCAACTTCTTTGAATTAACTAAAAGTATTCTAGGATCTGTATAATCTTAAACGGTACTCTATCTTTATTAAAAGATGGAAGATTCAAAGGAAAAATAAAATGGACCACACATACAACTGTAAAGCTCTTTCCCAAATGTTTATGTCGTGAAAGATTGGCTTATCCCACATCGGAACTTAACATAAAGTGGGGGTCTGCCAAACCTATAAATAGACTTCCCCGTCCCTTAGTTAAGGGCGTGTTTTTCAACAATTTGGTTTCCTATTTGCTGTGTAATTGGCTGTTGATTGTCCTTTGTAATATTTCACTTTGTTGTTATTCTTAGTGAAATAATCAATTGGTAGTGTCCAAGGACGTAGGCAGAAATTGGCCGAACCTCGTTAAAACTCTGATGTTCTTATTTCCTTCTTGAATAGCTATTAGGGTTGTTGATTTCACCAACTAATATTAATCTTTGAACCACAGCAATTGGTATCAGAGCCTGAGATAGATCAAAATGATTTCCTTGGGCTGCTGTGCATCCGTGTTGAAGGCTATTGAAGGGGAATTGCAACCAAGATGGAAGACACTACAAGAGGATCGTCGTCCACTGTGACAGCAGCATCTTCACCATCATTTTGGGCAAGAATAGCGGTGACAAGTTTCAGGCTACTAGTGGAGACTTTTGATGGTACAGGACCCTTTGGTATGTGGCAAAGTGAGGTTCTCGATGCCCTCTTTCAGCAAGGTCTGGACATTGCTATTAAAGAGAATAAACCAGATGATGTCGAGGACAAAGATTGGAAGACTGTCAATTGTTTTGCATGTGGTACAATTCGATCTTATCTTTCAAGGGAACAAAGGTATGCGTTCTCTAAAGAAACTTCTGCAAATAAAATATGGGTGGCACTAGAACAAAATTTTTGAAGAAAAATAGGCAAAATAAACTCCACATGAAAAAAAGGCTGTCTCATTTTACTTATGTGCTAGGTACCACCATGAATAAGCACATCACCAATTTTAATCAATTGGTTACTGCTTTAATGAATATGGATGAAACCTTCAAAGATGAAGATTTGGCTTTAATGCTGTTGGGGTCACTTCCTGAGGAGTTTGAGCATTTGGAAACTAGTCTCCTCCATGAAAAGGTAGATGTATCTCTCAGTGAAGTATGTACTGCATTATATAGTTAAGAATTGAGAAAGAAAGTCAAGCAATGAATTTTGAATGTAGATGCAGAAGTTCTGGCAGTTAGAGGCTATTCACAAAACAGAAATAAAGGAAAGATATGAAGATCCAAATCTCGACCAGCCAAGGATGAGTGTGCTTTTTGCCGACAAAAGGGACATTGGAAGAAGGACTGTCCAAAATTGAAAAATAAGAGCAAACTTGATAATGGAAAGACTATAGTAGAACTGAATGTAGCAGTGTTTGATGATGCAAACTCAGACTTCTCTCTTACTTCCTCATCAACTAGCTCTTTGGATGTATGGATGCTAGATTCAGCTTGTAGTCATCATATGTGCCCCCATCAGGATTGGTTTTTTGATTATAAAAAACTAAAAGGTGGCATTGTCTATACAGCAAATGATATTCCTCTCACCACATACGGAATTAGTTCAATCTGAGTGAAGAATCAGGATGGATCAATCATAATGTTAACAGATGTTTGTTATGTACCAGATTTGAAGAAAAATCTTATTTCAGCAGCTTGACCTTAGAATCAAAAGGTTATGAAGTAAGAGCTAAAGATGGAATGATAGAGATTATCTCTGGTGCACAGGTGGTGATGAAAGGAATTCAAAAAAAGCAATAATCTGTATCATTATTTGGGTGATACGATTATAGGAGTAGTAACGGTAATTTTTACAAGTGATCAGGTTTTTGAAACAACCAAACTATGGCATATGCGCTTGAGACATGCAGGTGAAAAGTCATTGAATTTACTCATAAATCAAGGATTGTTGAATGGTGTGCAAAGCCTGCAAATTGGATTTCTGTGAGCACTGCATCAAAGGGAAGCAAACTAGGGTGGGATTTGGGATGGCAATCCATAATGCTAAAGATATTTTGGATTATATTCACTCTGATGTATAGTGTCCTTCTAAGACAAGTTCTTTAGGAGGGAAGCACTATTTTGTCAAGTTTGTTGATGATTATTCCTGAAGAGTATATGTATATACAATGAAAACAAAGGATGAAGTGCTAGGGATCTTTCTCAAGTGGAAAAAGATGATAGAAACTCAAACGAGCAAAAGGATCAAATGTCTTCGCACTAATAATGGTGGTGAATACAAAAGTGATCCATTCGCAAGGATGTGTGAAGATGAAGGCATTTTCAAACACTTGACTCTCAAATTGATGTCACAACAGAATTGTGTGGCAGAATGTATGAATTGAACATCATTGGAAAAATTTTCATGTATGCTGTCCAATACCGAGTTAGGAAAGGAATTTTGGGCTGAGGTGGTCACAGATGCTTGTCACCTCGTGAATCGCCTACCTTCCACTGCTATTGGAGGGAAAACGCCTTTGGAGAAATGGTCCGGAAAGCATGCTACATATTATGATTCTTTACATGTGCTTAGTTCCATCACATATTACCATGTTAAGGAATAAAAATTGGATCCCAGAGCAAAGAAAGCAATGTTTGTGGGGGTCATTTCCGGCATAAAAGGCTATCGTCTATGGAAACAAAGAAAATAATTTTCAGCAGGGATGTTACCTTTGATGAATCAGCTGCGCTGAAAAATGTGAATACCAGACAGAGAAATAATACTCTTGTGCAGGTGGAGCTTGAGAGGATAGTAATCCTAGCAAGGGAAAGGTTAATTGATGATACTTTTTTGAGAGGAGAACATTCTAATGAAGCTAAGATCCCAACTCAAGAAATTTCATCACAACCTGGAGATTATGATGAAGAGAAGGTTTGGACTCAAGAACTTCCACAGGAGCCTAAATCAATTGCAACTAGTAAGTCAAAGAGGACAATCAGGAAACCTGCTTGGTTTGTCAATATGGTGGCTTATGCGTCTCCAATGTTTGATGAGGACATATCAAAGACTTTTGATGAAGCAGTCCATAGTTCAAACAAGGAAAAGTGGAGGATGGCCATGGAGGAGGAGATACATTCACTTCATAAGAATCAAACATGGAGATTAACCAGCCTTCTGAGGAGAAAGAAGGAGATTGGATCTAAATGGGGTATATGTAAAGAAAGAAGGATTTGTTGACCAAGATGATGTCCGTTACAAAGCAAGAATGGTGGTCAAAGACTACGCCCAAACCGGAGGAGTTGATTATAGTGAGGTATTTTCTCTAGTTGTGAAGCATTCCTCCATTCGAATTTTATTGGCCTTAGTGGCAAAACTGGATTTAGAATTGGTTCAGCTAGACATACTGCATTCTTACATGGAGATTTAGAATTGGTTCAGCTAGACTTAGCTAGAAGGATTCAAAGTAGTTGGAAAAGAAGCCTTGGTATGCAAATTTGAAAAATCCTTGTATGGATTGAAGTAATCCCCAAGGCAGGGTGGTATAAGCAATTTGACAAGTTCATGATCAAGCAGAAGTACACAAGAAGCAAATACGATCATTGTGTGTATTTGTGCAAATTGCAAGATTGATCTTTCATATATCTTCTTCTTTATATTGATGACATGCTGATTGCATCCAAGAGTCAAATGGAGATTGAAAATTTGAAAATACAGTTAAGGAAGGAATTTGAGATGAAGGATTTGGGGGAAGCAAAGAAGATTCTCGGCCTGGAGATAACTAGAGATAGAAAATGGAGAATGTTGTGCTTGACTCAGAAACAATATTTGAAGAGGATGCTAAAGTGTTTTGGCATTAATGAGAAATCAAAGCCTGTAAGCATTCCTCTTGCTCGTCATTTCAAGTTGTGTGCCTCTATGTCACCAAAAAATGATGCAGAAAGAGAATACATGTCAAAAATACCATATGAACTGCTGTTGGAAGCTTGATGTACGCTATGGTATGTACAAGGCCTGACCTTTCACAGGTAGTTGGGGTGATAAGCAGATATATGCATGACCTGAGACAAGAGCATTGGCAAGCTGTAAAGTGGATTAATAATCAGGCAGTAGTCAGTTTTTGTGATTTTGATTATGCTAGTGATCTTGATAAACGTCGATCAACCACAAGTTATGTATTCACTCTTGCTAAAGCTCCAGTCAGTTGGAAGTCTACCTTATAGTCAACAGTGGCATTGTTAACTACGAAGGTGGAGTCTATGGCAATCATCGAGGCTGCAAAGAAAGCAATTTGGCTTCAAGGATTGCTTGGTGAACTTGGAATTAAGTATAAACACAAGTATATTGCGACAGTTAGAGTGCTATTCACTTAGCAAAAAACCAAGTTTTCATGCAAGAACGAAGCACATTGATGTTTGGTATCATTTTGTACGAGAGATACTGGAAAAAGGTGGAGTGAAAATCCAGAAGATACGAACATCCTATAATCCTATTGATATGATGACAAAAGTGGTGGCTATGATCAAGTTTCAACTTTGTTTGGACTTGATCAACATTGCTAAAGCCTGAAATTGAAAGCTGAAGACATTATCAAAGTTGTTTGCAATGAGGTGATGATTAAAGATGTTGGATTCACCAAGGTAGAGAATTGTGAAGGATTGGCTCATCCCATATCTGAAGTTAACACAAAGTGGGGGTCTGCCAAACCTATAAATAGGTTTCACCATCCCTTAGTGGAGGGTGTGTTTTTCAGTAATTTAGTTTCCTATATTGCTGTGTAATTGGATGCTGATCCTTTTTTGTAATATTTCACTTTGTTGTTATTCTTAGTGGAATAATCGATTGGTAGTGTTTGAGGACGTAGGTAGAAATTGGCCGAACCTCGTTAAAACTCTGGTGTTCTTATTTCCTTCTTGAATAGCTATTAGGGTTGTCGATTTCACCAACTAATATTAGTCTCTGAACCACAACATATGTTTCTATTCCACATTTCTCAATTTTATTTCTATCCAAGACATTAATCTGAGTTCAATCTATACATAAGAAGATCTCAACAGAAATTCTTTGAGAATGAAAGCTATGGAACTTTTGATGAGAAGACAATTTAATTTAGGAAATGAGGAAGAGAAGTTGTGGAAAAGAGAGGAGAAGAACCATAATTTGCTCTTGTCTTTGGGTGATTGACTTTTGTGTTATCAATTGGCAGGCTAAGGATTTATTAACCTATTAGTTGTTGCCTGAAGAATCAAAACTTAATTAGAAAATCCTTATACTACATAAAAAGGAGTTTGCATCAAACTCATTCTTTGATTTTGCGTCTTTGGGGTCAGGATTGGGATTTTATGCATAATAAGATGCATATTAAAGTTAGGGTGAGCAAAAAAACCCTCGACCCGAAAACCCGTACAACCTGATCCGACCTGATCCAAATTTAGGATATCCGATCTAATTTATCTCATCGAATCATATTAGGATCAGTATCCATAAATATCGGGTACAAATACGGATCAAAAAATAAAAACTGTGGGTATCCAACCGGCAGGTATATTATATAAATATTAAAAAAAATTAGGGGTCAATAGATAATTTAATATTTGTAACCCTAAATGAAACACCCTAGCCACTGTTCACATTTTCGGTCTTCACTTCGTTCACTCCACCTCCACCTTTTTCTTTCTTATTTCTGAACTTCGCCAAATCGGAAAATACCACCAGAGCAAACCACCAAATGAAATTCTAGCAAAAATTCAACCTCTTGTCCTCCTGTTCTTTCAACTTTCCTATCAAGTGTAATAAGAAAAGAATGCTCTGAGATAATTTCTCCTCTATTGCTTTGAGGTAATTTTCTCCTCTACTCTTATTTGGTCCAGGTTTGGTGTTTATGTCCCTGAATAGGATGTCTTGAATCAATTCACCAACAGCTTCTTATCATTGCATGAATTTCATATGCAGCTGCTTTTGTCGTCCAAATACATTTTCAGATATGAAATAGAATTTTTTATTTTTGAGAAGAAGATAGATCAGTAGTGGTGATTTAACTATTGTGATTTTTGACTGAACTGTTAACCGAGAGTTGAGTACATGTTGATGCATCAATTACCAACATGCAGATTTACCTCAAAAAACAATATTGGTCAAAGAAGATAAATAATGAATGAAGTTTTTCTCTAACCTCCTCTGCAGATTTACCAACATGAGTACTATTTTTTTTTTTAATTTTTTTAGATGCCAAGTAGGGGAGATAAATTTATCCTCTCGTGTTTGTCTCACCACTGATGCTTGGACATCTATTTAAAATCTAAATTATTTGTGTTTGACAGCCCATTTCATTGATGATAAATGGTAATTGCATAAAAAGATCTTGAGTTTTTGTCCTATTACAAGTCATGTGGGTGAACTAATTGGTCAAACTATTGAAAAATGCTTGCTTGATTGGAAAATTAGCAAAGTTCTTACTATTACAGTGGATAATGTTAGTTCAAATGATAATTGTTTGTAATACTTGAGGAGAAGACTCATTAATTGGAAAGGTACTGTCTTAAATGGGGAATTCTTACATATGAGATGTGCTGCCCATGTTTTGAATTTGACTATTAGGGAGGGTTGAAGGAGTTGGAAGATTCCATTATTAGAATCCGATCTGTTGTAAGATATGTGAGGTCCTCACCTGCTAGAGTTCAAAGATTCAAATCTTGCTTAGAAAAGAAGAGAATAGAGAGTAAATGCCTTATGTGTCTGGATGTTGATACTTAGTCGAATTCCACATTTTTAATATTAGAGCCTGCTTTAAAATATCAAAAAGCATTTAAGTTGTTAGAAATTGTGGATAGCAAGTATGTGGAAGAATTAACTCCACAAAATGAAAATGAATCTAATACTCGCGAAGGCTCTAGAATGAGAGGTGTGCCAACTGAAATGGATAGGGAGTTTGCAAAGAATCTGCTGCCTTTTCTTCAAATTTTTTATGATTCTACTTTGCAAATATCAAGTTCACATTATTCGACAGGAAATGAATATATGAATGAAATATATGGCATTGGCGGTCTTCTCAATTCATTTCAGGAAAGTGATGATATTGGTTTGTCAATTAAGGCTGGTAATATGAGAAAAAAATGACAAATATTGGGGTAATGCTGATAAGATCAATATATTGATTCTAATTACTATCGTTCTTGATCCTCGGCATAAATTAAATTATGTTCAATGAGCAATTGATGAGGCATATGATTCTCAGTCTGCTGAAGTATTGAAAAATAAGGTGGAAAAGGTGTTACATTCCCTATTTGATTATTATTTAGCTAAAAAATCAACTCCTAACGAGGCAGAAAATTTGTCTCAGTCTAAGGAAATAGAAAAAATGGATGTTGAGACAATCACTGCTAAAGCAGCATCAAGTTACATGCATGCAAAGTACTTTCAGAAAGTTGATTCATTTGATAGCACTTACAATAAAACAGAATTGGACATTTACTTGATGAAAATGAAGGAACATCTTCACGATCTAAATTTTCACATATTAGATTGGTGGAGAGATAATGCTCATAGGTTCCCAGTTCTCGCTACAATTGCTAGAGATGTGCTAGGTATTCCAGTGTCTACAGTTGCTTCGGAGTCTGCTTTTAGTACAGGAGCTGTGCGTTATATTCTTTTTGAAGCTCTCTAACTCCAAGAATGGTGGAGGCTATAATTTGTGGTCAAGATTGGCTTCGTAAGGGTAATCAACCTATTGATTTGGAAGAGAGCTTAGCTAAACTTGAAGAAATGGAAATAGGTACAGATTTTATTTTTGTTTTGAAAATCACCTTATTTATTCACTTACTTATGTTAATTTGCTTTTTGTTTGCCTTTGTTCTTATAGAAATTTCAAGTTTGACTGAGGAGCATACTGTTGTTAACATTGAAGATTAAAGATTCGAGAAGTTGTCCAATGCTAGTTATCTATGAAGATTTGAGAAGCTGTTCAAAGTTTGTTATCTTTGATAGAGTGATGAAAGAGCTGAAAAGCTGTCCAAGGAGGGATTCATCATTGAAGTGACCTTCAAGAGCTTGGAAACAAGGATCACAAGCTGTACACGTTAATCCAAGTAATTGAAGTTAAGGAAGTTGCATTGGAAGAGTAAACCCTAAACTTGGGCCGGATTTAGGGTTTCAATTCAGCCATCTAGAGTTGTGTTTAATTTCGTTTGTTTACTTAGTGTGTTAGGCCGAATTGCCTTGTTGATTTTGGCTTGGTTAACTCAAGGTCCAATTGCCATTAGTAATTTAGTTTAATTTCTGGTTAGTAAATAAAGCTTATGACCGAAATTCCAAATTGGATTAGAGGTCAAAGCCTAGTTCAATTAGGATTAGTTTTCCTAAGATAAGTGTTAGTTGATTCCTTGTAGTATTAGGGTTATTTTGTAAGGCTATAAAAGCCATGGTGCTGGCCGAATTACACACAAGTTTTATCAATCAATTTTTCAACTTATTCTTGTGAGAATAGCACGTCTCTTTTCTAAGAGATTCTTCTTTGAATACTTGAGAGAGTTCGAGTGTTCATTCGACTTATCAATCAAGAACCGCACTTGATTGTGACGTCATCTACCAAAAGTCTTGGTTCGTTAATTCATTGTTCTATGGGTTGAGATTAAATTCAAGGTTCGTAGTTCAGAAGTTAGAGGGGTCGAGTGTCTTCCGCAACTCCAACTTGATCATCGTCTAGGTCCTACATCAATTCACATCATAGAGGATCAACTTTTGCCTCCTGATGTTGATTATGTTATTTTGTGTTTTTACCTTTTCAACTTAAGCTGTATTCAAAAGTATAATAAAACTTTACATTATCTATTAGATATTGTAACTTTAATTTGTATCGGATATTCAAAAGTTGAGAGATGGGCTTGATTGTTGGAAGAAATGTGTGATAGAATATTAATTTGTAGACTTTGAAAGTGTTGATTTTGGATTGTTAAATCTTTGATGAAATGTGCTGGATCTTGGATTGTTGAAATGGATTGGTTTTTGATTGTTAAATATTTGATGAAATGTGGCCATTTATCAACAGAAAACTAAAAGTTAGGAGCGGGTACCCCATATCCCGACCCTTTTTTTTGGGTACTTGAAGATCGGGTACTCAAAAACATGCAGGAAGGGTTAGGGTTGGAAATTTGCTGACCCGATAAGTTAGAGTCGGGTTAGTCAATTTCTATTAGGGGTGGGTACCCAACCCGTGCCCACCCCTAATTAAAGTTGGGTACAAGTAATTTGTTCATGGAGTTTGGACATAATTACCTTTCTAACCTATGAGGAGTTTGATTAGTTGTATAAATAAGGAATACAAGTTAGGCAATTCATTGTGCAATTACTGTACTTCTATTATTAAGTTTTCATTACTTTCTATGCTTCTTCTCCTTCTCTTTCCATTACCCTTTTGCTTTTAGATTTTTTGAAGTTTACTAGTATTATTAATAGTTTAAAGACGACACAAATTATACTCTCTTCATCTCAAATTATTTATTGCATTTTAGATTTCAACTTTTTAAAATAGTGGTTTGATGATAATGTTAGTGGATTTATTTTTATAATTACCCTTGAAATTCAAATTTTAAATTTTAAATTTAATATGAAATGTAGATAAATATGGGGATAATATTAAAAAAAGATCAAAAGTAACTTAGGGTGCGTTTGATAAAACTGAAATCTGAAAATTGAAGTCTGAAATCTGAAGTCTGAAGTCTGAATTCATTGAGTGATTGAATTGTTAAGTGCTAAATCTAATACATTTGAATGTATGTTACATTCAGTGATAAGTGAATAGCTTATCACTTATTTTTGGGAGCAAGTTTTGTCTAGAAAATTCAGTGCCACTTAATTCATTCAGATGTTCTATTTTCGGTTATCAAACGGTTTGAAAGTGTTAAGATCTGAATCCATTAAGTTTAAGTGCTGAATTGTGTTATCAAACGGGGTCTTAGACTTTGATAAGATTACAAACATTTTAAAATATTGTAAAATGAAAAATATGACATTTTCAATAGGACGGAGGATATAACATGTTATGTTAGAAAAGAGTGTTATGCTTTTGTGTATAATGGGGAAATCCGTTACAATAGGTAGCATTATCCAATCTCCTCCATTATTTGCGCCCAACTTGAAAGAGAATGAATGTGCATACTCATCACAGCTTCCAATTTGATGGGGACATAGCAATTAAATGCAAACATATGCTTTGTGCCATTTATAGAGTCCTCACTATCACGTTTCCAGAGAATGTGGCAAGTTTTTGCCACTTGGCAATGCTTGTTGTGAAAGGAGGGGCCGTTCAATGCTGACATATTTGTGAAGATTCATGGTAAACCTCGACACGTAGTAAACATGCCTGATATATACATACAAGGTGGAAGCAACATGAATAGGGAATCTCCAAATGTGGCTTGGATTTTAGCATCATTGGCACAGAAAGAGATTTCGGGACCAGGGGTGTGTATAATTTTGTGCATGAGGTGGCAAGATTGAACATTGCTGTTGAATCATGAAAATGACATAGCCCAGTGCAAGAAGACAACCAAGCCAAGGTAACAAACCAAAAAAAATGACAAGATTCCAGGCATGGTGAATTTTTTTTTTTTAATTTAGATAAGTGCAATTCCAAAATCCTTGATGTTGTTGAAAATTAGTGTTAATCATGAAAATGACATTACCTAGTGCAAGAAGACAACCAAGCCAAAGAAGCAAACAAACAACGACAAAATTCCAAGCATGGCGGAATAGATAAACTCTTTTTCTTTTGTTTTTTTTTAAGAAAAAAGTTTATATGAGTTCAACTCCACTTGTTGCTATAAATCAGCACATGTCTCGAGATTATAAGAGATCTTACAAAACATTTATCAATACAACCCTTATATTGACAGTAATTTTACATGCATATGGAGAATAGATTAACTCTCATGGAGTTTAGCGCACACAATTTGAGCAAAACTGATATCATCACCTCTTTATCCAAACAAGAAACCTTTTTCTGCTGATAGTCGTGGTTGTATGAACTTAGCCCCTATGGGCTCTGGGGACCATTACTTTCTCCATGGGTTCTGGGACACGGATCTAGGAAAATGGGAAAAAGCAAAAGATCGCTGGGCTTTGCTCCTTTTTTTTTTTTTTTCTTCTTCAGTTTATATATTGGTAATAATATATCGAGGATTTGAATTAGAATGTGCTGAATAGTGTTCCTCTTGCCCATAATAGTAAATAATCAAGACGTTTTTGCACTTGCATGTCGAGTTATATTATTATGAGGCAGGCTGGATTGGTAAAATAAAAAAAATATGATGTTGAGCTAGTCAGCTCATACCAGCGGTATTGATGAAACACATGCTTTTGGTCCATGTCATGGTTTTGAAACGAATAAAAGGACATATAAAATTAAAATTTTCAGGCCATTTTACCACTTATTTTCCGTAGTAAGTTCAGAGAGGAGATAGAACATTATAATGGCGCTTTTGAAGAACTTACATAAGTTCAGAGAGAAAATAGAACATTATGATGCCACTTTTGAAGAACTATATTTTCGGGGAAAGAATTTGTAATTGAGAGATATAGACATGTGATTTGTTGATTAAAAGTATCAAAATAGCAATTAGCAAATTAGACATAAGAGTAATAATTGGTGTGTGAAATTAATAGTGGACATGGAATATGAATCAATGTTGGTTAATAGCTACATTTTTTACCTTAAAAAGAAAGTACAATTTTCATTCAAAAATTTTGAATCTAATACTTGTAACTAGGGGTATTCATATTTCAGAAAGAATCAAAAAACTAGGCGATCCAATTTATATCTGATTTCGATAAAACAGAATTCAGAAAAATCGAAATATAATGTTTGGTAAAATGGTTCTAGAATAGATATTCGAAATATATCATTGAATTATTGAATTATCGAATATATATATATATTATATTCCTACTAAATATAAGAGTAAATCTTAATTTTATTACTAAAAGCTAATAGTAATTACTAAGTAGCTAACTTAACTATAACTATATTTGGAAGTCAAATTTTGTTGGAAATTGACATGTTGAAATTTAGCTTGAAAATTAAATTTGGACCTCTTGTTTATTTTAATATTATTTAAGAATTGAGATTATGAGTTAGGAATTAGGATTATGAACCTAATTTTCTTGACATATCATGTTTGTTTCAGTTACATTATTGAATTTTGTTGAAAAATATATGGAATATTATTTTGTTATAATAATTCTTTGAGAAAATTAAAATATTTTAACTTGCCATTGATATTTTGAGTTTTGAGTATTACCAGTTCTAAAATCCAATTTACTAAACTAAGGCTTTGTTTGAAAACCCATTTTTCCCTAGAAAATTTTTATTGCATACATTTTCTAATCATCCTTTGATCTTACATACGTCAAATTGTTACAGTGCATTTTTCTACAAAAATCTAGAAAATAGCAATCCAAATAGGCTCTAGAGTTCGGATAGTAATTGGATGTTGGTCTTAAAAAATCGATTCCTGAATTTTTGAAATTCTTGTTTAGCGAATTCTCAATTACCGATCGATGAATACCCCTACTTGTAACCCAAATAATAAGTTTGAGAATTATTTCAATTCTTAAGTCCAAAAACCTCTTACCAAATGGTACCTTAATTTTATTCATGCTGACCATTTTTTTTAATAGTGCAAGTAGAGGGGTGCGTATGCACCCATTTGAATTTTAGAAAAGCCACACAAAATGGCAAGTCATATAGAGTGACAATTGTGGGAGGTAAGGTTTGAACGCTTGACCTCCCACTCCACAAAACTCTTAAAGTTTTTTGTGGTGTCCAACCCATACCTCCCCTTATTTTTGATGACTTTCCTCTTGGTGAATGTGCACATTGATTCGATTACTGTGTCGATAAATTTTATAAAGTGTCAATAAACTGTATACACTTCATTAGAGCAATTAGTCCTTCTACAATTAGGCAATTGCTTGGACAATCTCTGTCTGCGCCTACAGTTTCAAAAATATTTGGTCTTGTCAATATGCGGTCTCTTTTTCCTTTCCCCTTCTTCTTTTTCAAAATATAAGCTGTATCTTCTAGTACCTTTTTTTCTCCCCCATTGTTACTCTATCAAATTATAAGCTGTATTTTCTAGTTCATTTTTTCCTTTTTTTCTTCCAAGTGGGGAGTTAGATTTATGAAGCGGAGAGAAAGAAGAGGAAAGTTAAAACCAAAACTTCTAATTTTAAAAGGTTTGACCTCAACCACTATATTAAAACCTCCTCAGCGTTATGTCCTCTAATACATCTTCTAAATTATTAATTGACAAAAATCATCTTCGTTTCACCACCTATTTTTATTTATCGCTTTACATATTAATAGCTAATAGCCCAAACCACCAAGATGTTCTTTTATGTGTTAATAATTGTTGAGAATTTTGACAGAATTTTTTTGCTTGATTTATACTTAAAGACTTTCCTTTTCTTTTTACTGTCTTTATCCATCTAATTGTTATATGGATTCATTTCTCCAATGCAGGGGTAAGAATGGAACTATATCTTTGCTTTTAGCTTCAGAATGGCAATATCGTCAGGGCAAGAAATAGGTATTGACGGTATTTCATTAAATAAAATAATTTAGGAGTGTTTGACAGTTAAACCATAAGTAAGAATATAATGGGTACATGGTTGCAATTACATCTGACCCCTAATTATAGGGGAAGAATTATAATTGAGCCTTCTTCAATTTAGTCCTTAATCTTCGAGCATTTATTCAATTTAGTCTATGAAGTTTCTTTATTGGATATATGTCCCAACTAGACGTACGGATTTTGCTCCAAGGTACTGCACATATGATCATTATAGGAAATTAAAAATGAACATAAAATAGTGTAATCTTACTCACCAAAAAGTAAAAATAAAAAAAGTGTCATCTTTCAGTGGTAGTCTTATATCTTAGATTTTTTTATGAAATTTATGAGCTTATTTGTTGAATAACATGATATATTTGGGGCTGAAGCTTAAATATCATTTTCAAATTAAATAAGAAAACTAAAGTGCCTAATTGAACATGCAATTTTTTTTAGGATAAATTTTATACACTGTCAGTGTATAATTTTTTTTACACTTGCAAGTTCAAATTATACTATATAATACAAGTTTATATTTCAAATTCAAATCATACACATGTAGTATGCATCCAAAACTATTAGTGTAAAAAAATCACTACATTATCAATGTGTAAAAAGTTAACATTTTTTTATATTGTTACTACACTTTACAACAGTTTAGGGACCTTCAAGGTTATAGTAACATATACCTTATTTTTGTAAACTCTATCTTGTAAACTCCTTTATTTATATTTTAAATTATGTGTCTTTACTTACCAAAAAAAAAACATATACCTTATTTTTGCAGTCACTATAAGTCGACATTGTTACTAATGACATGATACAATATGCATGTGGCTGTCAAAGTTTTGATTGGTGAGTTGAAGTTGCAGCACATGGTTGAGCATTCTTGATTGGTAAAATGAAGTTGCAACACATGGCTTGGGGCGGTTGTCCCCTTGCTTAGTAATGAAGGACTTTTGCCTATAAATAGTAGCATTCATCAGAAGGTTTTGTGTGTAAAAAAAAATTTGCTGAAGCTTTTGCTATTGAAAATTCCTCCTATTGCTCAAACCTTGTTCTTTGTTCAACTCCATTTCGCTTCACCTATCGTTCATTTTCGTTTGTTCATTTACGTTAAATATTAATAGTATCACCTCTAGTATTAGTTTTACAACACGTTATCAGCACGAGACTCTGTCAAAACTCTGTTGGGGCCAGCTTCTGTGATCAATTTGTAGGCAAACTCTGAGAAATGGATGCCAAATATTTGGGATTAAATAATATCGATGATAATATTTGTCTCATTGATAGTGCAACTACGCACACCATATTAAAGAATAAAAGGTATTTTTCCCATCTGAATATGGGAGAAACAAATGTTAATACCATATGTGGTAGTGCCAAAGTGATTGAAGATTCCGGAAGAGCCAGTATATATCTCCCTGAAAGAACTAAAATTGTAATACAGAATGCACTACTCTCTACTAAGTCTCGAAGAAATCTGCTAAGTTTTAAAGATATTCGCCGAAATGGATATCATATTGAGACAATTAATGAAACAAATAGTGAATATTTATTAATCACAAATAACATTTCTGGCAAGAAATGTGTATTAGAAAAGCTGCCTTCCCTCCTCTCTGGATTATATTATACAAAAATAAGTGCAGCTGAAATTAATAATATAGAGGACCAGAAGTCACCCAATCCCAATGATTTTATAATTTGGCATAATCGCCTTGGACATCCAGGCAGTATCATGATGAGACGAATAATTGAGAATTCGCATGGCCATTCATTAAAAGGTCAAAAAGTGTTAAATTCTAATGAATTCTCATGTGTTGCCTACTCTCAAGGGAAATTAATTATTAGACCATCTCCAACTAAAGTAGGAACTAAATCTCCTACTTTTCTAGAACGCATTCAGGGTGATATATATGGGCCTGTAGATCCACCATGTGGACCATTCAGATATTTTATGGTGCTAATTGATGCATCAACAAGATGGTCACATGTATGTTTATTATCCACTCGCAACTTGGCATTTGCAAGATTACTTGCTCAAATAATAAAGTTGCGAGCACAATTTCCTGATTATCCAATCAAGAAAATTCGTCTAGATAATGCTGGAGAATATTCCTCACATACATTTGATGCTTATTGCATGTCAATTGGTATAACTGTTGAACATCCTGTAGCTCATGTTCATACGCAAAATGGTCTAGCGGAATCATTTATCAAAAGATTACAATTAATTTCCCGACCATTATTAATGAAGGCTAAGCTCCCATTATCTGCTTGGGGACATGCTATTTTACATGCAGCAACACTTGTGAGAATCAGACCGACAAGTTATCATACTTATTCTCCCCTACAATTGACTTTTGGTCATGAGCCCAATATATCTCATTTGAGAATTTTTGGATGTGCGGTTTATGTTCCCATTGCACCGCCCCAACGTACGAAAATGGGCCCCCAAAGAAGAATGGGAATCTATGTCGGGTATGAATCACCTTCTATCATTAAATATCTTGAACCATTAACCGGTGATTTATTTACTGCAAGATTTGTAGACTGTCATTTTGACGAGTCATATTTCCCGACATTAGGGGAAGACAAAAATCAACCGAAAAAGGAAATCACTTGGAAAATATCATCAGATTTTCTTGATCATCGTACTAAGCAATGTGAACTAGAAGTTCAAAGAATTATACATTTGCAACAAATTGCAAACCAATTGCCAGATGCATTTAGTGATACCAGCAGAGTCACTCGATCATACATTTCTACAGAAAATACTCCGATAAAACTCAATATTGCAAAAGGACAAAATAAAAGTGCAAATGAATCTGATGCACGCCTGAAGCGTGGAAGACCACTCGGTTCCAAAGACAAAAATCCTCGAAAGAAAAGAGGAATAAATGATAAATTTGAGGACTTGAAAATTATTCAAGCACCTCAAAATACTGAGAGTGACAAAATTCAACCTTTTGAGGAGATTGCTCATGAAGAGCTTGCTCCTGAAGAAAATAAAATTATTGAAAATTCAATAAATTTTGTCACGACAAGAAAATGTTGGAATCGAAAAGAAATAATTATTGATAATGCATTCGCATATAATGTAGCACTTGACATTATGGAGGAAGATGATGATCATGAACCCCGATCGGTTGATGAGTGTCGGTGAAGAAATGATTGGCCTAAATGGAAGGATGCGATACAAGCTGAATTAGACTCATTGGCAAAAAGAAAAGTTTTTGGACCAGTAATCCAAACACCAGAAGGGGTAAAACCAGTGGGGATACAAATGGGTATTTGTAAGAAAAAGAAATGAGAAAAATGACGTTGTCAGATATAAGGCAAGACTTGTAGCCCAAGGATTTTCGCAAAGACTTGGGATTGATTATGATGAAATATATTCTCCAGTAATGGATGGAATTACATTTAGATGTCTGGTAAGCCTAGCAGTACATGAAAATCTTGATATGCGTCTAATGGACGTTGTCACTACATATTTATATGGCACATTAGAAAATGATATCTATATGAGAATCCCTGAAGGATTTAACATGCCTGAAGCATATAAATTGAAGTCTAGAGAGACCTATTCCATCAAATTACAAAGGTCTTTGTATGGACTTAAACAATTTGGACGTATGTGGTATAACCGTCTTAGTGAATGTCTAATTAAAGAAGGTTATACTAATGACCCCATATGTCCATGTGTTTTTATCAACAAAAGAGGGGCAAATTTTGTGATTATTGCAGTATATGTTGATGATCTCAATTTGATTGGAACCTCTGAAGAACTCCAAGAGGCAATTAAATATTTGCAAAAGGAATTTGAGATCAAAGATTTTGGAAAGACTAAATTTTGCCTTGATTTACAAATTGAACATTTAGAGAATGGCATTTTTGTGCACCAAACCACTTATACCCAGAAGGTATTAAAGCGGTTTTATATGGATAAAGCACATCCATCAAGTACTCCAATGGTCGTTAGATCATTTGATCCTACTAAGGATCCATTTAGACCAAAGGAAACAGATGAAGAGATACTTGGTCCAGAAGCACCATATCTTAGTGCCATTGGTGCACTAATGTATCTCTCTAATTGTACAAGGCCGGATATATCATTTACAGTAAATTTATTGGCAAGATTTAGTTCTTCACCCACTAGGCGACATTGGAATGGTATTAAACACATTTTTCGTTATCTCCAAGGAACAATTGATCTTGGCCTATTCTATTCAAAAACATCTTGACATGAATTGCTCGGATATGCTGATGCTGGATATTTATCAAATCCTCACAAAGCAAAATCCCAAACGGGATATATATTTACATGTGGTGGTACAGCTGTTTCATGGAGGTCTACCAAACAAACGATTACAGCCACTTCTTCAAATCATGCAGAAGTATTAGCAATCCCTGAAGCAAGTCGAGAATGCGTTTGGCTGAAATCTCTATCACAGTATATCCAAAAGAATTGTGGATTATTGTCCGAGAAAGACAATCCTCCGATGACATTATATGAAGATAACGCAGCCTGTATAGCCCAATTGAAAGGAGGATATATCAAAGGAGATAGGACGAAACATATTTCACCAAAATTCTTTTTTACACATGACCTACAAAAGAATGGTGAGATTGATGTGCAACAAATCCGATCAGATCATAATCTGGCAGATCTATTTACCAAGGCATTGCCGACTTCAACATTTGAAAGATTGGTAAGAAGCATCGGAATGCGTCAACTCAAAGATCTCAATTAAATGCCTAAAGCAGGGGGAGCAATCAAAACACAAGAATAATGTACTCTTTTTCCTTCATTAGGGTTTTTTTCCCCACAGGGTTTTTCCTTAGTAAGGTTTTAACGAGGCATATTCTTTGTGTATAATTGACATCCAAGGGGGAGTGACATGATACAATATGCATATGGATGTCAAAGCTTTTATTGGTGAGTTGAAGTTGCAGCACATGGTTGAGCATTCTTGATTGGTAAAATGAAGTTGCAACACATGGCTTGGGGCGGTTGTCCCCTTGCTTAGTAATGAAGGACTTTTGCCTATAAATAGTAGCATTCATCAGAAGGTTTTGTGTGTAAAAAAAAATTTGTTGAAGCTTTTGCTATTGAAAATTCCTTCTATTGCTCAAACCTTGTTCTTTATTCAACTCCATTTCGTTCCACCTATCGTTCATTTTCGTTTGTTCATTTACGTTAAATATTAATAGTATCACCTCTAGTATTAGTTTTGCAACAACTAAGCATATTTTGGATACGGCCCTCTGAAATATAAGGATTTAATCAATTAAGTCTCTAAAAATGCCTTTTGGCTTTGTAAATTTGGACATCCAAGCAGTAGAATTACATCAAGTGGGTCTTCAAATGTTAGAATTTTAATTTGGTGACTAAATATAAAAAGTTGTTACATATTGCCCTAATTTAACAACTCCAATTTATTAACACTGCCTGGACTATGGAGTTGTAACTTTGAAAATAAGGTTTTTCTATTTAGTACCTTGAGGACACTAAATAAGAAGTGAGCATGTTATTATTGTTGTTGATTTTTTTTTTTTTAGAAGTGTTGCAAGTTAGGATAAATGACAATTTTAAAGGTTTGGTTGGACTGTTTCCCTCTTTGGTGTAGTTAATAGAAAAAAACTTGAAACAAATCTTAGCATTAAAATAGCAAAATTGGCATCCACATTGCCTCACTATCTTGAAAATTAAGGTAGTAAGAATATGTGGATATTAAATAAGTATATGATGATAGTTTCATTTATACGAAAGAAAAAACACAATAAATTTGAGCTAAATTTTAAATTCACATGACAATTGCAATTTGTTTTATTTTGATAAGCAAAATGGCGAAAACGACATTCTTCTTCGTGTACGTACTCTCTCTCTCTCTCTCTCGTGATTTCTAAGGCTAGCTGTGATTTAACTTGTAATAACTGTACCCACTGGTAGATCCATTTACTTTTACTAGTTTAGCATTAATTACTTGAGTCTACATACTGATCATTTATTGCTTAGTTACCTTCTCTTAATGTTTTCTCAGCCGCTGCTCCGTGCTGCACATCAAAAACTAACAATCTGTAGAAAAAAGATTATGACACTTTAGTAGGTGGGTTTTTGACGGCAAGCACTTTTTCCCCCTCTTTTCGAGGAAACAAACAAAGACTTCAAAAAGAATACTTACCGATGGGGAAAATAAAAAATATAACATGAGATGTCCCTGGGGACAAAAGAAGAAAAAGGAATGAATTGGGTCCATGGGCTATCCAATAACTTGGATTAATTATTTTGAATATGTGGTTCTGTCGAAAAATTACTTAGGCTAATTCATGAATCGGAGCATTATAAATGATATCGAGACAAATCTCACATAGTTTCTGCGTGCGGTGAATTTGGGACTTATAGCAAGGAAAGGAATTGATATACTGGTTTAGGAAAGGAATTGATATATTAGTTTAGACTCATGGTTAATTAGTAGTTTGAGTTAACCATTTTGAACTTGTAGTTTAGGTCAACTCTTAAATTCGGGGTGTTATAAAAGCAGTCTAGAATTGCTACATTTGAACCAGTATATTGCCTTATCATGGGTAGGGCTATCAATGGAGTCGAACCGGTGTGAGTTTGGCTCATTCTTTTTTTTTTTTTTCCCAAACATAACAGCTACTTCATTTCCAAATGAGAAGATTACAAGTTGGGCCACTGCCCTTCAATGTTTGCCTTTCCTAAATCTAGCAACCAGCATGGAAAACTATCTTTCCATTCAACAACACCTACACAATTAACAGCAAATTTTGCTAAACTATATTAACACGTTGTTTTTCTTTTGTAAAGAGAAACAACATTTGTCAAATGTGTCTTTAAGAGTCCTAATATCACTTATAATCGGAGAATCTGCTAAGCCAACTTGTTTAATCAATCATAACGTTTCCTTTACAATCGATTAACTCTACTGCTTTCCATCCATTTCTTCCTGCTATTACCATTGTTTCCTCAAGGCAAGTGCTTCCTTCGTTGCATCACTACAATTGTTTTGAACGCCCATGCTGCTATCACTTTCCTCAAGCATCTCGCCACAATTCCCCCTTTTCCTTGTTTCGGTTCTGCGTCAGATTCATTTTATCCTTCCCGGTTTGGTGAATTCCATCTTGAGTTCTGATTTCTTTATTCCCATCACCAACTCTCGCTCATTCGCTTTCCTCAGATCTTTTGTATTCTAGACAGTCATTTACTGCTTTTTCCACAGCTCTGCTATGGTTTGGGGTCTTCTGCTCAAAAACTTGTGCATTACGAGTTTTCCATATTTGCCATAACAAGTGCATTATTGGTTCAATTCAATTCCCTCTTCACCTTTTCTCGCTTCCATTAAGCCATCCCACCACAACCGAGTTCCCATCAATTGTTGTAAACTGCACTGTTGACAGTGCAAACTTCCATATTAGCTGAGCATTCTTGCAGTAAAAAAACAAATGTTCCAGATTCTCAAATCCTTCACCACATCCTTTGCACATGTGATCACCTTTCCCACATCTTTGTTTGATCACTTCATTTACTGGCAATATCCTGTGTAGGCATTTCCATATGAAATGTTTTAGTTTCTGCTTGATGTTCAAACTCCACAGAAAATTCCAGATTCTTGTTCTATGACCATTTCTGCTGCTTGAAGTTTCAGCTTTCTTTTTGTCATTCTCCTGCTTCTTCATTTCTCTAGCCAACTTGTAGCCTGACTTAACCGTATACTCCCCAGATTGTGAAAAAAACCAATAAAGCTTATATTTCATGGGAAATATACTGAGAGGAATTCTTTTTATTTTTTCAGCATCTTCATTATCAAAAACTCTGGTTAGCATTTCCTCATCCCACCTACCATTCTTAATAAGCTCACTGACTCTTTTAACTCCCTCATTATTATCTCTTTTTGTTTTGATTTCACCATGCTTAGCTTCATGAAACCATTTGTCCTCCCATATTTTTACATTCCTGCCGTCCCCAACTCTTTTCCTGACACCTTGTAGCAGTAAATTCCTTGCACTTAACAAGCTTTGCCAGCACCAGGAATCTCCTCCCTTTTGCTTCATCTTCCAGATTTGCTTCCCTCTGAAGTATCGAGCTTTGATCACTTTACTTACTAGTAAATTTGGCTTGGTGATAATCCTCCATAGCTGTTTTGCCAATAAAGCCTCATTAAATTGCATTAGCTCTCTGAAACCCAGCCCACCTTCACACTTAGCCTCTGACAGTTGTTTCCAGCTTAACCAATGTATCTTCTTTTTTTTCCTTATCCTGCCCCCACCAATAAGCAGCCAAAAGTCTACTAATTTCCTGGCACAACCCCTTAGGCGGTCTGCAACATGACATTGTGTAGGCTGGTAAAGCCATTGCTACAGCTTTAAGCATTGTTTCCTTACCAGCTGGACTAAGCAGTTTTTCCTTCCAATCTGACATCATTGCTGTAATTCTTTCTTGAACATACTCAAACACTTTTTTCTTTGATCTCCCTACCACCATAGGCAGTCCCAAGTATTTGCTCTGTTTTATCTCTTTCATACCTTGTAGTTCCCCCAACACTTGTTTTTTCTTTCCCTCAACCACATTTCTGTTGAAGAACACTTGGGATTTCTCTATATTTATTATTTGGCCAGAAGCCTTCCCATATTTCCTTAACACTTCCATCACTTGTTTTGCTTCTTTTCATCACTTTTGTAAAATCGGAATCATCTGCAAAGAAAAGATGAGACACTCTTGGTCCCTGATTAGCAATTCTGAGAGCATTTATCTTTTTCAAATGTGCTGCCTGTTTTAAAAGGTTTGAAAAGCCCTTTGCACAGATTAAGAACAAATATGGGGATAACTGATCCCCTTACCTCAGTCCCCTAGTTGGTTTAATAAAACCATTTTTCTCCCCATTAACATTGATTGAGTATGTGACAGAAGAAATACAGTTCATGATCCACCCTATCCATTGAGAACAAAATCCCATTTTTTCCATCATTCTAGTCAAATAGACCCACTCAACTCTATCATAGGCTTTTGACATGTCTAGTTTAATGGCCATCCACCCATCCTTCCCAGTTCTCTTGTTTTTTAGGTAATGAATATACTCATGAGCCACAATTACATTATCTAGAATTTGCCGACCAGGAACAAAGGCTGATTGGGTAGAACTAATACAGCCATTTAGAACATGTTTAAGTCTATCAACCAGAATTTTGGCAATAACTTTATAAATGGTGTTGCATAGACTTATAGGCCGAAACTGTGAAATGGAAACAGGTCTATCAACTTTTGGAATCAGGCTAATCAAAGTCTCATTAGTAGCTCTAAGCATGTTACTCGAATGGAAAAAACTGTTAACAGTAGCAATTACATCATGCTTCACCAAATTCCAGAAGTGTTGAAAGGAAAAAGGAGTCATACCATCAGGTCCCAGGCTTTTGTTTGGATGCATTGCAAACAGAGCTTTCCAGATTTCCTGTTTAGTAACTGGTTTAGTCAGTTTAAGATTCATTTCCCTTGTTACAGTCTGTGGAATGCCTTCAAGAACTTCAGAAAATTCACAAGGATTCTCAGATGAAAAAATCTGGTTAAAATAATCAATGATCTCCTTGCTGATATCCTCTTCATCTTCACACCATTCTTCATTGCTTTTCCTTAAATTCAGAATTTGATTCCTTTTCCTTCTGCTTGCCACTCTAGCATGAAAATATTTCATGTTTTTATCTCCCTCCTGCAGCCAGCTCACTCTTGCCTTTTGACTCCAGTACATTTCATCAGTTTTATAGGCTTCACTGAGTTTTTTATGAAGGCCAGCCAGTTTAATTCTTTTACCCAAGCAATCAGTCATTTTAATTTCTGCAATTTCCTTCTTAATTTGTTTTATCATTTTACCAGCATTTGTATCATTTTTCTTGCACCAATTTATCAAATTGACTTTACAGGTTCTTACTTTGTGCTTTAATTTGAAAAGATTTGACCCTTTTTGATTTGTCGCCCAAGATTTCCTGACTACATCTTCTACCCCTTTATATAAGAGCCATTTGTTCTCAAAGATAAACCTCTTTTTCCATTTTTTTTTTCCAGAAGACATAGTGTCAAACAAGAGCATGCTATGATCAGAGGCTTCAGTTTCGATATGCAGGCAAGTAGGATTCTTATAGCTTTCTACCCACTTATGAGTTCCTAGAATTCTATCAAGTCTTTCTTTAATCTCCTCCTTCTGATCCCAATTGTTAGACCAGGTCCACGGGTTACCAGTAAAACCAATATCCATCAAATTATGGTTGTTTATGAAATTTTTAAAGTCTTTGAAACTTCCTTTAGACCTGTTTTTTCCCCCCCATTTTTCCTCATTAGACAAAATATCATTCATGTCACCCATCATGACCCATTTGTCTCCCCATAGGACTTGTCTTCTACTTAACACATCCCATTGATTTTTCCTAATCTGAGCATCAGTACTGGCATACATACAAATGCACCACCAATCTAGTCTAGTTTCCTGGTCCTCAATGTGCAACTCTATGGTAAAGCTAGTAAACAGGATTTTTTTTATATTTAGCTCCTTTTTCCAAATGACTGCCAAGCCACCAGACTTTCCTACTGGATCAACCACAAAGAGGTTATCAAATTTTATTTTTTGTTTAACAGAATTTAACACAGATTTTTTGTTTTTTTGTTTCAGCAAGAAAAACTAGCATTGGAGAGTGGAGTCTTATGACTTCCTTGAGCTGGGAAACTGTCAAGGGGCTCCCCACTCCTCGACAGTTCCACACCACAGCTCTCATTTCCACTTGGGAGCCCCATTAAGGTAGGACTCCTCCACCTCTCCTTGCATTACTTGATCTATAGTTATCCTAGAAGCCCGGGGTTTCTTGTTACTGACTTCCCTATTACTTTCTTTATCGTTCAAAAGCTCATGTTCTTTTCTCTTCCCTTTGTTCTGATGAAGTTCCTTATTAGTCAATTCAGCAAGTGGTTTTCTCTGTCTAACCTCCTGGACTATCCTTTTCCAACTCTTAGGTCTCCCATAGGCTTTTGTAGTTTTAATGCTTACAGGCTCCTCATTTACATTTTCTGCTTCATCAATAAACTGAAATCCAGGAGTTTTTGTTTTACTAGGCAAATTTTTAACCTGATTATCATTTTCCCTTGATTGGTTCCCATCAACCCACATACAGTCATACATAATATTTTCCTGGTCATTCTCATTGCCTATATTATTTTTATCACTACCCCCCTTATTGCCCCTGAGATACTCTTCTTTCCTTACCACCTCGTTTCCACTAAGCTCGGATCCTTCCAACCTCTCAGAATAAAGATCCATCACTTTTTCTTTCTGTCCTAACCCTTTCTTATCCCTGATTCCATTATCTTCATTTATGTTCCTTTCGATTGCTTCTTCTCCAAACTTCCTCCCTATGGAAAACCTCAATGTATTTCAAAAGCAAATTATCAGTGATATTTAGATTTCCCACAATAGGATTTCCATTTTGTGTATTACTTTCCCCCCTCTCCCATTCTGATCTATTCTGCTGTTTTTTAGTAGGACTTCTAGCATTACTAGCTTTCAGCCAAGATCCATATTGGTATTCCTTGTCCATCTTTCTTCCTTTTTTACTGCATTTTCGTTCATTATGCCCAATAATTCCACAACAAATGCAAAAATCAGGACATTTTTCATATTTAAAGTCAATCCATATCTTGTCATCTTTCATTTTAACCATAGTGCCACACATTAAAGGTTGTTTCAAATCTATTTCAGCTAAAATTTTTACATGTTTTCCAGATTTTCCTCCAAAAGCAGGAATAATTACCTCTTTAACATCAGCAAACACTCTCCCAATCTTTTTCCCCACCTCCTTGGTGACCCAGTGCAGCGGCAGATTCCACATCTGAACCCATATGAGCATTTTCTCGAAGGCATTCTCATCTTGCTCCAGACCTTCTCTCTATCTGTGTATCACGAGTGGCTGCCCATCATAGATCCACGGCCTCCCTGCTAGAACTTTTTCCAGATTCATGAGCCCAAAGGCAAATTGAAACACATTCCCTTTTAGTTCAGTGATCTTGATATCCCTTGAATGTTTCCACATGTTGTTAACAAAGTTTTTAATTCCCCCCAGATTTGCTACCTTATCTCCTGCTATTCTACCGACTACACTCAGTTGGCATTCCTCGATCCCCCTATTTATTTCTTTTTCTTCAAGCTATACTCCTTCTTGCTCCTTTTCCAGAAGATTAAATCTTCTCATCACCTTCTCCAACTCCCTAATACCCGTTCCCATTCCATGCTCCAAGAGCTAAGGTCCATGTAATCAACTTGAAATCTTCGACTGCTCACAATTAATCCTTTCCTTAAACACTGAATCCATGATATTTGAAAGTTTCAAAAGGAGAAAAAGCAAAAGGAAGCTTGATTTTGCTAGTTTAAACCCAAATAAAAGTACGGCAAATTCTAGACAAACTAACCCGGTCAGGTATTTCTCACCTAAAACAGAGTTTGGAAACTCAGGGGAGAAACCCATTGTAACCAGACAGTCAACAACTTACTATAATATTTGCTCAAGATCTATCTATGCTAATCGATCTTAGGAGCTAAGCTGTGAAAATGAAGATTGAGTTTAAGCGGTAAAGGAATTTTGAAATTTTTTGAAGCAAAAACCGTACTTCCAAAGTTGGAAGATGACGCTCTCACAGAGAGAGAAATGCTTTTGAAACACTAAACTTTTCGTGAGTTTGGCTCATTCGTCCTACAGAAAAGTTCGATGAGCATTATGTTTAATAAGCCCGAGTATAGATTCAATCTAAGAAATAAGCCCAAATTAAATGTGAGCGAAAATTGGGCCCCATTAGATTCAATCTTGATTATGACCTAGTCTATTCATATGCATAATTATATATAATATACATATAATTGCATATTAAATGATATATAATGAATAATTGCATATCATAATATTAAAATGCAAATAATTTATTTAAAATAAATTATAAATATTAATATATTATATATAAATAATGTAGTTTAATTATGAGTTTGGACCTAGTCCAATACAAGCCTGAAGCTCATATTAAATGATGAGCCGATTTTGAATTTTCTAACCTAGTCTCGAATGCGAAAGTTCGAAAACCCGAAAGCCCCATTTATTTTTAAACTAGAATTTGGGCTTGCTAAAGCCCAACTTATAGTGCTTGATTGACACCCCTAGCCATGGGTAAGAATAGTCAGTGACGTCCCTCCTCTTACAGATACAAGATGACAGTAGCATATTCTTTAGTTGAAATCAAAGTGAAAGGAAGAAAACTTCCATAGATCATAATTAAAACTAATACAATATGGATTTGTGCATACATACATACATACACACATACACACATACGCAATGAGCATATAAAATATTAATTGTGATTGAATTATGTTAAGTGATTTTATTAAATGTTATATATCGTATTAATATGCTTGATTCAGTAGAGACATGATTGGGTTACGTATCAAGCAAGTTGATACTCACCCCATTTAGTTTTCTCTCGTGCGGATGAAGATCAAATCTAGGATAGCTTAAAGGGTTGTTTTGATCATGCTATGTTCTTGGAGTTGAATTTTTGCTAAACTATAAACAATATGCGTTTTATACTCTGGTCACGTATATAAGTTACAAACTTATAGTGAGATATTATATGTATGATTTTCTATATTTGGAATTTTCATAAGCACATGCGAAGGTTTACGTAATTATTCAATTTATATTTATGCCTCTAATAGACAACTTTGTATCCTCTCAATAGGATACGCAGATGCCGCACTTTTTAAATGCGATTATCGAATTTGGAGCGCAACATTGCTCAAAAGTTACTTGCGTCGGTTTCCACGGGAGGCGTTACATAGGAGTTCTCCTTCTTTTTTTTTTTTTGTCAAACAAGATGCTTTAGATATATATATATGTAGAAAAGGGGACTAGGAGTTCTCAATAATGAGAACATAGGAGTTCTCAATAAACTAACTTATAAATCTTGCTGATTTATCTGACGCAAGTGCAAAAATCCAATGAAGATTTCTATGTATCCCTTCACAATTTGTATTACCCATAAAACAAGGACCTTTTCTTCTTTCTTTTTCCCTTTTCTATTTGTCTAGTATTGATAGTTTCGACTTTTGGACTAGATAGGGTGATGGTAGAACTAGAGGTTAAGTTTTGGAAGGAGATGCGAGAGCAAGATTAGCAGAGATGTGCATTTAAATTTAAATGGGTACTCGTATAAATTATAAGAATTTTGAGGGTCAAAAGAACGTTTAAGTGGAGAATTTTGAAGTTTTCAAGGGAATGTTGAGGGACTTTTTGGATATAAATGCATATTTCAATTATTTTGAAGGGAATGTTGAAGGATTTATAAAACCGTAATAGATCCAATCAATACATGCTTTGATACAGCTTTAATATATAAAATTTGAAGCCCTATAGTATTATAAAGTTAATTTTGATGCAGGAATCCCAAGGCAGAAAGGAATCATAGTATTGGCCTGGTGATTCGTAATCACAGGAGTGAATTTATAGTAGGTCTTGCAAGGTGATTTCAGGGTAGTGTTGGACCTAAAGTTGCCAAAGTTGTAACAACCAGGGAAGCTACTGCACTTAAAGAAAATCTGATGATGCCATTTATTGTCAAGGGTAATGCACCTTTAGTTATTCAACTTTCGCTCAATCGTGAATATGATCTCTTTATTATAGACTCTATTGTTGATGATATCCGAGTTACTTTGGCTCATCTCAAAAATATAGTCATAAGTTGAGTTCTTAGGGAATCAAATAAAATTGCATATGCCTAGCAACTCATTCAACTTTTCCTTAGTCGTGAGGATGATCTCTCTAGTATAGGTCCTATTGTTGATGATATCCGAGTTACTTTGGCCCATCTAAAAAATATAGCGATAAATTAGGTTTTTAGGGAATCAAATAAAGTTTTACATGCCCTAGCAACTTTACTAAGTCTTGCAATTTAGTTAAAACCCTATGGAACTCACCGCCTGATTTTGTAAAACAACTTGTGCTTGACTATTTCCATCAAATCTATTAATAAAACCTACATCTTTCTATTAAAAAAAACAAAATTTAAAAACAAATTTAATAATTGGTTCAAGAAGACTCTAAGATTGAGATCTCAATAGTCTAGTCCATTTGGATGACAAGATTTTAAAGTTTTTATAGAAAAATACATGATATTATGTATGTAAGATAAATAAGGTAATTGAGAAATATGCAGAACGGATATTCTAAAATTATTTAAGTAAAGTTCACAATCTAAACCACTATAGAGCTGAGTTCAAATTTCCATTTTCTCTTTCCTCTTTTTAAATATTCCACCCCTCTGGTGCCTTAAAAATTTTAAAAATATCCATGTTTGGGTTGTAGTTTTTTTTTTAAGAAAACTTTTATGTTTTCTATGAATATATTTTATAATCGCAATTCTATCTCACATATATCAAATTGTTGTAACATATTTTTCTACAAAAAAAAAATTCCTAAAAATAGGCAATTCAAACGGGCTTGATCATTGGACTTAATGATAGAAACTAGAAAGCTACTAGCAAGGAATGGCTGGAGGCTGGAGGATGATGAGAAAAGTGATAATAATGGTAGTGGTGGGCCAATAATAAATGTTTCTATGGAATTAGAGGGGTGTAATATGTATATAAATAAGGAAGTCTTGATCTTGAAGGGTGGCATAAAATGTGATTGCTCATCTGCAGCATGAGCCTGACATTATTATCAACACTGCCACTGTCTTAATCCCTCCTCAGACTCCTCATCTTGGGATCCTATGTGCTATCAACTCCCTCTTCCTCTTTCACAATCCTCTTCCAACATCTTCTATTCACCTGCCCCTTCATAGCCACCCTACTTTTTCTTTCTACAATAACCTCCAAAAGCCTCATTAACTCTTCAGCTTTTCCAGCTCACCTTGTAAGTATTGTTTTTCTCTCTTAATTAAGCCTTACCTTTTGATAGTCTTTTTGGAAATATGTTTTACATAGAAAGGTGGTTTGTATGATCTGTCAGTTATAGATCTTAAGTTTCCTGGATTCTGATGATTTTGGATGTTATATTTCTTGTCAAATATTCCTTGTTGGTTAATTTGATGTTGTAAGTATAGAGCCCTTTTGTGCTCTTCTGCCTTTAATCTTTGGTAGTAAAATGAAAAAAAAAAAACTGTGACGCTGATTTCTTTTGTTGGATCAATCTTCTTTACTGCTAAAATCTCAGTTGGTGAATTTAAGCGAGCCATAGTGTCATCAATCATTCAATCCCAGTTACTGTTTTTTCTTTTTTCTTTTTTTGTCGGTTTTTTTTTTCTTTTAAGAAAATAAGTCTGCTTTCTTCTATGGGACTTTTCCCTTTTTCCTCTTTCTTGTTTATCTTCAGTTTTGGAGCTGGGAGAAGATGAGGATGGGGGTTTGGTTTCTTTCATTTGGATGTCTAGGCATAGGGAATGTGCATATTCTGTAATGGGCTAAAGCAATGTGAAATGATTGGTTTCGTTTGGGGTAAAATTGCCCAAAAAAAAAAGTTGAAAGGGAAAGAGCAACAAACGTATGTGTTTGGGATAAGATATATACTCTGGATCAAGTGCATGCACTATTTTCAGTTAGCTAATCTGACTTAGGAAAAGCTCCTGTTTCACCATTTAGCCAGGCTATGTGCTTCTTTAAAGGGAGGTTCCCACCTCATCCTTTAGCTGTTGAATATTGGCCATTCATCTTCCTTGGAGGCTGCAATCTATCGTCTTGGCACGTCAAATTTAGGTTTCACACATTACCATTTTGATGGCTGAATAAGTAATCCTTTTGACCATCTGTTATTTCTCTTTCACAGGTCTGTTTAATTCGTTGCTTTTATTGGGGTTCTAAATCCAATCAAGATTTTACCTAAGAACCACAAGGTATGTTGCTGTTAGTGCAACTGTTTTGGTTGTCCTGTGACTGGGGCAAAACTATATGTTTAGCTGCTCTTTGCAATACTATGATTCTTTTGAATGCTTTCTAGGAAACTAGATTAATAGTTAGTACTGATGGAGCGTAAGACAGATTTCATGTAAAACAATATCAGTTTTTTTTCTGAAATTTCCTTGGCATGTAAGTAGTGTACATACTTGTCAAGGACCACCTTCAATGTTTCTAACAGTGAAATATTGGAGACGATCAGATTAATATATTACCTGGTGTATTCTTTGAAGTATCTGTTCAAATTGCTTCAACAAGCTTCATAAGGGACAGACTACAGACTTTGTTTTTGTTCAGACAAGGATGCTTTTGAAACTGTTTTCAGTTTCATATGATAGGAATTGTTGATTTAATAGGCCTAATTTTTTCAATTTTTGAAGTCTTGCACATAAAGGAATAGAAGTTATGGGAGAATCTTTTTTCAAGTTGCTTCAACAAGCTTCATAAGGGACATACTACATACTTTGGTTTTGTTCAGACAGTGATACTTTGGAACTGTTCCAATTTCATATGATAGGCATAGTTGATTTAATAGGCTTAAATTTTCCGATTTTGAAGTTTTGAGCATAAAGGAAATATAGAAGGTACAGGAACTTGATGCCTCTGTAATAGTTTATGTTAAAGTTTAATGTACAAGTAAGGATCTAAAACTAGTTCTTTATATAGGAGCTTGGGTTACGGAAACAATTCATGGCCCATAGTCACATTTTAATGTGAAAAATACAGCTGTTTCATATAAGCTGGTTTACAATCATCTCATGACTTCAGGCTACTTTTGCAGTTTTAATTTGTTGTGCGTAAAAGGTGTCAAACTGATTATTACTCCATCAGTTTTCCTTTAACCTTTTACCCTTTTCCTTGTGCTGTTTTATAAAGTCTGGTTAGTTTTTGACATTTTCTTTGCATCTAGCAGATTCCATTTTGCCATGGGTCTTTCACCTTACTCAGCTCCAGCCGATGGAGGAGTGTTTTGTGTAATTTTAGTAAACACAGCCATATCAATCTCCATCGTCAAGGAGATATTTCGTTCAATCCTTCAGGTTGTTGGCATTCACATTGCAGCTTGGGAAGATTATTCTGTTGACAACACCTTGGAATCATTAGAATGTCGTGGAAGCCCCTCTGAGTCCTATATGGAGGAGTTCCGAAGCAGAACTCCAGCAATTCGTTATGATTCAATACATAGCTGCAGTCGCCCCCGCCATGAGTGCCCAGTCTGCCTGACAGAATTCGAGCCAGATGCAGAGATTAACTACCTTTCTTGTGGCCACGTATTTCATAGACTATGCCTGGAAAAGTGGTTAAAATATTGGCATGTTACATGCCCTCTTTGCCGGAATTATATGCTACCTCAAGAAGGGCTTGAAAACACTTGTCCTATGTGAGCATTTTACAAGATTGTTGAAACTGTATCTTTAGTTGTACAGCATAGTAGTGTACAAACAATTTACTGCTTGTAGTGACCCCTGTTTGCGTCCTCCATGGTGACGGGTCCTTGTGGCCAAGATTTGTATTGTATATACTGTCAAAAGTTTATGCTCTATGCAGTTGAGCATCTGATATGGGTTTGTTGCAGCACCCTCCTCTCATTTCTAGAATTGTTTTCTTAATATAATAATTTCTGCTACTGTTTTATTCTGTCCTGGGAAGGATTATTGCAACGTAATCTCTGACAACAAGATATTAAACAAAAATTTTAGAGTGAAAGCAGCAGCGAGGCTTCAGCTTCCATGTGTAATACTTGATTATGAGTACAAAAATTTTCAGGTTGCCTCTGAGGACAGCTCAGAAGAGATTCTCCCCGCAATCAGGAAAAGTTGTTCTAGGAAGTTCTTGGAGAAATGTGCAAGTCCTTCCAGCCATGGCATAGTACACGGATTGCTCAGGGTGCAAATGCTTTGAACAAGCATGTCTTTGTGGTTCAAAAAGACAATAGCCACAAAATGGTTTCAAGGCTGTTAAATGGGTTCAAGTTCCATGGTAACAGTAAGATCGGAAGAAACTACAGTTGAATCATTTGACAAGAGACACTCTCACTGCTTTCTCTGCTTTGTATACGAGGGTTTTCATTGCATATAAGACCATTTGTGTATGTGTGTGTGTATATATATATTGTATACTCGTTATTTGCAAGTTACAGTTAAAACTGAACTGTTCGCAGAAACAATCATCCAGAATACTTACTGCACATTGTCAACAAGTACAGAAGACAACCAGTAAGCAAGTCTAGCAAAGGTGGTGTCAAGTCCCCAAACCATGTCCTACCACACACACCAGTCAACTTCATGGAAGAGGAACAAAGAACAAGCAAATCAACACAAGGGTGCAAGCATTACTCCAGAATAGTCTCAGGTTAGGAAACTGCAGCCAAAAGCTGCAGTAAAGTAGTACATTTGTCAGTTGATTTTACCCGCTAATTCGGAGAGTTTGGCACCAACGGACATGCTGTTTCGACCAAAGCTGGTGTTCCTATGGTATCGACACCTGAAAGATCCTGCGTGTGTGGTAGGCGAGCACAGACAGTTATACTTGACACTTGATTGTTTTCTCGACGATAATGGTGATGTTGGTGTTGATGTTGCTTCTCTTGATGACCTCTTCACCGTGTCCATACATATATGTGGTACAACTATCTTTGGCTTCTCCGATTGTTCCCCCATTCTTGGTTGTTCAGCCATCCTTGTCCTGTATTACACTGGACAAACTAAGAGAAAATTTAAAACCACATGAAGATTAGAAACATCTTGTGATGCATCAGGTTATGAAAGTGAACCTTTTGCCCCAAAACATTTCATGACTTGATTGTCATCTAGACAGCCACCTTGTATCCATCCATTAGTCTATTAGCTTAAGAGTGCTATTTATTGTAGTGCTCACTACAATTTGATGCACTTGAGGTAGAATGTTGATGGGACATATAAAGATGATTCGAAAACATGTTTAGAATTAATAGAAATTCCTCTTAGATTATATTTCACATAGCATAAAAGATAGAATAGAATGTAACATTTCCAAATGTTTGGTTCGACAAAAGTTGTCTATTTGATCTGAAAATTATTGTAACTAAAAAAATTTCACGAGATGCTTTTACTAGTCTTGTGTCTCCAACTACTGTTTTATCTCAAATACATTCTTTGTAATATGTGTTGTACATGTTACAGTGCTTATATATTTCTCCCAAAAGATTACAACAAATGCAAGACGCAAGGGGTTCCAAGATGCAGGCTACAGTTGGAAGATGCACATGTGCAGTTCATAAACATCTTCTGAAATCTATGAAGGAATCATGCTTTTAACTTTTGTATGCATCTCAGAAAATGCAAATCGATTAACGGGACAGCACTGATCCAATTTGGTAGACCAATTTGCATGAAATCGTACGATGCTACTATATATTAGGTTCATGAATCATTTGGCCTCAGATTTTTTCAATAGATTTTTTTTTTCCTATCTTGGGTTGATTCTGATCTTTTTCAGTTAAAGAAAATGACATCAGTATGGTTAAAAAGTTGCAGAAAACGAACAATTAAATTCATCATTACACATTATAAAATGCTGAAAATATAAACAGAAAAAAAAAAGACCCTAAATATGCATGGTGCATAATTACCTGGGATCTGTGATCTGTTGATAACAATACAGGATATGAGCGGCAAAATTGCTCTGAAATTTCCTATTTTGTCAATGCAACAAAGGGAAACAGGGGAGAAAGGTTTTTGCATTGTTTAGCAGTTTGGGAAATTTTTTTGGTCTTTTTTTTCTAGAGTCCCCCTAACCAATTGTGAAACAGTGAGGCCGTTATTTACTCTTTCCAATTTTGAACATGAGGTGATGGTAAATCCTAAATTGTACACCGTTCTTTTCATTATTAATTTTTACTTTAATTAGAGTCCTTTAAAAGAAATTTTTGGTTGAAATTACATGTGGAAGGTGTGTCCAGCAGAGTCTAAAGTATACTCCCCCAAATTATTTCTCTGTCCATCTTTGATATTACTACATCTGGATTTTGACCGAGAAGGGGCAACAAATTACAACTAAAGTAAACTATTATTTCTCTGGCCATGTTGTAGTATTCAAATCATGCATAGGCAAGACTGTGATTTAGATGTTAAAGTAAACTACTTCAAATTGTTTATCATAAAGTAGTAACTCTTCAGGGCAAATTTCTTGCTATAATACTCTATGACAACATTATTACAAGGAGGGGAGGCGCCCGGTTTTTTTTTGGGGAAGGATTAAGTGGTAAAGGGTATAAGTGAGAGAGGTCTCAATTTTGAAACCTTCCATTTACACTACAAAAATATTTATTATAAAAAGCATTGTGCAAACTATAAAAGCAATAAATTGAGAAAGAGACCCTAAAGAATGCAAAATTCTCTAGTGTTTTCCTTTCTTATTTTTTCCTGGCAAGAAGTACCACATAAATAGGCTTGGCTATATATGTAATTACATATATTTTAAATGTACATAACGGAACACACGAACAAATAAAGGAATTTCTTATATATACTTGATAGGGCTAATATCAGAAACCTCCCCTGAGGTTTCTCTTAATATCACCTAGTACCCCTAAACTTTTAAAAATATCATTTACCTCCCTTACTTTTGTTATTTGTGTAACAAAATTTATAAAAATCCCAAACTACCCTTTTGCTCATTTTGAAAATATCCTAACCACTTTGTTTGTTCAAAAAAAAAAAAATCACCACCTAAAAAATAATTTCTACTCGTACCACTATATCACAAATCTATAATTCATAAAAATAAAAATTAAAAAAAAGATATTTGTAAAGAAATATACTAGTACCAATTAATTTATATATTTAAAACTAATTCATATGAGCCTTTTTTTTTCCTAACATATTCACAACTCGTGACCCAAGTCTTTAAATTGTACTAATTCATTATAAAAGTCAACTCAAAACAAACGAAAAAATCATACATTCATGTTCCATATTATCACAATTAGAAAAAAATAGAATTTAATTTATTACAATTTATAAGTAAAAAATTGTACAGCCATACAAAAAAAAAGAATAAAAAAATGTTGGATAAACAGAAAAAAATGACTTTTGATTCTTTTTCTTTCATTTTTTGACATCCATTTATTTGATATGTAAATCATGTACCAAATGAAGGTTAATATAGTCAATTTACAATTAAAAAGGGAGGTGAGTGATATTTTTAAAACTATAGAGACATCAGGTGATATTAAGAGAAATCTCAAGGGAGGTTTCTGATATTATCCCATACTTGATATCACTGGCGGAATCAAAGGAGGGCAAGAAGAGACAGCCACTCCATAAGATTTCATGAATTCCCATACATCCCTTTTAATTTATCGAAGCAGGGCAGAGAGAGACTATCACCCTGCAAGATTTCACAAATTCGTATACATCCCTTTGAAAATTTAAATATTCTTGGTTTTATCCTTATAAAATTAAGCTCTGTCCCTTCCACAGATTTTTGAAATCATTTGTATTCCATAAAATGTTAAAAGTTTTCACTTATGTCCTTGTGATTGTTAGACTTATTCCTGAAATTTTTTTTATTAAAAGATAAGGATGTCCCCAGTCAGTATCCCATCTCACCCCCCCCCCCCCCAAAAAAAAAGGAAAAAAAAAAGCCTCCATACTCCAAGCTCTACTTCCTACTGTGCTTGGTGTGATATGTAAATGTCACGCATAACGCACATAACCTTCACCTTTTGCATCACACGATATCCTGCATCCGCCAATTCATACAGTTAAAGCATCAGCTGTGCTTGAATGTTTCGTATTCATCACAAATCTGGTTTGGAATTATAGTATTTAGGCATTTTTGTACCTAATCTGTTTCGGCTTCTGTTACTAAGAGATTGTAGTTTACCAAGGCAAAGAGAGCTGATTTCCAAAATCTAGAGATGTAGTTTTACTGGAAAAAAGAGAAGTGATTTTCAAAATCTTAGGGTGCGATTTAATAAAAGTGAAATTTGAAAATTGAAATATAAAATTTGAAATCTAAAATTTGAATTTGTTAAATAACTAAATTGTTAAGTATTAAATTAATACATTTGAGTATATACAACATTAAGTGATAAGTGAAAAGTTTTTTTTTGAAGGAAGTTTTGTTTAGAAAATGCAATGTCACTTAATTAATTCAAATGTTCTTTTTTTTTTTTTTAATTATCAAATGCATTTGAAGATAATAAGATCTGAACCCATCATTCCCTAGATGATCAATACATACAATTTGACTACTTTAATTTTTGTCATGGAATGCTTCCACAAAGTAGAACATATATTCTGCTAGTTCGTCTCGATGCTACCATGCTCTTTGTTAATGATTAAATCAGAAACACTATAGAATTGGTATCAATCCAGTTTTCACTTAATTAATTCAGATGTTCTATTTTTTGTTATCAAACACGTTTGAATATCTGACCCCATCAGCCCGTAGATGATCAATACATACAATTTGACTACTTTAATTTTTGTCATAGAAAAGCCCCCATGCTTCCACAAAGTAGAACACATATTCTGCTAGTTCATCTCGATGCTACTATGTTCTTTGTTAAGGATTAAGTCAGAAACACTGTAGAATTGGTATCAATCCAGTTAAGTGCTTGACCATTAGAGACAAAAAGTTGCCTGTATGAAAAACGGATTAAAATGTTTTTCTGCAAGTAGGACATTTTGTGCAAAACGTGGAAAAAGATAAACTGATATACCATAATCAAAATGTAAAGCACCAACACCTAGCGCATTATAGCTCTTGAACCACTTGTAGAGAGCAAAACTTTACACAATGAAGATTTAGAATGCTAACATAAAAACAGAAGCCCTTAAAATCCAACAATAGGCTGATTTGATGACTTTCAAGAAAAAATCACCATGCCTTTTCTCATTACAATTTTCCAATGTCCTATATAATTGGAATTTTCCATAGTAGAAAAGTCAGTCAATTTACAGGAAAGTACAGATATAATGAAGATAACAACAATTAAAGCAACATGAAAAACTACCTTGAAACACAGAACATTCAGCAGATAAGTGGTCTCAGTCAGGAATAGCAAGTATTTTTGGCCATTTCTATCTCATGTGCAAGAAATCAAAATCTAAGAAACAATTTACGCAATATCACTTTCTATCAATCAGAGCTTCAAGGAGACAGAAATCATGAGAGACAACATTAATTCCATGAATATATCTCAATATAAATCAAGAAACGGCAGTAAAGTTTAAATTACTGAGTCTACAACAGAACATGATCACGAAGTGATAATGCAGCATCGACAAACAACAGCAACTACTCCATTTAAACTGCATCGTGACCCTGCCATCTCCCCAGCCCGTGGACATGGATAAAAAGGACAAGGCAAAGAGTTTCTCAAAGGCTCCCCACACCAATTTGCAACTTAAAAATACTTAACGATTTGAAGATGTGACATGCCCAGGAACATTTTGCCAGCCAAAAAAGCAATAAAGTCGGAGTTAGAAAGACTAACAAAAGACTTGTAACCTATAGAATTCAATATCTGCTACTGCTAGGCAAGTTTGCAATCAGACATATACTAACTAGATCATCCTATGAAGCATATAGATCCCTTCCTCCTATGGATAAGGCAAGAACAACTCTGGCGAATATTGAACTAAAAAAGATACATATGGAACAGATAGACTTATCTTCCATTCAATAAAGCAAGAACAAATCTTGTGAACTTTGACTTGAGGGAAAAAAAAAAAGGAAAAGAAAAAGTCTGGTGTACATAAGTATGTTGTCATCCTTTATCCATTGTAAAAGTGGCCTTTAGTCACCGTCCACACATATGGGGACAATTTTTCAAATTAATCTTCATTTCAAATGGAGCAAATGTTGGATTTTGCAAAATTACTACTCTTTCCTTCAGTTATACCTTGTTCAGCATATATATTGCAATAGTTTTTTTAATTGCAATAAAAGAGTGAGCCTGGATTATTAGCATTTGTCAGAGCGCACAAGGTACATAAATTGCTGACCAAATAGACAGAAATGGCTACTCAAGTTGATATTAAATGGCTTACATGGGTATAATTAAATGCAACTGTTATTTGGAAACTACTACAGGGCACTGACTAATGGAACAATCTAGTCAATTTGCTTAAATTACAATACACCAGTGAGCTCCACAATTTGAACTAGCAATGACAAAAACTTTTCAGGGAAACCATGTGGAATGTAAAGACACAGGCAGAAATGATACAGCAGCAAAACATGGAACCTCATGTGTATCAATCAGCTGGAAGCGGTGCATGTATTAACACCATCCTTGCAATCTTTTGTGAGGTCATTAAAAGTCTCAATCTGCTTCTTTGCCCTGAGGAAAACTTCTGTATCAACAGCATTCCTCATGTAACCATCAAACTCAACAGGATTTCCATTGTTAAGTTTCATTGTCTCTTCATACCATTCACTGGTCTCATTCCACAGATCTTTGTATTCATCAAGAAAATGGGTGGCATACTTATCCTTCAAAGGTTCAAAGAAAGATGTGTCGGGTTCATTCGTTGCAACGTAGAGGTTCCTGCCATCTTCAATTTTATACTGCAAGGTAGAGAGAAGAGCTTCAGGGGAAGTATCTGCATTAAGATTAGGCCATAACTCCTTATTTCTAGCTTTCTCCCCTCTCTCAATATGAACCGAGTCATAATCCCAATTTAACCTTGAAGAAATAGCTGACACAATGTCCATCAACCGTCTCGACTTCCATACCAGGTGCCAAGGCCTTTGGACAACAGACTCTGTCTCACCCTCACACACCCTGAACCAGTAATTATCTGGCTCGACAGACCCAAACTTCCTCATAATTACAGTATCCTTAACACCAACTAACTTCATTGGTGTGATTTTAAAGTCTTCCACAAGATGGAGGGTTAATCCGTCCTTTTGATACCATTTTTTCCAATCTTCCCAAAATTGACCCTGATCTAGTACAGATGCTGACTCTTTCAAATGCTCAAAATCAAAGTAAAACCTGAAGTCCTTTCCTTCCTCATCCAGACCAGATGAAGTGTAGATCTTATTCAAACAAATACTCAGATCCATTACAAGAGTCCGATTCAGATACTGAGCTTCACCCAACGCACACATGAAACTCCAAAGATAATGGTTCATGTTCTTGCACCTATCCCCACCATTGGTGTAAAGCAAGTACTTGCCACGGCTGAATGACCCCTCAGATTCAACCACAGGGAGTGAATCATTCACAGTTTCGCCAACCTCAGGGAGGACAATTGTCTGTTTGGGTGCCTGTGCCCCTGACTTCTCAAACCCTTTCTGATTTCTCTTCTTCTTCCTTGCATTCCCACCAGAATGATAGTCACCAATTCTAACAACACTAAGTGTGCAATTCTCTGACCGAGAAACCACAAAACTTCTGTAATCCTTGTAGAATGCAGCAGTCTTCCCTTCCATAGGCCTAAATCTCCATGCCATGTGGCAGGAACTATCATCATTTCCACGCACCGGCTTTCCAAACCGATAAAAATGTATATCCTTAAACTTCTCAATAGCAGCCTTCATCAGCAGATGGAATATCTCGGGGTCAGTACAATCAATAGGTTCATCAGTTTTCCCCTCGCACTCACGATCATTACTGTCTTTACTACTCTCAGTGTCTGCCTCAGGCACCGCATTTTCCACATCAGTAATGTTTATAAACGTTGCGAATGCAGTCTGATTCGCAGCCATAAAGTCCTCACCGGTCTTGACAACAGTAGTATCAGACTTAAACGTGGCATTGGAAGTAGATGTAAGAAAATTTGTGATCTTTGTTGAAGGGTGAAACAAAGGGTCTTCTGGTTTATAAGTCGCAGCAATTATAGTAAAAATCAAGACCCCAAGTACAAACATGCTGAAACAAAGGTTCCCAATCATAGCTAATGCATCGGGTCCTAAATTTTCTGGCCTAAAATTACCATGCCTAGAGAGAAAAATCTGAGATCGACCATACATTTTCTCAGGTTTCTTGAATCAGAATCCACTATAACCAAGCTCAAAGAGGCTAAATACAAAAATTGTCAGCAAACACAATGACAGTGGACAAAACAGCAAAACCCAAGTGAAAAGAGGCAAACAGGTAGCGAAGAAACACAAGATTTAAGCAGAAAATTAAATGGTTTTACAGATCTGGAGATGGCAATGAGAAAATACAAAGATGCTTTCTAATTTCTTACCTCATGCATGATCCAGATTGGTTATGAGGAGAGGATACACATTCCATCAGCTTAACTGTGTGTGGGAGTGTGTGTGTTCTTCCGAAGATGATTTATGGATTTTTAATGTTGCAATGCTGTCAAAGGTTTCGATTTGATAATAATTGGTAGGTTTTTTCTTCCCCCCCAAGGGTCTTAAATGATGCCACGTGGAACCAAGGTTTGATGTGGACCGTTGGATTGGTTAAGCGCCGAGGAAGGGGAGAAATGACTGGAAGCGGTTGGGGTAAAAGAGGGAATGAATACACCGACAAGTTGTGTGATTGCCCATTTGAGTGGCAGAAATGTAATTGCAGGAATGAACTTGGGCATTTAAATTAGAAGAAAATCATATTTTATTTAACTAATTTAATAGTAGAATTTAGTTTTCGATCTAGATTTGCTAGACGACGCATTGAGTAGTCCAGTTGACCCAACGCTTTTGATTTATTAGATTGATTGTTCAAGCTCTTGATGTCAAAGAATGCGATTAATTGTCAGATTCATTAATACACCGGAAGGCTGAAAATTTTTATCTTGATTAACTTTTTAACAAGCCTTGTAGTTGATTTTTGATTAATGAAATAGCACTAATTGAACAAATAAAAATTTCACAATCTTATTTAGATTGTATTTAATGTGGAATTTATAAACTCTAAAATTTTGTTTTGGAGTGCTTTTTTTGGGCTGAAGACCAACTCTTCAAGTTATAGTTTGTTTCTTCATTTTAACGAGTTTAAAATTGTGTTTATATTGCCTTATTTATTCTAAGGAGTCAAGATCAAAATCAGCTTTCATTAAGTCTAATTCATGTAATTCAAATTTTTATAATGTAGATTTCAAATTTTAGATTGATCAAGCGAAACTAAAATTAAGGACAACAAAAAAGGGCAAATTGAAGGCACGTTTAAAGCTTTACCAAAAATAAACTATCATGCATGCTTTACTTGATTTGTTAGGGAGTCAAACTCAAATTTTACCTCTTACCAAGTCGGTTCAACCTAAATATCTGAGCAGAGTTTTAAACTAACAGAACTACCAACCCTGCATTAGCTATCTCGCTTGCTACGAGATCTACACGCACAGGTTATAATGTAGTTCTACAGTGGCAGCAACAGATGAATGCCACGTTCCTTGTGATTTTTTGCACTCACTGCAGCAAGAACATGCCATTCATTATCTGCGAAGTGGCCGATAGGCCAAGTTATTTTAGGGGATGGGAATAACAACATAATGGTTAAGTTCATTATGATTTGTACAATTTGAGATACTTCCTCTTGTCCAGTTTCAGGGGCGTTGCCTTCATGTTTACAGCACGATCTATGAAAGTAGTCTACAAGAATTAATCTTCTGAACTTGTGAGATCAAAGTTAAAAGATGTACAAATCCCAGCAAGGTCATAAAAATCACCTCAAAGGGACTAAATCGAATCACCAGGCTGTCCTAATCTAATGTAAGTTAACCATGCAGTTTCACGTTCTTGAATGACTGACGGAAAAAACTGAGACTGGTTAAGTAGAAACCTGATCTCCAAACCAAATGCATTAGTAATATGAACACAAGCTATGAAGAGGTACAGGATGAAGCCCTTATCTCAATACGGTTCATGCTGAGCTCCATGCTTCTATTAACCATGTCTTCCATCAATCTCTTGGCTATTTCTGCGGCTTTATCAGTTCTATCAACTCGTGTAGCAAAGTCATACACTATTTTCTCAAATACAGCAGATGACATCCTTTTGTCGGGAGTAGAGTTTCTAAGCAGGTCCAGAAGTTTTCTAGCTCTTTCCTGAGCTTGAGGCGTACCCTCTGCAGTGAGTCGTAGGAGGCCTGGAATAGGGCCTTCATTAATAATGAGCTCCCTATATTTCTCTCGGCAGCTCTGGCACAATGATAGTAGAGCTCCAACTGCATGTTCCGTGCTAACAAGAGATCCCTCCTCAACTGTTAAAACTAAAGTCAGTATCCCACCATCTACATTTGTCATTGACGACCGTCCTTCTTCCGAATGAGAAAGGATCTCTAGCAGGGCTGTTGTTTTCTCAGCAAACTTTGAGTATTTTTTGCATTCCTTAAGGAGCTTTATTAAAGGAGGAGCTGCTCTAGCATCAAGAACCAGCTTAGGTTCTTCTTTGTTAGTCGAGAGATTGTAGAGAGCTGTGACAGCGTCAACTCTTCCTTGAACACTTCCAGAGCCAAGTATCTGCATCAAAAGAGGTGCAACTCCAGAAGCTGCAATTACTGACTTATTAGCTGTTGCTGCTGACAACGATAACATAGTTGCAGTTGCCAATTCTCTTAAATTGCCATTTTCAAGTTTCAGGAGCTCAACTAGAGGGGGAACAGCACCAGATGTAACTATCCTGATCTTGTTTCTGGGAATATAGTAAGTGAAAATAACAGCATCAGACAATGTGACATTACACAAGGAAGTACTCAACATAAGTGTGTAGTTAGATCCAGTAATAATTGAGAAAAGAAGCTCTTCGCTTTCTTAACTTGTGCTGAGCAAACTCCAGAAGACAACACAACACAACACAAATTTAGCTCACGAAGCACTCAAATGCAAACACTGTGATGAAATTACCCCTACAAAGAAGAATTGTGAGCATGGCCACATTTAGTACAATAGTATTTGTAGAACATGTTCCTCACTTGCACACTTAAAAGAAAAGTGAAGAATCAAAAGCTCGAGCTTTATCTTGCATCTGGTCATCTGCAGGTTAATTACATTTTGATTACATCTCTTAAACGCAAAAGCTCTGAAGTTAAATTCCATCAAAAGGTACTACATACCTAAATTAACTGAAGAAAAGGTACTCAAATCTGCAACTGAACACTTCAAAAGCACTTTCTGAAACTAAACACTATTAAGAGCACTTTCTAAAACCACAAGCACTTCTAGCAGGAATGACCATAATGCCAAAAATCTTTACAGACTCAGGGATATAGACCTTTGGTCACTTTATTGACAAGAGAAACTGACAAGAGAGTATTTGAAACATAAATATTAAAAAAAAAACTAGTGGAAAATTTTCAGACATAAATATGAAAAAAAAGTCAAAGTTACTATTCTGTCTCTTCTGCACTTCTGGGAAAAGTGACAACAGGCGCAAAGTCAAAGTTACTATTCTGCTGGCAAAAAATTACTCCTCTATTGTCAAAACCAGCATTTTACTTACCACATTTTTGTTTCCAAATTGTTATCTACTTTCCTAGAATGGAATGCTTTAAGCACAACACCTTTCCTTCTATCAAAACTCAGGCCCTAGAAAAGGTGGGTTACTCTACAATTGCTGCTTCCTACTTAAATTTGAACAACAAATATCCTGACATCAAACATTTTTATTTTAATCAAACCACAGGACACCGTCAACTCATTTCTGGAACTCTTTCCGAATGAAACTAAAAGGCTGATTTAGGATTAATAAATTGGAATAGCGATCCTTATGTAACTGTTAATGGAATAGCAGGTAACCTCTTTCAACATTCCCAAATACATTTTAATTTATAGAAGAGCTCAGCCACTGTCTTCAATAATGGTAGGAAAGACATATGAATACACCTAAATGTAGACATAGTCTCAAGGAGTAAAGAAGAACTTAAGCATCTCAATTATCTTTCTTCAAGGATAAGATTACTCTCTTCATCCAAATTTGTATCTCTAGTTTGACAAGGCACAACAATTAGAGAGAAAGTTCGAAACATGTGAATTGACAATCCTAAACTTTGAAACCATTACTGTTTATGGATTATAAAGCATTTGAAAACAAGAAGAATTTTGTCATTAGCTTCTATGAATGAAAAAGACAATAACTTGTGATTAATTGCAAATGACATTAAGACACTCAGTAGTGAACAGCTGTTATTGAACAGTTATTTGAGCAATCAATACATGCTCTAGCATTTTCATTCCAAATGTAAATATGGTCAATCATAGGCCTTCATATCCAGTAAGCAATACCATGAAATCCCGTATAAATATATTTTACAAGATCTCCATTTCTGGAACAAAAAAACACTTTGAAGCACATATTGCATTACAGTACTTGAGGTTAATTCCACTAAATATGAAGCTAAACCAAACTAGGTCAGGTTAGAATATCTGTGCTGTCAACATCATTGGTGAATAAAATAAGCTAATAAGCTTAAGTTGAAATAAATACATCAAGACAACCAGAGCTTACAGGGCAATTGAATTATTATATTCTAATTAATATTCTCTGATAAGCACTTTCAAATGTGAGCAGTATACTATGTCCATTTTTATGTTTCTAATTTTCTATATATACCTACATCAGGTTCAAAACATCTGCTGCAATCTATTATAACATCAAGTTTCTTTCAACAGGAAAGTTGTTTCAACAACTATTACAACAGTTTTTTGCTTGAAAATGGTTTGGTGCTGATCGCAGGTTGAATATTTGCTCAAATTGCATCAATTTGTCAGTGTCAAGCTCAAATGACTGAAGCTGGAGTTCAAAATCATATTGATAATGTTGAAATCCCCAGAGACACAGCCAGGATCTGTATATCAAAATAATTTTGGTACATTTTAATTACTTATCCTAAGGAATTCGCATATGAGCCAGTTGCAAGGAAAAACCGCTTGGCCTTTTGCAAAACAACCTATATAGCTAAACCTTCATTCTTCATTTCAAACCTGTTATCCTTTGTTTCCAGTTCTTCTTTCTCCCCTCCCACTTGCTTAGATCACCTATATATATCCACCAAAGTTTTTCTGATTTTTGAGTCCCTTTATCAAAGAAAAACCACCAGTAATAAACATCTCTATAAGAAGTTTTTCTTTCCGAGTCTCTCTATCTATCTGCTTCTCCTTGCCCAAGCTACATGTGGACAAGGCTCTATTTAGATGGGAACAGGTAATACACTCCAGCGTTATTTGTCTTCCTGTACAGGGTACGAACTTAGCATATTTCATAACGTTACTGAAGATATCCATTTGTGAATGTCTCTAATCAATTAAGTCATGATTTTACCATATCTGGAGCACACACAGTAAATTGTTAAGTTCTTCTCATCTCAATGTTACACCTAGGTTTCAGAATGCACAGTTGACTCAAGTCAAGATCAAAATCAGTTTTATGTAAACTGTACTCTTAAAGATATCAGTTTTACAGATAATCCATGTTAAATTTCTAGATAACTTAGCATGACAACTATCAGGGGTACTATAACTAATAACCGACAACGGTAACTACATATCTTATGTGCTTTTGTTTCTGTAGCATTATTTGTCATTGTAACATCACACCCATTATAATTCTATTATATTATGTGTAGCACATCCTGTTTACTTGTCTAGAGTGAAATGTACCAATCATTTTCTCATAAAAAACTACAAAAGAAATTCCTGCAGTGCACATGGTTTATCTGAACCAAGGGAGAAAATTTGAAACCAGCTTTTCTCAGCTTTGGTTCCTAAAGACAACATCTTCACGAACTTGTCTTGCAGTGTAAATTCTTTTGACTTCCTACCAGAAAACAGGCCAAAACTTTCCCTTGAAAATAAAGCAAAACAGAATGGCTAAAGACAAGTATAGAAAGACTTTAACAGGGAAGACTTTTATTCTGGTGCTTATGCTTGAAATTCAGTCAATAATGCTAAGTAAGTTTCATTCATCTATAAGCAGCTATGCAGCCAATTTGCCTCAATCGCATTTCATGCTGGTCAGATAATATTTGATTTTCTTTAGGCACGCCATATCACATTTGACGCAATTTGATGCTCTTTATTACTTGGCACTAAAGAGGGGAAGAAAAATCATTTACTACCGAGCCGTTCTCCAAACTCAAAACCAATACAGTGGAACAAAAGGAAAACAAACCAAAATATTTGTATTAAAAATGATTTCATGCACCAAAAGCTAGTAATCCTTTAACTATCAATCATATCAATTTTGTGGCATCATCTAATTTCAGCAGCGACACAAAATCTACAGAAATTAATTGGACCACAATCCCATTTTCAGTTGATACTGAAATAAGTCCACATCAGAAACCTATTCCAACGAATTAATTCACTTAAAGAGTGAACCGGCAGAGGAATATTCAAATATTCGCACAACTAAATTACATGTCAAATTTCTGAATCCTTCCCTCGATTACAAACCATTGTCTGACTACACTAAATCTTAAGCTTGCTGGAACTTCCACAGAAACATCAACATTACGTATTTGAGGCTTTTCAGCACATAAAGGAAAGCAAACATTAGACGAACAGGGAAACATTTTGACAAGAAAAACTATATGAAAAGAAAAACGGACCGCTCATTGCGAACAGCAAGATTGAGAAGGGCAAGGAGGGCGGGCTCTCGAGCAGCCGGCTGATGAAGCATAGAAACTAGAGGCGGAATGACGCCGGCGGCGGCCAAACGAGTACGAGTTTTGGAGGAAGAAGATTTCGACTTTCTGATGAGTTTTCTCACGTCTTTTGCTGCTTCTATTTGGGCATCTAAATTCCCACTTCTTAGAAGTCTCTCCACCACTGGCTCGATTTCCTTATTCTGCGGATGTGGCTGCGACTGCGGCAACTCTGCCTGCTGCGGCGGAGTTGATTCTGCCGCCGGTGATGTTCCGGAGCTCCGGGGCAGCTCGTCTTCCATCTGTTTGATAATAAGACTGCTTACTGCTCTCCTCTGTGTTTCCTCCTCTTTCTAAATTGGGGGCTTATATATAATGCAAGTTTTGGTGGGTAATATTTTTCGATTTTATCTTTTTACTTTTTTAATTTTTTATCAGTTTTAAGTTTATCTTTCTGTTTTATAGAGTAATCTTAAGTTTATCTTATAGTTTTATAATCTGAGTTTATCTTTAATTTCATAGTTATCTAAGTTTATCCTTTTGTTTTATAGAGCATCTATCCATATATCTATTCGTCGGTTTACAAATTTCAAATACAATGTGCTTGATTATCTAAAATTTGGTTACTCTTAATTCTTAAAACGTTTAGCAAAGGTATTAGTTTAGTAGTTATGGTCAAAGTTCAAAAATCTTCTATCGGAGTTGACTTTTGCTTTCCAGATTTACCCCTTATTTAACTCCTATTCAATCATAAATTTACGCGTATTGACTTCTATTCAATCAAAACTGTCTCGTTCCAATTTCTATGTTCCTTCAAGCATCCTAATCAATTGCTTGCTCTTTTTCTTTTAAAAGAATTTCCGTCTAAATTTTCACTCAAGCACATAGGGATAATCAAATTAGTAAGTTAGTTATCACTCATATGTATCAATTTCATCCATGTCGGAGTACTGTGAAATCCAATCTACTTACCTTTAATAAAAGATAAGGATTAATTAGTTAGTTATCACTCATTTGTACAGATTTTAAACACTACTATTAAATTTAATCTGGTCATCCGAACTTTGGCTCTTTCACACCAAAATACTGACCTCCTTCAAATCTGTAAGTCTCTCTATTTGACTATATTGTCAAACATTTTTTTACCTGTTGTCAACAACTCAAGTGCACTTGGTATAAGTTTCATTATATTCTAGTGCACTTGGTATAAGTTTAATTATATTATTAATTATGTGTAACTTTAATTATTTTCGTTGTTAGACCTTTTATTGGAATATGACTTTCATTTCAAATACTCAAAACAAAAGAAAAGCTCCTTCAATTTAAGATGGTAAGAGAGTATTGAAAAAATCAATAGAGACTGGGATTGTCACATAGTGCATCAATGGAGAGAGGGGAATAGGGTGGTAGATGAGCTTGTGAAGATGGGATTAACAAGAATGCCAGGTTTTCAGGTGATGAGAACCCCCCGGATAGTGTCAGACGACTTCTGTATGAGGACTTGATTGGAGTAGCTACTCCCAGATTAGTTAGACTCTAACGGGTTTGCAACCCTCCCTTTGAACCAAAAAAAAATCAGTTGTGCATAAAGACGAGTGGATTTAGGGATGGTTATGGAGGCAACCAACCGTGACGGGAAAAATGGGGGTGAGGGTGGGAAGATTCTCCCCCGCCTCCCCAACCAATTTATTAAATAAAATATCTAAAAATATATTATATAATTAATAATTTGAAAAACTGTAAAATTTGTTGACTTTCTGTTCAGATAAAAGAAACAAACAACTTTGTCAAATTGAGTTGGAAATAAATAAAATTGCTGTGATTAAACTTTGTTAGATGCTATATGAATCGTTCTCATGATTTCTTATGGATAATAAATGGTAAAGCGAGTGTAAAACGGAGCTAAGAACTCTAGTAATTAGTTAGTGCATCTCGATTCTAGACTTTAATTGCATCCCACGAAAGCTATATTTTTAGGCCAGTAAATATCTAGTCTTAGTTGACCTTTATAGAAAATCTTATTACGCATGAAAATTTTGAAGTATTTCTTACCCCTCGTTTGGTACGTTGAAAAGGTTTAGAATGGAAAGACATTTCCACTCAGAATTCTTTTCCTACCAAAATGGATAGGAAAATATTTGTCATTTTAGTGTTTGGTAACCAAGTCAGAATAGAATGTTAATTTCTTTTCCCATGTCTGGTATAATCATAGTGAGAAGTTAGAATGGAATGAAAAAACTACTATATTGAATTAATTGCCCCTATATATAATATTTTATACACATCTTGATATAGAGACAAATAAATTATTAATTAATAAATAACTTTTTAATAGCATAAAATCACAATAACTTATTAACTAAGAACACAATTTTTTAATAGCGTACAATTACAATAGATGAATACTAACTGTAATACAATTGAAATAAGTGAATACCAGTTGTAACTAAATTAAAATTTTAAACTACATGCATGTTGAATCCCATGTATTTCTCATGCACGTTAAACCCGTCATTCATGCACGTTAAATTCTCTCCCCTTGATTTGTTTCTGAAGGTTTTTAAGAACTATTTGTAAATAGAAAAATGCAATTGTGCCTTAGCAAATGGTCTAGTGGGTTTATTCTTTTCCTTTTTTTAAAATTTGTTTAACTTCATATGATTGTATTTTGGCATGTTATTGTTTGATTGAATTGACAAATATTATCATATAATCCAATATTTTGAATAAAAATATATTAAAATTGTCAACTGAATATTTTATTTCAAAGTAAAAAAAAAAAAGAAAAGTCATTAAATAGAATTAGAATTATTCCTAAGTAAAAAAGTTATAGACTTATTAACCAAACTCATAAAATGGACCTAATGCTTGACAAAGAAAACGACAAATTAATATATATAAAAGCTAAATACATATATAGGAAATAGATATATAGAATATAGAAGGATAATGTTGACTCCTATAATTTAGATATTTCCTGAATAGAGTGGGAATAAACTTTCCCTAGACTTTTGTGATTAGTGGGATTCCGGAAAGTTGGAATAGGATTTTTAGGGGGAAAGGACTTGCCAACATAAAATATCTATACCAAACACTGGAACGGAATGGAGAAATTGAAAAAGGCATTCCATTTTAGACCTTTCAACGTACCAAACGAGAGTTAATTGTTTACAGGTATTTTATAGTATATAATATGCGGGTGTTTTTATCCCTGGTTGGGCCGGGGAGCAGGATGGGGTGGGGCAAGGGATGAGGGGAACGGGATTGGGTAGACGTGGAGGGGAGGGGGGGGGGGAGGGAGTTTTTTTGACAACAGGCCATCGCTCTAAACCCGCCCTGTTACCATGCCTAAGTGAATTACTCATATTTTCAAACTTTGAAATTGGTGAATCAGCACAAGACTTACATGAAACAGAACATCTACTAAAAAAGAGGGGCTAGACAAGATGGTAGAAAATTTAACAACACAGTATTAATAATAATGTGAATTTTCATTATAATGTCCAATAAATTGTGTTATTTAATTGTAAATTTGTTATTTAATTTGCTCAGGAAATACTTAGCAGATTTGGGGTGTTTGTTGAAAACTAAAACTAAGTTCTGAAATCTAAAATCTAAAATCTGAATCCATTAAGTTACTGAATTATTAAGTACTAAATTTCACATCAAGTGATAAATGAATAGTTTATCACTCATGTTTTGGAGCAAATTTTGCCTAAAAAATTCAATATCACTTAATTAATTTAGATATTCTATTTTTAGTTATCAAACGCATCTGAACATATTAGGATTTGAACTTATTAAATTTAGGTGCCAATCTATCACATTTCCAACATAATTTGGTTGACCACTAAGGTATGCTACAAGTTTGTATTTTATAAAATAAATATTTTTATATAATAGCACCTATTTAAATTGCAGATATCCGGCAATGATATGTTACAGATTTACAAGTTTTACACATTTTATTATAATTTAAATTTCAAAATTACAAACACACATAATATTATTAAGATTGCCAATGATTGATGTGCTCAAAAAGTTAATATATGGGTAACACCAATGAATTCTCGATGTCAAACTCTTCTGATTATGAACCCAACCTAATGTAAGTTATTAATCTTGTTCTACAATAATATTGATACATTTATTAGTATGTCATTCTATTTTATCTAAGTCATAACATTTAAAGGTTCAATATTTCGGCTATATTGAAGACCTTGATACAAAAAACATGTGGAATGATGAGTATTGCACCGTATAAGGCTTAGAAGTACTTACATGTCATGAGAAAATAATTTGGTTAATTGAAATGATGTCATCAGCATTGTACCTAGGATAGATTACTATTATACAATATTATGATTATTAATATAACAAATAATATTTAATATATTTTATAAAATAATTACTTTTATTTTCATATACAACAAATTTTGCATCAATATTATCATTATGGATTCAACTGGTTGGTGGTAACTTGGGCTTTTATGTAAACAAATAGAAATAATCTTCTATTGCTTTGCATCTTATTTAAATGAACTAGAATTAAATGTAATTTGTATTATATAAAAATCAATTATCACCATTGTGTTATATATTGCATACATCTTACATTTTAACAAATTTGCATACATTTTACATTTTTACAAATTTTTATTCTAGAAAAAGTGTAGCATGACATTACTTCACTATGTACAATCATGCAATATCGTACGTTCACGTTTATAACTCCTTAATATACAATCCAGTTATTAGATCCTCTATTAGTATAACATGTTATGAAGATTAATTGTTGCAAAAAGTGCCTGCATATTTCAAGAAGAATTAGAAATTTGGACAATAATTAAATTTAGAAATTTGGACAATAATTAAGTTTCATTTATCTGTCCCAAACCTCACAATTCATTTCAATATTTCATATAGAGCTGCATTTTACTATAAGGATTTTAGATGGCTCTTTATTAAAATAATAATGCTCAATAATTTATTCTCAAATTTTAATTATTTTTCATAAATGTGTAAGTCCTATGAATAGCATGGAGAATAAGAGGAACTTTCTGAGGGGCCCCTAAACTATTTAAATTGCTCGATTTTTACCTCTCAACTATAAAATATTACAACTAAGCCCCCAAATAAAAAAAATGCAACATTTAAGGACTTCTTTCAGATTTTATCGTTAGAGGCAACAGGGAGAAAAAATGACCAAACAGACAAAAGCACTATTCTTGCCCCTTAAACTAATTTCAAAAGCACTATTCTTGTCCTTAATAAATAATTCCTGCTCTGTTCTGGCTCCTAAACTAATTTCAAAAGCACTATTTTGGCCTCTTAGTAGGGGAAGATCTCCCCATTCATATCTCTATCTTTCAATCGCAGCATTGCTGCTTCATGATCTGTCCCAACTTTCAACCAGCATGCAATTGCAAGTGCAATTAGCCCATACGCCACTACAAGTGCCATAAGAAGCTGCTCCTCTTTTGCCACATGTCTTCGAACATCATGTTCCAAATCCCTAATTTTAGCCTACATTCTTTGGACTTTGCACTCCAATTTAGCTGGTTTATCTTCAGTCTCTTCTAGCTCAGAGCATGCGCACATCTATTCATCCACCTATGCCCAAATCATAGTAAATATTCACTACATTATTCCTCCCCATTTTAACTTCAAAATCAAATTTTCTTTTTTTCCGTCTTACCTTTGGAAGTGCACAATATGCATATCTTCGACCCAAGTTCCAATTGGTCCATGATATTTTCACCACGCATTGCACCTTACATGAGCAAGTAGGAGGATTGGATCTCTTCGTGACATGTCTTCCCCTTTCCTTCGTCTTTTCTTCCCTTTTATTTCCTCTTCTTCTTCTCCAACCCTAACTACATCAAATAACTGTACCATGAAGCCTTTTGGGGTGTTGTAATGGGATCTTTTGTCTGTTTGGTCATTTTTGCCCTGTTGCCGTCACCTCACCAGTGATGGACGCGGGATTTTAAGCTCGAGAGGACGAGCAGTCAAGTAAGAAATAATTTAAAAAATCACAACAAATGATGCATACTAAAAATAAGTTCAATAGATAACTAACAAATGAATATTTTTAATAATCAAAGACATAGCATAAAATAAAACATGAAAAATAATCTTGTTTTTAGGAAGATTGAATATTTGAAATGAGTTAAGTGTTTTACTTCTGTGGTTCTTTCCTAATTCAAGTATAAGTATAATTTTAGTCATGGTTAAATTTCCTTCAACTTGTTGTTTGTTTTCTATTTGTATAATGTTTTCCCAATTTAATTAACTAAAAGATAGTTTGGTTAATGAGTACCTATTGGGCAATCTAAGAAAGGGAGACTCGGGTGTTAATTTTTTATAAAAGTGTAATTAGTTCAGAAAAGTATCATAATAATTCAAGGATGCAATAAAATGTGAATGTGTGTGTTTCCATAATAATTTAGGTGTGATTTAAACATTTACTGATGCCTACTAAGGGACAGTCGTTAACAAATGCATAAAAAAGAAAGTAAGAGTTTGTTTATTCAGTCCGGCTGACGGTGCCTATGGGTGCTCGTTAAGATATATTTTTGATGTTATATTTTTGAAAATGTAAAATTAATTAAAGAAAGTAAATAAATACAAGGAAGGGTAAGTAAGATTAAATAGGAAAAGTATATAAATGCAAGGAAGGGTAATAATTGTTAGTATTCGTATATACATGGTAAGTTTGGTGAATTTCAGAAATTTTAACGTGTGCCTTATGGGTACCCATTAGAAAAACCGTTGTTTATTTTATGGATTTATATAAAGAGAAATTCATGTTTCGTTAAGGTAATATATGAAACTTATCTTATTAACTTTAAAGTGGTAATAATGATAGATTATGAGAAACCAATATTGATTTCTTGTGGGTTACTTTTTAATATAAGAAAAGTAGAGTTATTGTGGGATACTTTTGAAGGAGTAATTAAAGAAACTAAACAACGTGTCTAGCAATAAACATGTTTGTGGGGACAAAATAATAGAGTTTTAATTAAAATAATAATAATATATGAGAAATTTTTAGAAAGTTTGGGGGAAGGGGGCTGCCCCTAGGGGTGGCCACGGTTCAAGTTTGAACCGGAATCAGACCAGCTGTTTATTGAACCTAAATCGGAACCGGAACCAGAACCGTAACTGTGACTAAAGGTCTAGGTTCAGATTCACAAAAAATTTGAATCGAATCGGCAGTTCAAGACCCGTTCAAACCGTTAAAATACATTTATATGCTAAGTTGCTGGGCCTTTTTGATTCAATTTAGAATTCAATTTCAATAACCAACACCCAATATCAAAAAGTCTCAGTTTTAGTCCAATAACCTATTATCCAAATTCATTAATAAATCCAAATATAATAAATAATTTAGGTCTAAATCCAATTTAATTAGAGAGTTAAAGTCAAACTAATCAAAATATTAAACTAGCATTTGATGACATTTTGAGTTTGACTAGTCACCATGACAAATTCTCAATATAAGTTGAGGTATTTTTTGATAAAATTTGTATTCTTTGTTTTTCCTTACCACATGACAGTACAATAAAATTCATAAATTTTTCAACATTAGTTGTTATATTTATTTAAAATCAATTTTATAATACAAGTATTTATATGTAACTAGAAGAATCGAAACCGGAACTGGAAGAAATCGAAACCGTAATTAAACCGGAACCGGAGGTTCAAGAACCGTAACAGTAACCATCCTTGTAAGGGTCGGTTCAAATTCCACCTTTCAGTAGAACCAAAACCGTCGGTTTTAAACCGGAACCAGCGGTTTTGGAACCGTAACCACCCCTAACTGCCCCTGCCCGTCCCTTGTGTCTATCATTGCCTCGAACGATGAAATCTAATAGAAGCTCTTAACTGTTGCCATTTTTTTTTGGTTCAGGGGTTTAGACATGACATTTTATAGTTGAGAAGCCAAAACTGAGCAATCTGAACTGTTTAGGGGCTCCTCGGTAAGTTTCCTCGGAGAATAAAGGTAGTTCTTCTCTATTTTAGTCTTTTTCCCACTTTCATATTTTTTTATAAAGTAATTTATCAATGCCATTTACTATCCATGATTTAGATAATTGCTAAACAAATATATTCTCTACAAATTCATATGAAAGATTATGATTCCCAAACATAACCATAAATTTTATTATGTGTTTTTCTAACAGATGTCCATTGGATGGTACATTTAAAAAAAACACAGATTTTAATGCAAATGTAAACATAACAATTATTGCCTTAAATAATTACATTTATAAATTTTCTCTTTTATTTTTCTTTTTTAAAAATATGGACTCTATCTTAACCAGTTAACAGTCATTGCACAGATCTTTTTATTATATCATAGACATAGCAAGTAACTTAATTATTAGTATTGGTACTCTTGAAAAGAAAGTATAACAATGAAAAAAAAGGGAATTGAATTCAGTCATGTAATAGCTAGTTAATTGGAATTTCTATCCAAATATAGAATGATGTGAGTGTCTTCGTTTAATTAGTTTACCTAATTTTAAATTTTGATTTCTAAAAATTATTTTGTTTATGTTCTCATTGTCCTTTGCAGTTACATTTTAGATTTGCCAGACCAAAAGCTTAAATATATATTTAATCTTCCAAAAGTTCCTCTTAATTTTATAATCCTAATTTTTAAAAATCAATTTGTGTTCCCGCCTCCTTTTGTATCTAGATTATATGTTTTTGATAGAAAAAACAAAAATATTTAGTGTACTCAAAATAACTGTTGTTAATTCTCATTAATTAAAATGTTCACGATATTAACAACAACCAAGATTAGCCCCAGTGTGACAAAATGTATCTTTTGACAAATAAATGTGGGAGAACAGTACCTACCTTTGCATTTGAACATTTCATGCACCAAGAGAAAGAAGTTCAAACATTTTTCTAAATTGGGCCCACAGGGCAAACTTATCCACAACTTCGACTGAGACGTTATGTCTTCTAATTAATGAAAAATAGCAATATGTGTGCATGAATGTATGTAGTACAAATTGACATGCCTTTTTTTCGATGTATAGATGTAGTATAAGTAGATGAGCAAATGGTTTCATTTTAATTAAAAAAACTTTGGAATATGAAGGAAATTGAAAAGTTACTAAAGTGGCGATGTTTAATTATAATTAGATTAGATCACTAATATATAAAAAAGAAAAAATTCAAGAGAAATAAAATACTCCTTTTTCATTTTTCACCTAAATTGAAATATATTGGTTTTAACCTTTAAGAAATTGTACCACTCATTTTGATGAGTTCCCACCTCTATGTAAGTTGAACTCCATTGGTTAACTTTCTAGACATGAAGCAACAAAATATAAGTTTTGGTATTATAGTTTGCATTGACCTATTGAGAACGGTTTTCAATGGTTACCTGTTATCATAACAAGAGGTAATGCTAATCTGATATGCGTAATTTTGGCTCATCTTTGCATCCATAGTAGAAATGTACGGAATCGACGAGTTACGCGTATTAGATAAACCACAAATTTTTTTATACTTAAAACGATGACGATGAGCATTATATTTGGAAAAATTAATTGAACTTAACAAGATGAACAGACGTTCCATATAATTATGTTTCACAAAATAATTTTGATTCACATTTAGGGTAGATAGGGTTATATGGTTTTTTCTCTTGTTAAAAAGAATAATAAATGAGATAGGGCCATAATAAAGGGATAATCTCAAAAACCTCCCTGAGATTTTTGACACTTTTACTGACTTCCCTCAGGTGTCAAAAATCATACTTGTTTCTCTTGTTAGAAATTTGGGCCCCTTTGCTTACAGGAGATGTGATGAAAGTACTATTTTGCCCTTAGACATTATTCTTTTATTACAAATGGATATTTGACACAAAAATTAAAAATTAGGGTACTAAATGAATGAAATTAACTAATCAAAACGGAATAACGATTATTTCATTTCAAATTAGCAACCATAGTTGCAATCGAAAAATGGTGCCAATTGTTATCCTAAGATAGGGTCATTTATGTGATTGACATCACTTTACAATGACAAGGATAGAAAAACTTATACAATTTGGTTGAACAATATTTGTTAAAAAATGTAAAGATTTGATAGTTAGGTTCTGATGTTGGACAATATTTATGTGTCCCGCTAAATCTTAGCTCAAGAGTATACTTGATGTTCTGTTTGTTACGTGTTTTTCATGATCTATGCAATCTTGTGAGTATATTCCAGTTAAGAGATAAATAATATGCTTTTGAGAGATGACCGGCTTGTTTTGTTAAATCTTGCAACAAGACAAAACTTAATTAAATGCCTTTGTTGGTAAAACAAGCCGGTCATTTGATAGCTTACACTGATAATTAACTTAAAATTATCAAAATTGTCCCCTACTATAAAATTAGCTAACTTCCATTTTGACTTGGGGCCATTACAAAATTAAATTTTAAATTACTAAAAGTGTTAGAAACCTTAGGGAGGTATCTGAAATTATCCTCACTGTAGAATTGACTAAGGATGCATTTGGTTCACAAACTGGATGAGAAGGGATTAATTATCCTTAGATTACTCATCCTGAGTTGAGTCATTCTTGAATGAGTAATTTTATTATCTAGTGTTTGGTTGGCTTTATGTTAGATGAGATGTCATACAAAATAACTTCATCCTGTGTTTGGTTGAAGATAAGATGAGGTGGGTTACTTATTTATAGATCAAAATACCCTTTTTGGTAGACTTACAACAATGGATGTCTGGATTTTGGTAATTCCAAATAAAAAGATACACACACACACACACACATACACACACATGTATACATATATTACATATATATGTGTTTGTGTGTGTCTGCGTACACGTGCGTGCATTGTGTGTGTGAGAGTTTTGTGCAGTTCAAACTAGAGCCAACATATAAGTTTTTTATTTTGAGTTGAGTTTAACCTTATTATATGGGTTCAAAAGTCTCAATTTATATGTCTAATTTTTTATGAATTAAGTTTGACCAAGAAAATATGACTATATGATTAATTAATAGGGTCAACATAATATTAAAATTATTCTCACTTTTAGTAGGGATAAATCAGTCTAAAATTTTAGTAGGGCCAAATTAGCTAAAAATTTAATTCATTAATAGTAAGGGTAAATTAGTCAAAAATTATTTATTTTAATAAAATTGATAGATTAGTTCACAACAAATTTTTTATTAGTAAGAGCAAATTTGTTCAAAATTTTAATTATTTCATTAATATAGACAAATGAGTAAAAAGTTTATTTTTGGTACTGGCATGGGCAAATTAGTCCAAAATTATGGTATATCATGAATATGGGCAAATTAATCCAAGATTAATTTTTTTATTAGTAAGGGCAAATTTATCCGAAATTTTACTACGAGATTAATAGGGGCAAAAAATTTAGATAATATTATAGAGATAGTAGATTTATATAGTTATTCGAATAAAGTATTATTCTATTAGTAGGGTAAATAAGTCTAAATTGTCATCATCCCACCTCTTATCTCATATGAAGATAACTCTTACCACCTCCTCTATGGGATTATTTTATCCCCCATATTAAGGATTAGTTCTGTTCGTTTGGTTCACTGATTGGATGAGATGGGATAACTCATCCTTGAATAATTAATCTGGATTAATTATCATGGACCACTCATACTTTTTATTCAGTGGTTGGTTTATTAATATAGTTGTAGGTTTTGTCTTTTCTTGATAAGGGTAAAAGAATCTGATAAATCATTATCCCCTCTCACAATTATCCCCGATAAATAATACCAAGACCCCGATCGGATGACTTTATCCCTTTAGATAGGATTAATTCAGTTAACATGGATATATAATCCAATTATAAAATGCAACCAAACATTGGATGAGATAGGATAAGTCATCCAATCATGTCTCATCCTATAAACTGAATGAACCCTTAAGTGAGACGGATCATCCCATATATAAAATACAACCAAATATGGAATAATACAGGATTGGAAATCCAATCCTGTGTTATCTCATATACTAAACGGACCCTAACTTCCATTCTGACTTGGGGCCATTACAGAATTAATTTTCAAGTTACTAACTTCTTGCCGGACTTGAAACCTATGTCCTAAGGGCAGAGTATATTAGCGTTCTTAAATTTGTTACCACTCCAACCTACCATGCCCCTTTAAGAATTATAATTTATTTGTGTCATCAATTTTTCCCTTAAAAAGCTATTGTAATTAAATATTTTCCCGTCCAAAGAGTATGGCGTGCAGTTATTGTCATACATTTTACTTTTGCCTCCCGAAGGCTTTAAAATCTTAGATAAAAATATAAAATTTTTACTCAAAAAGAAAAATAATTTTTTTTGGCCCTCTAAACGTGTGAATATGATTTGCTAAAAGAGTATGAGCTTACATTTCATGTTTATCCCCATATTTGAAATCCTGGTTCCTTCATTATCTCCTATCAAATGAATGCGAAAAGATTTCTTAACTTCGATCCTAAATGAATGAGAAGAGACTTTATAACCTCGATCCTAAATTTCTGCAAAATATTTTGAGGAAAAAGAGAGGCAATATATGGATTTTGGACAAGTTTATCGATTTGGTTTATATCATGTAATGGGACATTTTTGGAATGCGACCTAAAATAATTTAAAAGTTGGTTAGGATCTCTCTCAACTTCGTATATCACGAAAAGATTAATTCCTTGCGGGAGTATTTCAGGTCAGCAGAGTGCAATACTGTTCAGTCTGCATGTAATGAGTGCTAAGCACTAAAATAACAGACAGTATAAATACTCTCATACATGCAAGGGTAAAGGATTTTTTTTTTTTTTTTTTGGAATTCTCTCTCTATGCTTAAATTTCCCCCATTTTATCTCTCTCAAGTCTCTAACTTAGGCATCGACTCCTACTCTAAGAGACAGAGTACTGTCATTTTTTTAAAAAAATAGGTTTTAGCTCGACTGATCTAAGTTGTTTCTCAAAATTCTCAAAAGGTGATTTTTTAAAACATTTTTCCAAATGATGAAAAACGTAATCAATGAATGCAACTTTACTCAAAAGTTACATTTGCTAAATGTACCTTTTCATTGTATAAGCATATGAGTTGTTTAACAAACCCATTCACTCCATACTTTTTTTTTTTTTTTTGGTGGGCGTTAAACTTTCACTTTTGGAGAACTAGTTTGCAAAAAATAGCATGATATGGGAATTTTCTCTAACTCTATCCTAGCAGCTCAATTACTATATCACCTACTTAGCTTCTACTTTTCTTGCAAGTTCTTGGTGTACGTTGCTACTCACTAGTGTACCTATCTCTCCTTCTACAATCACTAAAGCGAATAATTAATGAAAGTACAAATCAATCATTATGATTTAAGATAACGACTACAAATTATTTATTCGGGTTATATCATATTTTCTGGACAGTGATACCAAGTCAATCATGTGAAATAATTGGGACAATTGGAATACAATAATAAAAACACTATCCATAATTGGAATGCAATAATAATTGGGACAATTGTGATAATTGTTGGTGAGGCCCGTATATTTGCTTTTCCCGGAAGCAAGAAATAACACATGTAAAGTGGAGATTGAATATTTCTATTTTGATAAGCATAGAAAACATGGGAAGTGCCACATCATACATATGAGAATCAATCAACTGACAAGCTTTGTCTCAAGCAATCAACTTTTGTACCATGTCATCGTTTAGAATGATTGATATGAATCTGAATTATTGTACGATAGCAATATTTATTTGACAAAGTTACTTCTTCTCGAGCTGGCTCCATCCAATACAGTAGCAACAACGATGGGCTCCAATGCACCACATCTGATAGCACCTACCAACCAGGTGTGCCGATTGGTATTTCACCGAAGAAATCAATTATTATAGATAAATTTGGTATTTGCGATGTCGGTTAAGATTGGTTCAGGATCATGAGATCCTTTCTATCAGATAGGAAGGATTGTAGCATAAAGTGTATTTCTAAAAAATTACCCCATAGATCCTATATCTATCTATAGGAAAAAGAAATCAAATAACTAAAGAGATTTTTATTTGTACACTAGATGTGCCAATGCCCAATGTATTGTGTCAAAAGAATTGGAGAATTTATTATTTTTGTGATTGTGAGATGCAGGTACAATTATATATAAATTCTCATTCTACTTTAAAAAGAAATTTCTTATCTGAAAAGTTTAAAATGTAGGATGGCTTGTTGATTATTCGTTTGTGTATTGGCAAATAGTGGGATAATCTTAAAAAGAGGAGAGGGGTGAATGAACTGTCTTCTTAATTGAAAAGCTTTTTGTTTTTTGGGTTTTTTGATGCATAGATTGAAATAATTTTTTGAAAAAAACACTGTAGCACATTTCTGATGTGATATGTGTGAGATAAAAAGGTGGTTGGAATAATGTGTTGATGATGCAAGCAAGTAAATTTTGATAAATAATTTCCTATCCAAACAAACCTAACATTAATGGAAATATTTATACTTTGGACAATAAAGGGGATTGACTATATTGAATGCAATCGATGTTAATTATATGTAGACAATAAAGGGAATTAAGAAGATTGAATGTAACAGATATTAATTGCATTCAAAGGTAATTATATATGCAGATATAAGGAAACTGAACCAGAAGGAGTGGAGTTGAGGAAATTAAAGATACAATTAACAGCAGTTGTGCGTAGATAACATCCATGGGACCAAAAGAGTGGAGATATCAGAAACAGTGATAATAAGAGTCATTTCTAAACATTTTTTGTACAATTTCTTTCTAGAGTAAGCTCCAAGTTGGGATGTCCAAGTTACAACATTTGGTTTTAACTTCTTTACAGGAAGTGACAGCAAAATCTCTTCCATTTTGCCAAAAAATCCAGCTTGTCCATCAATATTGATCAAGATATTGTAGGTACAAATATTAGTTGCATATGGTCCATTTTTCATGGCTTCTAAGACCTCTTCCATTTTATGCCGACCATACAGATTTCAGCATACTATTAAGCACAGAAGTGCCTGGTTTAAGTCCAAACTTCTGCATTTCATTCAAAATTTCCTCGCATTTTTTCACGTTAGTTGTTCTTGAATAGGCTGATGAGAGTAACACGTGTGACTTCATAGTTGGTGATATGCCAAGCTGCTTCATTTGTCCAAAAATAACTTCTGCATCTGCAATAAAAAAAGCCAAGAACCGACAAGCAACAACAAGGATGCTAACAAACATCTGAAATTTAAGAAGTATGCCATGATTTAGGGAATCTGGAAAAAGTATAAATTCATGAAAAAAATTGATGGAATGCATGTCAGTTAAAATTTTGTCATAATTAAAGTTATGTCCAGAGCACCAAGTAAAAACAATTCTAGGGTGAATAACAACACTGATAATGCTACTGCCTGTAATTAAAAAGGGTAAAAAACTAGTTTTGGGTGAATAACAACACTGGTAACGCTGAAGATATACCAATCAAAGAACTCATCTATTAAACGGCAGCTCTGGCTTGTCTTTCTTTTTCTTTTCATACCAATCAAAGTACACTAAATGCTTTTAAATAACAACAAGCAATCAGGAGGATAAATTTAAGGTACATAGATGAAGTCCAATCTAATGAAAAGAGGCAAGCTAATAATGAACATAAAAGCAAAAGCTAAATACTCAACCATTCATATTCAAATAATAAGAATGGTTGGAAGATAAGAACCAGTTGCTCAAGCACAGTCACATAAAGAATAGAACCAACCAATAAATATGAGCACAAAACTTAGAATCCGTTTGGATTAGTTGTTTTTGAGATTGTATTTCAAAACAAGACTATAGATTATCAGAATAAAAAACACCATCAGAAGTTGTATTTGATGTTTTTTTTGAATTTTTTTTTTTTTCCTTTTTCTTTTCCTTTTTTTTCTCATTTTTTTTTTTTTTTCTTCTTCTTCCCTTCTTCCTCTTCCTCCTCCCTCCTCCTCCTCCTCCTTCCTCCTCCCCCACCCCCACTGACCAGATCCTGGGTCCCACCAGATGTGGGAGTAAACAGGGGGGAGGAGGCTGGGGAGGGAGGATGGGAGGGGGGCGAGGGAAGGGAGGGGAGGGTGGCAGGTGGCGGGGGGAGGGGGAGGGGAGGGAGGAGAGGAAGAGGGAAAGGAAGAAGAAGAAGAAGAAGGAAGAAGAAGAAAAGAAAAAAAACCTTCTGGTCTGGTCACCAGGTTTGGGATGGGGAAGAAGGGGGAAAAGAAGAAAAAGGAAAAAGAAAAAAGAAATGGAAAAGAAAAAAAAATATAATATTGTGAAAAACAAATGTGTTGTTTTTGGGGTTATTTTTACTCTAGCATTTGGGGTGTGAAAAACAGTTTTTCAAAAACAAGGCAAAAACAACCCAATCCAAACGGACTCAAGTGGCAGAAATATTAACATTCACAATCATTGAACAACCAATCAGGTGCCCAAATTGACAAACATTTGTCTCACAAACAAACATACAAAACAGACAATAGCACTAAACTTAACATAAATGAAGCAGCCACTGAAAAAATGTGAATAAAAAGAGGAGGGAAAGCTAAAATTATGCTTATAGAGATATTAGAATCAATGACAACAAAAGTTAGCCAACGAAATTTGCTCATACATTGAAGAAATAGAAGAAGGTGACATACAAGTGAAGCGATTCCTTCGCAAACTCTCTCAATCATACATAAAGCACTAAAAGATTTTTTCAACCAAGATAAAATCCAAAAAAGAATTTATCAGTCAGAGCATATATATATTAATCTCCTTATTTGTTGACTATTGCTAGGTCAAAAAAATTAATAAAAGAAAGAGGGAAAATTAGTCTCACCAGAGGAGGAAGAAATTGTCTCCAAATCACAAAAATGGAAGCATAGGGTGAAAAACAATCAAAACTAATGTATACATTTAACTGATTCAACAACTATTTTGATTAACTACCATAATTGTTCTGTTGCTTTATAGGTTGTACTCCACATGTTATTTGGCATGCATCAGCAGCAATATTCTATTAAAATCTGCAGTTCTACGGCTCATATTAAATATAAAATATGACCACATAATTCAAATGAAAGCCAGAATCAGGTTCAATAATACAGGCCTTACTTGCAGCAGATTAAAACAGTTAAAACCTCCAATTTCAAATAATTCTAACGCCAGCAAAAATACAAAAGACAAGAAAAAGCAAGAAAGGAAAAGGAAAAAGTGGAGAACAAAATACAATAGTACCTTTTACCATTTTAGGAGTGATTTTGTAGCTATGTAAATGCTTACAAAACCTATAAAATAAGAAGAAAGTAGAGCTATTAAAAACATGTCAAGGGTTTCTCAGAATATTTTTAAAGCAACAATCAACAAAAAAAGAAGATGTTACCACTTTCTCATTAGTAAAAGATTATAGATGCCTGAAACTAATTTTGCGGCATAGCTCGCTCTCTAAATGCTTCAAATTTAGCAAAGGGAAAAAAATGAATTAAAACTAACAAAATTATAGGAGTGTGTGGTGATGCATAAATTACTATGGGTAATGATGAAAAACAATGAAAATTAGGGGAAAAAACTTACCTAGGAGAGACTTCTTTGGCTTAGATTTGTTAACAAAATTTTTATTTGAAAAAGATGGACAGAGCCTTGGCTACAAACTCAGTTGCAATTTTTGGGATGATCTACCCCAAATTGTTATCCAAGTTGCCTCACCATTGTATGGCTTACCCATTACCATATCATCCAATAACCCATCCAGACATGTAAAATCCTGGGACAGAAACGGAAACAGGAAAATGACCAAAGGCTCAAATAAGAGAGGAAATAATGCAAAAGATATTCAGGATATATTTGCCTTCTTACAAATGGTCTAAGAAGAGGAAAAAGAAAACCAATAACTTTGCTTACTAGAGAGCAGCAGGGCGAGGAGTTTAAAAGGCCAATTCCTCTATGCACTTTTTTATTATAAGATGTGTTCATAGAAAACCTTTGTGTTGGACGTTCATGTAATTTTGACATACTTTGATTAATGAAAACTCTTGAAATAAGGACTATGTATTGTAAGAATAGATGAAATATCCATGAAGTGTGAATTAACAATCTCACTGATGTATATAAGCGAAGAGTAAGAGCAGTGTGCCATCCTCTAACATCATGACGATGAAAGGCCATTTGGTTGTGATTCAAAATTTCATGACAAGAAAATTTTCACTTGGAACATTAATGCACACTCGATATGGTTGAGTTAAAGAAAGGTTCTGCCATTATAAGCATCTAATCTAGGGATAAATGGAACATCGACAAAAAGATAAATGGTCAGGAGTAAGCCTAATTTCATTGTAATAGATTTCATGATACTCCATAATAAGTCTATTATTTAAGTGAGCAATTTGTTATCATTAAATTAAGGCTCAATTCTCTGACTTAGCATTAGGCAAAGATCAAGAGTACCACCATGGCTGCAAACCCAGTTGCATTTGTAAGTAAGAATCAACCTCTAATTCCAGTTAAGAGGAAGACTCAAGTTTCAATGCCATCAGGGTTGCCCTGCCAAGATACGGCAATAAGTATACATCCTGAATTGTAACTGCATAAGCCAAAGTTATATCATCATAGCCTGTTTTAAGCACATAATACCTCAAGACCTCTACCTAAGGGCAAATCAATTAAGCAAATAAAATATCCTTAAGGCATATACCTAAGTTAGGAATTCAAGAGCCCAACTCCAATGTGTCAATATATCAAATTTTCTAACAAAAGAAACCATAGATCTAGTGTAGATCTAGAAGATCTACCATTATCAAGGGTAAAACCACAAGATCTAAATATCATACCTCGAAATCTAGCAAAATCAAGCAAGATCAAGTAATACTCCTTCTAAAAGTTCTTCCCAAGTTTTCTCCGTCGAATTTCCTCGAAGTTGGTTGAAGATCTCCTCGCCTATGGAATGATTTCTTCAAAATCTTCAAGAACCAAAGGTTGACAACACTCCCTCTTTCTCTATCTCTCTCTCGGTCCTCTCTCTCAGCTCTCTCTCTCGGCTCTCTCTCTCCTTCTCTCTCTTCGGCTACTATAAGAGAGGAAGAAAGGTGGGAGATTGGTGATTTTCTCAAGTGTTTTGGATTGAAGATTGGAAGATGAAGAAAATGAAAGTTTTCCCTCTCTACTCTCTCTCTCTCTCTTGGCCAAATGGAAGAAAGAAGAAATGGAAAGAAATGAAGCTCAATTCTTGTCTTTTGGCTATTAAAAGGATTGGCCAACACTTATGCCACATGTTGAGTTTTCATTGGTTAGAAATCTAATGTAATCTTATCTTATTCACAACTTCCTCCTTTTTACACTTAACTCCCTCTAATTTCTTTAAAGCTCATTCCACACCTCACTAATTATTTCTTACTGGATTTTCATCTTAAAACTAACTCCACGTCACGTCTAAGAATTTTAACACTTAATACTGGCCGACAGGAAAAACAGACAAGTACTTCAAATAAAAACTTACTCTTCGTAAAACAAATACTGAGTAATCAAATATACTACTAATTTTGTGAAATCAAAAAAATATTATTATTATCTATTTTTCAGAAAAGAATAAAATTTTAAAACCCTTACAAAAACATATTTTACTTAAATGCTGAAATTACTCTCTATCAATCGACTTTATATATGATCATTGATTTTCCTAGGATCCATTATACACCAATTATTCCTTTTTTCTCTCTCTCTAATTATGTATTTTCTGCTAAGGTTTCTTACTCTTCTTCCTATTATTCTTATTTCTCTCTTTATCACTCATACACTGATAGATCTATTATTTTATAATTAAATAATGTACTTTTTGCCATAATCTTTTCTTGTATCTTTTTCTTTCTATAGGCTCTTGCTTTTTTGTTCAATTCTAACATTTATTTATTCATTTATTTATTTTTTACAAAATAGAACTTCATTTAAATCAACAAATTTCAATTTAAAATAATTATTATTATGATGTAATTATAACTCAATACTTTAGCATAAAATTTATTTAACATGCATCATGCATTTTTCCTTTGAGTTTTGCTTGTTTATCATGCCTTTAAACAACTAACATTGTTAAAACTTTCTCTTTTGTACTTTTCATGTAAGTCTTGATTTTTATCTTTTATCAGGTATTCATATTTATTATGTAAGACTTGATTTCTACCAAATATTCTTATTCTCTAATAATTAGATGAAAATAAGATTAGATTACATTATGTTGCATATCCCATGAACATTGAAGGTGTGAGGGCTCGAAAATTGTATTTTCATTCGAAAATAAATAATAATGATAATAATAATTATATTATGTATTTTTACAAAAATATTAGTGAATTTATGCATCGAATTATCATTTTCTAATTTAGAGAATTTTTCATGAATAAAATTGCAGGTGTTTGTTTCAGCCAGTTTAAGTGTTAATTTTCGAGCCATGATGTGAATAGTATCTCTAAGATGAAACCGACCATATGTAAAGACATTATAGAGATATATTTATGATAGAACAGTGTCAATAGGAGAAAATCTAGTAAAAGTTAGAACACCACGCGTCAATGCGACATAAAGGCGAGTTGACCACCTTTTTCCCTAAAATAAGGAGAGCCAAGCTTTTTGTCTCCTTAAAGTCCTCATCCTTGCTCCTTGTCTTCTCCATTTCAGCCAGCCAAGGAAGCCAAAGAGAGAGAAAGAGAGAGAGAGAGAGAGAGAGAGAGAGAGAGAGAGAGATAGCTTTCTTGCTTCTTCTTCTTCTTCTTCACCTTGAAGACTTCATTGGAGAGAGCTTCATCTTGCTCTTTCTTCTTCAAGTTTCAGCCGAGAGGGAGAGATGTGACGACCCCATCTCCCCCTAAGGCGAACTAGAGGGTTCAGCGGGCCACCTGCCCAACTCTCGCCAGGACTCTAACACGAATCATTAACCAACCACGACCACAAACATATTTCCTCGGTAAGAAGACCACACCTCCCAAATAATTGCAAAACAAGCCATCGATAATAAAACCTTAGTAATAAACCTCAAACTCCAATTATCAATATCATATGAACCATTAACTAACTAATATATAAGTCATTAACCTTACTAACTATTACAGCCCCATAAGTCGAATCATTGAGGTGTCTTAATATACAAGATAAAGTCCAATCTCATAATTCAAATAAACGTCAAAAGTGTCGCTACGGTACATCATTGAGGCTTAACTACAATCTTGGCTCTTAAGACTTAAAACTCCACGTTCTCGCCTCCTATTAAGGAAAACAAATGGAAAGGAATGAGTTAGAAACCCAGCGAGTGCACCAAGAGAAAAGCAATTTTACAAGCCTTCATTTAGAAAACACACATTAAATCATTCATTCATTCAATTTATAAGAAAGCAATCATTCGAAAATAGACATTAAAAGGATACGGCTGCTCTCTTGGAGTCTTTGATTCTTTCCTCCTGTCATTTCATTCCATCATTTGCCGCCAACTCCACCAAACTCCTCCTCATAACCTCCCCTATCTAGAATTCCAGCTTTAGGACGTTCTTTCTTTCATCCAGCCATAACTCCACCAAACTTCAAGTAATACTCGAGTATACCATCTTTATCCTAACGTAGCTAACCACTCGACCAAGCCCAATACTGGCTCGAAAAGGTCAACCACAAGAGGCAGGGGCCCAATTCAGCCAAAGGCTTACAACCATGCACAAATAAGGTATCATATAAGACCAAGGAGTTTTCATTTTAAAAATAGGGCTTTCAACCTAACCAACCTCGCTAAGACATACTCAAGTAGGTTTGACCTACCGATCGCTAAAGGGAGGTGGCGTACTCAAGTAGGTTTTTGGCCTACCGATCGCTCAAGGGGCAGGCTTCTAGCCAAAGGTTTTGAGATTTAATTTGACCAATGCAATAAAGTACACATTGGCTTTCAAATAGTAAAATGGTCCTTGGCATACAAAGAGCAAACAATCATGGAATCAACCAAATATCTAGCACGTAACATTATAATCAAGTAGTGACAGTTCATTCAAGCAATAGCAATTAATTCAAGTAAATATGCATTGGAACACTCACCAACAAAAGAAATCAAGTAAAAGTATGCAGGTGAGATCACTTGAGTGCCTCGGGATTCACGCCGTAGTTTCCTTGGCCACCTGAAGCAAACGTGACTAATGATTAACAATTTATTACCTCACCACAGCTAGTGAAAACTCCTTTCCTCAAGAAAATTGTTAAAAGTGTAAAACTTTAAGGAAAAGAAATCATACGTAGCTTAGGTGAGCTACGCCAACCCAAGAAACTCAATGAGAATACATTTGAAGTCAAGAAAGTAAAAAAATCAAGGGTCCGTTTGGATTAGTTGTTTTTGGAGTTATTTTTCAAAAAAAGTACTGTAGCATTTGGGATGTGAAAAACTACTGTAGCTGTATTTCAAAAACTACAGTAGTTGTCTTTCAAAAACTTTTTGAGGGTGTTTTTGGGATAATTTTTTGTGGTATTTTTAAAAGTAAAAAATTATTTGGGTCAATTTTTTGGGACATTTTTAAAATTAAAAATTTATTTGAGATAATTTTTTGGGGCATTTTTAAAATTAAAAATTAATTTTAGGTATTTTTTGGGGAATTTTTAAAATTAAAAATTTATTTGGGGTAATTTTTGCTGGTATTTTTAAAATTAAAAATTCATTTGGAGTAATTTTTGGGGTATTTTTAAAACTAAAATTTATTTGATGGGTGGTGATACCGGTGGGTTAATTTAAAAAAAAAACTCCAAATAAATTATTCTAAAAATACCCCAAATAAATTTTTAATTTTAAAGATACCCCAAAAAATTACCCCAAATAAATTTTTAATTTTAAAAATACCCCAAAAAATATCTCAAATAAATTTTGAATTTTAAAAATACTCCAAATAAATTTTTAATTTTAAAAATGAGTCAACAAATTACCCCAAATAAATTTTTAATTTTAAAAATGCCCCAAAAATTGGCCCAAATAAATTTTTAATTTTGAAAATACCTTAAAAATACCACAAATAAATTTTTTTAATTTTGAAAATGCCCCAAAAATTATCATAAATAAATTTTAATCTTAAAAATACCCCAAAAATTAATGAAAACAATTTTTTATTTTAAAAATGCCACAAAAATACCCCAAATAAATTTTAATTTTGAAAATGCCCCAAAAATACCCCAAATAAATTTTTATTTTAAAAATGCACCAAAAAATTACCCTAAATAAAATTTTAATTTTAAAAATGCCCCAAAAATACTCCAAATAAATTTTTTAATTTTGAAAATGCCCCAAAAAATTACTGAAAATAAATTTTTAATTTAAAAAATGCCCCAAAAATACCCCAAATAAATTTTTAATTTTGAAAATGCCCCAAAAATATCCCAAAAAAATTTTTAAATTTAAAAATGCCCCAAAAAATTATCCCAAATAAAATTTTAATTTTAAAAATGTCTCAAAAATACCCCAAAAATTTACCTTAAATAAAATTTTAATTTTAATTTGGATGGGAGGGGGAGGGGGGCTGCGTGGAGGGGAGGGGAGGGGCAGAAAGAGAGGGGGGCGAGAGGGGGAGATGGTGGTGGGGGGAGGAGGTGGTGGTGGGGGTGGGTGGTGGTGGTGGTGGGTGATGGTGCGGTTGGGGTGAAAGAAGAAGGGATAATTTTTTTATTTTTGTATGTATAAGTTGTTTTTGAAATATTTGTTTGGATTGGTGTTTTTGGGATTGTTTTTTGTTGGTGTATTACTGTAGCATTTGGGATATGAAAAACAGTTTTTCAAAAATAGCTCAAAAAACAGAGAATCCAAACAAACCCCAAGGTAAGAGGTTGAAAATAGGTCATTTAGGGTTTCAAAGTCAAAAAATCCCTTTTTCAGCTAGAAATAGTTCACTGACATGAATAGTATCAGCACTCTTTAAAAATTCATAACTTAAGTTCTGCAAGTCAAAAAACTATAAAAATTATACCGTTGGAAAATAGATTATTAGTACTACAACTTCCTAGAAGACACTTTTTAGAGATTCAAACCACAAGTAGGTCAAAAATTCACTCCAAGTGGAGTGCAAAACAGAACAGTCATGAAAAATCAGGGAAATTTGGAAAATTACTGGCAGCAGCACATGTGGAGGAAAAATCTGAAATTTTTACGGATTGAAGACCTATGAGTTTAGTTTCAAATTCCACTGACAGCACTCTATTTGGATTTTTCTACACCAAGGTACAAATAGTTTCCCAAAACTGGTCAGTGACCAAATCCGGGTTTTAGAAACTCAATATCACTTGGAAAATCCCATTTTTCTTTCAAACAATCACCAAGATTCTTACTCAAAGCAATCATATAATCATAATACAACATTCATAATAGAATTTGAGTGGAATTTAACCAATAATTATCAACAAAAAGTCAAGTGAAACACGGCTCATCTCACCCAAATTTCGGACAGCATACACTTAGAGATTTCAACAATTCTCTCATCAATTTTAACCAATCAAACATCATTCATTTTTCTTGAAATTCAACCCACATTTCAACCCACTCAAGACAAACCATAACACAGAAATATCATCTCAAGAAAATTTGGAAAATAGGCTGGAAAATTCAAGAAAAATTCGGACAGCAAGTTAGGCCATTTTCCAGCAAAATATAAGGGTTTGAGCAGTAGGGATATTTTGGTCATTTCACTCAGTACAGTGCTCCAATTGGGCTGAAATTTTTTAGGTAGATGGATAACTCAATTATCTACAACTTTCATGTTTAGTGTAAGAGCTAGTTTGGTCATTAACATAGAGAAATCGTCACTGCAATTTTCGGACAGCAACATTCAAGGGTTTTCCAGCAAAACAGTACACATGAACAGTCAGGGGTATTTCGGTTATTTCACACGACACAGAGCTCCGATTGGTCTGAAATTTTGTGGGTATAAATTTAACTCAATTCTCTACAACTTTCATGTTTAGGACAAGAGGTAGTTTGGCCATTAACATAGAGAAATCTGCAGGTCAATTTTTGGACAGAGCAAAATTTTTCCAGAAATTCCGTCTTCAATAATCAACCAAATTCGGAAATTCCAACCAACTAACACATAGATCATTAGGGATGCATATACACACAATATCAGCCATGAAATACAATAATTCCTCAAGTCATCTACCTAGAAAATCCTCCTCAAGACCACTACCTAATAGGTTGTAAAAACAACCATCAAAAAACTCTAGTCTAGCATGATCTTTGCTTAGTGAAAAGATGAGAGATTGCTTAGCCTTTTACCTTTCTTCTTGGCTGAAAATACCACAGAAAATTAGCTAGCCTCCTCGGTTCTTCATCCTCCTCTTCCTAGTGTCACTTTAGAGCAAAGCTACCAAGTGATCTTGTGAAGATTTGGCAAGGCTTGAGAGTGTTTCCTTGGAGAGAAAATGAAAAACAAGAGAAGGAGAGAGAGAGTGTGTTTTGGCTGAAGCAAGAGAGGAGAGAGAGTGATAAAATGGAAATGATAAAGTTAAGGGAATGGTAGAAAAGAAATAAAGGTGATTGAGTTGATAGTTTTCACTTTTAGCATAGTAGTCAACTCTTGCTAGGGCCTAATAGTAGCTTAATAGTATTTGTTGTCTAACTTTATCTTTAATCCACCACTTGATACTAACTTCACCCAAATGACTTTTCTTGCTCTACTAACACTCACTAATGCTAGTCCAATCTTCATTTCATCAATTCACCACTTAATCGCACTAACTCATTCTTTTGCAAACATAAATGCACGAATGTCACGCAAGGCACTTTAAAAAGAAATTTTCATGCTCAATGGATGAAAATGAATGACTAGCTAATGCAATTGATTTAAATTGAATAAAAATGAATAAAATAAAAAAAATGAAAATGTAGGTCCTCACAAGAGATTAGAGAGAGGGAGAACCGAGAGCTAAAGGAAGCAAGAGAGAGAGAGAGAACTTGAAGGATTTGGCCTTCCAAGGAAGCAAGTAAGAGAGAAAGTCCATCTTCATCTTGTTCTTCTTCTTGATCCTTTCACCCAAGAGGAAATCAAGCCATCAACAACTTCATCTTCATCTTCTTGTCCATCCAAGGAAGCAAGTAAGAGAGAAAGTGGTGCAACCATCTTGATCTTGTAGTTTTGGGAAGAAATCACCAAGAAAACTTGAAAATCTTTGGCCTTTCTTGAAGGATTTGCAAGGAAGGAAGCTTGGGAGAAAGTTGTGGTAAAACTTTGCTAGATCTTACTATATCTTGAGGTAACCTTCAATCACAAGCCTTGGTTTTCAAATTTTAGCCATAAAATCTATTATATTTTCATGATCTAAGTTAGTTTTATGGAAGAGCTAGTAGATTACTTGAAGATTAGAACACCATTTTAACTCTCGAATTGTTAATTGATTTTACTAGCAATTCACAGTTTTACACCAAATTAATCTGCACATTTCGTCCATGATAAAGGCCAATCTAGCTCTTGGTCAAAGCATGAAAGTTGTAGCAAATTGAGTTGTATTTCCACCCATAAAATTTCAGCTCAATCGGAGCACTGTATAGTGTGAAATGACCAAAATACCCCTGAATGCCCAAATGTCCAGTTTTACCCGACAGATTTCTGTTGTTTCTGTGATTTCACTTTCTGACCATGAAAATGCAAGATTTGACTTTTGATGTCTTCAAGAAAAACGTAACCCTGTGTATTAGCTTTGAAACGCCATAAGATTCATCTCAATCCAATATTTGTAACTTCAGTTATGATTAAAATACTCAGAGGTAGCAGAAAATTGATAGTTTGTTGATTACCTTTGCCAAGGATCTTAATGTTTACTAAGTGTTTGATTCTATGAAGGGCTAATGATTGATGAAACCCTTAGGATTATAAGTGAGATATACATGTTTTTATGGCTGTTTTGTTGACTAAAATTTCAAGGAAATTAACCTCTACTGGCCGAACATTAGCTGGAAATTTTAGCTTACTTCTTCAAAATTTTTGAGTTATTTTTTGATGTTGTTAAGCTATATGTATATGATAAATTGGGAATAAAATCATGAATTTTGAATTTAACGAGTAACTAAGTTTACTTTGGTTTAGTTTGGCTAACTTTGGAATCAAAAACTCTTACTATATTTTGACTTACAAATGAAGCACTTACGAACTCTCCCTCGAGTGTTAACTTGGTGATTAAGCTTAGAGAGTTTCTCTCTTAATTTGACAAGACATTGAGGATGCTTGAGAGAAGGGTTAAGAGGGGAATTTCTTGGTCTTGGTTAAACGTTATAGATAATCGTTGGATATGCTTGACTCAGGTGCTCAAGAAGAATTCGAGGGGAACCCCGAGGAAAACGTGTGAGAGCTTTATTTTGCCTACTCACTAGACTTTTGGTGAGTGTCCCTTATTTTCTAAATGTTTTGTGTGTCCTACTCCAGTAGTTTATTTGAATTTGCACTAAGCCTTACTTTGCCTACTTACTTAACTTTTGATGAGTGTTTCAACTACTTTTTAACGTGTTTCACTTGTTTAGCGTAAAATGGATTGTTACATATTTTGATAAATGAAATGGCATTCTATTGTGTGGGCGAGTTCCTCGTTGCTAGTTATGCTTAAATGTACCTTTCTACTCAAATGTGTTTTACTCTTAAACGTGTCATAACAAAGGTATTTCAAAGAATTCCCTAGTATTTACAAATAAAATGGTTGTGAATGTATCTTGTGTGTTTACACTAAATGCCTTGTTGTGTTGATTAAGTGTTAGTTTATTTGTTACATGTATTACTGTTGATTGTTAACTACACATGTTGTAAGCTGTGAATGCTTTGGACGCATTGGCTGAACTGGGCCCTTGCATGATCTGGACCCACGCCCTTTGTTATCGGCCACCTCGAGTCAGAAGTGGACTAGGTCAGGATCCTGTAACACTGGGACACTGACTGGTTTACTCGAGTATTACCATTGGAGGTATAAGGAGACTGCGAACTACTGACTTACTGGCTCTATGTGCTACTGTATTCTTTTACTACTTATACTTGATTAGCTGATTGTTAAATGAATAATTGCTTGAAAGATTTCTTGTGTTGATAATTGTCTTTTGAATGATTACTTGTTAAAAGTGCTACTTTGGTAAACCATGTTATTTCAATGTTTTATTTGTTTTCTTGAATTTATGGAACATCACTGAGCTTTTAGCTCACTCTCCCCAATAGTTTGTCTTCCTTACAGGATGTGAGAGCAAGAGAAGCCAAGGATGGCACTAGTCTGTACATGAGATTACTGATCTTGTAAATTTTTGGGTTGAACTTGTATTTGGGAATTTAACTATATTTCTTATTTTCTCTTTTGAGATTGTAAGCAAGAATCAAAGTTATGTATGGTTTATTGGAATTATTGAAGAAATCAATTTGCAAAAGTCTCATTAGCTTGATTGCTTAAGAATAAACTCCTAGAGATTATGTCTTGTGCAAATTGGGTGTAATTTGAATTCTAAGGACTTGTAGTTGGTATAAGTGGATAACTTTTAATCTATGTATAATGTTCATTTGATTGAGGACTGTAGTGAACTCCGGCGAGAGTTGAGTAGACGGCCCGCTAACCCCTTTGGTATGCCTTAGGGTGAGGTGGGACTGTCACAGAAGGCAAAATAAGGCTCGTTCTTGGATTATTTTAATTTTAACTATTATTTATTTTGACTTAAATTACATTGCCTAAAAAAAGAATACTTGAATTACATTGTCTTTGGAAAAAGAACCTTTTGAATAAACCTATACAAATAAAAAAATATAAAAGCATGCAGAATTAGCATATGAGAAATTATTAGACCTAAGAACAATTTTGTAAATCATGAAAATAATTGATAAATTAATGTGTGTGCATATGAGTAAGTGAGTGAGTGAGAGAGAGAGAGAGAGAAAGAGAAGAATATGAGTAAGTAGGAAAAACTTTAATTGGAGAGAGAGAAGTGGAGTAATTATTATTTTGTGATAACTCAAAATTCTATATTAATTTCACGTGTGTGCTTGGAGAACCTAATTACATGTTTACTGTATTTTATGAAAGATTTAAGTACATAGGTGTAAATTAAAATTTTTCATAATTAAATAAGGACCTAATAGTTGTTAGAATAAAAATTATCAGGTAAAATTAGGATTAATAAGAAGTAGATTGGTTGGATTGGAATTATATCAATTTCATGCAAGAGAAATTTGACAAGTGTCACAAAAATTGCCACTTGTTAGAATTGGAATGAAAAAACCAAAATGCCCTTGAATTTCAAACAAACTACAATGCAACCAAATTCATTTCAATAAAACCAAAATATTCAAGACAAAACCCTCATTTTTATTTCTTGTCTTCCACTTGAATAGAGAGAGCTAGAGGAGTGATTGAGGCCATGGGGTTGGGAGGAAGAAAAGCTCCAAGTTTTGCTAGGAAATTTTGCAAACAAGCTTAGGAGGATTTCCACCTTACTCAAACAAAATTTCAGCTTTAATCTTCTACAATTAAAGGTAATTTTCAGTTCTAAACTCTTTCAATATCTTAGAGAAAATTTAGTTTTCAACTCTTGTATGATAAATTAGGATTTGGAAGCTTGAATTGCATAAGAGAAACCCTAGTTTTAGTTGAGTTACTGCAGGAAAGTTTATTAGAAGCTGGCCGGTTGATTTAAGATGCATGCATGTGGGTTTTCTTGTGAAATTTGGCTATGAATCCAAGCTTTATAACTTATATTTTGGTTATATTTGAATGCATGTTAACTTTCAATTGATTAGCATGAGTTTGAAGGAAGAAAAGTTTCACTTTCATGCTGGAAAATTTTCAGATTTTGAACTTGTTGAGATGGTCTAGTTCTGATTTTGTATTTGAGACCTTAATAGAGTTTTCTTCCAAGAATCTAGTCTATATGACACCTTGCATGCTGAAGATAAGATATATGTGTGTGATTGATATTTTGAGCAAGTGAAAAGGGATGAAACTTGATGAAAAGTTGAAGAATCTTTGCTCGAAATTTCCAGCCTAAAACCTGAGAAAGAGAGAGATATTATGTGTTTTATTTCTTGGAAATTTGATGATGAATTGGTGAAGATTTTGTCTAAAATACTTCATAAGCCTTTGAACTCAACGTGCATGAAGATTTCCTTGGAATTAAACTAGAAAAGTTTGATGATTTTGATGAAACTAAGGAATAGGATTGCTAAATTTCAGAATTCTGGTCAAGAGAGAGAAGAAAGAACAACTAGCTTTGTTTCCTCATTTTGTGTGTTATTTTTTTGGTGCATCCTTACTTAAGATACTTGGTAGTTCCTTAAGCATTGCTTGTATGTTAAATTTGAACCAAAACTATGAACTTTCTTCCTTGTTTTCTTGTTGGAATTTGATAAAGTAGGACTGCAAATCAGAGAGCATTTTCAGTCAAATTTTCAAATTTTCTAGCACTTATAGGAAACAAATTAGGCTTTGAAAAAGATCTTTTAATCTAGTTTCAAACGCAATTAACGGTGCTTGATTTCGACTTTCTACATTGAGTTACGGCCTTTTTCCCAAAACTGCTCAAATGCCCTGATCATTGACCCGATAGTTTTTAGTACTTCTGATATTGCAAATTTTGACTATGATAAAGGCTAAATTGCTCTTGCACAAAGCATGAAATTGTAGAAGATTGTGTTAACTTTCTACTCACAAAATTTTAGATCAATCGAAGTACTGTAGCATGTGAAATAACCAAAATATCCCTGACTGCCCAAAAACACTGTTTTACCTGACAGCTTTCTAAACCTATGAGGTTTCAATTTTTGACCATGAAAATGCATGAATTGGATCTCAATGTCTCATAAGAAATGCAAGTCTATGTCTTAGATTTGAAACTGTATAAAATGCATGTCAATCCAATGAGTGAAGCTCCCGTTATGACCAAAACACTAGAAGCTGACAGAAACTAGATAGTTTGATAACTAACTTTGCTCATAATCATGTTGCTGACCAAGTGTTTCATGTTTGTTAAGACCTTTGTAACAATACTTATGTTAGATACTTTTGGCAAATTTGCACAAGATGCATCCTCGAATGTGCTAAGAACTTGAGCTTGACCTATCAACTTGATGTGTACCAAATGTATCTCACACATGGATTTGTCTTCAAGAAACTACAAGGAATCTAGACAATCCAAATCAATTTAGTAGCTTATGTATATTAAGTGCACTTTTATGTATGAAACTTAGTGAATAAACCATGACATTCTAGTGAAGCTAAATGACTCATGTTTGTGAAGTTTAGCATAGCATGAATACTAAGTGGAACTAAAGAAATTGTCAATTTTTATAATTGGCTTGATACACTAGTTGTTATTTGGATTAATTCTACCGAATGTTCTTATATCTTATCTTTGCTTAAGCAGCAAATTGAGACCAAAGTAGAGTCTCTTAAAAGAGAGCAAACTCATTTGTCTTGTGAAGTGGTAATTACTAAGACTTCTTGGGAATGAGCTCAAGTTATTTCTTAGTTTTAACTATGAAAAGTAAATAATGAGTTTTTAGAGAAATAATGAGTTTTTGGAATACGCCATGCAATGTCCCTTGTTCTTGTTTCCAATCTTGTTTTAAATTGATATCCATGATTGTGTATGGGTATTTTAGCTAATAGTCACTACCTGAAATGTGTCTTATTGCTCCAGGGCTAGTAAGTGAAGAAACCAATGTTGCTCTGACTGACAAGTAAAACTTGTGAAATTATGGTGAATGCCAAGTGCATGACTTGATGCCCTACTTGATCACTTTCATGAACTTGTTACATGCTTGAATGAGAATCTTGTTAATGGACCTGTTGAGGCGGGTGTATACTTTATCTCACCCCCTTACTTGACTTGATTTCTTGCTTGTACTTGAACTTGAGCTACTTGTACTTGTGATTGCTTTTCGAGTGGAGCATTGACTTCTCGACCTACTTGTGTTCTCAAGGCCCCAAAACCCATTGGTGCCCATTCAACTCGGGCCGGCTAGGGCTTGGTCAAGGGGCTTGGTGAGCCATGGACTCTTGACTTGACAGTCAATTGGAGAGTAATCTCGTCGACCACTTGCTTGGGTAAACTCGAGTATTACCATCCTTGTTGGCATGCGGGCCCGGTAGGGGGTGAAACGGTGGATGGAGAATGGTGTTAAGTAGTGATCTACGGAATTTTTCTTGCTTGGTTTTGACAGAGTGTCAACAGATAGAAATTGCTTCTGAATACAACTGACAGGCATGAAAGTGGATTAGCCACTGAGAGCTCCCGTATCCTCCTTTGAATGCGTATTTAGTTTCTTCTGTGCTCTTACGTGAATACAATGGAGATATACCTTGTTATGTATAGAAGTGTAGTCTTTTCCTTTTACTTGTTTGCCTGCCTATTTTCTTGGCCTCACTGAGCTTTCGCTCACCCCATTAAGTTGTTATTCCTTAACAAGGACTTGAAGTGAAGAAGTTGGTGGAACTAGTTTTGGTGAGCTTTTGTCTTTTTTTCGCTAATGTATTTATTTAAGTTGTTTGAATTTTTGTAAGTGTAAACTTGAGGTATAACCGCGGTAGTCGTTGTATTGAATGAAATTTGCACTTGTAGACAATGACACTTATTATATTAAGTAGTTTCTTGGCTCAACGGTCTCAAATATCCTAGAATTATTAGTGAGTCCCGACGAGAGTTGGGCAGGTGGCCTATTAATACCTTAGGGTACGCCCTAGGAAGAGATGGGGTCATCACATATTTAGTGGATCTAAAAAATCTAGAAGAATACATGAAATTGACTGATTGAGAATAATCTTGACATTTGAGGAAAATTTGTTTTGGCATGAACATTACTACTTTGGAAATATTGCCAACCAAAATATTTTTAAAACTTATCTTTATTTTCAAATAGTCCTTTAACCATTCTTTTATTGTCAAAAATTCATTTTCAATTAGGGAAGATCAAATTTTCTTTAAAAATAAAATTTGTAGATTTCTTTCCATGAATAAGTTGATTTATTTGATTTTCTGGATCTTCTTCCTTTTGAAAATGTTCTCAAATCTGCCTTGAGTTTGAATTTGAAAATTATCTCTCTAATATTTTTTGAGTCTAGATTAATTTTCAATTCAAATCCAACAGTTTCTTACCATATGCTATTGCAAGAATATTTCATGTCCAAAATCATTCCTCTTTTCAAACTAAATCAAGAAATGAGATTTCTACCTTCTTAAGTCCAACAGATAATTTTGAAGTACAAGCTCTATTCTAATGATTCTCGACAAACCTATTCTATTGAGTGAACTGCTTCAAGCTCCATTTTCTTATCCAAATGTATCACCGGCTATTTTCCCGGAGCAATGGAGATTGTCTTTCTTTTTAAATAGACAAACGTTTTCATTCAAGAAATAACATTTGAGAAAGTTCCTTTATCCTGAGAGACATTGTCTTCCTACAATTTGCCTAGTCGAATTCGAGGTAGAGTTAGACCAATTTTGTAAGGAAATGAGCAAGCTAATCCAGTTGTAACACAACAAACTAGATTTGTGTCAGATCCTGTGAGTCCATTTTACAGAGCACCACAAGAAAAGAGACAAGGAATGAAGTGAATTTGCCACACATGAAATATAAAATTTTAGTGAAGTGATTGATGAATAATTAACCAGCATATGAGGATTCTATGCTTTACAGTTGATTCAAGTCGTGGAAGGAAGTCCAAATTCAAAACCCTAACTCGCAGGTTATAAAACCCTAGTCAAGGTCCGATCGGATTTTAGAGTTTTACTTGAGTCGTTTGAATTGTGTTATTTTCTAGCTTTATTAGTCGATTGTTTATAGTTAGGTTAGTGTTAGTTTGATTATTAAATGAATCAAATAAAGGCTGGTCATGTTGACCTTAAAGCTGATTCTAAGTTTCCTAATTTATTAGGGAAGTGAGTCGTTAGTCCTTGTCCAACTAGCATTAGGTTTTTAAGTCTTGTAAAAGCTATAAATAGCCTTAAACTTCCAATATTTTGCAGCAATAATAAGTCTTCAAATTCCAGCAATTCACTTGTGCGATTCGCAACCTTTCTTGTCTAAGAGATCCTCCTTGAATACTTTAGAAGAGTCTTAAGTGTTCGTTGACTTATCAACTAAGAATCGCACTTGGTTGTGGCGTCCTCTACCAAAAACTCTGGTTCCCTAACTTATTAGGTTATGAGTCAAGAATCAATTTTGGTTCATAATTTCATGGGTTAGAAGGGTCAAGGATCTTTCCACACCTTCCACTTGATTCTTCTTCTAGATTCGGGACTTGTGTTGGATACGAGTTCAAACCATCTTGGCGGGCTCATATCAGCATGGTGTCAGAGCTCATTTACACTATCAAGTATATCCCCTTTTTTTTGGTGTTTTTGTCTTCGTTAGTTGTCGTTTCAAATCTGTCCAAATTTGTTTCCTTGTTGTGCCGTATGAATCTTGAGTCTTGTTCTTGTTCCATCATTTGTTGAGTCAAAACAAAAAAATTTTGGTACTGTAGCATCACTAGTGTTACTGTTCAGTACTGCTGTAGCAGATAATTTCATCCCGAAGTTACTGTTCATCCATGAAAAATTTTGTCCATCCTATTTTGAGTCTGTGATCTTGTTGCTTCTTGCTTAATTCGTGTGTCTTGTGTCTTGCTTCCATCGAGTCTTAAAAAAAATTCTGGTTGTTGTCTTGTGTCAACCATGGCTGTGATAACAACTTCTTGAAGTTCTTGAATTTGTTTTGGTGTGTTTCTTGAAGTTCTTGGACAAACAAGACAACCTTGGAAAGTTTCTTGAAAATCTTGGAACAAAATTTAGGGTTCTTGAAAAATCTAAACACTTACTTGAATCAATCTTGAAGAATCTTGGATTCTTGAAAATTGATAAGAGGCTTGGATTGCTTGCTAAATAATAAAAAAAAATGAACCAGCTTCAATCAATTCCTCTTGTCCGAAGTTCCAAGTTTCCAAATTGTATTGTAGCTTGAACCGGATTGCTACTTTGGGTTTTCTAAAAGGGATTTATGTGGCGACCCCACGTTTCCCAAGGCGAACCATAGGACCTGCGGCGGCCGGCCCACCTCTCGCCAGGACTCGAGCAAGCAATCAATTCGACTAGGGTTTGTCAAACAGGATATAACCCTAAAATAGATCAACATAACTTACAGCCCAACATCCATCAAGGTTCGATCCACAGACCCTTACCACAATAATTCAAAGGAAATTTCAAACATTGTCATCAACATCATAATACATTCAAAATACATCAATCATTCAAAAGATTCAACTGGCTTATACTTCTTTAGCACTCATCTCAATACCTGAAAATCCTGGGAAGGGAAAAATATATGGGGTGAGCTTCTAAGCCCAGTGAGAATCCCAAAACACATAGCAATTAAGCACATAATCATAACAAGCTTTTGTAAAGCAGTAATGTCCATATAGGATCAGTTTTCAAATACGGTAAAGTTTCCAATTTAGGAAATTTGTAACAGTAGTATCTTTTCCAAATTTCAGGTTTCAAAACAGTAACAATCAGGGTGCTCATTGAGCCAATCAATCAGGAACAGTCACAGTAACAATGGATTGGTACGGCTCTAGAGGTGGCCCCCGTCGAACGTGGCACTTAACCCGCCCAATCAAACAATGAACAGTAACAGTAACAATCTCAGGAGGAGAAAACAGAGTCTGCAGTACTCTGGTCTTTTTTTTTTTTTTCCATTCTCCAACCCCTTTCACCCAACTTCGAATCCGAAAACCAAACAAGTAAGAGGTGGTGTACACTCGAGGTAACCTTTAAACAGGACCCAGGGTCCGTCGACGTACCCGACCAGGCCCTACTGCCGGCTCGGAATAGGCCGACTCGCCTCTAGAGTTTGGGATCCCTACGGCCAACGGTCATGCACAGTTGACATGCACAGGCACAATTACAGTGGTTTAGTTTATTAATTTAGAGATGAGGGACAACTGACAATCAATTTCAACCTCGAACCCCCTTAGGAGAGTGCACCAGCCTTTAGGGGCGAGGGGGCCTTGAAAGCCAGTCTCTTCACCTCAAGCCTCGAAAAGAAAACAATTTTATTGTTCTTTTAAAACAAAACATACTAAACCACCTAAGCACGTTGAGTCAAGTTAAGCAATAAAACTTATTTAACATAAAACCCTAGTTTCAATCAATCAATATAAATCACATGTAGTAACAGGTATCATACAATAACAAGTAATACCTAGCAACAAGAATCAATTAGCAACAAATAGGAACTCTCACCTTAGTTGGTTAAGGTTGAGTAGATGAGTCGAAGTCCTCGGTCTCAAAACCCTCGTTTATATCACCGTCGGGTCCTGAGGTACATAATTATTGTATTAATTATTAAAATCAATTTTGACCAATTCACTTCTTTTATGAAAACAAGAATGTATTTTGATTTATCTAACGAGTTGATAGAGTGATAAAACGGTGGTTCGAATTTTGAGAACATAGGTCTTGGTTAGTTAGGTCCGAAAGTGCGTGAGTTTCGAAAATTGGCATAATTAGGGTTGGAATAATTTCAATAGTTGATGTTTTAGAAGGTTTGAATAACGTAGTGTAGTACGTTGAAAAAAAACAAATTGGAAAGAAGGTTTTACTTTGGTTGGAAAAATTGACTAATGGTGTTTGATCTATTGGGTGTAGTTCAAGAACAAGTTCTCGTGGCTTTGGTTTAAAATAATTTAATTTTGTTTTACATAATTGAAACAAGTTTTCATGCCAAAATCGAAATAGGAAAATTAGGGTTTTGGCCAAACAACCACATTTTTGAAAATGGAACGTTCTTATGTTTTTCATGGCCAAAGCTAATCTGCCATGGTTGCTTTCAAAATTCAAATCAGGAATTTTATTTAGGAAAATTGTACGATTTCAAAACCGTTGAAAACTAGATTCATAGTTCTTTATTTTCTCAGAAAATATCAAAGGCCAAATCAATTTGGAAAGTACTCAAATTTGGACATTCATTTTTCGAAGCCATTGGTTTGCAGGTTTGATTTTTAGCGATGTTTGTTGGTTTGCCAGGATGTGTAGAAAATGAGTTATGGGGCGTATGAGGTACCAAAACGAAGCTCTTTGGGTCTAGTTTCGGATGCCACTGACGGCATGTGATTTGGAGTTTTAAACAGTGAGATATAAGCATTTTATTTAGTTCAGTTTTGCCCTACTGATTTCTTTGAAAAATATAGTTTGAGTAACTTTTGTGAAATTTCAGCCATAGCCGCGTGTATAAAGGTTTGGTTTGATTTCCAGTATGCTAAGCGGGACTCTTAGCACGTGATACATTCATCTAACAATTCAAAAACTCATGCTCAAGCTCCAAACTGATCAAGTTTTTCAACCGACCAAACTTCCAAGTTAGGAAGTCACCAAGAACCGTTGCTTCCTCTTATTTTCCCTTTTGTTGTAAAATTATCTTTTCATTCAAAAACCAAACTTTCAAGTCATTGTATATTTAACCTTTAATCTGACCGAGTAGGTCTCATGCAAGGAAAACAAATTTTCAACTTTCAAACAAGCAAATAAACAACTCATGCTTGGTTTTTGTTAAACACTTTACCCATGCAAGCTTTTAACCTAAGCTTCATAAATCAAGTGGAATGTGGCACATGCAAGGGTCGATTTCAGCAAGTTACTAACAAGAAAGGTTTCGGATGGAGTAGGGCAAAGCCCATTAGTCCACATCCATTCCAAAATAACAGGAACCAAGATTGTTGAATCATAACCAAATGCAAGGAAAAAGGTCCGGCCATCATCACTCATCATGCATGGAGTAAGTAGAATAAATCCATGATTTTAAAGCTTCGGTCAGCTTAGGGCATCAAAATGATATCCCTTATCAATCCACCAGGATTTCTTTCAACACAATAAGGTAATATATGCATGCAAGTAGGATTTTAGTTTCACTAGTACATGCATGGCAGTTTTAGGAAGCAAGATACTAGAAGGTAAAACAGCTTCATCATTCGAAGGGGATGTAGAGGGAATTCCTACCTTCAACCGGTCTCAAGAACAAATGCACAAGTGGTGTTTTGAGCTAATGAAATCTGAGGTCCAGCTACAAGAAGAGAAGTAATGCTGAGAATGGAACTAAGCTGCGGATGGAACCATTTTAAGAAGCTACAGCTTACCTTTTGTTTGGTTGAACAAGAAACAGATGAACAAAGCTGCTTGGGTGTTGAATCAATTCTGTTTTCCAGCTACAAAGACACGAAATAAGCTAAGGAGAGAGTTTCAAGCTACCTAGGAAGTTCACAAAAGGGATTAGGGTTTACCTCTTGCTTGCCCTAGAATCGGTTGAAGATGACCAGCTTGGTTCTTCCAGAATTTTAAGCTTGTTTCCAGCAGTGTTCGGCCAAGATTAGTTCTTGGTGCAAGGGTTGATGGGTCAAGAAAAGGACAAGTGATGTAGGAAGAAAGGAAGAATTCTCGGGTGAAGCTTGAGGGTGAATTGCTGGAGTGAAGTGTGTGAGTGGAGAGGGAAGTTTTTGCTAAAATGAAATGTGAGAGTGAGAGGAGCTTTCGGGTGAGGCTTGGAGAGAAAATGCTGAAGTGCAATGAGAGTGAGTTGGAGAGAGTGGAAGAGGATTAAAGGTGAATTCTGGTAGAAATTTTGGACAGCAAGAGAGAGAAAGGCATCTGAAATTGCTTGCTCAATTAGACAAAGCTTGGCTGAAGTGAATGCCAAATGGCACAACTCTTTCATGCATTGGGCATGAGGGAAGGTGGGGCATCATTAGCTTTGGCTAATGAAATCTGAAAATCCCCTTGCCCTATGCTAATCATGCTGCCGGTTTTGGGAGGGAAAATGGCATGCTCAAGCTGCCAGAATTTTAGCAAAGTTTCAACAAGTGGCAGCCATGGAAATGGGGTGAATGGGCGGCTGGTTTTTGCTGGAATTTTTGGAGATAATTTCTAACTTGAATTGGAGGGAATTGTGGATTCAATTTACTGGAATTGATCCGATTTTGCTGAAGTGAATTGGTTCCAATTGTGACCATGTCGGTTAAAATTTTTGGAAGTGAAACCGGTTGAAATTGAAAGAAGAAAGAAACGTTTAGGGTTTAGTGCACACTATTGTCATAATTTCAAGATGATTCGTTTTAAGTATGGTTGGACCCTAATTTTATTGAAATGATTTCAAATACTTACTTGGGCTATCATTGGAAATCTTTTCGTCGGTTTGAAAATTTTTCATGATCATGCACATGCAATAGTGAAATTACGAAAACCGTTCATGAAAAGTCTAAACAAGAGTTAGGGTTTAGTTACGGCCCTCACAATTTAGCCAAAATTGTCTTGTTTCCAAAATCCATTGCATTTTCTTGTTTCCTAACTCGTGGCAGTATTTTGTTTCCAAATGCAATTCAGCTTCTTAACTCGGCTGAGAACAAGAATTTGGAAACCAACCTTAACCACCTTGAACAGAATTTGGAACCCATTAGCATGTGCCTTGTTTCGTAAAATGAAAAGTCAACTTCCTAAACACTTGGAAGCCAAAATTAGGAAACCAGCTCAGCTACCTTTTGGGAAGGGAAAATCCAGACTAAAATCTTTCCGAAGATATGTCCAAGAACACACCTAAATCAGCCTGGGATTTGGTCCTTATCCACTTCTACTTCTACTTTCCTAAATAGGGTCTTGTTTTGTTTGAAATCAAACCAAATTCGTAACTTAATTTTCCAGCCACCATTCACGTGCATTCTTAGCTAAAACTCCAGCTTATATACATGAAAATTGTGGTAGAATCTGGTTAGATATTTACCTTGTTTGGTTGACCAAATCAGCCTAGGAAATCAGTCTTGTCCGAGTCAACTTCTAGTTTCCTAGTTTGATTAAATTCTTATCCGACGTCAAACCAGATTGCTAGCTTAAATTTTCTAGCTTTGTTCACTTCTTTTGGCTTGAACTTTCAACGTATTTCACGTGAATATTGTGTACCAGATCTGGTTATCAAGATCAAAAAGCTGTCCAAAATAGTCCAATTTCCTAAGTCTTCTTCAGGGTTCTCCTAGAGTCTTTAGGAAACATTTCTTATCCTTAAAATCTGAGTTTTTCCAGTTCAATTCCAGCAACTTTGAGTCATGAAATTCAGTCAAATCAATGTCTAAACTCAGCTTTAAGTGAACCAAATTGAAAATGTCACTTCCTTGTGCATCATTGGCTATAACCCTTGAACTACTTGAGAAATTTTTTATTTTTTCAAGTAAGGAAATCAACGACTTAGAGGATTGATTGGTGAGATTATTAGAGTGTTTTAAACACTTAAGTGATACACGAGAGTGAGTGAAACATGTAAGGGAGTGAGTGAAGACTATTTGTTTTTATTACTAACCATTTGTCCAGGTTAAAATGGCATCCCAACGAGCTGAATTTAGTCTTATGAAGGAGTCCATGCTTAATGAAATTGCTCAAACTTTCAACTACAAAGTTAAGTCTCTATCTAAAAGACTTGACCGAATAGCTGATTCACAAGTTTCAGTACCAAAACAAGTGGTAAACGAAACATTTGACCCTCTCCAAAGATGACTTGATTGAATGGTGAATAAGAATGTCAAGAGGAGGGGTTCCATGCGATCTAGCCGTGATTTTCATCCACTCAAGAAAGAGATGGATCATTTTCATGTTGAGGAAGTGTACAAATGATATGGACGTGCTTATGAAGAAAATTAAATGTGGTAGTGTCAAGAATCTAAGCATCATGAGCATAGAGAAGAAAGACTATCTAGAAGGTGTAAGGAGAAAATCCATCAATTTCTTCCAAGTCTAAAAACAAGGAATGAGCCACATGAGAAGGAATCATGGTGGGAGACTTATCAACGTCTTCTACATGAAAAGCAACTAAAGGAGCAAGTTGGAAGCAATATTCAAGAATCTCCTAAAGAAGAGCTTGTGGAGGTCATTACTCATGAAGATCAACCTAATCTCATTCAAAGTGCCGTTGAACTAAAAAAAAATCGAAGAGCTTGTGGAGGTCATTACTCGTGAAGATCAACCTAATCTCATTTAAAGTGCCATTGAACTAAAAAAAAATCATTATTGAAGCTGAGGAATGGATGATGTAGTTGAATGCGACATGCAAAATGAGAGTGTGAGTGAACAAGTAAAACTTGAGAGGGAGCATGAGGTAAAAATTGAGGAAAGCACTCAAGAAAAAGAGATTGAAAAATCAAGTGAGATGAGTGAGAAAGAAAACGAAAAGAGGAAAAGTGAGCTAATTTTTAGTGTTAACAACAATGAGAGTGAGGGGGCTTATTGTTCTCCTAATGACCTTAACTGTGCTTTGTTTAGTATTTCTTGTTATTTGCAGGTTAAGCAAGATGACATGGAGTTGATCATGGCTTGTTCAATTCTTAAATCCATTTGTGGATTTCTTAACTTTCATGGAGTTTGTTGTGCTACTCATATTTGTTATCAAGTGCTGAGGTTATATGTTTCTCGGAATGCTTTGTCAAATGGAGCAAAAAAATTAGCTTCAAAGGGAGCACTTATTTCCGCATCTTGTCCTATACTTACTTATCAAGTTTCTCCTGATCTTACATCATCTTTATCTCACTTTAGTGATTTGTTTATCGCTGATTCTATTATTTTTGGTGTAGGTATGCAAGCTGCTCATTTCAGTACCATTCATCATCAATTGACTAATTGTATGATTGAAGTGTTTAATGGTCTTGAAATTTTGATGTCCGACATTAATCTTGTGGAAGACATATGGAATTAGTTTTTTCTTTGGCTTGTCAACTTGAGCATCACTATGATGATCCTTATATCATGGTTGCTAATGGTAAGTGTTCAAATAGCCTAGTATTCCAGCTTACTCATTCTTTGTTTTGCCATGCAAATTTTCATTTGTTGAGCTATGAACCTAGAATGGAACGTGCTAATCTACATTATCACAACAATTATGCTTCATGGATGAAGTCTTGATGCTGCCTAAGCCTTTCTTCATCCTAAGATTTTGTGAGCATCATGCAACATGGCTAGCATCCATAAGGATGATCCCCATGTTGTTACTTTCCAAACAAATCATCGATTTGAGGACAATTGCCTATAAGAGGAAGGGAATGTTGAAGAATCAACCAGCACATGAGGATTCTATACTTTACACATTGATTCAAGTCATGGAAGGAAATCCAGATTCAAAACCTTAGCTAGCACGTTATAAAACCCTAGTCAAGGTCCAATCGGATTTTAGAGTTTTACTTGAGTCATTTGAATTGAGTTATTTTCTAGCTTTATTAGTTGATTGTTTGTAGTTAGTTTAGTGTTAGTTTGATTATTAATTGAGTCAAATAAGGGCTGGTCATGTTGACCTTAAAACCGAGTCTAAGTTTTCTAATTTATTAGGAAAGTGAGTCGTTAGTCCTTGTCCAACTAGCTTTAGGATTTTTAAGTCTTTTAAAGGCTATAGCCTTAAACTTCCAACATTTTGCAACAATAATAAGTCTTGAAATTCCAGCAATTCACTTGTGTGATTCGCAACCTCTCTTGTCTAAGAGATCCTCCTTGAATACTTGAGAAGAGTCTTACGTGTTCGTTGACTTATCAACAAAGAATCGCACTTGGTTGTGGCGTCCTTTACCAAAAACTCTGGTTCGCTAACTTTGTAGACACCAAATTTTTCATTATTTTATTTATTTATTCATTCATTCTATTTTTATTTTATCTTATTTTATTTTTATTATGTGTTTTCATTTATTTATTTAATTCTATCCTCATTGTTACAATTTTGAATTTTACTAGATAAATTACAACTATTTATTTATCTTATTTTATTCTATAGAAAAAAGAGAAAAAGAAAAAAAAGAGGAAACCAAACAACCCAATTGTTTTAATCCCAAAGCCCAGGGATCAGGGAACAAAATTTTCATTTAAACCTAACATTAAAACCAATCAATAGCCCAGCAGAAGGAAAAGAATTAGCCCAAAGGAAAGAAGCAAAAGCCCCAAGTTTAGGCCCATTTCTTCTACAAAAAAAAAAAAAAAAAATCTCACGCGCGTGTGCATTGCACGCGCGTTCATCTTCTTCTTCATACCAGTACAGAAATTGTACTGGAGCCATGGCATTCCATTTTTTTTTCTTTTTTTGTTTCATTTTTCCTTTCAAAAATTTTAGTACAAACCAGCTAACAACTCAATCTTATCCAATAACACCCGAATCTCTTCATCAAACGTTGAAAATAGCACCACATCATCAACTTTATCTCAACCATTCATGGGTTTTATTTTTTCTGAAAAAATTTCAAAGCCATATAAAAGTAGGGGTATGCAACGAAATTGAATTCGGTAATTCGGTAGTCTGAATTCGGAAAATTTGGTAAATTGGTACTGGAAGATTTCGACCGATTTCAATTTCAAATTCCAAATAACCGATTTTGATTTCGTTCCAATTTGAATTTGGAATTCGGTTTGTAATCAAATTCACCGAATTGAAAAAAAAAATAGGGAACCAAAATCCAGAATTCTGTTTTCCAACTCAAGTTATTTCTGACGGAGCTAAGTGAAGAATTGACAGCTCCAAAATTCTTCCTGCCGGTTCATTCTGGAGAAAAGAGAATAAGTATAATGGCATTGCCACAGAATATCATCAGTTCAGTATGTCAAACATCAATATAAATGCATCTAATTCCAAAAGACAATTAAAAAAATATTGAATGTTTTGACTTCTGAGAAGCCATAGTTATGTCAATCAACTAAAATATAATCATAGGTCGATTTCTAAACAAGGATTGATATTTGATAAGGTAAATTAAAGAGGCATCCCCATGCTTCCTCCATCCAAGAAAAACCACAAGAAGCTTCAACACTGATATTTCCTAATTTCCTATGGGGTCTAGATATAAGCAGATCCCAGGAACAATGCTTAATTATTCCTGTGTGTTTTCTTTCAGTGCAAGGCTATGAAGGGAAAGAGTAATTCTTTATAGGAAAGGACTGAATTTTTATCACCCAAACATGGTTGTAAAGCCAATCAGCCAGAGTGGATATACAACAAAATCCAGAGATCATCAACTACATACAGCTTCAATGAGCTGAAATTTGAGATCAGAATACAATTTTCAGTATAGCTGTTCTGTTTTCCAACACAACACAATTTCATACCCTGCCATGGGACCAAAAGCCTACCAGCAGCAATGAACATTCAACAATCAACAATGTCCATCACAGGACACAGAATACACCCATAGCCATAAGTCAGTAGACTCATTACACATTCACAATACCACTTAGCGTCTTAGCCAACAACAATTTCAACAAGACAACAACAAATCAACAACAGTAGTGAAAGGACCACTTAGCCAACAACAATTTGGCTTCAAATTTGAAAAAATGAAAAAGGCAAGATAATGTTAAAAAGAGCATCAGTCACTCAATCAGTTCATCAACATGTCCAGAAAACCACAATTTGTGAATTACAAAAAAGGAATTAATTGAACAGTCGACAAGGCTTAATAAACAGAATTTGAGGGTAGGCTTCCAAATCTGAAATCACCATCCATCATCCGAGATCTCAGACATCAATAATTGAGGATTTTGCACCCACTTTGACCAAACCTGTTATGTAACATAGGAAAAATAATGAAGTATATTAATAATATCTATCAAATAAAAAAATATTTTAAATTTGAAAATAGCAAAGGATTTAATATACCGGATTCAAATTCCTCAAGCTCCTCCAAGGATTCTTCTACATTCAGCTCTTCCCATGATGCCCGAAACCAGTCTTGAGCACAAATTAAGGCTTGCACAATTCTAGGAGTTAAAGAACTTTTAAATGTGTCAAGAACACGTCCTCCGGTACTAAAGGCAGATTCGGAAGCCACTGTCGAAACCGGGACTGCCAAAACATCTCGAGCCATTTTGGAAAGTATTGGAAACCGAAGACTATTAGCCCTCTACCACATCAAGATATCAAACTTACTCTCATCATCCTCACAATCCTCAATCAAAAACTTGTCCAGTTCAGATTTGGCATTCATTCCTCCAAGTTCAACTTTTCTTTTCTTGAACTCCATTCTATACCTATCATTTATCTTTTTATGGGCAGTACCATGAATGGAAGACATGCTATTCTCAGATAACTCACTAGAAGCTGAAGTTGAAGTAGAAGTAGAAGTAGGAGATTGGGAGGAAGTAGATGAGCCAAATGGAGAATGGATTCGCTTGTACTCTGAAAACAACTCATATATGGCATCCTTTGCAAGATTAGCCACAAATGAACCCTCGGCATCACCATACATTTTGCAAACCATGAACTCAAAAAACCCAAATTTTGTTCTAGGATCAAGAATGGTAGCAATAAAAATCAGAATATTTATTTTTTCAACTCTTCCCCAATACTTATCATACTTATCTTTCATTGTTTTTGCCATTGCACTCAACTCCGGATTATTACTTCCCCCCATCTCTTTTAAGATACCATTGACATGACTAATTTCATTGAGGAGATTATTAGATGTCACATATTTACTGCCAGAAACCTTGATTGTGAGATCATAAAAATTCTCTAAAAAGATAACCAAGAATCTTGCCTTTTCCCAATCAATTTTTGTCGGCAAGTTTTCTAACTCTTGGTGCATATATGGATCTTGTTCCTCGAACCTCTCAAATGCCCTTTCAAACTTCTGTGCAGTGTCTAGCATCAAATAGGTTGAGTTCCATCTAGTTGACACATCTAAACAAAGTAATTTTTTACAATCAATTTTTTCAATCTCAACACATTCCCTAAACTTTTTCAACCTCAAAGGTGATTGTCTAACATAACGCACTTCATTTCTGATGCAATCAATAGAACCCACAAGTTGTTTAATGCCATCAGTAACAATCAAATTCACAATGTGAGCCACACATCTCACATGAGTCCATTTACCCCCCAACACTGCTTTACCCCAATTTTGTAACTTTCCCCTCAAATATTGAACAGCCGTATCATTAGAACTAGCATTGTCCACTGTCACTGTGAAAATGTTGTCAATCCCCCATTCTAACAAGCATTTCTCTATGGCCTTCCCAATTTCAGTCCCTTTATGACTCCCAATTGGACAAAAGTTAAGAATTCTTTTATTTAATTTCCAATCATGGTCAATAAAGTGAGCAGTCAAACACATGTAGTTAATTCATTGGATTGAAGTCCAGGAATCAGTGGTAACGCATATTCTACCAGCATTATTCTTGATCATGTTCTTTAGCTTTATTTTTTCATCTAAATAAAGCTAATAGCAGTCCCTACTGATTGTCCATCGAGAAGGGATTCTAAAAGAAGGACATGCAGTTCTCATTACATGCTAAAATCCTTTTCCTTCTACATGTTTAAATGGCAATTCATCCACAATCAACATATAAGCAATTCTTTTTCTAATTGCTTCAGGGTCGTATTTCCAACTCATCAATGCACTCTTAACATTTTCCCCATCAGTCCCAATTTCTCCTAAACACAATGTAGCTTGCCCCCTAGACTTATTTGATGGATTCACATCACACAATTTGATATGATTTAGAAGAGGAGTAGTACCATTACTTTTTGAATCAGCAGCAATGAGTTTCGAACAATACATGCATTTTCCATGTCTAATACCATTGACATACTCAGGAGTAAAATGATTCCATGCCACTGACCTTTTCTTGTACTCTCCTCTTTTCTTGGACTTAGAAACACCGAATCCAGATTCTTCACAAGTTTCAGCTGTTCCAGGAGTTGTAGCAGTTGGTAAGGAGTTTGAACCTTCCCACTCCTCAATGCTGGCATTCATCCCATCCGACATGTTTAGCCTATTTAAGAGATGACAATTAGACGTTCAATCCATTAGAACATTGTAAAATCAAACATGCTTCTTCCAGAATCTAATCAGTAAATTTACATTGCAAAATTAGAGTAGTTACTAAGTGAAAATGTTAAATTAGACTGTAAAATTTTCAGTTTGGCCTATATTTGACTATTTGTTTGATCAAGTCACCCAAGTCAAATTGAAATGTAGTACAAGCTCACCAACCAGGAAGTTTGATGCATAAGCAGCATGCATGATTGCAACTGCCATGTCAAAAAGAAGAAGGTCCATCCAAAATAAGAGTGCAAGTATCACTGCATCAGCTTTCCTTCTTTGAATTCTTTTGTTTTTTGCTTCTTTGTATTCTTTTCCTTGAATATTTCTGGAGATTGCTCATTAATTGATGAGAAGACTATGAATGTTCTACTCTAACTAGACCATGATCTTCTAGCAGTTCAAGTGGTTCTTATTTCAAGTTTCATTTTTTCAGTTATTTGTTGCCAAGTCAGAAGTCCTTAATAAAAGACTATATGCTAAACAAAGTTATTTTCTACTTCGTAGCCAGGTGAGGACTATGCTAAAAAGTGACACTATGTAAACTTCCTTAGTACAGCAGAACACCTGTGAATTGTAATGATATAGATTTTTGTTGGTTATCATTTCCTGTATCAAACTTTTATGTAGAATTAACTTCTTTTCTTCTAGTGTTATGGATGGTTGGTGGTGAGAATAGAAACAAAAAATGAAGCCATGATTTGAGTTTTCAGCAAATTGTGCCATCTGTTCTGTAATAATGAAATCGACTGTTTTCTCATTGAAATCAACTAAAATGGTAAAAATGGGAAGGAAGAATTCCTAACTGTACATTTTTATAGCTATACTTGATTACTTTCCCCCCAATTTCAGAAAGAGAGAAGGAAAAAAGAAGAAGGGGCAAAACATTGCGAGGAGCATATCACATTCGATTTGTATATTTTTCCAGTTAAATGCAGGTCAAAGATACTTCGGAATTTGCTCAAATTAATCAATTCAGTCTCAAATGAAGTTTTGTTTACAACCAAAAAACAAAGGAAAGACTGAAGTTTTGTCGATTTATCTCTTCAGCTCTTCTTATGCACGACTTGCGAGTTGATCGTTAATGATGGTGGCGGCACAGCTAGAGAAGGAAGAAGAAGCAGGCGCTGCCGGCGGGCCAGCGGCTGACTGACACCGGAGTGGATTGGCTGCTGAACTCTTTTGAGTTTCGACTGGCCGAAGTGGATGAGGGTACAGTGTTGACCGGTCGAGAAAATGAGTGGTCGACTGGTGGCTGGCCTAATGGTGGCGCGGCTAGGCTGTTGGTAATGGTGGCAACTGGCGGTGCAGGACAAAGAAGAAGAAGAAAGTTAGGGTTGGCAGTTGGGGTTGCGGGGGCGGGGCTGCTGTCTGCTGAAGGAGGAAAATGATTTTAGCATTTTAGGTTTTAGGTCATTAGTATAAGTTAATAATTGAATAATTAATTAATCATATTTTCTGATTTGTAATAGATTAATAATAACTAATAACTAATAACACTTATTCACTTAACTAACAGCCATTAGTGAATATGTGTTTATATAATATATATATAAGTATATTGAATTCGAATACGAAATTGGTTCCGTTACCGATTTCGAATTAAGAATTCGAAATCGGATACCTGATTTCAGCAAATGCCCAAACCGATTTCGATTCTATTTCGACAACTTTGAATTCGGAACTTCCGCTTTCGAAACCATTTTCCGCTTTACCGATTTCGAATTACCAAATTGAAATCGAATTCGGTCGGAAATTCGGTAAATTTCGAAATTGCACAGCCCTATATAAAAGGCTACAATGTAGAGCTTAGGGTTAAGAGGGTATAGAGTAGAGAGAGGCGGCGGTAGAAGTAGGAACAAAAGAAAAGGAAAAGGATCTGAGCTCATTTTTTCTTTTCCTGGTCTAAAAGTCCGAAAGAAAAAAAGAACGAAAAAAGAAGAAGAAAGAGAGCTGACGGAAAAGGAGGAGCTACTAACCGGAATCTGCTACCATCATCGTCAACATCTTCAGTGCGAAATCTTCTTCAAAGCACTATAAGATTTGATAAACCACTCTTTCTATTTTTTACTTTTCTTGTTATGCAAAAATGGTGCCTTATCTGTTTCTTGCTATAAGCTCTCGTACTAGCTTAATGCTTTGCTGAAGTCTAATTGTATGTGTTTGGGTTTGATTTCTTTTTCCTGAAATAAATTTTGGGCTAGATCTTCTTTGAATTTCATAAGAACGGTTGGTTTTGGTTTTTGCCCTTTATATGTTTGATGAAATGCCGAAGTGAAGCCTTGGACCAGAGGAATGAATCTCATGAATATATGTGTGCATGTGAAGAACAGTTTTGGTCAATCCAAAGCTTGGTAGAGCTCATTAATTTTTGAGGAAGAAAAAAAAATAAAGCATGAAGATATGGTTTTGTTTTCTTGGATTTTACTTCTTTTTGTGATGCATTTAGGTCCATTTTGGCGTTATAAGCACGTTTGAAATGAGGAGAGGAATCGATTTATGTAAATTTTTAGTTTGAAAAACTGTCAAAATCAGTTTCCGGTGAGTTTCCGGCGCCTTTGGTCGGAATTTTCCAGAATCCGGCCACTTTGGCCGGAATTTTTCAGAATTAAAAAAAAAAATTTTTCCTGAAGTGTGTTGATGCAAGCTTATTGATAATTTAAATAAAAAAAAAAGAAAGAAAGAGGAGTGCATTGATGCAAGAACGCATATGCACATTACAATGAATGATATATGACAATACAAGAAAATCGATGTGATTGTAGAATATACCACATAGTTTATAAGTAGGACCATGGATCAAGTGAAGCTAAATATTTCCGATAAAGATGATGGTATGTTAACAAAGGAAATTACCCTTTGTTGAGATTGTAATGAGAAAATAAGGGGGATTGCCCTTAAAAGTGAAGGTGGAAGAGGGCTTGTATCTTAGACGTGATGTAAAGAGCGTATGCCTCTTCGTGAATAACAAATAAAAGAATAGAAAAGAAGGGTGAGGACCCTTCTTGTGAGCAGCCTACATATTGAGATGTTCAAAGCCTCCGCTCGTGGGAGAGGGATTGCCTCTTGAGTCTATAAAAGGTGGTAGAGGTTTACCACTCAAGTATGTGCAATGATGACAACATAGCCTCAGAGAACTTCATCAGTAAGTGGCTTATTAGTTTCAAGTTGGGGTTGCCAGTTTGGCATATTTTTAAGAATGGTTCTTCAATTATTGGTTTTATTCAATTTTGGCCCCATGATTCGCCAAAGTTATTTGTGCTAACAGAAAATTTAACAATAAAATTCTAAATTCTGAAGGGTCTTTTAGTCAAAAAACATAAAATGTGAGGTAAGTGCCTATCTACGATATTATAGGTGCGAAGCACCAATCTCGAAAAGGTAAAGGGTGTTTAATGCATTAAGCTAATATAAAATCTATTTATAGGCAGATTGGAATTGAATATTCCAGATCCAGACCCATTTAGTTATGCTTGTCCCCTACTCAACCCACAAACACGACGAGTCTTAGAGCTGTTCTCCCAGACCGAGACCCGATCCGGATATGGGTCAAGTAGACCCAGCAATTTTTTTTTGAGACAATAGACGGTCATTTTCATTCCTTTAAATCAGACACGGTAGCTAAAATAATTGCTCAATTGGGACTTTACTTGAACTAACAAAGAAGAGAAATAATATTTATTATGTATATATATATTTATATTTATTAAATTATTTAAATGGGTATGGGTCAAGTACAAGTCGAAATCCCATATTCCGTACCCGATGTGAGGGCCCAAAATTTTTTTGCTCGACTTATACATTTATCTAGAAAAAATTTTAAGGTGTGATATTTTCTTTATTATTGATTGATTTATGTGTTAATTTTTTTTTTATTATTCTGGTGCTCACGTACACCTTAACCTATCATAGTACTAATTAGAATAAGAAATTAGTAGGATAATAGCACAATAAAGTAGAAATACAGGGCAATAGTGTAACCACCAAAAATTATTGGGCTATAATTGAAAATATTTTGATACAAAAACATAAATTTGGACAAGTGTGACAAATTTTGCCAAGTGTTAGAATTCTTGTCAAATGACCAAATTGACCTTTCATTTGCCTAAAACTACCATGCAACCAAGAAACTTTGAACAAAACCAATTTTCCAAGCCTTTTTCTTCATTTTCTTTCCTTCTTGAAGACAAGTGAGCGAGAGACTTAGCTTCATCTTTCTTTCAACTCAAACTAAGAGAGAGGGTTGAGAGTGAGGAAGTAAGAAAGTTATATCCTCCAAAACAGCTGGGTTTGAGGGAGAAAATAGAGCAAATTCTAGCTCTTTTCTACATTGGAAATCAAGGAGAGGGAGGAGAAGCTGTCGGTCCTTTTTCTAGCCTTCACTTGTGAGGAAAAAGAAGGTAAATATTGCTGGCAATACCCGTCATTCTCTCAGTATACTTGGAGATATTTGATGCTTGTTGGATTTGAGTTAAGAGAAAGGAGTTTTGTTGAAGAAAAACCCCATTTCCAAACCATTTCTGCTGGAAATTTCCAGCTTTGTCAGTAAGCAAAGAAAGCTTAGCTTTACAGCTTTTTAATTCAAATTTTGAATGGATTTTTACCAGAAATTCATGCTATATGTCTTTTTTCGTACTTTATATGATATATTGTGTATATTACCTTTGAAATAAGTGATAAAATGAGTAACTTAGGAGAAAATTTGATGAAAACCTTTCTGGAAATTCTGATTTAGGTCCGAATGGAAGAAAGCTGCATTCTTTTGTCTCATTTCAAAATTTGTGATGAAATTTACTAGAATTGAACTTTTGCTTCTTGAATATTGTATATATAGAGGTTGCATATCAAATTTAGTGGAAAAATATTGATTTTGTTGATGAAAATGTGTTGTTCATGATGAATAGTTGCTGGAAATTTTCAGCCTTGAGCTACGAGTGAATGCTTGATATTTCACCCTTTTATTTTGAAATTTTAAGCAAAATTTTGATCTATAATCATCCTATATACCTTTTAGTATTTTGATAATGAGCTGCATGCTGACTTTGAGTCAGAAAATGAAGTTTTGTAGGTGAAAGTTTCATTTTTCCAAGCCGCCAAATTTCTAAAAAATTCCAGCTTTGGTGTTGAGTTGAAAACTTGATTTTTCAAAGCTTTCCTTTGAAAATTTGATAGAGGAATTGTTGAGAATTTATAGTAAATGTTTCATTTGAAGTTTTATATGGTTGCATGTTGAGTTTGAGCCATGAAACTTAAGTTTTGTTGAAGAAAATCTCTTGTTTTAGGTTGATATTTTGCTGAAAATTTTCTGGTTTGGAACATGTGTGAGAAAGGCTTGAAAATTTTAGTTTTACTTGAGGTGTTGATGCATTACTTTCACAATAAACTCATGCTACAAGTCTAGTTCCATGTTGTAAGTATTAGAGTATATTTGTGCCTATGAAATCAAGTAAAAATGATGATTTTAATGAAGAGTATTTTGCTGGAAAAATTTTCTCTCCAATCTGCCAGGAGAGAAAGAGATTTTTTCAAGTTTATTTTATAAAATTTTGTTACAAAAATGACATACTTTGACTAATGACACCTTAATCTTAACATGCATGTGAGTTCTCTTGTTTTAAATTAGAAAAGTTGATGTTTTGTGAAGAAAATTGAGAAAAACAACTTTGCTGGAAAATTATTATGTTGGCCGAGAGTGAGGGAGTGATTGTATAACCTTATTTCCACAATTTTGGCTAAAACTTAGCAAGATTTTTACTCAATGTTTGCCCTACTCTTTTATCTTAGCATGCATGTAGTTCTTGGTTTGATTTAAGCAAGAAAAGTTTGTGGTTTTGGATGAGAATGACTGAGCCTAAACTCTGAAAATTTCTTACAGCTTATATTAAAAAGTTTGGAACTTGTTTTCATGGTTTTAAATTTTGAGTTTTGAGAGAATTTTAATGCAATATTGTTTTATACTTACTCTCCCACATATAAATGAATTTTGTATTAAGTTCTATAGATTTAAAGGTGTAAAACCAGTAAGGATTTAAGGAAAATGTGGACTGATTTGCCTAGAATAAAATGTGTACGTGAGGTAACTATTATTATGACTATTTTGGGTGGTCGTAATCAACATATAAGAAAGCAACGTTATCTTAAAATGCTTAGTTATCAAGTTCAAAGTTTACTTAGTAAAAACTTGAAAAAATTGTTGTTGTATAAGACAATTAAATAACTTACGAACCTTATAACTTGTCACAGGGTTTGAAGAGTCAAAATGGAATCCAGAACCTGAAGCTTAAGCTTTATTATAGTTGGTGACTGTTCTTTATGTGTAAATTGTGATTAAATGCCTTCAATGATTTAATTGGTGAATAATTGTTTGATTGAGAATGTTAAGTGTATATTATTTTTCCATGTGACATGAAATGAATTATTGATTGTCCACTGTTGTAGACGAATGTGTACTTTATCACACTCGACCTAATTGAAATAAGATTTCATGTTCTTACATGTTGAAATGAATGTGCATGATTGTAAGTCGAATGTGTACTTTACCACATCAGTTGAACTGGGACCCAAAACTCATTATTGATCTACATTGTCAATAGTTTTGAGTGAATGATCGATATACTCGAGTATTACCACCAAATGAGGTGATCACCAAAAATGAAATGAAATTTAACGAGGAGAATGGCAAAGTGTGTAGTGCCAATAAAATGGCTCATGGAGAAAATCACATCCTTTGATTTGAATGATTTACTGCTTTGAAAATGTGAATGATATATCTTGAATATATAATAATTATTGATTGTGTTATTTGATTAGAACTTCGCTAGGCGTAAGCTCATCCCATTAGTGGTTTTCTTTATAGGGGTTGAGCATGAGGACGCTGTGTTGGTTAGAGTAAAATTTGGAGCCTTTGTTCATGTGAAAGACTTTCTAGTTGTATTAATGTTTTAGACAAACAATTTATCTTTTGTATCTTTTGATTTTGGTTGTAATTAAGTATGAATTGAGATGATTGGATGGAGTGAACCAAATGTTAATTGTTAATGTCTTTTGGATTGAAATAATTTAGTGAGTTCTTGTGAAAGTCAGGCAGGGGGTTCGCTAAACCTTAAGGTACACTCTAGGGGAGGTGAGATCGTCACACCTGACCCATTTTTTGGTTAGAGAAAACGGATCCGAGTCCTGATAACGGAATTTTATCTAATTCCGTATCTCAGGAAAACTACCCGATCCAGATTGGGTCTGAGTCTAGACCCAACCCGTTAACAGGCCTACCAATTTATCGAATAATGGATTTTTCCTTTTTCAGTTTCACCGCCTTCCATCAATAAAAAATAGAAAGAAATTGCTGCTTAACTTGTTTTTGTTCAAGAACGTACGTAAACAAATTGCTGTCTCCATAATTTTTATAACTCCAACGAAGTATAGTTAACTGTTCACAGAAATTGTAGTTTGTCTATAATTAAAAAAAAAATCATATTCAATTAGCATGGTCCTCATTGATAGAAGTCAGTGATGGCTGCCATTGCATTACAGGTCTCACTCTCCTCTTTTTCACGCCTGCAGGCTGAAGATTTGAGCCCTTCTTGGAATTAATATCTGCAGCCCTTTTGCTATGTTCTGAAGAAACTGAATGAGAATTCTGCTTAGTATCTATACCAAAGAAGCGTACTCGAAGATTGCCAGACTTCTTTTTGGTCTTGGACTTGATCAAGATACCAAATCTGTTTTGTAAAATGAGCTGCTGCTACAGAAATTCTCCTCCTTCTGAGAGCCTATCTCAGCTGATAAAGCATCAACCGATGATTGAGAGCTATAAAAGAGGCTTGAGTTTAAATCACTAGGTTTCTTGATTCGTCGTATGAGTTTCTTCACTGTTCTAGGTGGAACAAGGAAGTATTTTTGGCCGGGAATGAGGATCTCTTCACGGCATACAATGGCGTCCCACGGTCTCCGGAAAATTTCTGGCCTAGCTAGCATGGAAGAAGGGTATTTGTCTATGATCCTGGCAGCTGGAACTGCCATGTAATATAGCTCAACAAAGCCCCCTGCATGGATGATCTTCAATGCTGCTGATGACCTCTCTTCCTCTACTGGTGTGGGAGTTGGGGCAAGTTTTCTTGCGCCAAAGATCTTGAGGAGCATGCTTGGTGCTAATGCAAAATGCCAAGTTTTGATAGCTGCTGCTAAGATTTAGACGTGCAGATAAGTACGACAAAGGTTTCTTATATTTATACTAAGCTAGTTTGTTTGATTTTTGACCATCGATGAATACAAGAGCCGGCAAATTACTCAGTCTTCTGTTGGGACTTTCCCATGAATAGCCGTACTATGATTAAGAAAGAGCAAATATTCCCCAAGATGACAACAACTAAGTATACCCGTGAAGGAGAAACCGTAATGTTTTGTTGGCTTCTCAATGCAAGGAGATGTCCTTATCCCAAAAAGATCTTTTGCCCGTCTTTCCTACCCCCGCCATTCGTCGGAGTGGGAGTAAAATATACCTAACCAGCTCATCCCTTCGGATTGGGCTTGCTTACAGTTGTAAGCACCATAAAACTGGTGATCCATATTGATTTAATTTGGATTCAGATCATTCGGATACATTTTGGAACACAAATTTCGGTGAATACAATTTGTTATTCGTTAACACACTACTACCTTTAGCGTACACGTTTTGTTGCATTTGGTGCTTAGAAAGAAGTCCCTAGCTAGCTGCTATGACCGTCCCTCTAGTCTTATGGGACAAAAGTAGACCTCCAAAACTAATTGCTGCATGACCCTTGAGGAGTCCAGAGACGTGGAATTGAGACAGCATATTCATCCAAGCAGAATTGAGCACCAAACAACACAACCAATAGGGGACAACAAGACCCCCAAAAAATGAGTTATATTTCATCTCTCCAACAAGTTTAGTGATAAGACCTTACTTAACGGTGGGGATTATCGTGCCACTCCTTTCCTCTCCATCATATTATTCAAACACAAACGAGAAAGAAAACCGCTCTTGTATTGTGCAAGGAATGTAACTTAGTATAAATCTTCTTCAACTGGGATACTTATAATCACTTACTGTAGATAATGCAGAATGAAACAATGAAAAGAATAGAATGCTGCATTTGCTTATACCAGCACCCATTACAACAGTCCAGCTAATTCATGCTATCAAAATTTACTTTACAGGGGAGCTATGAACTCAATTCGCCTTTCAGAAGCCTAGAGAACTCGGGGGAAAAAATTTGTAAAGGTGGAAAAACACAAATAAGAAAAAAGTTGTCTCCCAAGGAATACTAAGTGTAAAAAGAAACGCCAAAAAGAGAATGGTTTAAAGTTGCCGTTGTTTACCAAGTATCAGCAGCAAGACAGATAACCGGCAGAACACCTTTCTAACTAATAAAAGGTCAATTATCCATACAGAAGCATTTCACCAGTAGTATCATCACTCCCAGCGATCAACGGATATCATCCGCCAAACCATTTTTTTGGGTCTCCTTTCATAAAAATTTTTGTTCAGCTCAATTCTATGTTCATATCTCGGATGCTTTCCTTTACTTCAACATCGCCGGAGAATCTCAAAAAGTTCAAAGATATCACTTTCCATTTCCAGTTCTGTAGTTTACAATAGAGAAAATTAGCTCCCTCTTTAGAAATTATTAGGCCAGTTCATTTGTGAATGTTGTGGCTGCTGGTATGCACTGGCTGTTGGTCCAACCACATCTAGAGGACTTGCCATTGTCTGAGACTGCTGCAATAGTGGGTTAACAGTAGTTGCATTGACTGGTTGTGCTGGGTGATATACTCCAGCAAAGGTTCCATGGCTAGGCTGTGAAGGTGCAAAAGCCATTTGACCCTGAGGAAAATTGTAGAATGAGCTGGCCTGCAAGCTAGAAAAATCTCGACCAGGAGGTGCAATCCATACACCAGAACCTTCGCTCTGTTAACCAGCATTCAACACCAATATATACAGGATTATCCATATGGTTCACAGGATACATACATTTAGCACAGGAGAACAAGTAAAAGAATTAACATACCATTCTATAGAAATAAAATGAAATACAGACGGGAGCCATTCAGCAAAAGTGAATGTTCACGGACCTGTAATGTCCAAGTGCAAGGACTGCATGGACAAAGCTCACGTCCAAACCCAATCCTATCTCCAACTACTAACTTGTATTTACTTCTTTTTTTTTTTTTTTTTTTTTTGGTTACACATATCTATGCCACAAAGCAAATAAACAGAAAGCACAACAAAATTTGAGTTCACAAAAACCAAAGTTTGTAGAGATTCAGCAGTGAAAAATGCAGCAAAGCAACTTGACAAAGGCCCTACTCTTAACTGATTTTGGAAACCTGATTTCAGCTTAATATTTCAAAAATCTATTTTGTTGTGTTCTCAACTGATTTCGAAAAACTGATTTTAGATTTTTTTGGATCCAAAAAGGCTGAAAATCAGAAGCAGATCGTAAGGTGCTTTTGGATTCTGGTTTTTGCATACTTTTTCATGTAGACAAAACTCCCTTTAAATTTCAATATAATTACTAAACTACCTAAAGATTAGACAAACTTTTATGGCCTTTTTATTTTCTTCCCATTTTCTTCCCATTCTCATCTCACTTCATCTATGCGTCCCTTGTTTTCGTCATCCACCATCAAATCCTCATAAGAAAAGTAAGTAATTACATAAAAAATTATTTAATCGGCACAAAATTTCATTTATGTAGCATACAAGGGTAACATGGTCATCATATTGTTAAAATCAGCTTTTAACTTTTTCTGAGAACACCTATGCATTTATTAAAATTGCTTTTTAAACAGTAAACAAGAACACACTTCGTTCTAAAAATATCTGATTTCCAAGAATTAATTTGATAAAATCAAGCTTTTACAAAATCAGAATCAGTTGAGAACAAACCCAAAGAAAGGTGTAACTGCACCATTCCAAAGATATGGTTACTTAGTCCACTGCTAAAGTGAACCCCTACCCCAAAAAAGCCCACCTAAACCAGATCCCAACATGATTCTTAGTCACAGTATATTTTGCCGATTTGATTTTTACCTAATGAACTTTATTTTCCCAAAGTTTTCCTATCCCAACCATCAATTGGAAAATAATGCTCAAAGTCAGATGAGAAACAATGACTGCTTTGTACTTAACCTTTTCTAATCCAAGGTTAACTAAGGGCCAGTTTGACAATTCTACTTAATTCATCCAGAACTTTTTAAAGTCAACATAATTGGTAACAAAAATACCTTACTACTTAATGTATTAAGCACTGCTTAATTTGTGTACAAACTTTTAAGTAAAAATTTTTTACTGAATCTTCTGAATTGACGACAGATATTATACCTCTCACACATATAACTCTTTCATACTATTCTCGCACATAGTAAACGCTTGTTTTCCTTATGTTCGACACACAGACACGCAAGCATGTTCACATTCTCTTACACACAAATACACGCACTCTACCTCTAAATTGTTTTATTATTTTCTCTCTCTCAAACACACATATTTCTTTTTCTCCAAATATACAAATAAAGGCAATTTTTTAAAAATAGAAACATGAAATTTGTGCCATATTTAAATTCAGATTATAATCAAGTCAGTTAAAAAATAGATATAACAACTTAATAAATTCAGCAAATTAATACTTTCAGCACTTCATTTTCAGAATTCAAATTTCAGACTTCAGCTTTATCAAACAGATCCTAAAACATTTCAGGCACATTCTATTAGAAGCTCGAAAGCATTTTTTCCAAATTGAAAAAGTTAATGAAATGTACAGCGCTTATTAATCAATTAACCAACCTGTTGGCTACCCTCATAAAGACTGTTTTCCTTTAAATGCAATGTAGCAAGATCCTCATTTGAAGTTGAGTTCCCAGTTGCTGATGCTGCATTAGGATTATAGTTGGCCATGGATGAACCATACGGCATATAGCTCCCAGGAAATCCAACATGACTTGAGTTGTTTGGGTTAGTTCCTGGCTTGTATTGTGGGAGAGGATATTTGGCAGCTGCTGCTGGTGGAGCTGGATACAAATTGCTACCTTGAGGCTGCTGAGGGAACGCACCATTGCTTATAAATTGATGGATAGCAGGTGGTGGAAGATAGAATGGAGAGATATAGTGACCATATGGGACATAGTTTGAAGGGTAATGAGGTAGATGCAGACCAGCAGGTGGCCGAAAGACAGAAACGGGTTGCTGTGTGGCAGCAATGGAGCTCTGCATAACACCAGCATCTTGAGTTATGAGTGGAGTGGGTGTTGCCATGGACAAAACCAAAGGGTTACTGGGCTGCAATTTAACATGCACATGCAGCATCTACATCAATAAGGATCTTCAAATCCTCAACAGTTGTCACGAGAAACAAATAAGTAAAAGGCTTAGACATGGATGGACCTGGCATAAACAGAGTTTTGCCTCAACAAAAATAACTACCTAAAAGGCCAGTAAAAATCCTAAAGCTCATAGGGTATGTTTCCCTAGCATGCCTTAATTGTCTCTACATCCATCCTTATTTCAAATAGATGACAGAAATCTGATTTCTAAATCCTCGAGGCATATTTGCATTCCTCTAGAAGTAATGGGTAATTGGCTTGCTCCCTTCGAATGAATCTTAAATGCACTTCAATGATCATAAAATGTACAGTGTGAATTTCTATATGCATAACAATCAGACTTGAAAAGAAATCCCATTGAGACTGAGATTCTTTCATGTATAGCAAATAGCTCAAGGAATCCCATGAAGCTTAACTTCCCAGATCAGAATCAGAAACCGACCATGGATCATAAACACAAAATGATGAGACATTCAGGTTGACACACATAGATATGTGTGCACTAAAAACAGACATGCAACATCATCATCCAAGCCTTTATCCCACATGTGGGTCAGCTATATGGATCATATGTCACCATTGTGTTCGATCGAGACACATGTTCTCAATGAGGTTAAAATATAACATGCCTTTTTTAATAGTTTCTTGCCAATTATTTCTAGGTCTTCCCTTTCCCCTTTTAATTTGAGTCAAGAATTCTCTATTTTCTACACTCCTAACTGCGGCATCTAGAGGTTTCCTATGCACATGTCTGAACCATCTTAAGCGTGTTTCTCTCATTTTCTCATCTATTGGTGCTACCCGTACTTTCCTTCTAATGCATTCATTAGTTATTCTATCTAGTCTAATGTGTCCTAATGTGTCCGCACATCCATCTCAACATTCTCATTTCTGCTACTACCCTCATTTTTTGTTCATGTTCACACTTAGTCACCTAACACTGATTCATAAAGCATCGCAGGTCTTATAGCTGTCTTATAAAATTTTCCTTTCAATTTTAGCAGGACTTTACGATCAAAAGTATGGATGATGCACTAAAGAAAAACTAAAAACAAAATGCAAAAGATTATTCACCATACAGTATTTTGTGGTAAGTTGCAAACTAAACCAATGTGTTTACCTCCTTTCAATTGCAGAATTACTTTTACTTCAGTCATTAGTTTGTATGTAGCTAGAGTTTGTTTTAGTACAAAAACTTCTAACAATTCAATTTTACTTCTTTACTGGGATGCTTCCATCCGTGTGTTACCATATCACCAAAAAAAAGATTAAGCCCATAGAGATTTTCATTTCCAAAGCTATCTTTTTTCCCACAAGTACTTCTACTTCAGTCATTGGGTTGTATTTTTTTTTTTTTTTTTTTTTTTTGCATAAAACAAATAACAATTAAATTTTACTTCTTTACCAGGAATGAAGTAGAAAAGAAAAATTAAGAACATACAAATTTTCATTTCCAAAACTATCTTCCTACTTCTTATAGTTTGAAACTGCATAGTGCTCTTATTAGAAGTTTCAACCCTCACATTTGTAAAAAAGAAAGAAATGATGCAAACATCATGCAATGTTTATGCACTGAATGCAAAGCCAATTAAAATGGAAAGAAGAAAAGCATTCCCGTTATTCATGATACAAAAATATTAGGGAAAACAAAAAAGTTTAGATCAGGCCTTTGACCAACATGTAGGTCCACCATAAATGCACTTTTATGGTCCCACAAACTTTTGAACATGCTGCAGCATTTTGCTTATGAGATTATTTGACAATACACATGCAAGTATGGAAAGACACAAACATAGACACGTAATAGATTTAGGAGCAAAAAGGGATATAAATAAGTTATGCTTCCATATTACTGTTCCATTTAATGACGAGACACAAACCAATTCAAGTATTTCCTCTTACATAACCACCCGACTATCATCAAAAGTGTACCAGAACTTATGTCCAAGAAAAATTTCAATTCAACAATCCCACTCCTTTCTCAGTCTCTCTTCCCCGGGAAAAACTATACCTTCTTAATACTTGTGTGCACCAAAAAAGCTAATGGCACCAAAGTTTTCTTTTCCTTTAGGTCGTAATAACTTCACACAACCTTCATTTTTTTCTTTTTTTTTTAATTTCTTTTTTTTTTTTTCCTTGTTCCTTTCTTTTCAAAAACAGGTACTTGAAGATGGTAGAGGTTTGGCTGGACCAGTACCTGTTTATGATAGCCAAGAAAAGAAATTCACAAAAGGGGGGGGAGGAGGGGGCAAGAACCTTACCTTCGGGAAGTACATGAGATTCAAAGACTTAAACCTAATAAATATGACCATAAAATGAACTATTTAGGAAATAATAGGCACATTTAAAATTGTCCAATCTAACTACACTGCAAATGATTTTAAAGAGAAGTATCGGTACAAAAAACCATCATCAAAGCTTAATTGTAGGCAAAATTTGCTAATGTATTGGCTACAGAATTGGCCTCCCTACATACATAGTGAAAAGTGGCAGATCTATCTCAAAGTTACTCATTTCCCTGTAAATTTACTACATATTACCAAATCTTCTTTAGCATGCATATCCATTCAATATACATATGGACATGTCATACATCACTATCTAGTTCTTGAATTAGGCTGGAAAATCTCAACCTGATCTAAACTAACCAAGCCCATTTTATTCCATGTCAACTTATGGTTCATCACGGTGTAGGCCCACTTAATCGATTTATTTCTATTCACTTGGGTTCACTTATATAATCTACAAAATATTTTAGGATGACAGTTTTTAGCTTTATAATCCACTGCTACTAATACAAATTTATCTAGTTTTATTAAATGTTAATTTAGTAAAACAATAAGTTATATCAATCAGTATGTTTCTGAACAATTGTATACACTCATCAGTTTCTGTGATAATGATATAACATGATCCTAGGTCAATAGAGTCTATTTTTCAACTATGTTTTCAAACTCGGACCAGGCATCGAACCGGCCGAGCTCAGGGGTCAAGGGTCGATGTCGAATCGGATGATGTCATAAATATGTCATATATATATATATATATATATATTATTAATATATAATCAAAATAGTATATAAAAAAATTTTCGTAAAAAATAATATATAAAAATTCTCTCAAATTGGTAGTTTTCAACTTTATATATATAAAAAATTTTCTTAAATTGGTGATTTATGACTTTATTTATAAATTAGAGAATTTTATATTCAATAAATAAATTGACTTAAAGAATATAATATATATATATATATAGAGGTAGAAATGTAACTTAAAAAATGTATTGGATTAATTTTACACTTTATTAAAATAATGAGAGGTTAAAGCATATTTACTAAAACTTAAAAAGTGAGTTTGAAAGGATAAAATGAGTTAAAGGTCAAAAAATAAAATAAAAAAAATTAAAAAAAAGGTCAAATAGTCAAACCGGGTCAACCGGTTCACCCGGTCAGACCCGGTCAAACCCAGGTTTTGACCGACTTTGACCGGTTTTTGAATCTTCCGGTTTTGAGGGTTGACTCGGACCGGATGCTTGGCCCGTTCCCGGTTCAACCGGCCAGTCCGGTCCGGTCCGAGTTTAAAAACACAGTTTTTCAACACGTTAGAAACGTAAAGCCACAGAAAAGATGAATCAAGTGTAACTCTGCTTGAAAGGTTTCTAGGAAGAATCTCTCCAATGTACACCTAAACTTCTATAGCATGCAGAAGAAGTGTCTTAGTTGTAATTGCCCTTGTAATAAGTCATGCTGCCCAACAAACAGATCCTACTTGACTACCCAAAATGAGATGATCACGGCCACTGCAGCAAAAAATTTCATTGGCACTTTTCATGTTTTAATGGATAACATTGAAAAACTTCATGTATGAACCAACATAACCATGCTTCTTTAAAGCAACATATGCCACAAGGAAACAATTGAGCCAAATGCGGCATAGAAACCCCTTCTCATTTTCCCCCACCATTTTTTTTTAACATAAAAAGGTGAGCCATAAATGTTGGAAATTAAGACAAGGTGAAGAAATCAGAATTTTCAGCCAAAAGCACAAGTAAACATGTACTCAAAAAAAATTTGCATATTTCGATGCATTCTTGGTCTAAATCTACATAACCATACACCACAATATTTAACGCTTCTCTAATGGTATTCACCTTAGTTTCATCCGACCAAAACTTGAACTTCACAATTAACATTCAAAGGCCCAGGAGTAGAGAAAAAACACTAGAGGTAGTCACCAGTAAAGATTTTATGTGTCCAAACCTCTTGAGGAGATTGAGAAGTCTGAGGAGACAACATTGCAAAATTTCCACTGTACTTGGTAGCTACTCCAGCAGGATGGAAGGGGGAGATGCGACCATCACTATCCGCTCCTGAACGATAGAACTGTGCATAGTAGCTGGTCGGATCAATTGGTGGTTGAACCTGTCATATACATAGCCAAAACTTTTTGATATGATCTTCAAAAATGGCAAAAGGTTTGAAACGAATTAAGGAAAATGTGGAGATAAATATGACAATCTATGGTAGGTTTCAATACAAGAATTACAAATGACCAAGAATTTATTCATACTCCAGCATTATTGTTTGTGGCCCGACAGCAAATGAAAACTAGGTAATGTGGAAACCCTAAACCAAATCCATTTAACAAGTAGAAGAAGAAGAATATTACAAATGACCGAGACTGAAGACTCACAACAAAAGCAGGAAGCCGAGAGACATCACGAGTTTGGCTTTCAGAGCTTTCAAAAGGTGCAAGTTGACTACGAAGTATTGGCGGCATAAAACCAAAGCTGTAGTTTGAAGTAGTATGACTGGTGGTATACTGATTGCCTCCATGTGTACTTTCTTGCTTGGACTCGTCATATTCAAGGGCGTTAGAAGATGATACCCCACCTTCACCGGATGATAGATTTTCCAGTGCATCCGATGATGAATGGTTATTTTCAGGATAATTAACTTCTTCCACAGCGACAAATGCATTTTGACTACTGAAACAAATGACAAGGAACGAAAAAGTTGCAGTTAGCAATAAGCAAGGTATTATAAGCAGATGTTACCTTATGGGAGAATAAAAGAAACGCTAACTCAGAATCAGATATTGCAGGCTGCGACATAAAATTTGTGCAGTGTGTCTTTATAGCTTAGGTTATTAATACTATAGCACAATTAGAAGAGGTCAAGTACCATTTTATGCAAGATTTTGGGAGGTTGTTCCGATGCAGAAAAGGTAAAAAATTAAAAAACCTTATCTCACCCAAAACTGGGAGTAATTACAAGCAGAAGACAAGGGTGATGATAACAACAGTTGAAAGAAGTGGAATGTTGCATATCCTAACAAAAATCCGTGTTAGACAGAATTTTGAAAAAAAAAAAAAAAAGATGCAAAAGGACCAATGAAAACCAGAAGAAGAGAGAACTACTCCGTGTCTTGCATTGCCCAGAAAAACAGGATTGTAGGATAAAGAATATCCCTTCTCCTTTTATTGGTCAGAAAGGGCTATCAATTATGAAAACTTAACAAAACTAGGGCATAGGGAAAGAAAGAAATGCACCAAAGTACTTTGTCATTTTCGGCTCTAAGAGCACTAAGCCCATTTTAGGCCCCCAGAAAAAGATCAAATAATCCAGAAATTAAGTGCACCTACTAAGCTTATGTCTCACATCATAGTAACCAATACCTTTGTATACTGCTAGAAACCAAAAATGTGTAAGGAAAATATGAGAGAAACCTGGAAAACTGTTCTTCAGCAGCTTCATTTCCTTCAGAAGTTTCAGAAGAAGACACACTATGGTCATTCTCTGGAGCATTGATACAGCTTGCACCAATGCCAAAGCTAGTATCAAAACTTCCAAAACAGAACCCAAGCTTTTCAGCCTCAGGTACATGAAGGTGATGTGGGATGATAACATGTTGCCCATCAGAAACATGTAATTCCTCTAATTTCTTCTGCAGTTTCACATTAGCTTCTTTAGAATCTAGATCATCCAGTGCTGGCGCCATTTTGGTACTCGCTTCAACAGAAATAGCAGGAGCCTCAGATGAAGCAACTGTTCCCGAACCCTGAGTAAGATTAGGGATTGTTGATTTTGGCTTCCATTCCTTATTAGGCCCCACTAAAATAAAACAGAAGAAATAGTTAATAATGTACCCAAGCATGTGTTCTTCCTGTGATGCAATAAATGGTAGACAACACTGAATTGCTTTACAAACCCAGATAGATTAATTGTCATACTAAGTTATATGCTTATTGCATTTAATTTAGTATTGAATTGTTCACTACCTATTACTACTTGTCATGACAATCTCGCAAATTCCTAGTAGATTACTAGAGAAGTCGTTCACCAGGAAAATAAAGGAGTACTAAACATATTCAAATGCTCATTAGTCATGTTAAAAAGCAAAGAAAATATTTTCTCATGCAAAATTAGAAGAGTCGCTACTTGATGACATAAAGGCAAAAGAGAAGAATATGTTATTTATGGAGGGGTAAATGAAGTCCATGACATACATTTACTTGTTTCATTGCCAACTGATGAAAAATTCTACTTGCCCCTTCCAATTGTGAAAGCACCCAAAAACTATTAGAGCCACAACTCTAATTTCTCAGAATAAAAATATTAATAATAGAAACAATACAAACAAAACAATCACTCTATTCTTTCATCTAAATGGACCATTATCCATAGGCACTCTCACCATCCCAGTGGCTAAAAATCTTAAGAGCAATAAGATTTGAAACCATAAAGGATCAAGTACACACTCACAGATGTACGGATGGAGTAAGTAAGCTTACTGTCAGAAGCACCAATATCACTTTGACATCCTTAAAATATACATGCTTGTTCCCTGAATTCAATTTTAATAAATCTCCATCAAGTCAATCTACACACTTTCTAAGCAAAAGGATCCCATACAAGCGAATCTTCCTTTGCAAATAACCACGGCTTCTGAAGCATTCAATCCTTCAACTTTTATTAAATCATACTCAAGAGGCTCCAGGGGAAGCATAGAAGAATGAGAATCCTACAGGGGCAGTTCATAGAAAAAGTACCCACAAGAAAAAAAAGTGGCTTAAACAATGGAAGTCACATAAAAGATCCTCCCCCAAGGCATATTCCCTGTCATGGAGCAAAGACCGCAAAAGCTATAGAATGAGAAAATAGTCCTGCCCTCAACTACATAACATTTGTAGTATGAATCAAGTTAGTTCATCTAAGTAAAACATTTACATTTCCAATCAACGTATTTTCCATTCAACTCCATTTTCCAGATGAGCAGCATTTAGGAAAATTTATATATTCCACTTCTATCCTTTCCCTTGTGTCAAAAAGTTTGCTGTCAATAAAAGACAAGCCAATTTTCATCAAGCATAGTGTTAAGTTTTCCTGAAGCACATCCATTTTGTTCATTTACAAGTTCTGCATTTACGAATCACATGGTGACTCATAACTGTAAAAGGCTTTCCTATTTATTGACACATTTTCATCAGTTATTCTACTAAAGAAAATCTGATTTTTTTCCAGTTTCAAAGACTATGCTTCTTATATATATAACAATACAAGCACCAATAGCGCAACTCTTGGTTCACCATCAAATCAAGATATCTTCACTTTGTTTTAATGAGAAAAATACCCTTCCTTTATACTTTTGGCTGCCAAAAGCCCATAACCACTCTGCTCCCTTCAAACTCTTCTAAGCATGCAGTTCAAAACATCTGGAATTCCAACAGAATATAAACGGTAGCTTAATCTCCAAAGAAAAAGATATTGTGCACAAGTAATTTGCCTTCCACTAACTGAATCCTAGGGAGCTCCAAGTGTCTTAAAATAAAATGGGTCAAAGGATCCATACATACACTATAGCCACTCACTAGAAGAATCAATCTGCAAAGTATATCTAGCTGACCCAAAAAAGTGTTAGAAAGACATTTTTCAGCCACAGAGTAATGTTCGCTATACCCATAACAGAACTTATCATTTTTGATCCACAAAATCCATAAGATGCACAAAGTGATGTGTTGAAGAAAATGGATTATTTAATCTTTAGTAGACTGCAGACTAGAGTTAAACCCTCAAAATACCAATGCTAGCAACGCAATAATCTCCAACCGAATTAGCAACTACAATATATAAATTTAGCTTTTACCTTGAGAAAAGAAGCATTGAAAAAGTACCAAACACACATGTTCTATACTATGTCAAATATGCAAGACATATATAAACTTGATTAGTCAACAGATGCACAAAGGTCCATATGTAAATTAGGCACTTAAAAACCTAAGGTTTACACCTCTTGAAACATCTTGGGGAATTTTCTAATGTTTATCAAGTGTCATATATCGCTAACTAAACAGCTTATGAAAAAAATATATACCATCCTTCCGTTTGAAGAATCACAAGTATATGGATAAAACAGCGGATAGAATGTAGTGTTTTACATGAATTTTCACAGAGTGGTTGTTTTGCTATTTACAAAACAAAGTTGAACAAAGAACTGAATTAGCTAATGTTATTTATTCTCCTATGATTAAAGAGTATCATGGACTAATCTATAATTGCAGCAAACATGTTTCATATCTGATAAAATTGCATTCTATGTGTTTATTTTACTTATGCTTGTAAGACTCCTTAGTTTCAAGTGCTTTAGAAATTAAAAAAGTACATTTCCCATTCTAAACATGGCCAGACTGGTTGCCCACTGCAACAACATCCAATGGTCGCCAACAAACCAAAACCGTTATATAGTTTCAGGCAGTGAAACGTTCACCACCAAACCAACCAGAAGAATAATAACTACAAATAGATAAACCACATTCGAGATAACTATGATTTACTAACCTTTCTGAGGGCCAATCACTTGACACCTGTTGCTGTAGTTAGATGATGGCCTACTGACAGCAGAACCTGCATGAACAGAAGCTGTAGGTTGCAAGGAATCTAGGTGCTGATTCTTTCCATTCCCATGTGCCTTGCTTGGCATCTTTCCTTGGATATTTGAACTCCCACTCTCATCAAAACCTTTACGTATTTAGCAAATGATGGAAACCATAAGCTATACTTAAACAATGAAAAAAGACATCTATGTAAATGACACAAATATGTATGGAAATTGGGATCTTAAACTCCACACCAGAAGCAATTTCAGGGGCAGCAGAGATCAGTTCAACAGCACTACACTGGGTTCCAACTCCATTGTTCATTGTACCCACAGCACTAGACTGCCGTGAATCTTGAAAGGATAATGATACAGGGTCTGAAGACAACAAATAACCACCTGATGGTTGTGATGAACTCATAGAAGTTGAAAAGTTACTAGAATCAGGCATCTGCTCTGCAAATTGATCCCTATTCTCAGAAGCAGTAGCAGGAGGACCCAAATGTTCCTCCAACTTTTCATTATCATGCATGACAGTCAGACTCCTAGAAACTAAAGCAGTAGGACCGTTTGCTGTGGCACCTAATGAACTGAAAAAGAAATTATGTATAAATAAGAAACTGCAAATTACTGTCCCAAGAAATTGAAATTTTACATATCTATGCATATATATATATCCAGATTCCAAGCATGTGTGTGTGTGTGTGCGTGCAGGTGCAAACACTATTGTGTGTACATCTGTGCACAAATACCATACTTTTTGTAGACACACGGATACATATTTATGTGGCATGCAGGTGTCCTAAAAGGAGGATTAGATAGATAGACAGCAAATCATTGTTTTCTGGGGGGAAAAATCATCACTACCATGGACGATTTCACACATCTCAAAGGCGGGTACAAAGGCTCAATACAGACCACATGTAAAGCTCCTAGGTACGGACGAAGGGGGTGACAGCAAAAAGTTATGACCTGCTCCAAAAATCGTTCAAATTTTTTGTGTAAAAGGTTGCACAACAGGGTTTGTGTTCCAATCCTAGTCATCCATTGGTAAAATTACAGGTATCAGAGTTCCTAAAAGACAACAGAGAGTGAAAAGAACCTTGCAGCAGAATTTGGCTCTTTCCCTTTACTTTCCCAGGAAGTGTTCGAAGAAGACATGCTAGCACCCTTATCTAAAACTTGGTCGGACTCATTGTCTTTAGCAGAAGCCAACTTCTTTGCAACAGCAGCTTTGTCTGAGAAGAACAAAAAGCATGAGAATAATAGAAAAATTATTTTCATGGTTTTTCTATTATTTGACAGCCAGCTGAGAGTAAGCAGATCAAAATCAGCCTCTTAAACACACCCACACACACACACACAGAGGTCACCGCTAGAGCATGAAGGGCATTCCTGGCTCTTAAATATACTTACCAGAAAATATTAGGTCACAGATAATTTCAGTGATAAACTGATATAACTATAATAAGCCCAAAATTCTACCTGAGGCTAAGCTATTGTGCATATCAAACTAATGACTTACCATGAGATATATTACGAGATGAATGAGTCCCTCGGCCCCTATTTCCCCGCCCCTGTACTCCTGATTTCCATCTTGAATCTGCAGGCTCCTTAATCAAATTCTGTGAAAACAAAAACTTGGTTAAGAAGCAGAAAACAAAGAAGAAGGTACTGCAAACCAAGGAAAGACGGAATGATGAAGTTACAACAAATGATTTTAGATAAAGGAGACAATATATGCAAGAAAGGGAAAAAAATTCTAAATGAGTACAAGAGATAAGAACCCAGAACAGCAAATTCCATTTTCAAAAGCCACAGCATTCTCCTAAAACCTGTTACATTAAATCAACCACTTAATATGCAATTTATCCTCAGAATATTCATGATTTCAGGGGTCTTGTTAAGTGCTATACTCATTGACATTTAGTATCATTATCTCCTTTAGCATTCTCCTCAATATGCTTATACTTGTTAAGATATTCAGATGTGCACTTAAGTTAGCACTCATTGTCAATCACACTAGTAATGCTACAGATATGACGTTCAACACCTTTTTCCAAGTCAAAAGATGGCAACATCCATGTAATGGTTGCATCTTATCAAGAAGTCAGTCACAACAATGTAAGGTGCATTATCCTGGTAAACGACAAGTTAGAGAGTGATCATACCTCCCTTTTCCGATCACGCTTCCTTTTTACTTCATGAAATGTATCTGCCAAAAAACAAAGCAGACGCTTTATCATATAGCTCCATGAAGAAGACATGATATGAACAGATGAAAAGGCCTAAAATGGTAAGATAAAGCACACTAGTCCCTGAACCTCATAAATTGCAGTCATCACAAAGTTCAATCCAACATCCCCAAAACCCAACAAACTACAAAGTTGAATAACAAGCACAGCAATCTCAATCCCATTTTCCTGCGTCAGAACACAATCGAAGTTCACCTTTGTAACCCAATGGACAACACAGGATAGATAAAGCTCTTATTCAAAACCCTCTCAAAAGTCCATCTTGATCCCATTTCAAGTTTTTCCTATTCTTCATTTTTCTGCACTCTGAACCAAAAATCCAAGTCCATCCAACCCCCCAAATAGACAATGTTTTCAACCCCATTCCGCACACCCCCCAACCCCGTCCCCCCCACCCCCCCAAAAAAAAAAAGAAAAAATTAACAACAATAAGAAAAGAAAAGAATTACCAACAATGTAACTTCAGAATGTGAGAAAACAAGTACAGCAAAGAGCATTAGATCAAAGTTGGAATCAAGATTAACCATCCAAATGGTACACTCTCCAAACCCTTATAAAGTCCAGCCTCAAACTGAATTCTTTTCTCTCTACTGCATTCTATTGGCACCTTAAAGCAAATCTTATTCACTCCACCCCCAAAAGCATATTAGCTCTCCATAAACCCTCTCTCAACACCACCAGCTCCCAAACCCCTTCCACCACGCCAGCCGCCAAAAAAAATGAAGACACCAACAATTTAATTTCAAGAATATGGGAAAAAATCAAACTAACAGCCCCAGGTCAAAAATTACACAAAGATCAAATACGGGGACAAGAAATTGGGAAAAAAGGAAAAAGGAATGAAAAATAGGAGGGCAGGAGGAACCTTGGAGGAGGAGCTTTTGGGCGGTCTCATTTGGATCCATAGAGCAGTCTTTGAGCATTGCATAGATGTCTTCTTCACTATGGTTTCCTGTGATCTCCTTTATATTCTGGATCATCTTCCTCACATTGCTTGGAATTGAAACCCTAACAACATCCCTATCCCCACTCCGCCCTCCACTGCCACCTCCTCCGCTGCTGCTCATCTTCTCTTATGAAACTTTTCAGAAAACCCAAATTCTAAACTTTAATATAATTGATCACCTTTGATCAACTCCTCCTACGTTATGGTATAAATATGCATAATACTAGAAGTATCTAAACACGTATGCCTTTATGTGAATATTTAAATATATATATATACATATATATAGGCAGAGGAGAGGACTAATTGGTGAAAGGATGGAAGAAGAAGAGAGAGAAGTCGTCTTTGCCTTACGGGAAGGGTTTTTGCATTGAGTGTAAAGAGTAATAATCGAATTTGATTACTTTCCATTTAGTAATTAGTACCGTGTAATGCATCCCGCCAGCACCTTCGCACCCACAAAGGTACCAGACTAGGAAATCCTTACTTCTTCAATTTATTTATTTATTTATTTTTGATAAATTCTGTACACTTGGAGGGACGTCGATTCCAATTTTATTAAAGGAAAATCCTTCCTGTTACTGTTTCTCATCTTTTTTTTTAATTATTTATTTTAGCAGGGAAGGGGTGGGATATAAAAAAATGAAAAGGAAGAATATTAAAACTCAGAAACCATGAGACTGGTCGTCTTGACACACTATTACTTATTTGAGTTTTATTTCTCCTCCATCTTTCTTCCTTTATCTTTTTTCCATTTTTAGGGATGTCAATTTGGTTCTTTTGACATTTAAGAGGCTTAGAATTAGATTAACATTTTGTTACTTACTGGGATGTATTTGATAAAACAAAAGAATGAAGTTGAAAATCTAAAATAAAAAAATATTAAGTTAATGATTGATTAGTGGTGGCAATTGGGCGGGTTGGGTTATTATTGGGTGGGTCAAAGTTGGGTTTAGTTGAATTGGGTTACAACCCAACCCGCCCAACTTTTTCATGGGTTAGCTTGGATTGGGTCTAATTGGGTAAAGTTAAACCCAAAAATCCAACTATAACCCAACATATTTTCTATGCACTTCTATATATTCACACTTTTATTATTGTGCACACAAATTATACAAACATTTTCATACACTTGTAACTATTTCCTATACATTCACACATACACACATACTAACACACACACACACACATTTTTCACACACTTTCACTTGAAAAATGCTTACAAATTATTTTTGGCAAATTCTCATACTCAAATAAACATTCCACTCTTTCTTATACATTTTTGCAATCCCTCCCTCTTCCTATAAAAATTGTTTAAAGGAAACTAATCTTTTAGTATAAAAGACACGGAATCTCGAAAATATAGGTTAGAAGAAGAAAATGCATTTCAAAAGTAAAAGTAGTTAACAACAAATAAAGATAATATTTGTTCAATTCTTCGAAAGAATACCCTGAATTTTTTAGAGTCGACAGCTGTACTCAGGTTTTCTACCATAGTTCTTGACTCTCTTACTCAAAAACTAGCACAAAAATGATTAAAATTAATACATCATGATAATAGATATCATCCCCTATTTTTTTTTAAACAAAATAATCTTTGATTGACATCATTTCATGTTTCTCATTGTGGAAAATTTCCAAAGTTACAAATTTCGACACCAATATAATTTTCAGTAAATGAATTTGAGACTTCTTACAATAAAACACTACTCATATCAGTCACTGTCATGGACAAAAAATTGAAAACCTATCCCTTACAGAGTTATATAAGGCTCCCTTAGAAACTAAGAGGTTGAATTACATCACGACTCGTCAACCAAATCCTGGAGAATGGAGATACATCGGGGTCATCAGTACCATCATCTAACTACTGCTCAATGGCTTCATGAAACCTGGGCTGCACATTGTCACATACACTCTGAGGCTTCATTCCAACAAAGATACAGTTATGATCCTGGGCCAAGGAACAGCAGATAAGCTGCGCTATGTGTGCTTGTCCAACTGTACCATGTGCTATGGTTTTCTCCAATAATTATAATGCAAAATTCCCAATAGTTCTCTCCAATAATTATAAAATGTCAAATTCCCACTAGCCCTTTCCTTACCATTCTCTCTGCTGGGTTGTAGTACAATTCCAATCATGCCCAAGTCATTCCCATGCAAAGCCTGTAGATCCAATGTGTGCGCTGAATTACCAAAAGAAGAAATACCAGCAAACACATATTTATTGACTGGACTTCTTCTGTTCCTTGGCCCAGGATCATAACTGTATCTATTATTGACAAAAAAGAAAAAAGAGAGAGAGAGAGAGAGAGAGAGAACAAAAGAAAGAAAGAGTGGAGCAAGAATAAAAGCCGAGATTTGTGGAAAAATCTTATACAAGGCTTCATTCCAGCAAAGACACACTATAAAGTACATAATACTCATCCATGCAAAGCAAAGATCAAAACTTTAACATCCTTTTCACTTTTCTCACTTTTAACTAAAATCCCATTTCAATTTAGTCCATAAATTCACCAACCACCAATCATTCAAGTGAAAAAAAAAATTCAATCTTTAACATTACATAAACACACAAAACAAAACAAAAAAGAATAAAAAATATCTAACAGCAAAACTACATGTCAAGTACCTCTTCACAGTTTCTTGGGCTGAATATTCAGCTGGAATTTCTTAGATGTATAACTCTTGAAGGGAGATGCAAAAATCATAATCAGAAGTTAAACAAAGCGGGACTCCTCAAAGTAGCATGTACTAAGACTTTGCTGAGATAAGAAGGAAAACCATATACATGTAGGACATCAATTTTGTGTCCATCATCATCTCTGATGCAAGTCTTTTTTTCCCCCTTCTTTTCACTCACTCCTATTTCCTTTACTTAAGTAACAACAGACAAAAGACTTGTAACATCTAACATCAAATGGGAAGAACTGGGGGTAAACGAAAGAACAACCATTCACGCAATTCAGAAACAACAGAAACCAAAATCGTCCAATACTAGGATAAGTTATCATTTTACTACCTGAATCAAATATTCGAAGATGCATCTTGCTCAACAATATATCTACTAATATCAATTCCAAGATCTTGCTCCTCGTCTTCTTGTTCAACTTCAAAATCTTTATCAGAACTCTCTGAAATTTAGCACATTTAATTAACTAATGAAGAAAAATCTTAGAGAGACTACAAAAGCTTTCCTAAGCTGCTGAAAATTAAAAGCCAATACAACCGAATATCTAATTTACCTTGACTGTTATATAACCAATCTCGAGAACACAGTAGTGCCTCCACATTATCCGGCAACATAGAAGTTCTAAATTTTCCAAGGATTCTCCCACCATGACTAAAAGCAGACTCAGACGCTACAGTGGTAATAGGAATACTTAAAATATCTCGAGCCATGAGTGAAAGCTCGGGATATCTAATTATGCTCTCCTTCCAGTAAGTCAAAACATTCAAATCAGGTTGTTGCTTCCGGTCTACTAGTCGCTCCTCAAGATACAACTCCAACTCAGATTTGTTACCACTTGTCCCCTGTTGAGATTGGTACTCATCAAAACCCTGCAAATATCATAAATATTAAATATTTAAGATCATATAAGTTGAAACAAAACCCAAAAATATATGAACAGATTTTACTCACATCCATGAGATCTCTAGTTTGCCCATCATCACCACTAGAAGTACCCTCTATTAGTGCAGCAGTAGCAGTACTATTAACCTTAGAGTACTCCTCAAACAAACGAAACAACTTTTGTTTAATATTAAGGACCTTTTCATCCCGTGATTGAGGGTCCAACACAAAGAAGCAATATTCTACAAACTGGAGTTTATAACGAGGGTCTACAATGATGGCAAATGACAAGATGACACTGTAGCAATCCCAATACTTTTGGAACTTGATTTTCATACGAGAAGCCATTTCACTAATAAGAAAATCTGGACTGTTGTCTTCTTTATTTAAGAGACATTGAATCTTCCAAATGTTGGGAAAGTATAAGTTAGCTGTGGGATATTTACTTCCCGAGAATAATAATGTCATATCATAAAAGGGTCTCAAAAACTCTGCAATTTTTTCGACCCTATACCATTCGTCTTCGAAAGGACACAACTTGTAATCATCATCAAGATCTTGAAGACAAAAAATGCACGCCTAAAAAGTAAGGCCCTCTCAAGCATCAGATATGTAGAATTCCATCTAGTTACTATATCCTGTCTCAATTTTTTATTTGTCTCCAATGAAAGTTGTTTCACCAATTCAGCAAACTTTATGATCCTACTTTCAGATCCTTTCACATATTTTACACTTTCCCTAATTTTATAAATTGCTTCATCAATCACATCCAATCCATCCTTTACAATTAAATTCAACACGTGTGCACCACAACGAACATGAAGAAATTCATTTCCACAAATAGAAGAACCATCAAACAGGAAATAATTTTGCAACAATCTAATCACTCTATCATTGTATTTTGCATTATCTAGAGTGATGGTAAAAATCTTTTTCTCAATTCCCCATTCTTTTAGAAAACTAACCAACTTCTCAGATAAATTTGGACCATTATGAGGAGGGGATACATGATGAAACACAACTAATCTCTTCTGTAAATTCCAATTCTAGTCAACAAAATGCACTGTAAGTGACATGTATCCATCACTCGTGATAGAAGACCATAAGTCAGATGTCAAACATATTCGGCCTGGTACAAGCTCAAGCTCTTTTTTAACCTTTTCTTTTTCTCTTTATAAATTTTTAACACATCAGATTTAGCTGTGTTACGTGAAATGCTTTTCACAGAAGGATTCAAAAATAAATGCAACTCTCTAATTCCAACATGTTCCACAAATTGAAAGGGGTAGTCATGTTTGACAATTGCAGTAGCCACCTTATCACGATACATCTCATGATCAACCGTGGCTAATCCAGTAGGCTGCTCTTCATTATGAGCATGAGTTGCCAAATGGCGTAATAAAGTTGATGTGCCAGTCAAATTATCTGCTAAGTATTTCTTACCACAAGTTTTGCACATAGCTTTCCGTCTACCGTGCTCATCAGGTTCTAACCTATGAAAATGAGACCAAACTGCCGAATAAGATCTCTTATGTGTCCCCGTACTACTCCCATGACTACAATCATCGATATCATCATCAAGATCACAAGCAATCGACATATCCTGCCATAAAAATATGAAATGCAATTATTATAATAAACCATATAATCAAAAAATCAACTTTATTGAACTACTAGCAAATCATCATTACTACTACATGATTTTAAACTTGTTTATTTACTACATCTATGAACTAAGTCGAAACTGACCAAAACCAGAAAATTTTTGCTAGTTTGTCAATGTATGCATTACTGTAGTTTATGGTGAACAAATAGCTCTTCGAAATTGTGGTACAAGTTCATAAGTGAGAATCAGTTTGATGTCTTCAAGAACTAGAAGAAAGCTTCCTAGTAATTTACAACTGGGCAAACAGAAATGTACTATTCTTGTTTTCTTTTTTTGAGGGAAAGGAATATACTGCTCTAATGAAGTACACCAAATTAATATAGGCACTTGACCAAAAAAATCTCAATGAACCAATTGCAAAGTCGCATCATAGTCGGATATTACCAATTTTCTCTTGACTACATGCACTAAGATTAACACATGCAAGTGGAAAACATAACAAAAGGTATCAACTAAAGCAAAAGATGTCTAAAGAAATTACATTTTCCATGAAGACCGTACAATTGAACTAAACTCGTACCAAAAAAGGGAACAAAAGAAACACAATCCATCCATGCAAATAAACTCTGTGCACGGGTTACAAAGCAATTGCAACTTACAATTAACAGCTAGTGCAACAATTCCATCAAAAGCTTAGTCAACAACAATCAGCTGGACACCCTGTCATGAGCTCACCGCTAAAACCAGTATCAATGAACTACAACTGGAGCCATGTTTACGGAAATTGTCCATCAAGTACAGGTGCTAATAGAACCAACTTGCTTTAGTCAAGTTGGTCACATTCCCTCATATGTGTGCATGTTGTGTGACATAGGTAGGATATACTAGCTGAAAATTATATCCGATTGATACCTAATTAATCTTTACTATCTAAGTCAAACTTATCTTTATCTCTGTTTTCCCCTTCCTCCGTGGGAACAATATGCAATTTCAAACTACTTCAATCCATATAATTCACATGGCATCTTCAACAATCCCCAATTCTCGCACAAGTGTTAAAAATTTTAAAAAGATGAATTTAAATAAAAATCACCTAAGAAACCTCCCTGAGAATTTAAATCTTCAACAATCCCCATTCTATTCCACATCTTAATTCAACAAAACCACCTAAGAAACCACCCCGAAATTTTAAATAAAAAAAGAATCCAAAAAGTACCTTAATAAACGTTGATTAGAAGTTGAACTAGCATCAGGGATATGAGTAATAGATGGCGAAGTAGACGATGGCCTCCTCAGCAACTGATTTTGAAGAATAACCCAACAAATATTGACCTTTAAAAGAGAGATAATTAGCTCTGAAAGGGTTGATTATTTAGAGAATGTGAGAGGATGGGGTGATTATGTAGAGAAAAACATATAGATAACAACGCCAATGGCTGAATTTTTGCAGAAAGAATCAAAGAAAGAAAGTTGAATTTTTGCAGAAAGAATGAAGAAAGAAGCAGCTGAGTTTTCGCAGAGAGAGCGGAGAGCAAAGGGAAGGGTTGGTTCTTTCCTTTGCTGTTTTGATTTTTTTTTTTTTAAGGTTGGGTTATGGGTGCCCAGACAAAAAACCCGACTCGCCCAATAGAAAAGTTGGGTTTCTCCAACCCAACCCATAAAAACCCATAACCCAATTAACCCAATCCATCTTTTAAAATTAGTGGGTGGGTTGGGTGGGTTGTTGGGTTTTAGGTTTAATTGCTAGGTCTATGATTGATAAAGTAATAAATGTTTTCTTTTAGATAAAGTATAGGGAAAATTTCAGAAACCTCCCCTGAGGTTTTTAACAATTTCATTTGGCACTCTCAAACTTTAAAAAACTCACTTGCTGCCCTTACTTTATATTTTTGGTATCATTTATAACCCATTTTAAAATATAATATTAAAAAATTCATTTGGGGAAAGTAAAGGCAATATCATTCCAAAATTACCCTTTATTGTCTTACTTTTGATTGTCTAAATATATTAATAACAAAATAAATGAAAGTTTATGTTCGTTGAAAAAAATATAGTGTATTTTTATATAGCAAATGTTAATATTTGAATTCTGCAAGTTACAAAGATCATATGTTCTTTGTTGCAAAGTGTTTTGAGTTAAGTTAAGAAGTTTTACAAATCATTCACTAGTTTGTTTGGATTGCCTTTATTTGTCTAAAATTTTTTTCTTGCATGATCGATACAAATTCCAATCACCTTTTTATCTCACATACATCACATCAAAAAAGTGCTACAGTATCCTTTTCAACAAAACATATTTTTGAATTTTCTACTTTTTGTCCAAATTGATGGTTTGAAAGCTAAAAAGATATAACATGCTAAAAATTATATATAAATTTGCTTGTATTATTTTTAAATCAGTGCAAAAAGGCATCATCATGGTTATAAATTATTATAAGTTATTTCTAAGTGTATTATAACTTATTCATAATTTTGAGTAATTTAACATTTCTTGTCCAAATCAATGACATAAAAACTACTAAAGAGTTTTTTTAATATTATTATCAAGTCCTAAATATTCATTAAGAAACTATGTCCATCCATTTACAAAAATTAAAAAGAAAAGTTTGGTGTATTATAGTAATTAAGAAATCATAAGAAAATGGCAAACTTGGAATGGAATTATATTCTCTTACCCAAAATAAATTTTTTAACGTTATATTTTGAAATGGGTTTCAAATGTTATAAAAAGTTTAGAACAAGGGAGGCAAGTGAGATTTTTAAAAGTTTGAAAGTGCCAAGTGAAACTGTCAGAAATCTCAAGGGAGGTTTCTAAAATTATCCCTAAAGTATGTTTGTTGGATGATTAATCGGTATGAACAGTAACATATTCTTATACTAGTTATCCATCGTTGCATAGTATGATGTTCGATAATTGTATATTATTATTTGACAATGGAAATAGTTAATACTAATCTATTTGGTAAAATATGAATAGTGTAAGTGAGATGTAAATAGATAATTTCTATAGATGATTAACTTAATGATGATTTTATTTATACTTATGTTGATAGCATAAGGAAATGTTATTTGTTATAGATATTAAAGTACACCAACATGCAAAATATAGACATTGTCTTTGGATAAGACATCATAGAGATAATAATGGTTATTTATAACATAGTTAATTAACTCTAAAAATTGTAATGATCTATTTTGCTCATTAGATAAGGATATAGAAATAAATTTATTTGTAACATAGTTAATCAACTCTAAGCAAAGATAGTTCAAAAGTACATAGTGAAATTTTTTTTTTCACAAAACTGGAAATATAGCTATTTCAAATAATAAAGCTGGCTAACTGACGGGAAGTAAGAACATTTGGTAGTCGATCATAGGTCACAATGCTTGCACGTGCTTCAATACTTCAAAGCCCATTTTTAGCAAGAGTAGATACTATGTTTAGGACAAGATAGATCAAACACTTATTTAAATGATAGTATTTTACTATTATGATTAGTGTGTCTTATGTACCGCTAGATATGCCTGTAATAAAATTTGTTAGGTGTTAGATATATTTTTGAAAGTTACATTTCTAGGAAACATATGACTTGTTAAATTGATATAGCTTATTTTAAAATCATTAAATTTTCACCTTACAAATGTAATAGTTGGCAATTGATATATGATTTCTAATAAATATAGGTCTTCTACTTCAATATAGTCTTGCCACATTAAGAAAACTCTTGGTTTTATATCACAAATAAATTATCTGATTATTTTAAAATATACTCACTCCTCATGTTAGCTTAGAAATAAGACATGAGACACTTTGTTTCTTATTATATACATACTCTACACTGATTATTATGAAGTCTTGAACTTGTATGTGGCCTCCATGTATAAGCATTGCCCAATTATGGAGTTGAAAAAGGGATTGTGATGCTCTAACTATATTCCCCACTAAACACCGGGTCGATGTCTATGTAGCTCTCATCAAGGCTAATTAAACACATACAGGCTTTGGTTGAAAACAATTAACACTTCAAACTCAATTCACATTATATTGAATCTAACCAAATTATAAGGTCCAAGCCATAAGTTTGAAAAGTGGAACAGTTTAAAAGTTGAAATATTCACACTAAACACATCTAATACAAGGCCTTTATGCCATAAATATACAACCATCACATCACCCCAATCACAAAGTAGTAGTACGACAAATGTTTCTAAGCATGTTCCTTCTCTTTCTCACAGGTTCATGCATCTGTAAAGGGAAATGAATTTTAAACATACTATGAACTTATGCCCAATATGTGCCTCACCAAGAAATACACACAGTCAAACAATTGATGAAAAGCAAAGTAGTTGTTATTGTTACACAATGACCCCTTAATTAACACATATCAAAGACCATCTTGTGAATGCTAAGACATCAACATATGCATTTAGGATAAAAGCACGAATGCATCATAGTGTGTATCAAAGAAACTCACAAAACACCACCAAGAGCCCTCAATAAGTCTTAGAATTATGATGAATTGAGGTATGCATACAATGTCATGCTTTGAGCCCTTAGGTCGAAGATGTGACCCAAGTCTCAATTGTCAAATTCAATTAGTTGGGCTCCGCCCTCACTAGTCTAAAATAGATATCCCATATGAGACTTGAATGCTCAACTTCTATACATATATTGGTCCCATAGCACTTAAATTTTTTATGTAGGACATCATATCATATTCACGTGGTTCTTGCCTTTATGTTATATAACATTTAACTCTACACAGTACTTAGCTCCTCCACTCCATTGTGCAGTCGCAACTCAATACTACTAGATTAGGAATTTAAAATGGTTAATTGAAGTTATTAGGTAGCTTGTGGGCTCAGGCTCATATACTCATTCTTTTTACTTCCTATTTCTGATATGGGTCACATTCAACCTTCTAAGACTTTTATGTCCTCATAAAGCCCATCATTATCTAAACTATCTAGCTCCTTGTACTCCCTTGAGAACTCATTTTGCATAGCCTTAACTCACTCCGTGTAGCCTTGTACTCCATTGTGAACTCACCTTGTACTCCCTTCCAAGCTCACTTTGCATAGCCTTAATTCAGTCCCTTGAGAACTCATTCTACATAGCCTTAACTCACTCCGTGTAGCCTTGTACTCCTTTCTGAACGCATCTCATGTAGAGACCATGAGAACTCATTCTGCATAGCCTTAGCTCACTCCGTGTAGCCTTGTACTCCATTGTGAATGTTGAAAATCCGAAATATCATTCTGTACAGTTATAAATTCTATGTATATCCCATGATTTCTGTGACAGCCCCACCTCTCCCTAGGGCGTACCCTAAGGTGTCAGTGGACTGTCTGCCCAACTCTCGTCAGCACTCACTCACACAAATGATAACTATTTCTTCAAATATACAATTTAAGTACCTATTCCAAACTTATAATTAACTCATAACCAAACTATTTCAATCTCGCAAACCAAAGTACACATAGTATAATTAGGAAATCATCTTACAAATCCCACAATATAAGTCGAAGTACTAGACATACATATAAAAGCTTAGATATTAGATCACAAATACAATAATCCAGTTCCTTAAACAAAATTCAAAAGATCAAATTCAACTCTAATGAATGGCGCCTTCATTCAGGTTCTCAATCCCTGTTAAGGAAAACAAATTTAAAGAATGAACTAAAGTCCAGTGAGTTCCAAAAGGCATGCAATTCACATATAGCATATAGCACTTCATGTCAAATTCACATTTAAGAGCAAGTAAGAAAAGCGGGTAACAACACAAAGTATGATACGGATAGATCTCAGGAGTTAAGGTCCTTGGAGTTGGCGCGCGTCCATGGAAGTAGTACACAAATCACGTAGTTGACACTCCGTCAACTTTCTCATATCAAAACCATGTAGACAACCATTGTCTCCTTACTCTACCAAAACCCCCGACCAGGCGTGCCCACCTAACGGAAAATTTATATATTTGTGTATGGCTCTTCAAAAGGGACAAGGTCATATACCAAGTTCAGAACACACAACACGTCACGTAGCCCAAGGTTCGTTAAATCTCCTCGACTTGGGCTATCCCAACAGCTCGATTCGATAACTTATCAAGGGGATTCAAGAATTCTCGAGAATAACATGTACAAGACAGGTCACATCACGTCAAGCATTCAAACATATTTTATATCACATCACGAGATTCAAATTCACATCACAAGTGAAGAGGTTCAAAGCATACTTGCATTTCAAGTCAAGAAACAAGGATGAAACTCACCGAAATAGCAAGGTTCTGATTCCAAATGTGAATCGGTTTCAAATTTTTCCCTACTTCCTATAAACAAGAGAAGAAATAAGTTTCGCTCCACTAATAGTGAAACTAAACTCAAATAAACTTAAGTCATTTGTTTGATCAAAATTTTTCCCCAAAAATTCCTCGAACATTGCTCGAGTGAAAAAGTAGTCACTCTAGTCGAAAATCGTCATAAAAAATTCCATTTTCAAATCGATACATCATTTAAACAAAATACTCTCTCGATGTATTCCATACTCACAACCTCTCAACTTTTAGAACAAGAAAATCAAGTGGGGTCTTTCACCTCGAAAATCACTCATTCGAACTTAAACTCAATACTAAACTTTAATTAAGGTTTTAATACATGTTTAGGACAATTTTCATCAAATTTTGATATACAAAAATCATGATAATAGTTAAAACATTTCAAGTCTTCAAATCTACCCAAATAGTATATTTTCCCAAAAATTAGTGAAAACTCAACTTTTCACCCCTAAAATTCAAGATTTTATCTCCATTCAAACATATACTCATAAATAAACATAATACATATTTATTTAGGCAAAATCTCACCAAGAAACATCGTAAAATTTCAAAATCAAGCATCAAAACATTCCAAGTGAGGTTCGGCCAGCCTTCATACTTTTTCTTCAAAATTTCCAACAACATTCCTACATTCTAACCATACAATGAACTTATCTCATAAACAACAATCATAACCATAACCAAGTCCTCAAGTCTGCTACCTAAAAGGTCACCTCAAGTCAACTACCTAAGTTACAAATTCAAGAACCCAACTCAAATATTTCAAACACTAGCATTTCTAGCAAAATAATCCATGGATCTAAAAGATTTAGCACTAATAAAGTTAAATCTAAGAGATTTAAGTGTTATACCTCAAGATCTAGTTAGATCTTGCAAGATCAAGTAAGATCTAGTGTTGATCCACTCAAGGATGAACTTCCAAGCTTATCAACCACAAGAACTTCCAACTTAGCCAAGAATTTGCTTGCTTGTTGGTGATTTACTCCACAACTCTCAGGAGCAAGAAGATGAAGAGCAAAACTAGCTTTCTTTCTCACTTAATCTCTCCTTCTCACTCTCAGATTTCTCCCTCTCTCTCTCCCTCACACACGGCTGGAATGAGCAGCAACAAGGAGTGAGATGAAGCCCTCAAATGGTGTTCAAGGTGCAAAGAAAATTGAGGAAGAAGAAAAAGAAGAAGAAAGCTTGAAACCCTCTCTTTTCTCTCTCTCTCTACTCAGCTGTCCTCTCTCTTTCTATAGCTTTAAGAATGGCTGAAAATGAAGAGGCAAGGAAGTAAGAAATAAGGCTTCAAGGGGACATAAAGTGTGGTTACTCTTAAATTGGGGAAAAGTGGTCAAACACCACTTTTTGTCGCGCCGACGCGCGACACTCTAACTTTTACTCGTTTTTCTCATTCCGACATTGTCCTATCTTAAATATATCTCTATAATATCTCTACATATGCTCGGTTTCATCTTAGAGTTACTACTCATGTTTCGGAACAAAATTCGATGCTTAAATGGGTCAAAACCAGGCAAATAATTCTCGAAAAATTGTCTAAATTAGAAAATAATAACTCAAAGCATAAATTCACTAATATTTTAGTGAATAAACATAATATAAATATTATTATGCATTTTTAATTAAAAATAAAATTTTGAGACCCTCACAATTTCTGCCCTATTTTAGGATAGAATAATATCCCATGATTTCTGCTCTTTTTTAGGATAGAATAATTTTCTTCTAATGTATTTTAGGATAGAATAAATTAGCTCCTAATTTTTAGGAACTTACAGATTTCATGGAATTGAGAAAAAGTCAAATTCCATTTGTACAAATGTTGTACAGAGTCTAGAAAAAAATAATGAACAATTCAATTTTTCTTTTTGTTCATTGTATCAGAGCTTTTGCTCTTGGGACCTCCTCTTATCAGCCTTTATTGCTGAGTGCTTTCTTCCTTTCAAGTCTTTATTGCCAAGTGCAATTTCCAGCCTTCATTGCTGATTTTTTCATTAGGCCTTTATTGCCAATTTCTTTTTGAAACCTCCAACATGTCTGAAACTGAACATCAGAAATTAACTCCAATACCAAATCAGAAGAGACCTCAAATATTCTACAAATTAGGGGTGTGCAAAATTTGGTGCGAACCGAATTCATAACCGATTTCGAATTGAATTTGGTAATTTGGAATCGGGTATTTGGTAATTTGGTACATAATCGGTATATACCAAATTCACCGAATTCAAATATGGTATAAAATAGGTAATGAGATTTTCAATTTGGTAATAACCGATTTCGAATTCGGAATTCGGTAATGAAATAGGGTACCAATTTACCGAATTCGAATTACCAAATTAGTTTATAAGGTTATATATTATATAGGTATATAATATATATACTATGAATATGTTATATATTTCTATAGATAAAGGCTAATAGGCTATTAATAATAGATAGTATATAGTCTTATCATGTACCTATAATAATAATAATACATAATTATTTAGAATATAGCGATATATCATGATCATCTTAGTATTTGGAATATGTCTATAATATTATAATAATGCAAATATATAATAATAGATAATTATAATATTTATCATTTTACACATAACCAGAATTACATAATAAGTATAAATATACTTGTATAATATTATCATGTACCTCTAATAATATACTATTTTAGTTTTGTAATATGACTATAATACTACAAATATATAATATTGTGTAACCATAAGAATTATCCTTTTCTACATAACTAGAATTAGATAATGAGTACAATATATTAATATATTAGTTTTCACCATTGAAAATAATCAGTTCTTTTAGAAATTAAGCATTTAACCTCTGTATAATAAATAAGACTAAATGTAAGTGCAACTGTGTAATGCATTACGCGTTGCATAATTTGTAAATTATAAGTGATTAAATAACATATCACAAGATTAATAATCATTGATTTGATTCATTGCAAATCATAAATTTGTAAATTGTGATACTATAAGTTATAACTTATAACCAATGATCACTTTTTATTTGTGCCTTAAACCATTGATCAAAAATTTAAAATATAACTAAATATCTACGATCAAATGACCTTGAATTAATTTTCCGAATATGTAAACATATTTTTCAATTTTCAAGAAGTGAGAAAGGCATATTAAATTTTTGTGCTCATTTAGTAGCTTTTTAAAGTCTAAATGGCACTATAGACTTATAGCCATTATAAATGGTCATTACTCATTATCTTATATAAAATTTCTTATCTTATTAGAAATAAAAGACAAATCAATATTTTTCTTCTTTAAATTATTGTAAAGTCCTAATTTACAAATTACACATTTAACATAAGTCTCAAAATTAATGCAAAAATAAAAAATAATATTAGTTTAGTGTACGTGAGTCCAAATGGCCAAATTGACAAATTTCCAATTCTTAAATCAAATTTCACTAAGCCAATTCGGTTATAACCGAATTCGAATTCAATTTGGGAACCGCATGAATTCGGTTACTGTGAATTCGGAATTGGAATTGGTTTAGATTTTCATAAGCCAACTAACTGAAAAATCCAAATTCACATAACCGAATTATCGAATATTAACCGAATGCACACCCTTACTACAAATAGGGGATTTGCAGAGTATTCAAATAGTCTACATGCTCAACGGAAAAAACAATTTGAAGTGGTCGCAATTTGTTCAAACATTTCTCAAATGAAATGGCAAAATCAGCCACTTGCATGGAACTGGACCAAAAAAGAGAGATCCTAAATTTGCTGCTTGGGATGAAGAGGATTCTATGGTCATGTCATGACTGTGGAACTCCATGTTACCTGAAATAAACGATACTTGCATGTTCCTACCAACAGCTAAAGCTATATGGACTACTATTCGACAAACCTATTCAAAGGAAGGAGATGCTACCCTAATCTATGAGATCAAAACAAAGATCTCAGCCACTAAACAAGGCAACCTTTCTATTACTCAATATGCCAATCTTCTGCAAAATCTATGGCAGGAAATGAACCAATATCGGTGCGTTCAAATGTTGTGTAGTGAAGATGCAACCACCTTGAAAAGTTTTATCGAAAAGGAAAGAGTTTATGACTTCATTGCAGGTCTGAATGTGGAATTTGATCAAGTGAGAGTCCAGATATTGGGGAAGGAAAGATTATCATCTCTGAATGAGATGATATCATTGATTCGAGTTGAAGAGAATAGGCAAGAAGCCATGTTAGAGCCTAAAACATTAGAAGGCTCGGCAATGATTTCTACAAAGTCAAACAATAAGGAAGCAAAGATAGGTAATGGGCATACAGAGTCAAATAAAGACAAAATTTGGTGCACATACTGCAACAAACCACACCATACGCAAGATGATTGCTTCAAACTCCATGGGAAGGAATAAGTCCTTAGCCATAAAGGAGGATTTAAAGGAGGAAAAGCCCACTTAAGTGATGGAGAAGACCAAACCCAAAGAAAATCCAACCAGGCTGGTATAGAAGAATTCAAGAAAGAAGAAATCAAAAAGCTAAGAAACCTCCTAAACTCCCTTAAAAAGTCCTTTAGTATGTGTTCATTGGCTCAATCAGGTAAGTACCTTAGCTCTTAAGCTTTAAGTGCCTCAAGCATGTCTTCTCTAGGCTCTTGGGTCATCGACTCAGGAGCTACTGACCATATGACCCACAACACAATCAAATTTAGAACATACAACCCTTGTCCTGGAAATAGAAAAATTATTATTGCGGATGGATCTCCTATAACTGTTGCAGGCCAAGGAATAGTAAATCTATCAAATTCTTTGTCCCAAAATAATGTGTTGCATGTCCCAAAATTGTCCTCCAATCTCATATCCATCCATCAAATTACCAAAGATTTAAACTGTAAAGTAACTTTCTATTCCACTCACGGTGTTTTTAAGGATTTGGTTACGGGGAGCACGATTGGACTTGCTAAGGTCAATGATGGGCTTTATTACCTTGAGGAAATGAGTGGCAACAGGAAGAACAATAATCAGTTATCCCTCACCTCTGCTCCCCAAGCAACCTGTATCCTAATAAATCTGAAATTTGGCTTCATCATTTCCGACTTGGATATCCATCTTTTATTTTACTCAAAAGCATGTTTCCCTCACTTTTTAAGAATGAAGATGTTAATAGTTTTCATTGTGATACATGTGAAATTGCTAAACATTATAGACTATCATTTCCATTGAGTAATACAAGATCTACAGACCTTTCTCTTTGATACTTGCTGATATTTGGGGGCCATGTAGAGTTTCTAGTATTTCTGAAGCAAAATGGTTTGTCACATTCATTGATGATTGTACTAGAACTACTTGGTTAGTTCTTCTGAAAGAAAAATCAGAAGTAAGCAATATTTTTCCAATGTTTCATAAAATTTGTACACAATTTGAAAATTTCATTTAAAAAGTAAGTTCTGACAATGCAAGAGACTATTTAATCAAATTCTCTCATCCTTTTCCAAAAGTGGGTATAATACATGAATCATCTTGTGTAGACACACCTCAACAAAATTGGATTGCTGAATGGAAAAATAGACATTTACTCAATGTAACTCGAGTAATTTTGTTTCAACATAAAGTTCCAAAAACCTTTTGGGGGGAGGCTGTTTTAACTGCTGCATATTTGATAAATAAAGTACCTTTCAAAGCACTAAATAATCAGAGTCCCATTGCTACTCTTTTGCTTTTTACCCTGATTTTAATGTCTCTTGCAAATTGTCTCCAAAAGTGTTTTGTTATGTTGCTTTTGTGCATGTTCATGCACACCAAAGAGGGAAACTTGATCCAAGAGATCTAAAATGTATTTTTGTGGGATACTCAAACACAAAGAAAGGATACGAGTGTTATCATCCCCCTTCAAAATTTTTTTACCTCCATGGATGTCACATTTGTTGGAAATGAACCTTACTCTCAAAGTAACAATCCTCATCTCTAGGGGGAGAGTTCTTGGAAAGATAAGGAATTTCTCCTTGATTTTCAAAGTCCCACACTAAACTGGAAATCTTTCAAACCTGACCATACACCCGATTCCAAAGAAGAACATGCTAGCAGTGAACCTGAACCTGAATTTGAAGTTGAACAACCCAGTAAAGAAATTGAACCTGATCTTGGAGCTAAGAGAAAAACTGGTTTAAATCCTAATACACCACTCAAGGTCTACTCAAGGAAGAAAGTTCATACTTCTGAACTTGTGCAAATCCAACAATCTAGACCACAATCAGGTACTGAAAATTCTGTTCCTTTGTGTGCTTAATCTGACTCTGCTCCTTGTGAATTTAATGATTTAGACTTGCTTATTGTCGTTCGAAAAGGAACACAAGAATGCACTAAGCATCCAATCTCAAAGTTTGTGTCTTTCCATAGACTCTTTCCACAACATAAAGCTTTTCTTACCACCATCAACTCCATTTCAATCCCACAAACACTACAAGAGGCACTTCGAAATAAGAACTAGTTGCAAGTTATGAAAGAGGAGATGAATGCCCTAGAGAGAAATAAGACTTGGGAAATTGTAAACCTGCCCAAAGGAAAGAAAACAGTGGGGTGTAAGTGGGTGTTTACTCTAAAATATAGAGCTGATGGTTCATTAGAAAGGCATAAAACTCGGTTGGTTGCAAAATGATATACACAGACATATGGGGTAGATTACCAAGAGACCTTTGCACCCATAGCAAAAATGAATACTGTGCGTGTTCTTTTGTCTTTAGCCGCTAACTTTGGTTGGTGTTTACAGCAATTTGATGTTAAGAATGCATTCTTACATGGGGATTTAGAAGAAGAGATGTACATGGAACCTCCACCGGGTTTTAATGAAATGTTTTTTGAAAAGAAAATGTGCAGGTTAAAGAAAGCTTTATATGGATTAAAACAATCGCCAAGGGCTTTGTTCGGAAGATTTACTAAAGTGATGCTAGCAATGCAATACAAACAAAGTCAATGAGATCATACCTTGTTCATAAAACATACAAAAGAAGGAGTTACAGCTCTACTTGTGTATATAGATGACATCATCATCATTGGGAATGATCCAATTGGAAGAGAGACACTCAAAAAGTGTTTAGCAAAGGAGTTCGAAATTAAAGAACTAGGGAGGCTGAAGTATTTTTTAGGCATTCAGGTGGCATACTCAAGTAAAGGCATCTTTGTTTCCCAACAAAAGTATGTCTTGGACTTGCTTAAAGAAACAGGCAATCTTGGATGCAGGGCAACAAGCACGCCTATTGAGCCTAACTTGAGATTGAGTGAAGTGAAGGATGATAGCACAGTAGATAAAGGAAAATATCAATGGTTGGTTGGAAAACTGATATATTTGTCCCATACAAGGCCGGATATAGCATTTGTCGTAAGTGTAGTAAGCCAATTTATGCATGATCCAAGAGTGAAACACTTGCAGGCTGTTAACAGAATTTTGCTCTATCTCAAAGGGATACCGGGTAGAGGAATTTTGTTGAAGAAAAATGAAGGATTGTTCATAGAGGCACATATTGATACTAATTATGCAGGTTCTGTTGTAGATCGTAGATCAACTTCAGGATATTGCACATTTCTTGGTGGAAACCTAGTGACATGGAGGAGTAAGAAGCAATCGGTTATTGCAAGATCAAGTACTGAAGCAGAGTTTAGAGCAATGGCTCATGGAGTTTGTGAATTGCTATGGCTCAAAATAATACTTGATGACCTTAAAATCAAGTGGGAAGGACCTATGAAACTCTATTGCGACAACAAGTCTACCATCAACGTTGCACACAATCCAGTGCAATGTGATCACACAAAGCACATTGAAGTAGATAGACATTTTATTAAAGAAAAACTGGACAGCAGCATGATTTGCACTCCATATGTAGCATCAAATAATCAATTGGCAGATGTCTTAAGTAAGGGAATGCCAACTTCCAACTTTGAAGACATTACATGATGTGAGCATTGATGCCAACGTATGCTTACAAAGTCATACTAAGTTCAAATGCCTCGAGTTGATTCATTCCAAGTTGGAACTTCAAGTATTCATCCGCAGGTGATCAGAGAACTTGGAAAACATTGGTCAAGTGCACGGAGGAAGAAGCGTGAAGCTGAAATGCGGAAAACGTACAAAATGGCACGATCTGCGGACCGATCCGCGAACCAATTCCTCGCGGATTTCAGTCAAAAGTGAATTTTCATAATTTTGAGATCTGCGGACTGAACCGCAAACCATGCCTCGCATATCCATTCAAGGATCCCAATCGAAAATTTTTGTGATTTTTCCACTTTTTGCATATTTTCTTAGTTTGTTGTTTTCATTGGTTCAATGTCCGAATTAGGGTAATTAAAATAATTAGTTTTAGTTATTTGGTAGTTTCCTAAAAACAAGGGTCCATGTTGGCCAAATCCATTAGTATTAGGTTTAGTTATTTTGAGTCCAAGTTTGACTAGGTTTTGAGTCTTTGTAAAGGCTATAAATAGCCTTCTTCTCCAATGTTTTTTTCATAAGACAATTTTGATGAAATTGAATTGAGAGTTTTCTCTTTTCTTGTTCCTTGGGAACGACCCTTGACACAAAGTGAATGAGTTCCTTCGTTCAAGTTTAGGCTTATCAATTCAAGATCGTGTTGAATTGTGGCGTCATTCTACCAATTCCTTGGTTCACTAATTCACTAGATTGTGGGTTGAGATTCAATTCTAGGTTTGCAATCTTGAGGGTTAGAGGGGTCATAGGATTTCCATCCCTTTGTCTCCATAATCTGTTCAAAATAGATCATTCTGCTGCGTAGCAAATTTGTTTCTTCAAGAGCAGGAGTTTGGAGATTCGGGTTCGCATCATTACATGCAAGATGGGAATGGAAAATATCTATTCACCATCTTGTGGGGGACTATTGAAAATGTGGAATATCTTTTTGTACAACTATAAATTCTATGTATATCTCATGATTTCTACTCTATTTTAGGATAGAATAATATCCCATGATTTTTGCTCTTTTTTAGGATATAATAATTTTTTCCTAATATATTTTAGGATAGAATAAATTAGCTCCTAATTTTTAGGAACTTACAGGTTTCATGGAATTGACAAAAAGTCAAATTCCATTTGTATAAATGTTGTACAGAGCCTAAGAAAAAATAATAAACAATTCAATTTTTATTTTTGTTCATTGTATCAGAGGTTTAGCTCTTGGGACCTCCTCTTATCAACCTTCATTGTTGAGTGCTTTCTTCCTTTCAAGTCTTTATTGCCAAGTGCAATTTCCAGCCTTCATTGCTGATTTTTTCATTAGGCCGTTATTGCCAATTTTTCTTTGAAACCTCCAACATGTCTGAAACTGAAACATCATAAATCAACTCCAATACCAAATCAAAAGAGACCTCAAATATTCCACAAAAAGGGGATTTGCAGAATATTCAGGCAATCTACAGGCTCAACAGAAAAAACTGTTTTAAGTGGTCACAATTTGTTCAAACATTTCTCAAAGGAAAGGGCAAAATCAGCGACTTGCTTGGAACTGGACCAAAAAAGGGAGATCCTAAATTCCCTGCTTGGGATGAAAAGGATTCTATGGTCATGTCATGGTTGTGGAATTCCATGTTACCTGAAATAAATGATACTTGCATGTTCCTACCAACAGTTAAAGCTATATGGACTACTATTCGATAAACCTATTCAAAGGAAGGAAATGCTGCCCTAATCTATGAGATCAAAACAAAGATCTCAGCCACTAAACAAGGCAACCTTTTTGTTACTCAATATGCCAATCTTCTGCAAAATCTATGGCACAAAATGGACCAATATCAGTGTGTTCAGATGTTGTGTAGTGAAGATGCAACCACCTTGAAAAGCTTTATCAAAAAGGATAGAGTTTATGACTTCCTTGCAGGTCTGAATGTGGAATTTGATCAAATGAGAGTCCAGATATTGGGGAAGGAAAGATTATTATCTCTGAATGAGATGATATCATTGATCCAAGTTGAAGAGAATAGGCGAGAAGTCATGTTGGAGCCTAAAATATTAGAAGGCTGGGCAATGATTTTTACAAAGTCAAACAATAAGGAAGCAAAGATAGGTAATGGGCGTACAAAGTCAAATAAAGACAAAATTTGGTGCACATACTGCAAAAAACCACACCATACGCGAGATAATTGCTTCAAACTCCATGGGAAGGAATAAGTCCTTAGCCACAAAGGAGGATTCAAAGGAGGAAAAGCCCACTTAATGGAGAAGACCAAACCTAAAGAAAATCCAACCAGGCTGGTATAGAAGAATTCAAGGAAGAAGAAATCGAAATGTTAAGAAACCTCTTAAACTCCCTTGAAAAGTCCTCTAGTACGTGTAGAAAAATGTACATTTATAAGAATACAAAAACAATTGAAAGGATTGTAACCAAATTTATATACTACAAACTTATGGATACAATAATTCTGAAAGAAAGAGAAATAAAAAGTTTAGAAAGCCATAGAGAAAAATATATTTTTTAAAGAAATCAAGAGCTAGAAAACCTTATCTTTAAAAAGATCGTCATGTTAGAAAATATAAACCTAATAAAAGATATAGCAATAGACTAACTTGTTATGCATGTGGAGAACCAAACCATCTAGCTACTAATTGTCCTTGAAGAAATAATTTGTATAATAAACAGTCACAATTAATTGAACAATTTAATGAAAATTTAATAGAAGTATATGAATATATGTCAGATACAGAAAGCATATATAGTATAATATCCCCAGAAAATGAATATAGACAAAACTCTGACAGTGGAGAAGAAGAAGAAGATTTTGTCAATAACATTCTAAAAGAAAGAGATAATTTAAATATATTAGAATTAGATAAACTACAAGATAAATTGATAGAATTAGTAAATATAGAATGTAGCCATAATTGGGAACATATGAAAGGATCAGATAATAAACTATGTTTTAAATGTGAAAGGTACCCAGCAATAGAATTATGATTTCAATGTAAAAACTATTTTATGGAAGGATGTAAATTCTGTTTAGAAACATTAGATGAAAATCTACAATATAAAACAAAAGATAAGAAAAATAGAAGAACCGGTAGAACATCATCTAGAAAAATGAATAAGAATCTTAGAAAGGAAAGTAGATGATATAGAAGCATATTTACATAGAACAGAAGAAACAAACATTGAAATTACTGAAGAAATAATAGATAAAGATATAGACTCAATAATTGAGATATTAAATAATGACATAGCAAATAAATTAACAAATATAGAAATATTAGTACTTGTAAAAATTAGAGATTTTGAAATAGAAGTACTAGCTATAATAGATACAGGATGCACTAGTACAATAATTTGTAGCATGATAATTCCATAACAGTTTCATCAAAATGCATTGGTAATAATGTCAACAAGACAAATGGATGGACATTATTATACTTACATAAAAGTATTAAACATGTAGATTTTAATTTTAAAATAGGACACCAAAAATATACTAAACCATATTATGTACTAGAAATATATATTAGGCCAATGAGATTTCGATTGATTATAGGACTTAATTTTATCCTCAAATATTATCATGATATGCTCCTAACTAGGAATGGACTTACATTCTTAAAAAGTAGTACTTTATCTTTTATTATATCAGAGTGCTTAGAGAAGCGTGGTGGGAATCCACAACCCCTCCTAAAAATAGATTAGAAGTAGAAACACCAAGAAAGATAGATGAGATAGAGAGGAAAATGATAGAAAAAGATTGTAAATATCTAGTACCCGAAAGTTGCAAAACCTTTTCTCCTTAGAAGAAATAGGAATAGATTTAGAAGAAGAATTTGATAATTTAGAAGTAAATAATGAATTATTGAACATACAAAAAATATATAATTTATTAGAAACAAGAATAGAGGAAATAGATAATATAATAAGTAAATTAGAAAAAGAAGAGATAATAGGAGAAAACCCCACAAAACATTGGGAAAAAGATAAAACCTTCTGTAGGTTAGAAATACTTAATCCAAATTTAAAAATTAACACAGCAAAAATAGAAGCAAGTAATGAAGAAATAAAAGAATTTGAAATGCATATAAACAACTTGTTAAAATTAGGAGTAATTAGGGAAGGTGAAAGTCCCCATAGAAGTGCAGCTTTTATAGTTAACAAACATAGTGAAATTGTAAGAGGTAAAAGTAGGATAGTAATAAATTATAAAAGATTAAATGATAGTACTTTAGAAGATAGCTATGACATACCAAATAAAAATCAATTAATAAATAGTATACAGGCCATGATGAGGGGATCAAGGCTGGTCAAACTTCAAGTGAACAAGTCATACAAGTTTCAAGTGGTCCAATTACAAGGGCTTGTGCTAGAAGGTTTAGAAAGTCACTTCAAACTCTTGTTTGCACAATCCAACATCGAGTTGGGGATGACTTGAGGATCATTGAAGGCTTGGACAATGAAGATTCAAAACTTTATACCTTACTCCAAATGGAAGAGCCAGATTCAAGCTTATCTAGTTGTTTTCTTGATAGCTAGCTTAGTCGTTTATTTATCTTAAAAGTAAGGGTATTGTTGTCCATTTTTCTTACTTTTGTTAGTCATTTATTAGGCTAAAATAAATTAGACAGGATGCTTTTGTTAATGTCTGAAAATAATTAGTTAAGTTAGTCAATTTAAGTTAGTTTGATAGTTTCCTAAATTCGGTCTTCCATGCTGGCCGAATCTGCTCAGTGTTTAGGATTAGTTTTAGTCCAAGTTGGATAAGGGTTGACTCATTGTAAGGCTCTAAATAGCTTAGGGTCATTCGAATAAGAATTATTCAGAAATTTGTTTGAACTTTGTGAGTTTATCACTTTCTCTTTCCAAGAGAGTCTTTCTTGAATACTTGAGAGTTTTCTTAAATTGTTCAAATTCGAACTTATCAATCAAGTAAACATCTTGATTGTGGCGTTCTTCTACCTTTAACATTGGTTCACTAAATTGTTAGATTGTGGGTTGAGATTCAATTCAAGATTCGCAATCTTGGGGTTTAGAAGGATCGATTGTTATTCCGTAAATCAACTTGAATTTATTCGTCTAGATCCAAACTTGACGGGATGCGAGTGTGACAGCTCCACTTCCCCCTAAGGCTAGCCAAAGGGTTGGCGGGCTGCCTGCCTAACTCTCGTCAGGACTCGAGCATTCGAAAATACTAACTCTAAAGGATAATTCTAAAGTTCACATTAAGAGAGGGAAAGGAAACTATAAAATTGACATTTAAGCTTAAAATATAATCGTTAACTCAAAAGCACTTAAAGTCTCGATACATAATCGATTACATTCCCATGAGTGAAAATATACAAAACCATAAGAATATACATCCCATTCTTCTACATACTGGGACAAAACCAAAAGCAAAAACTAGACCTAACTAGGTTTCTAAATTCTAGTCACTGTTGGGAAAAACAAAATGGGAGCAGGGGTGAGATAGAAGCTCATGAATTTCAAAGATCATGCAGGGCATAAAAGCGGAATAAATAACATATTTAAAACAAATAAATGAAACCAGAAAACACATGTAGGATCGGGAGCTCTCGGGGCTGGGTCCACTGCGTTCAATTCACATAGTCGACACTTCGTCAACTTTCCATTCCATGTAGACGACTCTTTACAACCCTTTCCTTCCATCGAACATCCCCCTTTACGAGGCTCGCAATCCTAACACTTAACACTTACTACTCAAGGGACGCGGTCAAGAGTAGTTTTATAAACACTTTATACACACTTTCCCCACAAGTGTGTATATATTCATCTAAAACAACTAGGTCACCTACTCTACTTAAAGAGCAATAAAGTATACTCTCCTTAAGTGAGTGGTTCAATAATTTCAAATTTCACGCATTTAACATGTTCACACAAAACATTCAATTAAAGCGAATAACATGCATTGGAAACTCACCACCAAAGTAAGGTTCGGATGTGAGAGCCCTAAAAAAAAAAATTAAAATAAAAAAATATATATATATATAATAATAAAATTCATGCATACATTACCCTTTAATTTATTCAAGTGCATATAAATTTCTTTGGTGCATTTGTGGCATGTTTTCACTAAGTGCATTCTTCATTGGTTGATTAAATGAATTTTCAAAATTTTCATTTTAGAATTAGTGAGCATTTTCTTGCATGGCTTAAGTGCTAGAAAATAGGGTATGTTGGTGTTAATTAGAGACAAAACAAATTAGAGGAGTTAGAAAGCAATTAAGTGAGACTTTGTTAGCTAATGGCTAAAAAATTGCCACTTGTCACCTAAGATTTAAACCTTGACTTGATGACTTATTTTCCCTCAAACTTATCCCTTTAAAACACATCTTCTTCAGTTTTTTTCCTTGTTGTGGCCGAACCAAAAGGGAGGAAAAGAGGGGTAGAAAATCCATCATAAAACCTAGCCAACCTCTTGCTTAGCTTAATTGGAATCAAAGGGAGGAAGTTAGTAGCTCTTAACCATCAATCCTCAAGCTTGATGGGGAAGGATTTTGGTGGCTTGAAAAGTTTCTTCTTGGGCTTGAAAGGTATTTTCCTATCAAACCCTAACTCTATGATCCTAGAAAATGGTCTAATGAAGGTTGTTGGTGATGTTTGTAGTAGGGGTAGTGCTTGGAAGCTAGGTTTTGGGCTTGGATTCTTGGGGTTGCAACATAGGAGTTGGTTTGATTACATGCCTATTATGTGTTTGATGTTTGGACTAGTACTAAATACTAGGCTAAGATGATTATTTCTTTAAGAAAGTTGCTTGTTTATCTTTCATATGCATGCTAGAAAGGTTTAGAGTTACTTTGAACTTCAAAGAAAATGGAAGAAGTTGTGGTTCTTTTCCTCTTATCTTGTGATTTCTTCTTGCTCAATCTTCACTAATCCTTGTTGAGAAACCTTGTTGGGACATTTGTGTGTCATATTGGAGTGAAATCATTCTAGTTTGATGGGTGAAAACCTCTTGGAATGCACCAACTTGTAAACAGAAATTTTGTCCTGCACCTCGTCAGAAATGAAAAAACAGCCAACTTCCCAGGTTTTCTGGTATTGATAGGAAACGAACCAGGAGCTGAGCCATATACCGTTGGAAAGCCCTATGAGTCTAGTTTCTAACGCCACTGACGGCACTCAATTTCGATTTTCCTACACCAAGATATGTCCATTTTCCCAAGACTGCACAGTGGCCACTGATACACCCGAATTCCAGTTTTGTCATCAACTTGCTCTTGGTTGAACCTTGAAGTTTCTTGAATCTTTGCGCGTTTATTCCATTCCAAATATCTACTTGACGTATGAATCCACTAAACCTTCAATGTTTCTTCATGTCGTGACTTGAATTGCCCTAGAATTTCCTAGTGAGATGCATTAGTTAGTAGTGTTTATTTTTGCACTTGATTAGGTTGCATTTGTTTTGTTTTGCTTGAGTTGATGATGGTGCGTTGAATATACATAGGACTCGAAGGAGCTACGAGGGTGATCAAGGCGTGGCGTTTGAGTTGCTTGACTTGCTTGGTGAGTGTTTCCTTGCTTGTTTATTGAATCTATGAGTTTTCTCAAAACTTCACGTGAATGACTTGTTTGCTTGAACTTCATTGGCTATATGAATTACTTGAAATGTGATTATTGAATTGGCTTACATATCAAATATGATTGGACAAGCGAGGGTGAGGCGAGGCGTACTTGCTCCTTTTCGGACTCTTCCGTTTGACTTTCTTGGTGACTTTCTTTGGCTGTGATTTGACTTTGTGTACTTTGATGTGAAAAGTCGTTGGGTGATATCCGTCGACTAATTTGATTTGTTTGGGGCTCGGAAACCCAAAACCCTATTGGTGAACCGTTCATTGCTCGAGGCATGGGCTTGGTCGAGAAGATCGGTGAACCATAGGTTATTGATTTAGTTCCTTGGAACATGGTATACTCAGTATTACCCAAATTTGATTAGTTGAGGTGTTGGGCCGGTAGAGTGATTGGTGGGCGGTTGTGGTGTAAGTGGTGTCTCAGGAACTGGTTCTTGACCTCAAGCGTTGAGGAGAGTCAGCGGCTTCGTGTTTGATCAAGCTTTGTGGATTTGGCTTTTGGAAGCCACTGTATCCTTTACTTGAGTGCTATGTTTTAATTTACCTTAAATAGATGATTGACTATCTGTTTTGCCTAATTGTTAATGTGGTTGCATGTTTTATTATGGGGACCTCATTAAACTTACACTTACCTTTTCCCTTTTGTTTTCCTTGAGGGAATTTGTAAGAGGTGGAGAGTTTGGTTGTGGCTAAGGTCAAGTGTTTATCTTTTGTTAAGAACCGATGTATTTGTATTTTGGCTCCGTTTTGTAAGTTTGAAGTTGATTGTAAGTTTTGGGATTTAAGCGTTGTAAACTTTATGTTCTTGTAATTTTGGAGTTATTTTAGCTTAAGTATATGTTAAGATAAATGTTTTGATGATTTTGGGTATTGAGTCGGCGAGAGTTAGGCGAGCAGTTCACTAATCCTTAGAATACAGGGAAAGTGGGCTGTCTGGTGGTATCGAGCCTAGGTTTGAGGCTGAGTGCAGGCTGATTAGGAAGTTGGTAGTTGTAGTGATTTAAGTGTGAATGAGTTTTAATTAAGTTTTAAACTTTGATAAGTTAGTCTAAGTTTTGATTTGTTTTATTGTAGGACATGGAAGAAAATGGTGGAAGCTTGGCGGACCTGGAGAGCGCCTTCACAATGATCCGGTATTCATGAGAACTGGAGGAGCTTATAGGCTGTGGAGTCCAACCCGTAGGGATAGAGCCATCTCGGTTGTTGGAGGACTTATTAACACCAATGAGGAGGTGGTCTTGGCGGTACCATTGAAAGGAGGGGAATTAATTGAGCTAGCAGGAGGGTCTTGAGGAGCTGTCGGGTTAAGGAACATTATACACATACAAGCTGCTAGGATATTTGAACTTGAGGCGGATATCATAGAAGAGCAAGAGAGCGATGCTATCTTGCAGTGGAGAAAGCTAATGTCCGTCATACTCGACTGAGGGGCGTGGGAGATCGGGTGTGGGCATCTGGATGAGTCTGGGACCCAGGGATGTGGTAGATGTGAATCTAGCTGACTTGGAGGCTGGTGGCGAGCCTTTGAGGATGAAGGAGTGCACTTAGCTCATTGACTAGGAACAAGCTAGTGAGATAGGCTAGTTAGGAAAGAGATGTTTGACTTTTGTAAGACTTTTGTGTTTAGCTTGGGTGTTCTACTTTTGTTGGGAGCTTGGTCTATGTGTTTTGCCAAAGTTGGAATGTGTATCCTTGTATAGGTAACTTTTGTGCATGAAACTTTGGAACTTGCTCTTGTTTTGTAACCTAAGTATGTTTGGGTGTGTTTGAATGTATCTAGTTTTCTGTTTTGTTTATATATATCATATGCTATATTGAGTGTGCAATTATCAAGCATGCATCTTCATTCTTACATAATTTCAACCTTAGATGTAAGAAAACAAATGGAAGCGAGGAGCGGCGTGGTGAGTGCGTGGGCGTGGGCGTGGGCGGACCCCATGAACAAGAGGGGAACAAAGGTCATTATTAACAAAATGAGGGACAGATGGGTAATGAGGGGAGACCAAGTTACTACAGCTATTATTAACATATGGCCGATATCTTAGAAGCGGTTAAGCGGACCAACAAGGTTTAGGACCTAATCATCAACGGGGAAATCGAGGGGAGGATAGAGCCTAGAGCGGTTCAAAGTTTTCCTCCCTAAATTCTTGGGGGGACCAGATCGAGGTGGCAGGCTTGAGAGAATGGTAGACATTTTGCTTTGCCTTGAACTATCTTGAGGAAAGGCAAGTTACTTTTGCCGTCTTTCAAGCTGGAAGGAGGCTGCTGCTTCGTGGTGGAGCGTGAGTGCAGACAAGTGGGAAGAGAACAAGCATGCGTGCCAGCTTAACTTTACTAGGGAGTTTAACCAGAAATTCCTTCCACCTATAGTTCGGGGCGAAGAGGGATGATTTCATAAAACCGTCGAGGAGCACTTTGGCGTGGTGAGTATGAGGCAGGTTTACAAATTATCTAAATTTGCTCCCAGCTGGTGACAAGTGAGCAAGAAGGATAAAGGCGTTTCATACAAGGACTAAATGTAGAGATTGAAGGATTTGGCTGCAGCCAGTTAATACTGGAGATGCTCTCGAGAAAGCCCAGCGGGTTGAAGCGAGCTAGGGTTCAAGTTAGGACTTTTTCATGCAAAAAGCGAGGAGCATCTAGTAGCACTATGGGGACGAAGATTGATCAAGCGGTTCCAACCTAAGTTTGGAAGAAGGGGTGGCTGGAGGTGATTTCTGGACCACAAGAGGGCGCCATCTAGGGACCTCAAAGTGGCGGAAGGACAACAGAAAGTGTCTCTCAGGGAGGTTGAGTATCAACTCCCTGGGAGGCTGTAGCTGTGTGGAAGACCAAACCATACCCATGAGATCATGTTGGCGGAAGGAAGAAAGTGTCTTAGTTGTGGTAGTCTTGAGCATCAAATAAACTTCTGCCCAGATCATAGCCAGTGAAGGAAAGGACGGTCAATCCACAGACAAAACCAACCCTAAACAACCAGCCACAAGTGGAAATAGGCCGAGGGGTGCCAGCTAGGGTTTATACTTTGGACCAAAACCAAGCTCTTGATCGACCAGAGGTGGTTGAAGGTACAATTCATTTTCACCGTTTGGCTAAACTTTTAATCGATCACGGTGCAACTCATTCTTTTGTAAACCCTACTTTCATGTGTGGTATAGATGTAAAACACGTTAAACTACCATATGACTTGGAAGTTGGGACACCTCCGGAGATCAAAGATTGATTGCAAATATGGTGTATAAAAGCTGTGAGATTTGGGTGGGAGAGCGAAAATTGGTGGTGGATTTGATTGGCTTGGATCTTAAGGGATATGATGTTATCATAGGGATGGTGGTTGCTTAGATATTACACTGCCCAATTAAATTGTAAGACTAAAGTGGTGGAGTTTTGCATCTGGGAGAAACAACCCTACGATTAGGCGTGAAGGGTGGATTGGCCTCATCTGCACTTATTTGGAATTGGGACTGAAATTGTTAAGTAAAGGAGCACACGGTTACCTAACTTTCCTAATTAATACTCCCGGAGATAAAGTGAAATTAGAAGATGTTTTGGTGGTAAATGATTTTCCAGATGTTTTCCACGCGGAATTAGTATCACATTGCGGATAGGGGAAGTGGAATTTAAAATTGATCTTTTACGGAACAAAGCCCATTTCTAAAGCACCATATCGAATGGCACCCTGAACTTAAGGAGTTGAAGTTACAAGCTGCAAGATTTGTTGGAGCGTGGTTTTATCTGCGAGAGTGAGTCTCTCCACAGGGTGCTTGATCTGTTTGTGAAGAAGAAGGATGGTAGCTTAAGATTATGTATAGATTATCGGGGTTTAAATGATGTCCTGTGAAAAATAAATACCACTTTACCCATATCGATGAATTATTTGACCAATTGCAAGGGCTGTGGTGTTTTCTAAATTGGATTTAAGGCAGGGGTATTACCAACTAAAATTAGGAAAGAAGATGTGCAAAGGCTGCCTTTAACTCTAGATATGGGCACTTGATTTCCGTGATGCCTTTTGGTTTGACTAATGCCTAGCGACATTCATGGATTTGATGCATGGTGTTCAAACCATATCTGGACCAATTTGTGGTGGTGTTCATTGATGACATTACGGTATATTCAAATCCAGGAGGAGCATGAACAACATTTAAAGATTGTTTTGCAAACCCTAAGGGACCACAAATTATATGCCAAATTTAGCAAGTGTGAGTTTTGGTTTGGAGCAAATTTCCTTTCTAGGGCATGTAATTTCAAAGGGGCATTCTTGTAGATCCAACTAAAGTAGAAGGCTGTGCGGTGGAAACAACCGAGAAAACCTTGAGGTTAGTAGTTTCTTGGGGTTGGCGGGGATATTATCGGCGATTCATTGGGATTTCTCACGAATAGCGGGACCTTTGACTAACTTGACCAGAAAACATGGTAAATTTGTTTGGGATTCTAAATGTGAAACTAGTTTCCAAGAAGCTGAAGAAGCGACTAAAGTCACCGGTTTTGGCCTTACCGAATGGGAAAGACAGTTTCACTGTGTATACTGATGCCTCAAGAGAAGGATTGGGGTGTGTTTTAATGCAAAATGGGAAGGTGATTGCATTTGCATCTCGGAAACTAAAGCCTCATGAACAAAACTACCCGACCCACGATTTAGAATTGGCGCAGTTGTTTTTGCTCTAAAGAAGTGGAGACATTACCTATATGGGGTTATTTTTGAGGTTTATACAGATCACAAAAGTTTGAAATACTTGTTCTCTCGAGAAGAGCTGAACTTAAGGCAACGTCGATGGATGGAATTTCGGAAGATTATGTTCTATTAACTATCATCCGGAAAAGCTACGTGGTGGCAGATGCCTTAAGCCGAAAGGCTCAGATGGCTGGATTGATGACTAAGCAGTGGAAACTATTAGAACAAGTAAGTGAGTGGAATCCCATACTTGATCGCGAGAGTACTCTTTGGGAATATCACGGTGAAGTCATCCTTATTGGATGCATTATCAAAGAAGCTTCGAAACATGATGTAATGGTGAGAGATGGGTTGAGAAGAGCACGAGAAAGGAAATATCGAATTCAATGTAAGCTCAGGAATTTTGAAATTTGAGACCGTATAGTGTACAGAAAAATGAAGAGTTAAAAGGATATTTTAGAAGAAGCTCACCGTTCCAAATATACAATTTACACCCGGAAGCAACAAGATGTATCAAGATCTTAAGGGATTATCTTGGTGGGATAATATGAAAAAGGAGATTGCTCGATTTGTCAGGACTGTTTGGTTTGCCGACAAGTGAAAGGCGAACATCAAAACCTTGGGTTTGTTACAACCTCTTGAAATCCCTGAATGGAAATGGGAAAATATCACAATGGATTTTGTGTCGGGTTACCACGAACTCAAAGAGGCCATGATGCTATACGGGTAATAGAGGATAGACTAACCAAGTCAGCTCATTTCTTGCCCATTAATATGAAATTTTCTTTGGAAAAGTTGGCTCAGTTGTACATGGATGAGATAGGTGAGACTGCATGGAGTTCAGTGAGCATAGTTTGGACGGAGATCCTCGATTTGTGTCTCGATTTTGGCAAAGTTACAAGAAACTCTAGGGACTAAGTTGAACTTGATGCGACTTACCATCCTCAAACAGATGGTCAATCGGAGGGACCATTCAAACCCTAGAGGATATGTTAAGGACATGTATTATGGATTTTGGAGAGTTGGGGTCAATATATGGCTTGGTGGAATTTGCTATATAATAGTTATCACTCATCTATTCAAATGGCACGTATGAAGCCCTTTATGGTAGGAAATGTCGATCACCAATCTTTTGGGATGAAGTGGGGAAAGGAAAACACTAGATCCAACCACAGGTGGATTGAGGATGCGTATGAAAAGTTAAGATGATTAGTCAACGGCTTCAAGCAGCCAGGCGACAAAAGAGCTATCGGAATAACCGGCGAAAGGATTTGGATTTTGAAATTGGAGATAAGGTGTTTCTTAAGATTACTCACTTGAAGTCTCATTGTGGGAAGAAAAAAGAAACTCCAGCCGAGGTATGTGGGGCCATTTGAAATTCTTCAGCGAATAGGAGCCGTAGCCTATCGATTGAGATTGCCAGCAAGTCTATCTAGAATCCATGATGTATTTCATGTTTCTCTATTAAAGAAATATCATCCAGATCCCAGTCATGTCTTGAAGCCAGAAGAAATCGACATTGATGAATCTCTGACCTACGAGGAAAAGCCTGTGCGACTTTTGGACCGATTGTTATTCCGTAAATCAACTTGAATTTATTCGTCTAGATCCAAACTTGACGGGATGCGAGTGTGACAGCTCCACTTCCCCCTAAGGCTAGCCAAAGGGTTGGCGGGCTGCCTGCCTAACTCTCGTCAGGACTCGAGCATTCGAAAATACTAACTCTAAAGGATGATTCTAAAGTTCACATTAAGAGGGGGAAAGGAAACTATAAAATTGACATTTAAGCTTAAAATATAATCGTTAACTCAAAAGCACTTAAAGTCTCTACATAATGATTACATTCCCATGAGTGAAAATATACAAAACCATAAGAATATACATCCCATTCTTCTACACTCGGGACAAAACCAAAAGCAAAAACTAGACCTAACTAGGTTTCTAAATTCGTCACACATTGGGAAAAACAAAATGGGAGCAGGGTGAGATAGAAGCTCATGAATTTCAAAAGATCATGCAGGGCATAAAAGCGGAATAAATAACATATTTAAAACAAATAAATGAAACCACGAAAACACATGTGGGATCTGGGCTCTCGGGGCTGGGTCCACTTTCGCCGCGTTCAATTCACATAGTGACACGTCAACTTTCCATTCCATGAGCGACTCTTTACAACCCTTTCCTTCCAAGAGACATCCCCTTTACCGGGCTGTAATCTAACACTTAACACTTACTACTCAAGGGGCGGTCAAGAGTAGTTTTATAAACACTTTATACACACTTTCCACAAGTGTGTATATATTCATCTAAAACAACTAGGTCACCTACTCTACTTAAAGAGAGCAATAAAGTATACTCTCCAGTGGTGGTTCAATAATTTCAAATTTCACGCATTTAACATGTTCACACAAAACATTCAATTAAAGCGAATAACATGCATTGAAACTCACCACCAAAGTAAGGTTAGGATGTGAGAGCCTAAAAAAAATTAAAATAAAAAAATATATATATATAATAATAAAATTCATGCATACATTACCCTTTAATTTATTCAAGTGCATATAAATTTCTTTGGTGCATTTGTGGCATGTTTTCACTAAGTGCATTCTTCATTGGTTGATTAAATGAATTTTCAAAATTTCCATTTTAGAATTAGTGAGCATTTTCTTGCATGGCTTAAGTGCTAAGAAAATAGGGTATGTTGGTGTTAATTAGAGACCAAAGCAAATTAGAGGAGTTAGAAAGCAATTAAGTGAGACTTTGTTAGCTAATGGCTAAGAAATTGCCACTTGTCACCCTAAGATTTAAACCTTGACTTGATGACTTATTTTCCCTCAAACTTATCCCTTTAAAACACATCTTCTTCAGTTTTTTTCCTTGTTGTGGCGAGACCAAAGGGAGGAAAAGAGGGTGAAAATCCATCATAAAACCTAGCCAACCTCTTGCTTAGCAATTGGAATCAAGGGAGGAAGTTAGTAGCTCTTAACCATCAATCCTCAAGCTTGATAGGGAAGGATTTTGGTGGCTTGAAAAGTTTCTTCTTGGGCTTGAAAAGGTATTTTCCTATCAAACCCTAACTCTATGATCCTAGAAAATGGTCTAATGAAGGTTGTTGGTGATGTTTGTAGTAGGGTAGTGCTTGGAAGCTAGGTTTTTGGGCTTGGATTCTTGGGGTTGCAACATAGGAGTTGGTTTGATTACATGCCTATTATGTGTTTGATGTTTGGACTAGTACTAAATACTAGGCTAAGATGATTATTTCTTTAAGAAAGTTGCTTGTTTATCTTTCATATGCATGCTAGAAAGGTTTAGAAGTTACTTTGAACTTCAAAGAAAAATGGAAGAAGTTGTGGTTCTTTTCCTCTTATCTTGTGATTTCTTCTTGCTCAATCTTCACTAATCCTTGTTGAGAAACCTTGTTGGGACATTTGTGTGTCATATTGGAGTGAAATCATTCTAGTTTGATGGGTGAAAACCTCTTGGAATGCACCAACTTGTAAACAGAAATTTTGTCCTGCACCTCGTCAGAAATGAAAAAACAGCCAACTTCCCAGGTTTTCTGGTATTGATAGGAAACGAACCAGGAGCTGAGCCATATACCGTTGGAAAGCCCTATGAGTCTAGTTTCTAACGCCACTGACGGCACTCAATTTCGATTTTCCTACACCAAGATATGTCCATTTTCCCAAGACTGCACAGTGGCCACTGATACACCCGAATTCCAGTTTTGTCATCAACTTGCTCTTGGTTGAACCTTGAAGTTTCTTGAATCTTTGCGCGTTTATTCCATTCCAAATATCTACTTGACGTATGAATCCACTAAACCTTCAATGTTTCTTCATGTCGTGACTTGAATTGCCTAAATTTCCTAGTGAGATGCATTAGTTAGTAGTGTTTATTTTGCACTTGATTAGGTTGCATTTGTTTTGTTTTGCGGAGTTGATGATGGTGCGTTGAATATACATAGGACTCGAAGGAGCTAGCGAGGGGTGATCAAAGGCGTGGCGTTTGAGTTGCTTGACTTGCTTGGTGAGTGTTTCCTTGCTTGTTTACATTGAATCTATGAGTTTTCTCAAAACTCATTGAATGACTTGTTTGCTTGAACTACATTGGCTATATGAATTACTTGAAATGTGATTATTGAATTGGCTTACATATCAAATATGATTGGACAACTGAGGGTGAGGCGAGGCGTACTTATGCTCCTTTTCGGACTCTTCCGTTGACTTTTCTTGGAATTTGACTTTCTTTGACTGTGATTTGACTTTGTGTACTTTGATGTGAAAAGTCATTGGGTGATATCCGTCGACTAATTTGATTTGTTTGGGGCTCGGAAACCCAAAACCTATTGGTGAACAGTTCGTGCTCGAGCGGCATGGGCTTGGTGAGAAGATCGGTGAACCATAGGTTATTTGATTTAGTTCCTTGGAACATGGTATACTCAGTATTACCCAAATTTGATTAGTTGAGGTGTTGGGCCGGTAGGGAGTGATTGGTGGGCGGTTGTGGTGTAAGTGATGTCTCAGCTGGTTCTTGACCTCAAGCGTTGTGAGAGAGTCAACGGCTTCGTGTTTGATCAAGCTTTGTGGATTTGGCTTTTGGAAGCCACACATCCTTTACTTGAGTGCTATGTTTTAATTTACCTTAAATAGATGATTGACTATCTGTTTTGCCTAATTGTTAATGTGGTTGCATGTTTTATTATGGGGACCTCATTAAGCACCTTACCCCCCTTTTGTTTTTCCTTAGGGAATTTGTAAGAGGTCGGAGAGTTTGGTTGTGGCTAAGGTCAAGTGTTTATCTTTTGTTAAGAACCGATGTATTTGTATTTTGGCTCCGTTTTGTAAGTTTGAAATTGATTGTAAGTTTTGGGATTTAAGCGTTGTAAACTTTATGTTCTTGTAATTTTGGAGTTATTTTAGCTTAAGTATATGTTAAGATAAATGTTTTGATGATTTTGGGTATTGAGTCGGCGAGTTGGGCAAGTGAGTTCACTAATCCTTAGGGTACGCCCTAGGGAAAGGTGGGCTGTCACATCGGAGTCCAAGTTTTGATCACTCCACAACTCAGAACCACTCCCTAAAATAATTAAAGAACAACAGAAATAAGTTTTCTAGTTCATCGATCAAAACTAGTTAAAGAAAGAATAAGTTCGATAACTTCCTATTTGAGCAGAAATTTTTGAAAAATCGTAACTTGAGTTGTATAAGTCCAAATTCTTCAAGGTTGATACCGTTGGAAACCTCATTTAAAGTTCTAAAACTTTGTAGAAGACACTATGATGAAATTCTAAACAAAAATTGCCCAGAATTTCGTTTAAGAATCAGCTACAGTGAAAAACAGGACATCACAGGTTGGTTTTCCAGAAAACTTTGAAAATTTACCAAAAATTGTAGAAAATGAATTGGCCTCTGAAATTTATATAGTTTAAATCTCTATATATCAAGTTTCAAACTCCACTGACGGCACTCAATTCTGACTCTCGAGCAAGAAATTATAACTGTCCAAATAGGGCAGGTTCAAAATCCTGTGTTTTCTGAAATCCAGATTTACAGGGCAGTTTTTGGAGCCTCAATTGAGTGATGAATTCTTACTCAAAAATCACCAAATTTGGTACACTAACTCTACCATATATATATATTATGTCCACAACAAAATTTAGCCAAAAAATCTAACGGGAAAATAGTGTTTTTAACTCTCAAAGTGTACTCAGCAATCTTGCTTCAAATCTGTAAAGTTTTGATCTTCTCCTTCTACACACCTCTAACCTATCTAAAACACCATCATTTGCCCTAATTTTTGGAACCATGATAGTATTAACCTTCCCAAGCCTAATGGTGATTAAAAATGATGAAAGCTTTTATCAATTTTTAGCACTAAACAGCCCCAAAATTTCGGACAGCATGCTAGCCAATTTCCAGCTTTTCTTGTTCCAAATTAATAACCATTCTTGCTATAATTTTTGAAGGGCTTTTTGTGGGAAACTTTAACAACTTAAACCTCAACATTTAAGCATTAAAAATCAGCCCCTAAACTAACAAAAATGCAGCCACAAAATTAAGGGAAAAACAGTAAATTTCACCCTCCATTTCCTCTTCTCCTTTCTCGGTTTTCCCTTGAGGTTTCTCCTCCAATTTCCAACCACAAATTCCAACATATGCACACACATATCATCATTTAGCAACACTAGTAAACAAATTCACACATTTTGTGGGAATTCCAAGAGGCCACATATCAACCATAATCAACAAATGCAAATTAATGAAGCTTAATAACTTGAAATTCCAAAACTAACACAAGTCAAGGTTCTAATAACCCATCAACATCCCAATTCCTACTTCATGCTTGGAATTTAAAGAATGAACAAAGATTAAGCCCAAGAACTTAGCTTCAACCACCCGCAAGCTTCTCCTCAAAGTTCTAAACCAAAGCTTCAAGCTTGAGCCAAGATTAATGCTAGGTTGTGGTTGATTTTGGGAGGAAAATGGAAGTAGAAAATGCTGAAATTTCAAGGGAAGAGAGAAGGGAGAGAGTCGGCCAAGGAGAGAGAGAAGAGAAGTGATGTTTAAGTGGTAGTTTGGTGAATAAATGAAAGAAATACAAGACAAGACTTAAAGCCCAATTTTAAGGGTCATAGTCCAACTTAAAATAGTAGTTTTGCTAGCAATTTTGGAGGGAAAAATATTTAGCTCTCTTGGCTGCAAATTAAGGGATAATCTCGGCTAAGAGGGAGAGAAGAAAAGGCAGAATTGAAGTGAATTGGAGGAAATTAAATGGATAAACAATCGCAGGTTAAAATCCTAACTTTCAAGAAATTTGTCCAACTAGGTTTTAAGGTTTCAAAACCCTACTTAATCTCACCTTTAATGATTCACTTCTACTCCCTTGATTGTATTCTTAACCTACGAGTGATCATCCTTACACTCCATCGCTACTTCACTTACTATCCGAATTTTTACCTCGAAAAACGTGTTTTCTCATTTTCTCTTTAATTGATGCTAAAGGGTGAATTTTAAAATAAATTAAATGAAATATTGAAAATCTTCAAGGAAAAATAAGTGTAAAATTAAATTAAGTTTTTCTCAAAACAAAATAAATTTCCATTTAAATTTTCTGAAAAATATGTTTGAGAACGACATTAAAATAATCAAACGAATTAATAATAATAATAACCATATTTAAAATAATAAATATTAACAATATAAAAATAAAATTTTAAGGCCCTCACAGCGAGTTCATACCTTGTGTGGTTCGTATCAAGCCAAGTATATTTATAGTAAGTTTCATTGCAAATCAGGATTTTGGCAAGTAACAATGCACCCTGATATTATAGAATGGACAGCTTTTACTTGGCCATTAGGACACTTTGAATGGTTGGTAATGCTATTTGGCCTCAAAAATACAGCAGCAGTTTTTCAAAGAATTAATAGATATAAAGATTTTGTATTAGTATATATTGATGACATTTTAGTTTACTCAAAAACAAGAAAGAACATATTAGTCACCTTAAAATAGTGCTAAGTGAATTTTATAAATTTGGAATAATCATCAGTAGTAAAAAGGCCCAATTCTTTAAAAGAAATATAGAATTTTTAGGAATTGAGATAGGACAGGGAAAAATTAAATAACAACCACATATTAATAAAAAGATTCTAGAATTTCATGATAAAATAGAAGATACAAAACAATTACAACAATTCTTAGGATTATTAAATTATGCAAGACTATTTATAAAAAACTTAAGTAGGATTGTAGGATCATTATATAGTAAAACAAGTATTAAAGGGCAAAAGTACTTTAATAAGGAAGACATAGAACTTGTAAGTAGAATTAAAGAAATTATAAAAGATTTACCAGACTTGAGACTACCATTAGACACAGATTATTTGATAATAGAATGCAATGGATGTGCCAAAGGATGGGGAGTGACACTATTAGCCAAAGGAAATAAGTACGACTCCAAAACTAGAGAAGAAATATGTAGGTATGCTAGTGGAAAATATAAAGAAAAAGGCAACATAAGTAGCATTGATGCGGAACTTTTAGCAGTCAACATAAGTAGCATTGATGCGGAACTTTTAGCAGTTACATATACCACAGATAGCTTTAGATTGTTTAAACTAAATAGAAAAAGAATTTACAGTAAGAGCAAATTGTGAAGCAATAGTTAGGTTTTTTAATAGAAAAAATGAAAAAAGATCTTCTACCAGAAGATGGTTAAACTTTGTAGATAGAATTATTGGTGATGATTACCATATAAATTTTGAATATATAAAAGGAACTGATAATAGTATAGCTGACCATCTATCTTGTTTATTAATTACTTCTTGAATAGCATGGCATCCACCAGTGGTAATTCTAGTAATGACAAGATTATGATTGGACAATGGGAACTCACCAAGTATGCCAAGGGTTCAAACCTATGCTTTAGAACAGAAGAGAAAGGTAAGCTAGAAGAAGTGCAGCAAAACTTTCTTAATAATTTGTGGAATGCCAAGGGTTTAGTTCTGGTATCAGGCTCTGATACCAGAACTAAACCCAGGTGTAATAAAATAAATTGAATTTAAAATAAAACCAGGTGTAATAAAATTGAAATTAAAATATAGTTAGCAAAGAAAGGATTCTTACTTGTAATAAGGAAGACAAGACTTGAATTGGAATCTGCAAACTTTTATTAATACTGGAAGAATTTTACAAGGGAGAGAGTGAGGAAAGAAGGAAGTAGGCTCAGAGTTTAACACTCGATGCCTTCTTTGTAATACATCTAAGCTATTTATACTAGTTTGATCATTTGAATTTCATTTCATTTAGAAAGAATTTCACTTGAATCTTATCCCTTATCTTCTTGGAATCTGAATTGTGGCATCTGATTGGAAGATTTTCTTGAATAACAGATGTGGCCGACAACTTTTGAATGGCAGGTGAGGTGGCCGACAACTTTAATAATCATATGGGTCTTGAGCACATGGTCCACCAAACGGGTCTGAATTTTGAGTAGGAGATGTGGTGGATTCTGATGAGGATCCAACTGTTGTGGAGCCCACCACTTCTGTCTCCTTTTTCTGTTGTGCTTGGAGAAATTTGACATATTCTTGCACCATATCAGGATTTGACATCATTTTTGAAAGTAGAAATTCATGAGCTGGATTTGCTTCTTCTTTATCTTTGACAGGTGTTACCGGCCTTTGAGTATTTGGAGGAGGAGCAGTCTTTGGTTCTGGAGTTTTTGGAAAAGTAGCTTGCACTTTGATTACTTTACCCATGGACCATTTGAGTTTTCACCATAATGAATGTATCGATCGTATCGGGAACATATGTCTTGTCGAAATTCGTCCCACCATTTGATTTTGAATTCTCTGACAAGAGACATTGGTAATGGTGCTTCCATGACTTGAGCAATTTTGAAACTCCAACAAAAGATCCAGGGGACTTTGAATTCGGCATGAAATTGAATTCGCTTGACATAGTCTTCGCCTTGAATTTTTTTAGCAAAGGTTTGCAATCCTGTTTGAACCGTCATTGGATATATCTCTTTTTGGGGTCCAAACCATGTCCACCAATGATAAAACCAAATTGGGAATTCTTTTGAACAGTTATCATGAAACATGAAAAACCATGAATGATCGAATGGTCGGAAAAAGAATGCTCTATACCAGGCTTGTTTGTAATCCTGGTAAGTAAAACCATCTGGAATATGTCGAACTGAAAACTTCTTTTTTGAATAGAGGGAGACCCATTCATTGGATGAACAGACCTTTTTAATGACACATTTGCAATGACCTATAATTTCGGGCTTGTCTATTTTGGGCTTTGGAGTAATTTCTACTGAACCGGTTTCTACTAGAATTAGCTCATAATATTTTTGGGTTTTTAATGGATCATCTGGACACCAATAGCATCCTTCTGGGAATATTCTGTTAGTGAGGTTGAGTAGTGAAGTGTACGGAGGTGTATCTTTGAATTTGGTAAGAATAATGTGTTGTGTACCAGGTTTTGTGAAATAGGCTGCTTTGTCTTTGGAAGTAGTTGAAGGGCTAGGTGGTTTAACATCTGCTGGTTTATTTTGAGTGGCTTGAGAATAGGATAAAGCTGGAAACTCTTGTTGAAATAGATCATATCTATTGGAAGTAGTGAGAGGACGGGAAGGACTTTGAATGTGTTTTGTCATTTCATAATCTTTTGGAGTACGTGCCATACCTGCAAAAGAAAAATCAACATATAATTTCATTGATTTCTGTGTGTAATTTTTTGATCCATTGCTTAAGATATTGAACCTCTGGGGTTGATCTCCCCATGTGAAGAAGGGTATGGTAATTGATAAGGCATTGGTTAAGTTCTCGTCTTTTGAGCCAGATTTTTTCTTTGAGAGTGATAATGGCTCGGGTTGGTTTGAGACAAATGGAGTCATATTTGAAGACATTGTAGGGTTGGATTCTGCCAAATGTTTCATGATAATGAATAATTTTTCGGTTGGCCAATAGAATTTGTTTGTTTGTCTGGGATGACGAATAATGATATTTTCTGAGGGTCGTGATCTCTTGTGGAGTCATTGCCTTGCAGAAATTCCCTAGTTAAGAAATCCGGTAAGAAATTGTTTGTACCTTTAATGTATTCTATATCAAAATCAAAAACTGATAAAATGGCTTGCCATCTTGCAAATATTTGTTTTGAAACAATATTTTTAACATCCTTTTGTAAAACTTCTTTGGCTGCTTGACAATTAATTCGTAATAAGAATCAAATCATCTTGAAATTTGGAAATACAAAGAACAATAGATAAAATTTCTTTTTTAATAGTAGAATATTTTTGCTGTGTAGTAATCCATATTCCTAAATGATATCTCACTAATTGTTCGGTATTAGTCTGTAGTTTTTGCTTCAGTTCTCCTCCATATCCTATTTCTGAAGCATCAGTTTGTACTATGAGGAAGGCTTCAAGATGAGGTAATCCTAAGCAAGGAAGTTCCTTTATTTTAGTTTTTAAATATCTAACCTTTTGAGTATATTGTTCCGTCCAAGGTTGAGGATTCTTTTTTAATCATTGATATAGTAGTGCACATTCTGTTCGTAAGTTGGGAAAAAAGTTTGCTACATAATTAAGGCATTCTAAAAATCTTTGTAATTGATTTTTATCTTTTAATTCGTCTGGGAATTTACTAGAAAACTCTAATGCTCTAGTAATTGGTCTAATGGTTCCTTTTGTAATAATATGGCCTAAAAATCGTATTTCTGTTTGAAATAATTTCATTTTAGGAGCTGCTAATACTAAACCATTTTTCTTGACTATATCTATAAATACACTAAGATGTTTGAAATGTTGATCTATGTCATTTGAATAAATTAAGACGTCGTCAATATAGACTATAATGAAATTGCTATATGGATTAAAAATATCATTCATAATATTTTGAAATTCTAATGGAGCATTTTTTAATCCAAAAGGCATTACAGTCCATTCATAATGTCCAAAAGGGGTTGTGAATGCTGTTTTATATCTATCTTTTTCTGCTATAATTATTTGCCAATATCCTGATTTTAAATCAAATTTTGAAAATATTTTTGCATTAAACAATCTATTAAGTAAATCTCTTTTATTAGGAATAGGATATCGTATCCATTGTAACATTTTATTTAATGGTTTGTAATTGATTACTAATCTTGGAACACCTCTTTCTTTTTCAGCTTGATTCATTACATAAAATGCAGCACAACTCCATGGTGACTTTGAAGGGGTTATTAGTTTCTTTTCTAAAAGAGTTTGAATTTCTTGTTTACAAAATTCTAAATATTCTTTATTCATTTGAATTGGTCTAGCTTTAGTAGGAATATCTTTATCGAATATCCTTTTCATAAGGTTCTACAATATGTTTCTTTCTATCCCAAAATGCATTAGGAATGTCGGCACATACTTCTTTTTTAATCAAATCTTCTATCTGTTGAATTTTATTTCTAATCTTGACTTCTTGTAATTGTTCTTCAATCCTAACATGTTTTTTTTTACTTCTTTTAATTCCTGAATATGTCTTTTTGTACATGTAATAGTATTAATAGTTTTATATATACTAGAAGATTGTAATATCTTTAAATCTCTTTGTTTTAAAGGGCTTAAAAATTTAAATGATATCATTTGCCCCATAATATTAACATGAATTCCTTCTACATCTACGAAAAGGATAAATTTGAGTAAAAATGGAGTTCCTAATATCATGTCATTACTCATATTATCAACTACTGTAAATGCATGTTTTAAACAATATTCATTATTACATATTATGCCTTGAGTTAATTTATATTTTACTATCATTGGTTCACCATTTGCAGCTATTAATTCTTCATTTGTTCTTTCTAAGTATTTTAATGGTACTATTCCATTTTTAATACAACTTTGATCTGCCCCGCTATCAAATAATGTAATTAATGTTTCTTGAAAGTCATCAACTTTTATAGTTACTAATCCATACCATTTTTGATAAGTTATTTGATTTATTACATTGATATAGCTTTTTTTTTGTTCTCCTAATTGTATTATTTCTAAATTTTCTTTTAATTTTTCATCTTCAATATTTATCTTAGAAGTGGAAGCCATTTGACTATTTAATAATATTAATTTAGTTTCTATGCTTAAATCTTTTGTTTGTAATTCTAATACTTCATCTTGTAGTAATTTTATTTGTGCTTTTAAGTCATTTATTTCTTTTTGAATTGATTGAGTGTTATCCTTTTTAATTATACCTTGTGAGGGGTATCTATCTAATAATTTTGATATACTAAAGGGTTCAGATATCTTAGGTAACTTTTCTTCTTTTATGATTATTCTTTTTAGTTTTTGTAAATAATTCCTCTTTATTTCTGGATCTTTAATTTTTTCTATTAAGCCTAAAGGAATTCTTTGTCTTCTCTTTTTGTAATTACATTTAAATATTTCTTATTTTCACATTCGCATTCTTCTTCCGTACTGTATTCTAAGTCATCGTTATAGTCATCTGAATCAGTCGTTTCTTTTTCTTGAATCATTAATGCTGCTATTTTATTTTTTAATTCTTCATCATCTTGAAATAATTTATTGATTTTTTCTTTTACTTTACATTGATTTGCTTTATGCCCTATTCTTCCACATTTCCAACAAGTTAGTGGGTTTTGTTGTTTTCTGAATGGCTTTCTAGATTTTTTCCTATAATATGGTTCATTACTAATTCTATGAACTGGCTTTCTATAAATTCGTCTTTTCTTAAGATCTTTTCTTTTTAATGCAGAAGGTGATTTAATTCCTTGTATTCCAAAAGCTTCACAAAATGATCCTACTTCTTGTTTTTGAAATCCATATTTCTTTTGCATTCTTAATTCGGTACATAATGCTAATCCTTCCTTTTTAATATATGCACATAATTGTCCAAATGTAATTCCTTCAAATGATATTACTTCTGTACCCATTTCTTTTTGTAAGCTTGTTATAATTCTTTGAGAAAATAGTGCGGGTAATCCAGTTATAAATTTTTCTTTCCAAAATGAAGCATTACAATCAGGTCTTCTTAAAACATTTGTAATGAACATATCTTTGTACCATCTAAAATCAGTTAAAGTTGGGCATCTTAAATTTGTTAAGAATACTTTTGTAGAATTCAACTCTTCTTTAGGATTTCCTACAAAATACATTGCAATAGTTACTATTAAAAATTCTGCAGCATCTGACTTAGTTATAATATCTCCTTGTTCATCTTCAACATCTATTGTATGTTCTAATATAGAAGTTTTACTTTCCAATGTTAGTGCATTATCCCACCAATTTTTTAATTGTTCTGTAAATCCTGATACTAATAATGTTGCAATTGTTTTTTCATCTGCATTTCTAATTTTATAAGCTAGTCTTGCCATTCCCATTTCTTGTAAAGTATTTAATATTTCATATTCCGCTTTTCCATCTATGTTCCATTCATATAAAGATTTACCATCATATTTTGAAGTCTGGAACTTTGATCGTTCTTCATATTGAATATCAGGAGGAGTTGGTCTAGGATAATAATTTCGGGTATTTGCTACCTTCCAATTTTTGTGAAATTTTTATTTTTTAAATCCTCTTCTTATTTTATTTAAATTATTATCTGTTTGAAATTGATTTTCTATTATATGAATTATATTTTCTTGTTCCGAATCTTCTTCTTCTTCTGAAGTTTCACCTTCTGAAGTTAATTCGGTTTTTTCTGAATTAGTTAATATCTTTCCTTGTTCTATTGTCTTAATTCCTGATGAACTTGGTTTGTCTAATATTGTTAAATTTTTTGATATGCGTCCTAATATTCCTGACTGGGCTAACTCTGTTTCTTGTTTTTCTTGCAGATTTCTTGGTTTAAAATGTGGTGTTGATATATTATCTGGAAATTTAACTACTCCTGGAATAGTTTCTATTTTCTTTTCTACTTTATGTCCTAAAGTTTGAATTTTTGTTTCTATATTTTCTATATTCTGGGAAATTGTATAGAGTATTTGATTTGAATAGTTATTTTGATGATATATTTTTATAATATCTTCCAATGCTACCGAAGCACTTTCAGAAGCTTTTCTTCCTTTTTTAAATGGAGAGGCTACTATGTCGTCATTTATTTTAATCTCTTGTAGAGGTGGATGTATGGAAGTAATAGTTTGGTTATTAGCAAGAGTCCATTTTTTATATAGATTAGTTTGAACATGTAGAGTTGGAATGGAATAAGGGTCGTTGGAAATTTTTTGTTTTATTAAATAATATTCTACCCACTTGAAAAAAGGAAAATCAAATTTTCTTTTTTCTAATTCTTCATACCATAGCTCTTTTAGTTTCTTTTGGCAATTTTCTTCTAATTTTAGGAACCATCTCCTTTGTTGACTATTTTCTTCATCCCATATTTCTTTTTCTAATTTGTCATAATTAATTAGTATATCCTTTTTTGTTATCATGTTAATTTCTGCTCTCATTTGTGAGTGTGTGGGTGAGTATTCTCCTGCGTTACTAACTGTTTCTGGAATAGGACTTTTAAACTTATAAGCTGGAATAGATTCAGAACCTCATTGTAGAACTGCCTTATGAAAAAGGATATTCAGATAAAGATATTCCTACTAAATCTAGACCAATTCAAATGAATAAAGAATATTTAGAATTTTGTAAACAAGAAATTCAAACTCTTTTAGAAAAGAAACTAATGACCCCTTCAAAGTCACCATGGAGTTGTGCTGCATTTTATGTAATGAATCAAGTTGAAAAAGAAAGAGGTGTTCCAAGATTAGTAATCAATTACAAACCATTAAATAAAATGTTACAATGGATACGATATTCTATTCCTAATAAAAGAGATTTACTTAATAGATTGTTTAATGCAAAAATATTTTCAAAATTTGATTTAAAATCAGGATATTGGCAAATAATTATAGCAGAAAAGATAGATATAAAAACATTCACAACCCCTTTGGACATTATGAATGGGTATGTAATGCCTTTTGGATTAAAAATGCTCCATGAATTTCAAAATATTATGAATGATATTTTTAATCCATATAGCAATTTCATTATAGTCTATATTGACGACGTCTTAATTTATTCAAATGACATAGATCAACATTTCAAACATCTTAGTGTATTTATAGATATAGTCAAGAAAAATGGTTTAGTATTATCAGCTCCTAAAATGAAATTATTTCAAACAAAAATACGATTTTTAGGCCATATTATTACAAAAGGAACCATTAGACCAATTACTAGAGCATTAGAGTTTTCTAGTAAATTCCCAGACGAATTAAAAGATAAAAATCAATTACAAAGATTTTTAGGATGCCTTAATTATGTAGCAGACTTTTTTCCCAACTTACGAACAGAATGTGCACTACTATATCAAAGATTAAAAAAGAATCCTCAACCTTGGACGGAACAACATACTCAAAAGGTTAGATATTTAAAAACTAAAATAAAGGAACTTCCTTGCTTAGGATTACCTCATCTTGAAGCCTTCCTCATAGTACAAACTGATGCTTCAGAAATAGGATATGGAGGAGAACCAAGCAAAACTACGATTAATACCGAACAATTAGTGAGATATCATTCAGGAATATGGAATACTACATAGCAAAAATATTCTACTATTAAAAAAGAAATTTTATCTATTGTTCTTTGTATTTCCAAATTTCAAGATGATTTGATTAACAAAACATTCTTATTACGAATTGATTGTCAAGCAGCCAAAGAAGTTTTACAAAAGGATGTTAAAAATATTGTTTCAAAACAAATATTTGCAAGATGGCAAGCCATTTTATCAGTTTTTGATTTTGATATAGAATACATTAAAGGTACAAACAATTTCTTACCGGATTTCTTAACTAGGGAATTTCTGCAAGGCAATGACTCCACAAGAGATCACGACCCTCAGAAAATATCATTATTCGTCATCCCAGACAAACAAACAAATTCTATTGGCCAACCGAAAAATTATTCATTATCATGAAACATTTGGTAGAATCCAACCCTACAATGTCTTCAAATATGACTCCATTTGTCTCAAACCAACCCGAGCCATTATCACACTCAAAGAAAAAATCTGGCTCAAAAGACGAGAACTTAACCAATGCCTTATCAATTACCATACCCTTCTTCACATGGGGAGATCAACCCCAGAGGTTCAATATCTTAAGCAATGGATCAAAAAATTACACACAGAAATCAATGAAATTATATGTTGATTTTTCTTTTGCAGGTATGGCATGTGACGGTCCCACTTTTCCCAAAGCGAACCGAACTGTAGGGACTCGGATCAAGCACTTAACAAATCACCCGGTAAATACCACAAAGTAGCGGTAATTCAGGCTTACAAAATTCAAACTTATACATATTCATTCTACAATCCAAAACTAAGTTCAAACTCTAGAACTTTACAATAATTTACAACAAAAGTATCTAATAACAAAAGTCTGGCAGTAGAGGTTTATCCACTAAACTTGATCACCGTCAAACTTCAACCTGGGAGGGGAAACAGTTAAAGGGGTAAGCCTAATGTTTAGTGAGTGTCCCAATACAATAGGTAAACAGGTAGTAAATCCCAAAGTGGACATGTAATAAGTAACATGTAATGTTCCCAGTATGGGCAAGTAAATAGTTAATCAGGTAATCCCGTTGTAACGGGTCATGTATCAGTATCATGTATTCCACAAGTTATGGACAGGTAAACATGTTCAGGAAAAGGATACAATCCGTACGGTTGTTGATGTAGTTTTGGTCTTAGATCTCCGATCCTCCCTACGCCGACTCTGCCCGAGTCTCCCAAAACATTCAAAACAGGAGGCGATAATACTCATGAGTAAACCTTAAACAGGCACCCAAGGTTTGTTAACTTGCCCGACCTAGCCCGATGCCGGCTCAGGGTCAAGCCACGTCACCAATGGGGTTGGGATCCCAGAATAGGAGTTTGCCAATTGTGGTAAAGTACACAATGGCACAAGCAGGCATGCACAAGTACTTTTCAAGTTTGGCAAAGTGCGATAAAGTACACACTTGCCCTTTTCACGTAATTGTCAATTTGCAAGTACACAAGTATACAGATAGCACGTTGGGAATTTAAACAACAAGTAAACAGTGAAACAAGTCGGATCCCTCACCTGTAGTGGTATAAGTCTGGAATGATGATCCGGGCGGTCCCTCTAGTGGTTGGTCGGGTCCTGTGAGCAATTGGGTATTAGTTACTATTTTAGGAAACTTTTATCTAGTCAACAAGTTAACCAACTAATAGTATAAATTAAGTTCGGGTTAAAGGTCGGGACTTGGCTCGAGGTTCGGGTCGGTGTCAGGACAGCGTAGGGTCGCGGATAATGGTGTCGTTAGGTTTTGGTTCTAGTTGGTACATGTCGGTCATGACTGGGTACGTGTCGGGCATGACTAGGGTAGTGATAGGCATTAGTCGACTAGTTTAGGTGTTATCGGCAAGTTCGGACACGAGTCGGTAGGTTTGATACATGATCGGCACTAGTCGGCACGGATAGGTAGGTTTTTGGGCACGACCGGCAACAATCGGCCAACCGGTCGGTTTGTCGGTCCGCGTTGGCTTTTGTTAGGGTGAGTCGGGTTCGGTCGGGTGTGGTTGGCACATGTCGGGGCGGTTGTGCTGCACAAGTCGGCACAAGTCGGGGCTAGTCGTGTGCGAATGGCACGGGTTGGCACTGGTGGGTTGCCGATGGTGCACATCGGCACCTGTCGGCACCGTTTTGGCTTGAATCGGCACCGGTGGGTGCCTGCGGGGGTAAGTCGTGTGGGTTGGCCCTGGGTTGGCCTAGGCTTGTGCAAATCGGGTGTAATCGGTCAAAGTCGGCACTAATTCCGGTTACCGATCGAACATGCCGAGGTCGTCGGGTGCTTAGGCGGGGAAGGGTTGGTGTCGGTTGGCTATAGTTGGTGCATGTCGGCACCCGTCGTCTCGATTTCGTGTGCTTTCGGGAAGATCGGCTATGTTTGGCCCTAGTCGGCACCAATCGGTGCCGACCGGGCGTATCGGGGCATGTGCGTGTGGGTAGTTAACAATAATCGGGACGGGGTTGACAGGTATGGGCTATCGGTTGGGCATGGGCAGTCGGTGGTCGTGCATACGTGGTTGGGGTCGCAGATGGTTAGGCATAGCTACGTGTTGGTTACCTGATCGGGTGTCGGTGCCGGGCCTTACCGGCACCGGTCAGTGGTCATTCCATGCGCGGGTGTGGGCACGGTCGGTTTGGAGGTCATGTGTTGGTCGGTGCAGGCGTCGGCCACGTTGAGCTCGAGTTGAGCTTCGTTATAGTTGCCGTTTTTGGTTAATGCCTAGGGTTGGCTAACAGGAAACCTCTCCGGGTGTACGTTACATCTACAGACCTGGGTGATCGGGGCCGGGGTTGGCACCAGGCTCTGGTCCTGTTAACGCGTATCGTCACGTCGGCTAGAACTAAGTAGTTGTTGGTGTACATGGGTGCAAGTCCGCTAACCGGTTAGGGCACCGGGTTGGCTAGAATGCAGGCACATCGGTTAGGATGCAGGCATGTCCGCCACGGGGCAAGGTTGGGTTAGACAATCTGCTAACGGGTCGGCACGGTGGTTCAATGGTCCGTCAATGAATCGCACAAGGCTTCGGCGGTCGCCTGCGGATCGCCCGACGACTGGCTTTCGTTAACGGGCGCGCACGGGACAACACTTCCGCTAACCCATCGGGCACGGAATGGGCACCATGGCTAACGGACGCACACAGGTCGGCAAATCCGTTAATAAGCAGCGCCGCGGGCTGCACATCCGCTACGGACGGGCAGCAACGGGCGACACCGGCGGTGCGTTAACGGGCGTGCACGGCCACCCATCATAGTTCACATTTCAGGCCATATCTCCCAATCTGTTCGTGCGATTTTTGCCCATTTTATACCGTTGAATGGAATTCAGAGCACTACAACTTCTCAGAAGGGACCAAGTTCAAATTTTGGGCTAATGAAGTTCAAATTTGGGTTCAAACACGCAGTAGGTGCAAAACCCAGTTTTATCAGTTACTGAAAATCATTGAATTTCAACCGGTTTCTGGGAATGGTAGGGATGGAATCTGGGGGTGTACCATACACCGTTGGAAAGCTCTTTCAGTCTATTTTCCAACGCCACCAACGGTACCTGAATCGGACTTTCCTACAGTGAGTTATGGTCAAAATAGTAACACTGGTTCTGGGGGACTGACAGTTCCTACAAAGCTATGTTCTTGGCGTGAACAAGAATTTACTTGTGCTAGGGTGCTTGTTTTTGCTTGAAATTCATCATCAACATACTACATACATAGTCTAGCATATATAGCATGTTTAGCATCAGATTTATAGCAAGAAACAATCACCACAAGTCATCAAAATCATGGCATGGAAGCTGAAATTTACAATCATGCTCAACAAGTTCATATCAATTTCCTAGTCCATGAATTGGCAATTTTCCTATCATGCTTCATACAATTTTGAGCTGAGAAAATAAGGAAAGTTTGTAGCTCAATATACCTCAATTAAGTGCAGTAAAAACGTTTGGGAAGTGGAGCAAGCAACACAATGAAAGCCCAAGCAAAACCAGCCAAGCTTCAAGCCTTTTCCAAGCTTTGATGTTCTTGATTTCTTAAGGCTGTTTTGTATGGAGTTTTGTGGTGTTTTGTAAGCTGCTTTTCCTGCAAATTTTCGTCCAAAACTAAGGGGTTTCAAATAGGTTTTCAGCTGAACAGCTAAAGTACTTATAGACACAAGACAAGCATGACAAGGATCAAGGAGGTGGACACCTAGCCAAGCTGAAATCTTGCCACCTTGCACAAGCTGCTTTGTCATGTTTGTTGCATGAAATTCCTAGTGAGTTTAAAGCCATTTTGCAGCTGCAAATTCGTCGAACAAGGGGCTAATGAAAGGCTGAAGTTGCTAGTATTAACAAAGGAGAAACAAGCACGACAAGGCGCAAGCTGCTGTGTCGTGCTTATCGGGTAAAATTTTGTAAACAACTTGGGGCTTATTTTTAGTTGTGATTTCACACAAAAACATGTAAATCCAAGACACGATCTTCAGTCGGCCTTGTGATAAAAGGGGTCGGTTATAAACCCTAGTCTTATTTCAAGTTCCTTGAACGTTCCATCGTGCACTTGCTTTGTTCTACGCATTTTTCTAATAACTTTTGAAAGACATTTGGCAATCTTTTGAACATCATGAATAGATGTAACAAGGGTCTAAAGTTTTGATATAAAATCATATTTGCAAGTAAAAGGCGAGCACAGTCGAATTAGGGCAAAACGGCCATTCATTTACGTTTAACACATGCATGTACATTGACCGGCGAGGTGTGGGCTACACGGCTCTCACACTCTCCCCTCCTTAAGGAAATTTCGTCCTCGAAATTTATTTGCAATTCGGGGTATTTATATTTCATTTCCTCTTCCAACTCACAAGTAGCTTCCTCTAGGCCATGATGTCTCCATAACACTTTTACTAGAGGAATTTGTTTATTTCTTAAATCCTTTACTTTCCTGTTGAGAATCCTCAATGGCTGTTTTTCGTAGGTCAGGGATCCATCTAATTTCACATCTACCGGTGACACCACATGCGATAGGTCTCTTCGGTATTTTCTTAGCCATGAGACATGAAAGATATTATGGATTCGGGACAAGTTGGTTGGTAACTCCGGTCTACCATTGATTTCACTTGGCGGGGTCCACTGTGATGCCTTTTTTAAATAATTACCTGACCTAAAAGGATATTTCCTCTAACCAGAATTTACTCTTACTAAATCTGGCATGTAGCTTATGGCTCTTCAGGGTCTAAAGTACTATCCTAAAAGGTTAGGTACTTGTTCTTGATAATAAGATTGTTCAATCTTCGATAATTTGTATAAAGTCTCAAGTTTCCATATTTTTTCTTAACGAATAGGGTCGAAGTTCCCTAAAATGATTCTCTTAATTATAACAAAATCTCCAATCCAGCAGATCCTGTATCAGTGTTTTTAATTCCTTAAGTTCAGCGGGAATCGTTTGATATGGAATTTTAAAAATAGGGGTTACTCCCAATATGAGTTCAGTCTTAAACTCTATTTCCCCTTTTTACAGGTAAAGGATTCAACTTGCTGGGATATAAAACTCAACAGCCTTGGTTTTATAACTTACCTGGGCATTTTGCCGTGCTAGACTGTCTATCCCAATTATGATATCATAACCTTTTATTGGTAGGGCACTTAGGTCAACTAATAGCTTTCTTCCTTTATCCCTTTCTCACAATTCCTATATGCTATGTTGGTTTCCGAAGTACGCTTTTTGGTAGGGGTCTGTATCGTAGGACAAATAATCAGGTTGAACTATCGAACCATACTAATTCAATGGCTATTTGGAAGAATGAATGACATCAGGATCGATTAAAACTTTAACCAATTCAGGAAGAAAAAGAGTGGTACCTTCAATCACCTCTGAGGGTCTTGGTACTTCCTGTTGGTCGATTGCATAAACTCGACCCGGCACTCGGGATCTATTTTTCTGATTTGTGGTTGGCCTGGAATTGGTCTGATTGGTGGGTTGGGTTACCATTTCACGATCCCGTTTATTTGGGCAATTGCTAACATTGTGTCCTGTACCCCCGCATACTAGGAATTTCCCAACCTTCAACCAACAATCCACCTCTGTGTGGCTAGGTTTGTTGCAATATCCACATATCAGTCGGGGGTTTCTATTTTGCCTAAATTGGGATGCTCCACTACTTTGACCCCTTCCTGATTGGTTTCTCCCAAATTCATTCCCTGACCTGCCAATTCCTCTCCCAATCTTCTGAGGTGTTGAATTAATCCCTACTCTTCCATAGTTATCACTTGGCGCTGCCCGTTTCCTGATTTGAAAAGTCTTTATCTGAATTTTGGTACTTTCCACCCTTTGGGCTTTCTCCAATATATCTGAAAATGTAGTCATTTGTGCTGTAGCAAGTGCCTCCTGTATCTCTAGATTTAAACCCTGAATGAATCGCCTAACTCTCCTAGGTTCTGTCATCACCAACTCTGGAACAAATTTAGAGAGGCGAGTAAACTGGGCCTCATATTCTGCTACGCTCATGGTTCCTTGGCGTAGTCTGATAAATTCATCCTCTCTTCTTTCCTGGACTAAGGGCGGAAGGTATGTTTCGTTGAATTCCCTAGTAAAATTGCCACAGGTCCACGGCGTTCCATTCCTATTCCATTTCTCTCTTATCACATTCCACCAATTTCGTGCTGCACCCTCAAACTGGAATACAGCGAAAGTAACTTGTCTTTCCTTAGAGTAATTCAAAGCCTCAAAAATATTCACTATATTTTCTAGCCAACGTTCTGCCACGTCAGGATTGGTTTCTCCTGTAAATTTGGTTGGTGAAAATTTCTGGAATCTTTCTAAGGCTCGGTCCTCTCCTGTTTCAGCTCTTTCCTGACCCAATCTTCCTTGTTGATTCGTTACGATTGCTAACAGGTCAGTTACCCTATGTAAAGCTTCTGCTATAGGATCTATTTCCTGGTCGCTCTGTTCCTGCTCCTGTTCCTGTTCCTGTTGGGCAGCGGAGGATTCACCCTCCTCTCGGGTGCGAGAACATGTATTCCTCTTTACCCGTTGCCTACCTTCTCCCTCCATGTCGGTCTACGTGTACATGTATAAAATATAATTTAGAAAGTAGACAATTTGAACAGTAAACAAACTTTAAACACAACTTTATTTATATTGGATAGCAAAACAGGCTTTACACATAGCTGCTGCCCTTGGACAAGCAGTATAGCCCTAAGGCTCACAAACATTCATATGTATAGTTTTCAACAAGAATTGGGACATCACTAGGCATCAGTGCCTACCTTACTCAGAGTTATAACGGTTAGGGTTCTCCGAGAGATCTATTTTAGGGTTGGAGTACTCTTGCTCTGAGTTCTTTATTGTTCACGAATTCTGAAAGCTACCTGATGTTCAAGTTTTTTTATATCTTGTCCGTCTAATTGTATCCCTATGGCCTTTTCCATTAATGTCTTACAATCAACAATAATGTTTTTAGTGCGATCTTGCACGGAACCCAATACGCCTGAGTAGATACGGGAAATGTCCTCTAATTCAGCTATCCTATCTCATTAAGTCTCCACAAATTTCCTTAAACCTGTTGTCGTAATCTCAACCCTTTGAATGTGGTTAAACAAGCTCTCCCTCTCTCACTAACCATTGCCAGTACAAACTCATTGGGATAGGTAAAAGTTTCTGAGCATTTCCATCTCTAGTTATGCCAGCCGAACTTTATTATAATGGAAGTTCTCCTGCCCAAATTCTGTACTTGATCCTATGTAAGGGCTTTCTGGTCTAGCTAGTCCTTTCATTTGCATCATTCCCATCCATTTCTTATATTTAAACACAAATATGGTTAATAATCGATCTCAAAAATAGGTTTAAACGTTGAGCCAAATGAATTCCAAAATTGAATTCAAAATAGGGTTTAGGGGCTCAAAATCAATCAGGTTCTGGATAGTTAGAACAAAATGATTTGAAAGTTCGAAACCAAATAAGTTTACGGCTCAATCAAGTTTGAAACCAAATAGATTTAAGGGTTTAGCAAGTTTTGAAATCAATTGGGTTAAAGACTCAACAGGCTTTGAGACCAAATAGGGCTAAAAGCTTGATAGGAGTTGAGACCAAATAGATTTAAGGGTTCAAACAAGCTTTGGAGCCAAATGGGGTTAAAGGCTTAACAAGTTAAGATACCGGATAAGTTTAAAGGTTTAGCAAGTTTTGAAACCAAATAAACTTTTGAGATCAAGCAGGTATAAAAGTCTAACAGGTTTTGGGATCAAATCGGTTTAAAAGTCCAACCAAATTTTGAGACGTCTCCTAGCAAATCAACTCTAACAACACAAGCTAATAGAAATCAATCTCCACAGACCAGATATCTTAAACCTTAAGCTCTGATACCACCTATGACGGTCCCACTTTCCCCAAAGGCAAATCAGAGGGGTCAGCGGACTGCCTGCCCGGCTCTCGCCGGGACTCAGTCAAGCACTTAACAAATCAACCGAGTAAATACCACAAAGTAACTGGTAATTCAGGTTTACAAAATTCAAACTTATACATATTCATTCTACAATCCAAAACTAAGTTCAAACTCTAGAACTTTACAATAATTTACAACAAAAGTATCTAATAACAAAAGTCTGGCAGTAGAGGTTTATCCACTAAACTTGATCACCGTCAAACTTCAACCTGGGAGGGGAAACAGTTAAAGGGGTAAGCCTAATGTTTAGTGAGTGTCCCGGTACAATAGGTCAACAGGTAGTAAATCCCAAAGTGGACATGTAATAAGTAACATGTAATGTTCCCAGTATGGGCAAGTAAACAGTTAATCAGGTAATCCCGTTGTAACGGGTCATGTATCAGTATCATGTATTCCACAAGTTGTGGACAGGTAAACATGTTCAGGAAAAGGATACAATCCGGTACAGTGTTGATGTAGTTTTCAGTCTTCCGATCTCCGATCCTCCCTACGCCGACTCTCGGGCCCGAGTCTCCCAAAACATTCAAAACAGGAGGCGGTAATACTCATGAGTAAACCTTAAACAGGCACCCAAGGTTCGTTAACTTGCCCGACCTAGCCCGATGCCGGCTCAGGGTCAAGCCACGTCACCAATGGGGTTGGGATCCCAGAATAGGAGTTTGCCAATTGTGGTAAAGTACACAATGGCACAAGCAGGCATGCACAAGTACTTTTCAGGTTTGGCAAAGTGCGATAAAGTACACACTTGCCCTTTTCACGTAATTGTCAATTTGCAAGTACACAAGTATACGGATAGCACGTTGGGAATTTAAACAACAAGTAAACAGTGAAACAAGTTGGGTCCCTCACCTGTAGTGGTATAAGTCTGGAATGATGATCCGGGCGGTCCCTCAAGTGGTTGTCGGGTCCTGTGAGCAATTAGGTATTAGTTACTATTTTAGGAAACTTTTATCTAGTCAACAAGTTAACCAACTAATAGTATAAATTAAGTTCGGGTTAAAGGTCGGGACAGTGTAGGGTCGCGGATAATGGTGTCGTTAGGTTTTGGTTCTAGTTGGTACATGTCGGGCATGACTGGGTACGTGTCGGGCATGACTAGGGTAGTGATAGGCATTAGTCGACTAGTTTAGGTGTTATCGGCAAGTTCGGACACGAGTCGGTAGGTTTGGTACATGATCGGCACTAGTCGGCACGGATAGGTAGGTTTTTGGGCATGACCGGCAACAATCGACAATCGGTCGGGTTTGTCGGGTCCGCGTTAGCTTTTGTTGGGGTGAGTCGGTCGGGTGTGGTCGGCACATGTCGGGGCCGGTTGTGTGCGAATTGCACAAGTCGGGGCTGGTCGGGTGCGAATCGCACAAGTCGGGGCTAGTCGTGTGCGAATGGCACGGGTTGGCACTGGTGGGTTGCCGATGGTGCACATCGGCACTGTTTTGGCTTGAATCGGCACCGGTGGGTGCCTGCGGGGGTAAGTCGTGTGGGTTGGCCTTGGGTTAGCCTAGGCTTGCGCAAATCGGTGTATCGGCAAGGTCAAGTCGGCACTAGTCGGTTACCGATCGAACGCCGAGCGTCGGTGTCGTCGTGCCAGGCGTGGGCGGCGGAAGGGTTGGTGTCGGTTGGCTATAGTTGGTGCATGTCGGCACCCGTCGTCTCGATTTCGTGTGCTTTCGGGAAGATCGGCTATGTTTAGCCTAATCGGCCTGTCGGTGCCCGTATCGAAACATGTGCGTGTGGGTAGTTAGCGATGTCGGGCGGGGTTGTGAGCATGGGCTATCGGTTGGGCATGAAGCGTCGGTGATGCATACGTGGTTGGGGTCGCAGATGGCTAGGCATAGCTACGTGTTGGTTACGATCGGGTGTCGGTGCCGGGCCTTACCGGCCGATGGTCATTCCATGCGCGGGTGTGGGCACGGTCGGTTTGGAGGTCATGTGTTGGTCGGGTGCCGAGACGGTCGGCACGCGTTGAGCTCGAGTTGACTTCCGTTATAGTTGCCGTTTTTGGATAATGCCTAGGGTTGGCTAACAGGAAACCTCTCCGGTATGCGTTACATCTGACACTGGGTGATGGGGCCGCGGGTTTGGTACTAGACTACGGGTGCGTACGTCACGTCGGCTAGGGCTAAGTAGTTGTTAACGGGTGTACATGGGTCGGCAAGTCCGCTAACCGGTTAGGGCACACGGGTTGGCTAGGGTCTGGGCACATCGGTTAGGATCTGGGCATGTCCGTCACGGGTTTGGCAAGGTTGGGTTAGACAATCTGCTAACGGGTCGGCACGGTGGTTCAATGGTCCGTCAACGAATTGCACAAGGCGGTCGGCCTTTGCGGATCGCCACGATGGTTCGTTAAGCGCGCGGGACAACACATCCGCTAACCCATCGGGCACGGAATGGGCACCATGGCTAACGGACGCACACAGGTCGGCACATCCGTTAATAGACGCGCGCACGGGCTGCACATCCGCTAACGGACGCGCACACGGGCAGCAACGGCGGCCAATCCGTTAAGCGGGCGTGCGACACCGCCACCATCATAGTTCACATTTCAGGCCATATCTCCCAATCTGTTTGTGTAATTTTTACCCATTTTATACCGTTGAAAACGAAATTCAGAGCACTACAACTTCTCAGAAGGGACCAAGTTCAAATTCTGGGCGAATGAAGTTCAAATTCGGGTTCAAACACGCGAGTGCAAAACCAGTTTTATCGATTCGAAAATCAGTGAACTTCAACCGATTTCTGGGAATGGTAGGTATGGAATCTGGGGGTGTATCATACACCGTTGGAAAGTTCTTTCAGTCTATTTTCCAACGCCACCAACGGCACCTGAATCGGACTTTCCTACAGTGAGTTATGGTTGAAATAGTAACACTGGTTCTGGGGGACTGACAGTTCCTACAAAGCTATGTTCTTGGCGTGAACAAGAATTTACTTGTGCTAGGGTGCTTGTTTTTGCTTGAAATTCATCATCAACATACTACATACATAGTCTAGCATATATAGCATGTTTAGCATCAGATTTATAGCAAGAAACAATCACCACAAGTCATCAAAATCATGGCATGGAAGCTGAAATTTACAATCATGCTCAACAAGTTCATATCAATTTCCTAGTCCATGAATTGGCAATTTTCCTATCATGCTTCATACAATTTTGAGCTGAGAAAATAAGGAAAGTTTGTAGCTCAATATACCTCAATTAAGTGCAGTAAAAACGTTTGGGAAGTGGAGCAAGCAACACAATGAAAGCCCAAGCAAAACCAGCCAAGCTTCAAGCCTTTTCCAAGCTTTGATGTTCTTGATTTCTTAAGGCTGTTTTGTATGGAGTTTTGTGGTGTTTTGTAAGCTGCTTTTCCAGCAAATTTTCGTCCAAAACTAAGGGGTTTCAAATAGGTTTTCAGCTGAACAGCTAAAGTACTTATAGACACAAGACAAGCATGACAAGGATCAAGGAGGTGGACACCTAGCCAAGCTGAAATCTTGCCACCTTGCACAAGCTGCTTTGTCATGTTTGTTGCATGAAATTCCTAGTGAGTTTAAAGCCATTTTGTAGCTGCAAATTCGTCGAACAAGGGGCTAATGAAAGGCTGAAGTTGCTAGTATTAACAAAGGAGAAACAAGCACGACAAGGCGCAAGCTGCTGTGTCGTGCTTATCGGGTAAAATTTTGTAAACAACTTGGGGCTTATTTTTAGTTGTGATTTCACACAAAAACATGTAAATCCAAGACACGATCTTCAGTCGGCCTTTTGATAAAAGGGGTCGGTTACAAACCCTAGTCTTATTTCAAGTTCCTTGGACGTTCCATCGTGCACTTGCTTTGTTCTACGCATTTTTCTAATAACTTTTGAAAGACATTTGGCAATCTTTTGAACATCATGAATAGATGTAACAAGGGTCTAAAGTTTTGATATAAAATCATATTTGCAAGTAAAAGGCGAGCACAGTCGAATTAGGGCAAAACGGCCATTCATTTACGTTTAACACATGCATGTATATTGACCGGCGAGGTGTGGGCTACACGGCTCTCACATGGCACGTACTCCAAAAGATTATGAAATGACAAAACACATTCAAAGTCCTTCCCGTCCTCTCACTACTTCCAATAGATATGATCTATTTCAACAAGCGTTTCCAACTTTATCCTATTCTCAAGCCACTCAAAATAAACCAGCAGATGTTAAACCACCTAGCCCTTCAACTACTTCCAAAGACAAAGCAGCCTATTTCACAAAACCTGGTACACAACACATTATTCTTACCAAATTCAAAGATACACCTCCGTACACTTCACTACTCAACCTCACTAACAGAATATTCCCAGAAGGATGCTATTGGTGTCCAGATGATCCATTAAAAACCCAAAAATATTATGAGCTAATTCTAGTAGAAACCGGTTCAGTAGAAATTACTCCAAAGCCCAAAATAGACAAGCCCGAAATTATAGGTCATTGCAAATGTGTCATTAAAAAGGTCTGTTCATCCAATGAATGGGTCTCCCTCTATTCAAAAAAGAAGTTTTCAGTTCGACATATTCCAGATGGTTTTACTTACCAGGATTACAAACAAGCCTGGTATAAAGCATTCTTTTTCCGACCATTCGATCATTTATGGTTTTTCATGTTTCATGATAACTGTTCAAAAGAATTCCCAATTTGGTTTTATCATTGGTGGACATGGTTTGGAGCCCAAAAAGAGATATATCCAATGACGGTTCAAACAGGATTGCAAACCTTTGCTAAAAAAATTCAAGGCGAAGACTATGTCAAGCCAATTCAATTTCATGCCGAATTCAAAGTCCCCTGGATCTTTTGTTGGAGTTTCAAAATTGCTCAAGTCATGGAAGCACCATTACCAATGTCTCTTGTCAGAGAATTCAAAATCAAATGGTGGGACGAATTTCGACAAGACATATGTTCCCCTGATACAGTGATCAGATACATTCATTATGGTGAAAAACTCAAATGGTCCATGGGTAAAGTAATCAAAGTGCAAGCTACTTTTCCAAAAACTCCAGAACCAAAGACTGCTCCTCCTCCAAATACTCAAAGGCCGGTAACACCTGTCAAAGATAAAGAAGAAGCAAATCCAACTCATGAATTTCTACTTTCAAAAATGATGTCAAATCCTGATATGGTGCAAGAATATGTCAAATTTCTCCAAGCACAACAGAAAAAGGAGACAGAAGTGGTGGGCTCCACAACAGTTGGATCCTCATCAGAATCCACCACATCTCCTACTCAAAATTCAGACCCGTTTGGTGGACCATGTGCTCAAGACCCATATGATTATTAAAGTTGTCGGCCACCTCACCTGCCATTCAAAAGTTGTCGGCCACATCTGTTATTCAAGAAAATCTTCCAATCAGATGCCACAATTCAGATTCCAAGAAGATAAGGGATAAGATTCAAGTGAAATTCTTTCTAAATGAAATGAAATTCAAATGATCAAACTAGTATAAATAGCTTAGATGTATTACAAAGAAGGCATCGAGTGTTAAACTCTGAGCCTACTTCCTTCTTTCCTCACTCTCTCCCTTGTAAAATTCTTCCAGTATTAATAAAAGTTTGCAGATTCCAATTCAAGTCTTGTCTTCCTTATTACAAGTAAGAATCCTTTCTTTGTTAACTATATTTTAATTTCAATTTTATTACACCTGGTTTTATTTTAAATTCAATTTATTTTATTACACCTAGGTTTAGTTCTAGTCATTAAGTATAAGAAAACATTTAACACATAGTTGAGGATTAACACCTCAATAACACAAAAGTTTACAACCATCTACTATAGCACCAAAAAGTAAAGAAACTTATATACATAACTAGAGAATCATATGCAAGCCGATCGAATCACAGGGTAATCGTTACCTGCCTCTCTTATGATTTAATTTTCTTTAAATTGAAGAATCATGTATAGTTTAAATTCATCTTGTGATTGACATGTTGACTTCATAATTAACATAGTTTCAAAAAAAGGTCTCGTTGCCACAAGAACTCATCCTAAAACATAAAAAATTACATCGAAATTTTGTTATCCAATCTCCAAACCAATTCAATAAAATTTAAAATATGAAATACTTATGTAAATTCAAGTTCTGTAGTACAAGATAATGAATGCTACAATAAAACGAAAGTTCAAATTGCTCCTCACCCTTCTTTATTAGTATTCGAATATTTCTGAGCCAATCATGAAGTAATTTTAACATTCATCTTGTGTCCCACCTCTTCACCTAGGAATCATCATAGATTCTACCAATGAAACTCCTTATCACCCACAAATAATCGTCCAGAAACAATTATAATGTTTCATCGGAATTAATAGTCCAATCTCTAAGAAAACTCATATAATAAAAAGTGGAGAAGTTTATTTTTTATTTGAGTTAGTTGCAAAATACCCACTTGAAATTAATTTAGGTTTAAATGTATCCCTAAACTATTAATTTCAGAACTATACATCCTCAAGCTATTAAATTTTGACCAATGTATGCAAAATCAACTCATGCTGGTTGAATGAACTAAGCAAAAGGTAGATGTATAATTAGTATCTAAGAACAATTTATTAAACATTTTATGTATACTAAAGTTACTTTTTTATATTTATAAATATTATTTTAATGATTTTTCGACTCAACTTGTGATCTACTAACTGAACTAGGGACCTATTGATCAAATACTTTTGTGGCGTTCTTTATCAGCAAGTTTAATAACTATGCTGTTACATATTTCTAATCATCAATCACATGGTAACCCATTCAAATGTAATTTAGTACTCGCATCTTCACGGAGAATCAACGCCCTTTGCTTCCATTTTAAATACATTAATCTTGTTTTATGCTGAAAGGACAAAGCTACCGACTTTTTCGTTCCCGTTTTAATTATCTTCTTTAAGTTACAAGAGTCTTTTCTTTTTTGTTGATTGTTTGCATTTTGTTAATATGCAAGTCTTCAAGAGCTGGTACTCATGAGTGAACAAATTTGGATGGATAATAATAAAGAATGCAATTAAAAATTCATGAGGTTTTTCACAAGTTCATTGCTACCTCCTATAGATTGGCTCATCAAGGCAAAGATTTTGCTCAAGGGACAACTAGATCATACAGACGTCATCAAGCACTCTAGCAAGGATCAGATTCATGCCCTCAACGAGGAGCTAAAAACTTTGAAAAAATTTTCCGAAGGTCTACTGAGTCTGCAAGAAGTAGAGCATAACAATTTGGCAAAGAAGTTGTTGGGGAGTTAGCATAGTTCGCATCATCCTTTCGTGTCAAAGAAATCACAAGTTAGGGGGTAAGAAAGTCACTCTTCCTGTTGCTTTTAGAAGTCATTCTTTCAAAGAAAACCACTCCGTTCATGCATCACACTAACATCCAAATCTTCAAGAGTTCATTACTTGAATAGCAAGCATGCATTTGTCATAAATGAAGAGAATAAAAATATAGTGCAGATTTGGCAATAAATAATCAATTTTCAAGTAGAAAAAATTTATATAACTTATCTACAATATAAAATTGATTTACCTTTTCGTACTTATCTTTATAACAGTTATAATTGCAAAGCCAATTGTAATTTGATGTGAATTTGGCATAAGAAACAAGAAGCGCTTTTTTGTTAGTGTTTGAATTCCATCTTAATATGCACCAAGAAAACTAAACAGACTTGGATGTTAGAAATTGCATGATGGTAGTTAACATATTTGCCTGAAAACTATGTCTATCTCTCATTTTCTTTCTTGTTCTCGTAAAGATGGAGCAAATGGAGATAACAATTTGGTTACACTTTTCCAACTTACATTTACCAAATATATTTAAAAAGTTGCAGTTTCAATTGATCTTAAAGAATGTTAATGAAGAACTTAATATGCATATACCGCTACTTATTGTTTTTAAAATTGATTGCAAATGACAACTAATTGTACCAAAGGGCATTTGACCAAGACAAGATAAGAAGTTAATGTAAAATTCTATAAAATTGTAAGAACTAACAGGATAAGCTACAGGGCTTGTAAGGCTCGTACTATTATCTATGGGGCCAACTTGAAGGTGGCGGTGATCGAGTTGGTGTTTGGACCTCAGTAATGGCTGAGCTTCAAAGAGAAGGTCGAGATTGTCTATGAGAAATCAAACCAAATTGGTGGAATGTGGGTGTACGATCCTAAAGTTGAGACTGATCCGCTTGGCCTCGACCCTCCATAGTAGCATTTACAAATTACGGCCTTGTTTGGCAGTCGAGTTTTTTGCTAGATTTGTATGTTGCTAGTTTTTTACCTGCTTTTGCTACAGGAATCTAAAAAACTTCCAAAGTTTTAATGCAAATTTTTAATAAGTTGTATAAAACTTGTTTGTTTCCTACGTTATTTACAAGAATTTTCAAAAAACTCCCAAAATTTTTAATGTAACACCTCCAAAACACATAAAAAACTTCACTTCCAAAATTTTTTTCTACAACTTCTACAGTAACATATAGTAGAGTTTTATACAAACTTTCAAAAAACTTAGCTGCCAAACAAGGTCGATTCACTTGGACAAATCTTCCTACACAACTTATGGAATTTACAGATTACTCCTTCACAATCGAGAAAAATGGGAAATATTATTATTTTCTATGCTGTGTTGGTAAGCCTTAAAGACTTAGTAAGACCGTTGGTAAGCCCATAGGTTGAGGGTGTTCCAGGCAGAGTTTTTGGGTGTTCCCATAGAATAGAAGATATAAAGGTATAATTAATAATGGCAACGAGACTAAGACGGTGGTTGGCTAGGTCTGATTCTAAGAACTCAGATACAGTGCTTAGTAATGAAATAAAATATACTCTTAATAATTCAAATTGGACTATTCCAGAGAAAAATATAGAAGAAATATATAAGGTAGGAATATTTGATTTCAAAGTCGCTATGACAATTAAAACCCAAGAAGAAACCAAATCAATTGATAAAGAATTTCAAACTATGACCCTATTAAATCAAGAATCACTAAGTAAATATTTAGATCAGGGATTCAGATATATTCATATTGGCCTAATTCAAGTAGCCGTAAAACCATTAGTACATCTGGGAGTAGATGCTCCTATATTCTTAGCCCTAAGAGATAAAAGATTAAAAAGATATAAAACCTCTTTATTATCTGTAATTCAAACAAATATATGCAATGGTCCTATTTATTTCAATTGTGCTCCTGACTACTCATTAGATATGACAGATCCTCTAATTATGGATTCGTTAATTTTAGATATACATTTAAAGGGAGATGAATTTCATAAAAATTGTAAAAATTTTGCAGTCATATACAAAGTATATTTTAAGTTATTATCTTCTCAAATCGATCCTAAATGTTTACTAATTCCAAACAAAAAGGAAGAAACAGTTTTATTACAAATTCAGGCAGAAAAATCAAATGTTTTTAGTCCTAAGAGACTCAAATGGCATGACATAACAATTCCTCAAGAATTTCAGATTAATGTTCCTCAAGTCCCTAGAAATATAGAACAAAATGAAATAGAATCAATTATAGAAGAACCCGATGGCACAATATTAGTAAAATTCCCATCATTCCAAGATAATCAATCTACATCAACCTCTTATTCTTTTGCTAATTCAACAAGAAGATATTCTACAAGTGATATTTCAGAAAATTTTCATAGTTTTAGAGGTTCTGAATCTATTCCAGCTTATAAGTTTAAAAGTCCTATTCCAGAAACAGTTAGTAACGCAGGAGAATACTCACCCACACACTCACAAATGAGAGCAGAAATTAACATGATAACAAAAAAGGATATACTAATTAATTATGACAAATTAGAAAAAGAAATATGGGATGAAGAAAATAGTCAACAAAGGAGATGGTTCCTAAAATTAGAAGAAAATTGCCAAAAGAAACTAAAAGAGCTATGGTATGAAGAATTAGAAAAAAGAAAATTTGATTTTCCTTTTTTCAAGTGGGTAGAATATTATTTAATAAAACAAAAAATTTCCAACGACCCTTATTCCATTCCAACTCTACATGTTCAAACTAATCTATATAAAAAATGGACTCTTGCTAATAACCAAACTATTACTTCCATACATCCACCTCTACAAGAGATTAAAATAAATGACGACATAGTAGCCTCTCCATTTAAAAAAGGAAGAAAAGCTTCTGAAAGTGCTTCGGTAGCATTGGAAGATATTATAAAAATATATCATCAAAATAACTATTCAAATCAAATACTCTATACAATTTCCCAGAATATAGAAAATATAGAAACAAAAATTCAGACTTTAGGACATAAAGTAGAAAAGAAAATAGAAACTATTCCAGGAGTAGTTAAATTTCCAGATAATATATCAACACCACATTTTAAACCAAGAAATGCAAGAAAAACAAGAAAGCAGTTAGCCGGTCAAGGAATATTAGGACGCATATCAAAAAATTTAACAATATTAGACAAACCAAGTTCATCAGGAATTAAGACAATAGAACAAGGAAAGATATTAACTAATTCAGAAAAAACCGAATTAACTTCAGAAGATGAAACTTCAGAAGAAGAAGAAGATTCGGAACAAGAAAATATAATTCATATAATAGAAAATCAATTTCAAACAGATAATAATTTAAATAAAATAAGAAGAGGATTTAAAAAACAAAAATTTCACAAAAATTGGAAGGTAGCAAATACCCGAAATTATTATCCTAGACCAACTCCTCCTGATATTCAATATGAAGAATGATCAAAGTTCCAGACTTCAAAATATGATGGTAAATCTTTATATGAATGGAACATAGATGGAAAAGCGGAATATGAAATATTAAATACTTTACAAGAAATGGGAATGGCAAGACTAGCTTATAAAATTAGAAATGCAGATGAAAAAACAATTGCAACATTATTAGTATCAGGATTTACAGGACAATTAAAAAATTGGTGGGATAATGCACTAACATTGGAAAGTAAAACTTCTATATTAGAACATACAATAGATGTTGAAGATGAACAAGGAGATATTATAACTAAGTCAGATGCTGCAGAATTTTTAATAGTAACTATTGCAATGTATTTTGTAGGAAATCCTAAAGAAGAGTTGAATTCTACAAAAGTATTCTTAACAAATTTAAGATGCCCAACTTTAACTGATTTTAGATGGTATAAAGATATGTTTATTACCAATGTTTTAAGAAGACCTGATTGTAATGCTTCATTTTGGAAAGAAAAATTTATAACTGGATTACCAGCACTATTTTCTCAAAGAATTATAACAAGCTTACAAAAAGAAATGGGTACAGAAGTAATATCATTTGAAGGAATTACATTTGGACAATTATGTGCATATATTAAAAAGGAAGGATTAGCATTATGTACCGAATTAAGAATGCAAAAGAAATATGGATCTCAAAAACAAGAAGTAGGATCATTTTGTGAAGCTTTTGGAATACAAGGAATTAAATCACCTTCTGCATTAAAAAGAAAAGATCTTAAGAAAGGACGAATTTATAGAAAGCCAGTTCATAGAATTAGTAATGAACCATATTATAGGAAAAAATCTAGAAAGCCATTCAGAAAACAACACAAACCCACTAACTTGTTGGAAATGTGGAAGAATAGGGCATAAAGCAAATCAATGTAAAGTAAAAGAAAAAATCAATAAATTATTTCAAGATGATGAAGAATTAAAAAATAAAATAGCAGCATTAATGATTCAAGAAAAAGAAACGACTGATTCAGATGACTATAACGATGACTTAGAATACAGTACGGAAGAAGAATGCGAATGTGAAAATAAGAAATATTTAAATGTAATTACAAAAAGAGAAGACAAAGAATTCCTTTTAGACTTAATAGAAAAAATTGAAGATCCAGAAATAAAGAGGAATTATTTACAAAAACTAAAAAGAATAATCATAAAAGAAGAAAAGTTACCTAAGATATCTGAACCCTTTAGTATATCAAAATTATTAGATAGATACCCCTCACAAGGTATAATTAAAAAGGATAACACTCAATCAATTCAAAAAGAAATAAATGACTTAAAAGCACAAATAAAATTACTACAAGATGAAGTATTAGAATTACAAACAAAAGATTTAAGCATAGAAACTAAATTAATATTATTAAATAGTCAAATGGCTTCCACTTCTAAGATAAATATTGAAGATGAAAAATTAAAAGAAAATTTAGAAATAATACAATTAGGAGAACAAAAAGACAGCTATATCAATGTAATAAATCAAATAACTTATCAAAAATGGTATGGATTAGTAACTATAAAAGTTGATGACTTTCAAGAAACATTAATTACATTATTTGATAGCGGGGCAGATCAAAGTTGTATTAAAAATGGAATAGTACCATTAAAATACTTAGAAAGAACAAATAAAGAATTAATAGCTGCAAATGGTGAACCAATGATAGTAAAATATAAATTAACTCAAGGCATAATATGTAATAATGAATATTGTTTAAAACATGCATTTACAGTAGTTGATAATATGAGTAATGACATGATATTAGGAACTCCATTTTTTACTCAAATTTATCCTTTTTCAGTAGATGTAGAAGGAATTCATGTTAATATTATGGGGCAAATGATATCATTTAAATTTTTAAGCCCTTTAAAACAAAGAGATTTAAAGATATTACAATCTTCTAGTATATATAAAACTATTAATACTATTACATGTACAAAAAGACATATTCAGGAATTAAAAGAAGTAAAAAAAAACATGTTAGGATTGAAGAACAATTACAAGAAGTTAAGATTAGAAATAAAATTCAACAGATAGAAGATTTGATTAAAAAAGAAGTATGTGCCGACATTCCTAATGCATTTTGGGATAGAAAGAAACATATTGTAGAACTGCCTTATGAAAAAGGATATTCAGATAAAGATATTCCTACTAAAGCTAGACCAATTCAAATGAATAAAGAATATTTAGAATTTTGTAAACAAGAAATTCAAACTCTTTTAGAAAAGAAACTAATAACCCCTTCAAAGTCACCATGGAGTTGTGCTGCATTTTATGTAATGAATCAAGCTGAAAAAGAAAGAGGTGTTCCAAGATTAGTAATCAATTACAAACCATTAAATAAAATGTTACAATGGATACGATATCCTATTCCTAATAAAAGAGATTTACTTAATAGATTGTTTAATGCAAAAATATTTTCAAAATTTGATTTAAAATCAGGATATTGGCAAATAATTATAGCAGAAAAAGATAGATATAAAACAGCATTCACAACCCCTTTTGGACATTATGAATGGACTGTAATGCCTTTTGGATTAAAAAATGCTCCATTAGAATTTCAAAATATTATGAATGATATTTTTAATCCATATAGCAATTTCATTATAGTCTATATTGACGACGTCTTAATTTATTCAAATGACATAGATCAACATTTCAAACATCTTAGTGTATTTATAGATATAGTCAAGAAAAATGGTTTAGTATTATCGCCTCTAAAATGAAATTATTTCAAATGTAAATAATGATTTTAGGCCATATTATTACAAAAGGAACCATTAGACCAATTACTAGAGCATTAGAGTTTTCTAGTAAATTCCCAGACGAATTAAAAGATAAAAATCAATTACAAAGATTTTTAGGATGCCTTAATTATGTAGCAGACTTTTTTCCCAACTTACGAACAGAATGTGCACTACTATATCAAAGATTAAAAAAGAATCCTCAACCTTGGACGGAACAACATACTCAAAAGGTTAGATATTTAAAAACTAAAATAAAGGAACTTCCTTGCTTAGGATTACCTCATCCTGAAGCCTTCCTCATAGTACAAACTGATGCTTCAGAAATAGGATATGGAGGAGAACTGAAGCAAAAACTACAGATTAATACCGAACAATTAGTGAGATATCATTCAGGAATATGGAATACTACACAGCAAAAATATTCTACTATTAAAAAAGAAATTTTATCTATTGTTCTTTGTATTTCCAAATTTCAAGATGATTTGATTCTTATTACGAATTAATTGTCAAGCAGCCAAAGAAGTTTTACAAAAGGATGTTAAAAATATTGTTTCAAAACAAATATTTGCAAGATGGCAAGCCATTTTATCAGTTTTTGATTTTGATATAGAATACATTAAAGGTACAAACAATTTCTTACCGGATTTCTTAACTAGGGAATTTCTGCAAGGCAATGACTCCACAAGAGATCACGACCCTCAGAAAATATCATTATTCGTCATCCCAGACAAACAAACAAATTCTATTGGCCAACCGAAAAATTATTCATTATCATGAAACATTTGGCAGAATCCAACCCTACAATGTCTTCAAATATGACTCCATTTATCTCAAACCAACCCGAGCCATTATCACACTCAAAGAAAAAATCTGGCTCAAAAGACGAGAACTTAACCAATGCCTTATCAATTACCATACCCTTCTTCACACGGCGAGATCAACCCCAGAGGTTCAATATCTTAAGCAATGGATCAAAAAATTACACACAGAAATCAATGAAATTATATGTTGATTTTTCTTTTGCGTGTATGGCACGCATCAAAAGATTATGAAATGACAAAACACATTCAAAGTCCTTCCGCCCTCTCACTACTTCCAATAGATATGATCTATTTCAACAAGAGTTTCCAGCTTTATCCTATTCTCAAGCCACTCAAAATAAACCAGCAGATGTTAAACCACCTAGCCCTTCAACTACTTCCAAAGACAAAGCAGCCTATTTCACAAAACCTGGTACACAACACATTATTCTTACCAAATTCAAAGATACACCTCCGTACACTTCACTACTCAACCTCACTAACAGAATATTCCCAGAAGGATGCTATTGGTGTCCAGATGATCCATTAAAAATCCAAAAATATTATGAGCTAATTCTAGTAGAAACCGGTTCAGTAGAAATTACTCCAAAGCCCAAAATAGACAAGCCCGAAATTATAGGTCATTGCAAATGTGTCATTAAAAAGGTCTGTTCATCCAATGAATGGGTCTCCCTCTATTCAAAAAAGAAGTTTTCAGTTCGACATATTCCAGATAGTTTTACTTACCAGGATTACAAACAAGCCTGGTATAGAGCATTCTTTTTCCGACCATTCGATCATTCATGGTTTTTCATGTTTCATGATAACTGTTCAAAAGAATTCCCAATTTGGTTTTATCATTGGTGGACATGGTTTGGACCCCAAAAAGAGATATATCCAATGACGGTTCAAACAGGATTGCAAACCTTTGCTAAAAAAATTCAAGGCGAAGACTATGTCAAGCCAATTCAATTTCATGCCGAATTCAAAGTCCCCTGGATCTTTTGTTGGAGTTTCAAAATTGCTCAAGTCATGGAAGCACCATTACCAATGTCTCTTGTCAGAGAATTCAAAATCAAATGGTGGGACGAATTTCGACAAGACATATGTTCCCCTGACTGATGGATACATTCATTATGGTGAAAAACTCAAATGGTCCATGGGTAAAGTAATCAAAGTGCAAGCTACTTTTCCAAAAACTCCAGAACCAAAACTGCTCCTCCTCCAAATACTCAAAGGCCGGTAACACCTGTCAAAGATAAAGAAGAAGCAAATCCAACTCATGAATTTCTACTTTCAAAAATGATGTCAAATCCTGATATGGTGCAAGAATATGTCAAATTTCTCCAAGCACAACAGAAAAAGGAGACAGAAGTGGTGGGCTCCACAACAGTTGGATCCTCATCAGAATCCATCACATCTCCTACTCAAAATTCAGACCCGTTTGGTGGACCATGTGCTCAAGACCCATATGATTATTAAAGTTGTCGGCCACCTCACCTGCCATTCAAAAGTTGTCGGCCACATCTGTTATTCAAGAAAATCTTCCAATCAGATGCCACAATTCAGATTCCAAGAAGATAAGGGATAAGATTCAAGTGAAATTCTTTCTAAATGAAATGAAATTCAAATGATCAAACTAGTATAAATAGCTTAGATGTATTACAAAGAAGGCATCGAGTGTTAAACTCTGAGCCTACTTCCTTCTTTCCTCACTCTCTCCCTTGTAAAATTCTTCCAGTATTAATAAAAGTTTGCAGATTCCAATTCAAGTCTTGTCTTCCTTATTACAAGTAAGAATCCTTTCTTTGTTAACTATATTTTAATTTCAATTTTATTACACCTGGTTTTATTTTAAATTCAATTTATTTCATTACACCTGGGTTTAGAACACTACATGCATTAGCATTTTATTTTGCAAATTTACCAAGACAAAGTTTTTCATTTTATGTTATTAGTAATTGTAGACAACCAGGGGTATACTCAAAATGGACTTCTATCGTAGAATTAGCACAAACTGTTAAAGTAGCACATTTCAAAGGATTTTATAGTATTCATGAAGCATTAGAGCACGCTAGAAACACCATTGGAATCAATTTCTTTATTGATCCTACGTGTAGAACATTGGTGCAAAAGGCAAATATAGAAGTTCCTAGTACCTCTTTAGAACAGAATAGACTTCAATTCTGTAGACATTATGAGAGTATGACTAGAAACTTTGCGTGTGAAAGATGTAGGGCTTATAATGAACAAATCAACTCCCAAAAGGAGAAGATAACTTCATCACTACAATAGGAAAAGTCTTCCAATTTAATTATGACTTCTCAAAATGAAACCATGAGAAAATTGTTGGATGACCTGGAACAGTTGAGAAGGAGACCATCACCTACGGTATTCCTAAGAGAAAAATCTCTTTCTGAAAAACCCTTTGAATACCTTAAAAGTAGACTCTTTTTCCACCCTCACCAATTCCTAAAACATTTACTAGAACAAATTATTCACATCATAGACAGCAAAGTGAAAACCAGATTCTTTTCTATTTTTGAATCCATCCAGTCATATTTTAGAAATTTATTACAAAATCCTAGTATAGACCTAAATCTTTATATAAATTCTTCCTTCCTTATAGATCTATTAAGATACTGTACAAATGGCCCATGTGACCATACAAGATTCAACCACTCTTGTATTTCATCATTTAATTTTTTGGTTTGAAGAGACTCAATAAACCTTAACAATAGTCCAGTATCCATTGTCATAAATGGAGAAGAAATATTACTGACTCCCCAACTCATGATGGATCTTGGTATTGTTGAAAGAATGCTAATATCACATCCTGACCAAATAGAACAATTTGGAACACAGCTAGGGATGGTAATAAGAAGGATAATGACATATGGAGAATGGATAGATGTCTAGATAAACTCAGCACCTCTAGAATGGACAAAGAAACTTCAGTTAGAACCAACTGTTCAGGTCTTATTCATATGAATCAGCATTGAACAGAGAAAGCCAGTTAGAAATTGTACCACAATGTGCATGGAGTATACATAAACAGCTTAGACATTATAGAATGTATATGCTAGCGAATAAACACTTATTCGGAACAAGGATTGGAATTGAAGCCAAAACATTAAGATTGGCGGAAGAAAACAGAATCCATAAAATTTATGTTCCAGATAGATACCATATAGAAGATGATTTCATAATAGAAACATTATATCCGGAACTCGTCAACCACTACTTAGAACAGTACTATGAAGATGCTATAAATTCAGAAGATGAGATATTAAAAGACAACAGAGCAGATGACATGGCAGACTTCCTTGATAGTATTGGACTAGAATGAGTACACAATCTAGAAAATGCATTGAAAGGATAAGATGCCACATGTCACTTCTTGCAACACATGAAGATGAGATGACATGAAGACCTATCTTTTACTTTGTCGGCCACTTAGTTTTGTAAATCACTTTTCGGAATTCAAAACAATTGAAGTCTAAAAAGGTTATAGAATAGGATTAAAATTCGGACTTGAGGTCTAAAAGAATGTCGATATATACCTTCAAATTCTCAAATGTAAAGAGATCGAGAAAAAATTTGTAGAAAGATCTATCTTGTAAATCTTAAGCATCAATAAAAATTTTCGTTTCCAACACACTCTTTGGTTTTTGAATATTAAGGTCTTTAGTTTCAATTCACTCTTTGTTTTCTAATACTTAAGGGAAATGGGAAAGGGAAAAGAGAGAGTAGAGATAGTAGCAGCCAACCTTAGATCTTGTCAACAAATCCAAGTGACAACTGTAGTAGCCCGTAGTCTTAAAAGTCCAAAAGAGGTGCAGTACCCATCAAAGGCCATGTTAGTCAAGAAGGGGTGTGAAGGCCGTTTAGGGAAATGTCCATGAGGCAAACCTCTGCAGGTGAATGAACAGAATCCCACTCGGAAACATTAACAAGAAGCAAGGAAGATATATCTTCCTGATCCTTTTTGAGTACTTAGTACCACTTTCATATTAAAATCATTGATCTTGTGACAACTTTATATTTTAATAATCAGTTAAGAGAAAATATATGGTTAGAGGATCCTTATACTCAAGTTCTTGAATATTTTATGTACAGTCCTTCACCTTCACAATCTAAATCATATCATATAGCACTTTCCGACTTGTGCAATCCTGATTCCTTCTTCTATTTTGAGTCCACTTTCGACAAACTTGACACCATTAAAGATTGCCAAAAATATTTAGAAATTTTAGAATACAAGTTAGAATAAGTCACACATCACGATCCTAGATCTTACATATATAATATAAGAACCGCTCAAAAGATTTGATTTGGCAAAAAATATTTTCCTTAAAAACCATCTAAGATCACCAGGATTAGGTGTATCAGAAAAAGCAAATCTAGGCGATGAGATGAATATCGTACCCTATTACACAGTCAGGATCCCTGCTTGTGCACCAATTTTACAAATCTGAGCTTGGACCGGTCTTGGAGGCCAAAAGCCCCAAAAACTGGTGTGTGCACATATCTATGTACATATACATATATATATATATATATATATATATATATATATATATACATACACACACACACGTATACACACACACACACACACACATGTATCTATTGAGCTTGCTATTAAGGGATAGGATAAAAAATTATAAAATTTAAAAAGGCATATTTTCTAATTCTAAAAGTTCCATAGGAAAAAAATTACTACTAAATAATGGTGTTCAATGATCGAAAACAAAATTTTGAAAAATTAGTTAACTAATAGTATTAAGATAAAAATCTTATTTCCTTTCAATCTTTTTTTTTGAGATTTTTTTAAGGAGTTGGAAATAAAATTATAAAATTTAAAAAGACACATTTTCTAGCTATAAAAGTTTTAAAAGAAAAAAATTGCTCCTAATTGTTCTTCTAGTGTTTTTGTTTTTCATCTTCTAAATTTCAAAAATCAATTTAGAAGGGTAAAATTGAAAGAAGTTTATGTCTCTCTCTTAGGAGAGGTGTCAATGTTACAAGGTTGTCATTTTGAGGGTTCTAGGTGTGATTTTGAAAATTTTGGGAGAGCCAGATATGATTAGAGGAAATCTCAAGAGAGGTTTTTGAGGTTATCCCTATATTTGTGTGTGCGTGTCTCCTTCTCTCTCTCTCTCTACACACACACATATATTTATAATTTAAAATTATACATATTACTACATAAAATGTTAATAATTGATATATAAATTTATAGTAATTCATAACTATAAAAAATATATATTATGCATATTCTATTATTAGTTTGGGTTGAATCCAAAACTCATGTAATAGAGTGTTAGTTGGATTTGAACTTGAAGCCCAAAAGTCCAAAACGCAAAAATCTGTATCCTTTGTAAGCTACTTCGTTCAGCTCAGAAAGCCCAATTGTCATCCCTTTTAATGTTACGTACATCTTGTCAATCTCCTATCCACACGCTCAAAGTTATTGGACTACATTGACTGATGGATCGACTTTCTCTATTCTTTTTTATTTTTTAAGCAGTACGAGCTTCTCCTTATACGACTCGTATTTGTTTATTGGCCCAATCCTATTATCAGTATTAAACACTAATTTCCTTTTCCATCTCTTTGCTCCTTTCTAATTAACCTGTTGCGGGTTAATTATTATTTACTTATTTTATTCTTTTTTTTTTTGGTCAAAAATTTACTTACTTTGTTCACCCAGGCCTAGGCGGCGGAGAGGCTCCCTTCGCTCTATATAACCACCACGCTCGTCAGCAGTCGATAACTTCTCCTAAAGCAATAACCAAAGGAAGAGCCAAAAACCCAGAGGCAGCAAACCCTAGCTGAAGAGGAAAAAGGGAAAAAGCTTCCTCTCTACGCGCTCTCTCAGATCCGAACCCATATCGCAGAACCCATCTACGCTAATGGGGTCTAAGAAATCTGACTTCGGCGATGGCGCTAGCCCAGGGTTCGATTTTCCCCTCCTCTCTCTATCTATTTCTGTACTTCTTTTGCTTTCTAGGGTTTTATTTTGGGTATGATTTGTATCAATTGCTGAATTTATTGAAGTGTTCATCCTCTTATCGATTGCAGGAAGATTTTCATCGGAGGCTTAGCGAAAGACACTACGCTAGGTGATTTTCGTATATATTTTGACAGAATCGTATTTAGATGTTCTTCGTATATGTATACTCTTGTATATATGCATTTTTTTTGGGGGGGGGGGTTGTTTCTTGTGTTGTATACGTTTGCGCATGGTGATATTATGGGTACAAGTTTTTGTTTTGGGTAGTTCAATTTAATGGGGTTTTGTAATATTGAAGTGATCTTGGTTTTGATTTTAGGGTATATTAGTGTACGTTTGTACTTTGGGGGGTGATTTAATATGTTTATGCTGCCTGTGTAGACCAACTTTGTGTTGTATTTAGGTTAGGGCTTCGGTGTGGTCTTGTTGATGCTATCAGCGGAAAGTTGTTTTTTGCCCTCTTTCTTCTGGGGAATAAAAAAATCAGCTTGAATGGGATTTAATAATATTGAACTGGTTTTGATCTTTATTATAGCAGTGTGGATTTGTGACACCATTTTCTTCTGTAGACCAATTCGTCAAGTACTTTGGCAACTATGGGGAGATAACGGACTCAGTGATAATGAAGGATAGGAGCACGGGTCGGCCTCGAGGTTTTGGTTTCATTACTTATGCTGATCCTGCTGTTGTTGACACTGTTATTGCTGAAACGCATGTCATCAATGGCAAACAGGCGAGTGGATTTGACCATAATTTTGACCATAATTTTGACCATAATTTATAGTAGTATAATTGTAGTTTGGTTCCTATGCTTGTTGTTGCTATCCATATTTTCTGAGGCCTGACCAGCTGGAGTCATCTGAACTCTCACTTGTTGACTGCTATGATGTTATACTCGAAAAAGAGGTTAGAATTCATTAAAGGGGAGAAGTGTCTCTTTATTTCTTTTGGGGAACATTGTTGAAAAATACTATTGTACTACTGCTTGTTCTATGCTCTAGAGTCATCTGTTTAGAAGCCTCTCATTACTACTAGTTGTAATTTATGATATATTGATACATCTGAAGATCTGAGATTGATTTGACGACCCTTAGTTTCTACAGATATTTTTTGTCCGAATTTTCTTCGACTGTATTTTTGGGTCGCCTTGCTTGTAATTTTTGTTTGCAATTAGTTTGATGCTGGGTAAAGTGAATTTGTTGGAGTGGTTCATAGTGATCTAAGAGGGCATGAATTGTGGGTTTGACAGAATACAAATTTTGCTGTTATTGCCAGGTTGAGATTAAAAGAACCATCCCAAAAGGATCTTCTGAATCCAGGGACTTCAAGACGAAGAAAATTTTTGTTGGTGGAATTCCTACTTCTGTAAATGAAGGTATGCTGTCTGTTATGAGGACTTTAAATATCGTAATGCTTAGACTGATTTTTCTTATGTTTGACCAATATATTCTGTGTCTATACTGAAACCTATTATGGTTTAGATGAGCTCAAGAGCTTCTTCTCGAAGTATGGGAAAGTGGTGGAGCACGAGATCATTAGAGATCATGTCACTAAACGTTCCCGAGGATTTGGATTTGTTGTATTCGACAATGAGCAAGTTGTTGATAGTTTGCTATCTGACGGAAATATGATTGACATGGCAGGTACTCAGGTGAGTTTTGTCCAATGGTTTGAAATGATAACTGATGTACTTGGTGATGAAGATGTCCTTGGTGATGGGTGAATTTCAAAGAAATGCTGTTTGCATTAGTTTGTTTCCTATTTTCAATTGCCTATGGTTGCTTGTTTACTAAGCAGTTCTATGAGAGGATGGGCAGTAGGATTCTCATTTCTTAGTTATACTTCTTTAGTGCTTGGTTTTCAGATTAATCTGCAGGTTGAAATTCTAGGTTAACATGATTCTTTGTTGTAGGTTGAGATCAAGAAGGCTGAACCAAAGAAACCCTCAAACCCAGCACCTGCTTCTGCTTATGGTAGTGAATCTAGGGGTCGTCCATATGGTGATAATTTTGGTGGATTTGGCAACTCATATAGCAGTTTTGGCAGTGGCGGTTTTGGCCCTGCCCCTTATAGGTCCTTCAGCGGTATTGGTGGTAGGTATGGTGATTATGGTGGATATAGTGGCGGTGGTGAATTTGGTCGCTATGGCGACTTTGGTGGTAGTGATTATGTTGGGTATCGAGGAGAGCCTTCCCTTGGCTATTCTAGTCGCTATGGTTCCTATGCTGGGGGATTTGGTGGGGGCTATAGTGGGAGTGGATTAGGTGCTTATGGCCGTGGAGGTGGTTATGGCAGTTATTCTGGAGCTGGTGCAGGTGCTGGATATGAATCTGGCCCTGGTGCTGGTTATGGTGGTTCAGGAGGTTTGTATGGAAGTAGAGCAGGCTATAGTGGTGGTGGTCGTTATCATCCCTATGCCAGGTAGATCTCTCCCTAAGCATTTCCTGTAGGAGTTGCACTCAGGTCTCTTGGTGGTTGCATCTTCAGGCTCAGATTTGGGTAGATATTCAAAGCACTAGCAGGGAGACACCATATAGAAGAGCATCACCAGAGCTGTAGTGTGCTTCTGTGGACTAGAGAACCAAATTTAGACATGTTATAACTATTTTTTCTAGTTAGACATTACTCTTGTCAGTTATGATTTAGTTAGAAGCTTTTCTGTTGGAGCTGTACTTCTAAGGGGTATTATCCTAGATTCTTACTTTTGTTTTTGGTGTGAAGGTGGTGATTTGCCTAGATATTTGTTAGTAATGGACAGGAATACTATCTATAGCCTTTTTAATTAAGCTTGCGTTTAAACTAGTGCTCCAAGCTAGTATACCTTTGCTAGCTTTTGTTATAGTATCAGCATGGCTAAGTAGAGATATCTATCTACTAATTGGTAAAAAAGTCGTTAAATGAACTGAACATGATATCTACTAATTGTGATGTTTTGTACAAATTGGAAAAGGCACATCAAAGGGTCTTGAACATGCCTGGTATGCTTCCTGAGTTGCTTCTGGCAATAAATTTAACAAATGGCTAGAGGCCCTTTGCAATTGGCTTGCTGCTGAGGGTGGAATAGTTATATTTTGCTCGTGGTATTCTGATACACGTCTTCTATATGGTGTTTTCCTTTTTGTATTTTGATTATGTCTACTTCTGAGGTGTTTCCAATTTTGTATTGATATGTCTACTTCTGAGGTGTTGTCCTTTTAAGGTGAAGATTAAGAGCCGCTCTTGTATGGCTTGTGCATATAGAATTCTTTTTCTGTTCTATAACAGAGTTACTAATTGTAACCATTTTCTGCATAGCTTACGATCTATAAGCCCTTGTTACTTGAATGCTGTAATTCAGATAGCAGCTATGCATAGGTATGCATTTGAAGCCGCTGCGGAGTTGATTTTGTTAGTAACCTCCCCCTGGCCCCCCAAAAAAAAAAACAAAGGGGGGTGGGGGGGGGGGTTGGAACCTTCCCCTGCTGATGTTTGTATTATGCCAATTATTCTTGTAAGTATGAAACAGTGTCTATTTAGAACTTTCTTGATTACCGGGGCGTAGCTAAATCCAATTTGATTTCTAAATAATAATAATAATAATAAAATTCTCTTTTCCTTGTTGACTTGATTCCAGTTTATTTACTGTGAAGTTAAATTATAATCCCTGATAATAATAATAATATTACGTTGGCTATAGTTACATCTAACTATGTGTGCGGTCACACCTACTCCCGGAAAAAAAAAAAACAACCCCTCAAGCAGTGTTCGGTTTCTGAAGGTTGTTGCATCCGTATGATATTATTCAGTAGCTCAATTTGGTTTATTGTTCCTTGAAGTTTTTCTGTTTGGAGACTGTTGGCAACTCTGAAGTCCATATTGCGGCTAGTGATGAAATCAACCTTTTTTGAGTATCATTCTACGGGAATGTATATGCTGCATGTCGAAGCTGCTTTCTGTAGCATGTTCACTTGATCAGGAAGTAATAATAACCATACAATCTGGGGGGAAAAAACAAAATTATCTGAGTATTACATGTACCCGACCTGGTGTCATCCCCAAACTCCAGAAAAGCAAAAGGAAAAAAATATGGTTCATGCACTGTGTTTGCGGAATTTGTAGGTTTTAGTGCCGGTATGTCCTTATAGTGACTGCAGTCACTTAGTAACTTGGAAATTCAAATTTAAGGAAAGAACTAATTTTCCATGATGAAAGCTAAGAGAGAATATTTTGCATTGGACGTTAAGTAGTGGGCAAACAATTCGGAATGTAAATTTGTGTACAATTTGGCCATTTAATTTACAAAATCAGTTGAGTCTGTTTAACTGGCCATTGGTTGCACAAAAAGAACAAAATTGTTTGTATTGTTTGCTCAAAAGTCGTAAACATGTTTGGGAATTTTTTTTTTAAATCTTTGGTATTTTTTTAATCTTACATACATCAAATCATGAGTATAGTAATCATTTCAAAAAGATTTGAAGTAATCTTTTGTCAAAGCATACTGTATGTTATTTGTCATTCCGTGTTCAGAGAGGTTAAAGTTTGCGGGTCTCGATAAAAAGTAACAACCGTTGGATTTTGATACAAGGGTGGGGGAGGGCTTTTTAGAGCTCTTTCATGCACTGAATCAATGGTATAAAGTTCAAAGCCCATCTTAGTAATTACATCTTAGTAATTACAAGGAAGCATTGTTGACGTTAGAGTTAAAAACCAAAAAATATTTGTACACGAGGAAGCATTGTGCTGCCTTTTGAGTCGTTAGACCAAAAAAGAAAAAAAGAAAATTATTGTAAAAAAATGAGGAGTAGTGTAGATTGTTGACTTCATATTGGACCTACAAAAAAAAAAAAAAAAACTCAATCTGTACATATAAAAGTTAAGATAAGATGGTGATATAACCTTCTTCATTTTCCTCCACCTTATTGTCATTTTCGGCATCCCATTTCCCTGAAATTGTTCTCTTCTTGCCTCAAGATTCGGAAGGGTCTGATCATGAAACTCGGAATTTCAGATTCTTCTTCGGCGACGTTATAGTCTCTTTCGGCTGCTATGCTAAATTGCGAAGAAAAGAGAGAAAGGAAGAAGAGGGGAGGGGGAGGGGGGGGGGGTTTATGTGTTTAAAGTTCTTAAGAATGACGTCTAATTACTTGCACGCAGGTAATATTATAAGAGCTTTATGTAGTCGATCACTTTTTTTCCATTTCTCGGTCACGGCCATTCAGGCGCTGTTGGTTTTGACTCTCACCATTTAGTAGGCCAATTCTACTGTAGCATGAAAAGAGAAAATAGGATATTGTTTTGCAGGGGAATTTCATTTTTTTTTCCTTCTAAAAAAAATTTCCATTTTAGAACCTCGATACTTGTTAAGGAATAACTATCCCTCGAGAAGATCATGGGTTTTGGAGCTGGGGAAAATGTAGAATGAAATAGAAGTGTTCATCTTGTCGGTGTAGGTAAAAATGTAAAGAAAATGAGCTTGGGAGGCACTTAGCTTTTCCTATAATTGATGAGAAAGAAGGGGGTGAAAAATGAAAGGAAAAAAAAATGATGTGCTATAATTATGGGTCCATAAAGATTAGGTGTTTTTTAGAGATATTTTTTTAAAAATACACTGTAGCAGTACACATGAAAAGCTTTTACCATTCATGTATTTTGGATTTTTTGGGATAATATCAGAAACCTCCCCGGAGATGTCTCCTAATATCACTTGGTACCTTGAGGGTTTAAAAATATCGTTTACTTCCCCTAGTAAATGCAAAAGGACCCTCACTTGATGCATAATTCACATATCACAGAAATAGCGGTAAAAAACTCTTTTAAAAGGAAACAAAAGTCACTTTCTTCTCTTTTCTTTTTTTCGAACATTCTCTCTTACTTATTTTTATTGGATGACTATGCAATTTTTTATTTGTAAGTTATAATAAATTAAATTTTGTTTATCTTTTACTATTTGTGATTATGATAGAGTTGGGTATGATTCCTTTCTTTATTTTGAGTTAATTTTTTATAATGATCAGTACAATTTTAAGGTTGATCTGGTACAGGTTGAGAAGAAGTTTGAAAAAAAAAATGAAGTTCATAAAAATTTAATTTTGAGCATATATAATTGAATTGGTACAAGTGTATTAATTTGTAAATATTTATTTATTTTTTAAATTTCTATTTTTATAGACTATAGTATTATAATGTGGTAATATTACTGTAGAATGGTTTTTAGGTGATGGCTTTCTTAGAGTAAATAAAATGGTTTAGAAGTACTTTTATTTAACAAGCAAAAGGTAGTTTTGGGTTTTTAAAAATTTTGTTCCACAAATAATAAAAGTAAGGGAGGTATGTGATATTTTAAAAATCTTAGGGGTGCCATGTGATATTGAGAGGAAACTCCGGGGAGGTTTTTGATATCATCCCTTTTTTTTTAAATTTAGGGTAAAATGCCAATTTAGTCCTTAAAGTTTTTCACTTAAGCCGATTTGGTCCCTCAGATTTTTTTACATGCGATTAATTCTTAAAATAAAATTTCTATGCTAATAAAGGACCAAGTAGGTGGTGCCATTCTAAACATTTTTTTTTCTCAGGTCGGATGATGCACTATGCGGGGGCATTTTAGGGAGAAGATTTTAGGTCCATTTAATATGAGCTACAAAAAGAAAAAAACACCATCAAATGAAAAAATTAAGGATGCCAAATTAGGGAAACTGTGTGGCGATTGAAATCGATAAGACTTGGGGGGAGCAACTTTTTTACATGTGTGAAGATCCCTTTCAATTCATTTTCTGACATGCGTTGTTCAATTCATTTTCCGACATCTTAATTTGCTCCCCCAAGTCTCATCGATTTTGATCACCACACAGTTCCCCTAATTTGGCTTCCTTAATTTTTAGGTTTAATAGTATTTTTTCCTTTTTGTATCTCATATTAAATGGCCCTAAAGTCTTCTCCCTAAAATGCCCCCATGTAGTGCATCGCCTGGCTGAGAAAACAAATGTTTGGGATGGTGCTGCCTAATAGATCCTTTATTGGCATAGAAATTTTATTTTAAAGACTAATTGCGTGAGAAAAACTTTGAGGGACCAAATCAATTTAAGTGAAAAACTTTAGGAACTAAATTGACATTTTTTCCAAAAATTTAAAATTTTGTTAGGATAGTTTAAAAATTTGTATGGTGCCCCTATCATAACTATCCATTGTCCACTACCACCACCACCTACCACTACCTTTCCTCACCTTCCATCCCTCCGTCTCTCTTCCTCTCTCCTCCTCTTCCATCTCTCTTCCTCTCATTGCTCTCCCTCCTCCACTCTCTCTTCCTCTCCCTCCTCCTCTCACTAACTCTTCGTGCCCTCCCTCCCTTGCCTCCTCCCTTCCCTGCACCCCCTCATTCCATTACCAGTGACCAGATTTGGTCACAGTGGCTAGGGGTGATATCGATTCAAGTTTTGAGTTGAAGTACAAGATATAGAGAGCTGCATAGATTGAAAGAGGAATTTTATCAAATTTAAGAAAGAATGTTTTATTATTTTTTATATTATTTTATTTTTTAAAAATTTCTCACCTTCAACTTTGATAGAAAAGTTTTGATCTATATAAAGTAGGGCTTTTTCCAATTCAAGATTATTTTTTAATTTCTTTGGGCATGTTCAGATTCAAAAGGTCTGTTTCCCTTAAATGATTTGATACTTGGATGGATACTTCCATATATAGGATAGACTTAGAAGTCTTGCATAATTAATCTATAATTTTAATATATGAAATGAGGTAAACTGATTAATGGAAGAATTTTTGGACAGGTTTTTGTTATTAGATCATTACTTTTTAATTAACTACATAACATAAAATTTCAAACTAAATGAAACATAATGATATATAGCGGAATAGTGGACTTACAATTCACAGATGATACTGACTTCTGCTAGAAATTTGTGAAAATTCTAACTAAAATACAGATACTACTATCAGAATAGAGTATTAATGAGAATCTAAAAGGCATTTTAGATTGGCCTGTAATAGACTAAAAGGCTCTTGAGCTGCTCCTCGTTATTGGAACTTGGATTATTTAACTTTGTTTTGTTTGCTTGTCTGCATCTGATAATTGCTATGCTTTTGTGGGACCCTGCTGTCTTGAGGCATTATTGGAGTCCGCCAAAGTATTATGGTGGCTGTCGGCTCCTGATTGAATTGAATCTTGAATGATTATTACTTTTTTTTTTTTTTAACAAATCAAGCTTCAAGCATGTTTTCTAAATTTTGGATCCTCTCATCACTAATGATATCTGCTAATTTTTCCCAGTTAATATAATCTTCATCAGTGTACAAGCTCTGGATTTCTTGATAATTTCTTTTATGTGAAATTACCAAATCTTCTAACTAGGTTCTTTGTAAAAATTTATATTAGGAAATTTTCATTCATAATGGATTCTCTGAAAGTCATCTTCTAGTATAATTGGGGGCACTGAACACCAGCATCAGTTTCTTCAATTCTATCATGTGCTCTCCACTGGTCTATTTACTTTTCTATTGTGATATTTTTACAAATATAAGAATAAATTTCGAATGGTATGATTAGTTTGCTTCAATTTTCATCTAGAGTAATATGATGTTGAGTTGGGTAGAATGCTCCTTAGATAAATTCAGGCCCTTTACTAAATATAGTTGTTTTTACATATTTATGCCGGTCTTAAGAGAACAAAGAATTAACTGCATATGCTAATTTTCTCCCAAATTGGCCTGTATGCGCTAAATCAGAAAAGATTAGTGTATGTATAAATCAATAATTCAAGAGGTTTTGTTGGGTGAGATTGATACTTTGTCCTTTTATATTTAGCTCTAATGGTTGATATATGTATAGATATGGTGAAACTCTACAAATGCTATATATGGCATCTATAGTTTCTTTTTCTAGTGGAAGCACTTAGTATAAAGGAATAGTTTTAGGATGAGCATTGTGATTTCCATAATATGACGCCTAGGTGAACAACATTCGCTGTGGATAAAATTTGGATTTTAGGGTATCTTGTAGGAATTCCTGAATTTCGGTCATATTTTTTATTTCACTGTTTTGGGATATGAAGATGATAAATTTTTGGATTTTGGAAGGAAGTGGCAACAAAGTTTTTTGCCCGAAGAAGAAACTTCCAACGAAAAATCGAGCACTCATCTTTTCTTTTTCTTCAAGATCTAGAGATAATTTTTAGGGGAATTTTTCTTTCTTTTTAAAGGAATTCACAGTACTCATTTTTTGATCAAGGACCAGTGAGAATGATGATCTTTTATCTTTAGCTAGTGGGTTGAAAGGTTTTTGAGTTTTCTATTAAAATTGTTCCTTTTCTTCATTCATTTTTTTTACATCTATCATTTAAGAATTTAAAATTTCTAATCATTGTTTCACGATGGCTACAGAACTCTATCCTTCTTTCTAAATTATTTTCTACAATATTTTCATCTAAATAATTTTGAACACTTCTATTGACACAAAAATTAATTCCTATATTTTTTCTACATACATTTGCTGCTTGTTGAAAACTATAAAAACCTTTTTTACCAAGGGTCTTGAAAACTTTGTATTTGTTATAAAACTTCTGACCATTGATGATATATTCCTAGATGATATTTTTGAAACACAAAATAATAGAAAGAGTTTTTCGACGATTTTTTTTCTATTTTGAAAAATAATGTGCCAAAGCATTTAAAAGTTTTACTATTTTTGTTGCATATTCCCTAATATTTCCATGAATTATCAAGCAAACATTGTTGAATATCATGTAATGTTACGTTAAGAAATGTTTAAAGTTGAGATTAGTTCCTTTGGCATATTTGGACAGTGAGATCTAACCAAAGGTCATGCCTTTGCTTGTTTTCCACAAAATCACAACAGAAGTTAGCAACTTTTTTAGATAGACAATTTGCTAGGTTATTATCCTTACTTTTTATGTGCTCAAATGTTACTTGACCAAAAGTAGGAAAGATCAACTAGTAAAAGATATGAATACAATAACAGGAAATGATTATCAAAAGTAGGAAAGATCAACTAGTAAAAGATATGAATACAATAACAGGAAATGATTATCAGGTAACATTTGAGCACATAAAGGTATTAATAATAATCTAGTAAATTATCTATCTAGAAAAGTTTCTGACTTTATTTATTATGATTTTGTAGATGGAAGGCAAGGACTTGACCTTGGGTCAAATATCCTTGTTTGGGAGTGAAATTTTTGAGCGTTTGTATAACACTCTACTGTAACTTATTGTAGAAGTTGTAGAAAAAAATATTTAGGAGTGAAGTTTTTTGCATGTTTTGGGCGTGATATATTAAAACTTTGGGAGTTTTTAGAGGGTTCTTACAGTTAAAGTAGGAAATAAACAAGTTTTGTATAGGCTTGCTAAAAATTTTAGCTAAAATTTTGAAAGTTTTTAAAAGGTTCCTGTAGTTAAAGTAGAAAAGAAACAAATTTTATACAAACCTGTTAAAAACTTGAGCAACCAAATAGGTGAATCATTTTCCAAATATGTTAGAGGAACTAATCTCAACTTTAGACCTTTTTTTAACTAATGTAGTATTAGATGATAGTCAGTAGTGTTTACTTGATAATATATGGAATGTTAGGGGAGATGCAACAAAAGTAGTAAGATTTTTAAATGCATTAACACATTATTTTAAAAAAATAGAACAAAAGCCCAAAAGGAAAAGCTTTTCCTATTATGCGATATGTTGTATCAAGTCCTTGGTTTTGATGATTAACGAAATCAAATGATGATTAGTACTGATATTTTTGAGCAAGAATTTTGTTTAGAACAAATGCAAATGTGTTAGAATGAAAAGCAATTCAAAGCAAAGAAGCTAGGAGATTATTGTTATTTGTCGAACGCACAATCCTAGCTTTGGACATTCGACATGTCAAGAAATTTCAATCATCAACTTAGCCTATCAGACGCACGATCTAAAGAACGGACGTCCAAAAGGAAGAGTAGGGGAACAGATGCATCTTCGGACGCAAGGTGGAAGTGTCGTTCAAAAAATTCAATCTCAAACATTAAGCTCTCTGACCTTTTGTTGGACGAAGGATCGGACGAAGAAAAAGAAGAATGGGTATCAGATCGGAAATTTACAAAATCACTCAAAAACCCTTTTGGACGGATTTGCTGGACGCAAGTCAAGCTATCGGATGTTCGACATGGCCAATGGCTAGTTTCTCAGTATTTAATGCATTAACCGTTGAAGAACTAAATCTACCACTTTTTGGTACCATTTAAATACCTTAAAGTCTGGTGGAGTAAATAACTTTGGTACACATTGAATACGAGCCCCAAAGAGTGATTTTTGCTACAAAATACTCTTCTAGCATTTATTATATTTTTTGCGTATTTAGTGATCAATCAAGTTTTTTAATTATGAGTGAGTAATTTAAAGTGTAGCTTTGTGACGGTTTAGTAGAATAGTTGTAAAACCTTCTGGCTTTATCAAGAGGAGTTTGGAGTAAGTAAGAGGTGCACCTTTTCTTGTACAACTTTGATTTTGCTTCACCAAATTAAAGAAATTTGTCAGTGAATTTGGATTTCAAGTTGAGAGAAACTTAGAAGTCCTCTTTGTAAGGGCCGTAAAAATTTTTCCTTAACAATGGGTGGAATGATTTTTGTATGATTAATTTTGTTGCTTGAGGTTGTACTTAAAATTTCGAAACCCTAGACTAATTGCAATAAGACTCACTATCATTAGTTATACTAGATTTAACTACATCCTTCTACAAATAAAATTTGATTATGTTAAAAAAATTCAAGCCAAATTTCGGACACTAACAAAACTTTTCAGCTTAGAAGTTTTGTCACTCTTGAACCATTTCATGAACCATCAAATTGAATCACCATTGAGCCGTTTCACTTCAGCTCAATTGGACCGAAATTCACAGCTTTAAACCACCATGAATTCCCTCCAAAATCACCTGCAAAATTTTTTCAAAAACTCCAGCAAGAATTCAGCCGCCTCTCTCTTCTAATCCTTGGCTGCCAATTGTCAAGGAGAAGCTGGAAATTCCAGGCAGCACAAGTACCTTTCTTCTCTCCCCATGTCCGACCAGCATGCTTGGCAAGCATGAGAAGCCTCTTCAAATGGTTCAAACTTCAAATGATTATTCCACCTCAATCATGCCCAATGCATGAAGAAGGTTGGACACTTGGTTGCTCACTTCAGCCAACCTTGGCCATTTGAACAAGCAAACTTCAGCTGCATTTTCCCCACTTGCTACCCGAAATCCTCACCAGAAAAATCACTTACTCCTTTCTTCCATTCTCCCAAAACTCACTCTCATTCACTTCAACAAAAACTCTCTCCAAAAGCTCTCAACCGAGAGCTCTCTCTCTCCCTTTTTCCTCTTGTTTCACACTCGGTTATTTCAGCCTTGCCCAAGAACTTCACCATGGTTGCAAGTTACTGGAGCTAAGCTGGAAATCTGGAGAGAAGCCAAGCTGTCTTCACTTCATCCATTTCTTGAGCAAGGAAAGGTAAAACACATTTTATTTCTTGGAACGTTTCCTTGGCAGCTTAGCCTTTTCCATCCTTAACCTGTTTTGTTTCTTGTAGCTGGAAACCGAACTTGAATAGCCCTATCCTCATACTTGTTCAACCGTTCTTGAAGCTAGTTGGAGGTAGGATTCATCTTATATCCTTTTTAGCTCAAAGAAGTAGTTTTTCCTTTCAAAATATATTATCTTGAAGGATAAACTATTCATGCATATGATGAACAGCTTTGAATCTTGTCATGATCTGCCGGTATCTTCTTAAACCTTTGCTGGAAATTTGATTGACTAACAAGGAGCATTATTCTTGAGTTCTCTAAGCTACCCGAAATCCTTAAAATGATAGTGCATATTAGTTATTGCATGCATGATCCTTGAGAATGGTTAAACATCCATTTGTACTACTCAATGAACTTTGAATGTTGATGGTTGAGATTGTACGAAACTAGGGGCTTTGGAACTGCTTTTGAACACTATCTTGCCTCGGTCTTGACTTGATGATGAACTGAACTTTTGATACATTAGCTTGGCATTGAAAATTTTGAACTTATTTCGGTTGATTACTAAAATAATTTCATGCATGTTGGTGCTTTCAACTCTTGAAGCTCTTGAGCATCTATGCTGGAAATGATGGTTGTGATCGAAATTTTTGAGCCTTGCTTATTCAAGAATCGTGTTAAAATTTCTGCTTGCCAATCTAATTAAAACTGCTCTTGTTTTTCTTTATGCTTCCCGAAGCTTCATGATGATGGTTTCATTTCATTTACTTCATGCATGATAAGTTAATGAGGTTGGATTTCTCTTGTGCTTGTTATTGTGTAAAAAAATTCCTTAAATCCTTGCTGTGACCAACGCTTGAGGGTGAAGGGCTCTCCCTATTTCTATCCGAATCTATTCTGGTTAGAGTTAGTGGAAATTAGTTCATGCATGTGTATATTTTGACCGGTTAGACTTGGTTGAAGCTTTCATGGACGAAATACTTTAACTAGATTAAGCTTGAACCTTGCATTCTCCTTAAAACTTATTTGTCTCTATTTTCTTTGCATGAATCATTCACGGCCAGTTTTAAACTGAATATGTAATGACATCAAACTTGATTTTTTTTTTATTATGGAAACTGATTTTTACAATAGGAAAGAAAATAAGGAGAAGAGAACCGGTCATGGTGGCTTCCAAACTTGAGACATTGTTAGTTGAAGTTTGTTCAAATTTTTAAATCATGTGCCTGAGCTCTTGAGTTCTTAAATGGATGTATTAAGTGTTAATAAACTTGATTGGTATGCTGGAAATTAAAATGAACCTTAACCACGTTGCTTTAAATTGGAATTTTTGCAAATGGTGCAAAACTAGCAATTTTCCAGAAAAACAGTTGACAAAACAGTCCAGAATAGAATGCTCATATCTCACAGCTCATAAGTCCAAATCGTGTGCCGTCAACAGCATTCAAAACTAGACTCATAGGGCTTCGATTTGGTATATCGTACGCGCCGTAGTTCATTTTCTAGACGTCATAGCAAGCAAATGAAATCGCTGAAAAATTCAACTTGAAAATTCTGGAATTGAGTTCAAAATTTTTCTTGGACAAGTTTGTTGGAATTTTGAACCAAAACGAGTTTTAATGTTTGCTAAAGAAAGTTTCGTTTTCCTATTATTGCAAAGCTGTACCAATTCCCAAACAAGATTTCCAACTTAATTTGTATCAAATCATGAACCTTAGGGTTTCTCATGCAAACTTTAAAAAAAAAAACCCTCGATCAAGAAATTACTGTTCAAACAAACTTGATTTTTCCAAAACTTGACTCGTTTAAAATCTTGTAAAGGAATTGTACCCATACAAGACCCAAACGAGCAAATTTCAAAGTCGTAATCTTCTAAAAAGAACCTTACGAAAAATATCTTTCAACAACAAACGACCTCAAAACCCTACCGCAAATTTTTTTCCATCTTAATACCTTCCATTATTGAAATATTTAAAAGATAGTTTATTTTCTTCAAACCTATCTCAAATCCTCGGAATTTCCAAGTTTTCCTACGTACGTGTTTTTTTTTTACCTAAAATATATATATCTTTTCAGAACTTCAATTACCAAGGTTCATATCGCCGTAATGCTATAATAATTACCTGTTAGTTATATAAAAACTACTTTCTTATTTATAACAGAAGTGAATTGGTCAAAATTGATTTTAATAATTAAAAGTTAAATTATATTTACCTCAGGATCGGCCGGTGATCAAGTCGAGGACGTTGACATTGAAACCTTCGACACAACCTTGCCCTAGTTAAGGTGAGGGTTCCAAATTGTTGTTAAATGATTTATTCAAATGTGCCACATGTTGGAATTGTATTTGTTGATTAAATGTTACTCATTGATTGAAGCACGTAATTACTAAGTGTTATTTGTCAATTAACGTGTTAATGTTGAATAATATATGATGTCTTGGTTGAAATATTTGAAACCATTGATCAAAAAGGAGGAGATCGTGTGTGTACTTATCGCACTGACCCTCTCATTTTACAAATGATTTAGAAATACTATAATTGTGTATGTGCCTGTTAAATGTGCATGAGTGATAAGCATTTGCGAATGTGCGAATTGGCTCCGGGATCCCAAACTCGTAGGCGAGTCGGCCTATTCCGAGCCGGCAATTAGGGCTTGGTCGGGTACGTCGGCGGACCCTGGGGAATGAAATGAAAGGTTACCTCGAGTGTACACCACCCAATGAATGTTGGATGTCGGGCCCGAAGTCGGTGTAAGGGGTTGGAGATTGGGAAGCAGTCAAAGAAGTGCTATTGACAACATGGGAGCAATGTATCCTTCCACAATGAATGTTATTGATGCTTTCCAATGTGATATTGAAATTCAATGTTTCATGAAATTCTTGAAGGAAAAATGCTGTTGTGAAAATTTTCGTTATATGATCGATTAAATGAAAGCATGTTTTACGAATGTGATAATTGTTATGTGTTGGGACTCTCATTGGGCTTGTGAAGCTCACCCCATATATTTTTCCCTCCTAGGATTCCAGGTTTGACTCGAGCAGAGGATTCGAGAAGTGGTTGGATTTTGTTGATTGTAACCTTACCTTTATTAAGACTAATGATGTTGAAATCCTTTTGGTTAATATTACCTAGGAATTGTGTATCCTAGATGGTTGATGTTGAATTTTGGTTTGAACCATATAGCTGCATTTAGAAATATTTGAGTTGTCGAAATTGATTGATTGAATCCTGGCGTGAGCTAGGCCGGTGGCCGAGGTTCTCAGGGTTCTTGGGAGTCGTGGGGCCGCTACATTTAGTAGTATCAGAGCTTAGGTTAGAAATTGGCCTGTAAGGTTATAGGGCCTAATTTTTGGAAAGGTAGAAGTAGCACCTGTGGTTATAAATTATTTAAGCAGCTTACTAGATTGGTTGTGGTTGTAGGTTATGGCTGGACGTGGAGCTAGTGGAGGTCCTGCCCCACCTAGGGGGCCCATGCCTAAGGTGCGATATCAGCTTGAGGTGGGAGGCCCTACCCTTTACTGGAGCCCTGCCTCGAGGGCTAACCCTTGTAGGTGCTCGAGGGACTATGCATATCCCAACCATGTGGTGTTTGCCGTGGTCAGGGAGAGGAAGACTTTAGCCCGCACGGTTGAGAGGGCAAATGCTGAGATTGAGGATTTAAGGGCGGAAAACGAGAGGTTACGTGCTAGGATTCAAGAGCTCGAGGGTGTAGCCGACCGTTTTGTTCGTCTGTCGATACGTGCGTGGATCTGGTATCATGGCCAATTGTGAGGCCATGATTGAGGATATTGTAGAGATACATTCTGAGGGCCAGGGCGGTGAGAGCTCTAGCGTTGGACAGGTGTCTTGAGGACACATTGAGGATGTTGATTATCAGGGAGACAGGGAGGCTTCCCCTACTTATAGCCCCCTTAGTGATCCCTCTGAGGACCCTGATTTTCCTACCTCCCCATGAGTTAGGGTTGAGATTGAATTCCCAATGAGGTTCCTTTTGCTTTTGATTGGATGATTGTATTAGACTGATGTTGTGTTTTATTTCATGGATGTTATGATCATCATGTTATGTTGTGTAAGAATTTGGTGTATGATGTTTTATGATTAACGTGAGCTATTTGGTGTTTTACTATGTTGCAAATACCTTCTTTTATTTCTTTATAATTACTTATAGATAAATGTGTGTATAGATAAAGGAAATGGGCGGAAGGGGTAGGGAAGAGGAAGACCACGAGGCTCAAGGCCAAGGGGAAGGTGAGGCATCTACGCCCACCTTAATCGAGAGCAAGGTCGAGCCGAGGGACCCTATAGCGTAAGCCCAAACAGGATGACAATTTGTTGGAACGGGTGATGGACCGTGACCGAGGGACCTAGGGCTGACCAATGGGGACCAGAGTTAGGAGATGATAGAGCATTAGAGAGGTTTGAGATTCTCTCCACCTAAGTTTGTCGGAGGACCCAATCCGCACATGGCGAGCAGTGGCTGGAAACTATGGTGAACATTTTGGGACCCTAGGGTACACGGAAGTTCGCAAGTGACTTTCGCCGTTTTCCAGTTTGAAGGTGCAGCACGGGAGTGGTGGAACGTAATAAGGGAAAAATGGGTTAGGAATCAAACCCGTGGGACGTGGGTTAATTTCACCGGAATTTAATGAAAATATCTTCCTCCATGGTTCGTGGAGAGGAGGAAGATGAGTTCATTGCCGTGGAACTTTAAATGTGGCGAGTATGAGGCTCTTCACTCGGTTATCCAAATGCACGAATTGATTGCTACCGAGCCAGGTGCGCCGTTCATCCAAGGCCTCAATGTAGAAATTCGTGAATCCTTAGCAACCCCACACACCTACATTCACCGATGTCCTAGAGAAAGCTATAAGGGTAGAAAGTACTAAGGCTCAAGTCAAGGCCTTTCGACAGGGAAACCACCAGCCCCATCCAACCTTAATCTTGGGAAGAGGAGGAGGTCAACTAAGTCAACCGCCCCAAAAGCCGGAAGAGGATCCGAGGAGAGCAGTGGTCAGCCAAGGACGGGGCAAAAGTGGTAGTCCCAAGCAAGACAACCTCCAGCCAACTCGCCAATCTTGTGGATACCGTGGTAAGGCAAACCACCATGAAAATGATTGGAGGAAGGCTGGAAATGCCTAGTGTGGAAGCACGGAGCACGTGATCAACAATTGCCCGCCTGCCGGACTCAAGAATCGGGGTACAAGCATCGACGCCTTAAACCCAAAACCCTCAACTGACAAAGGTAATCGGCCCAGGGTGCCAGGTCGGATTTATTCCCTTAATGATCAGGAGATACCAGACCCAGTTGGAGTGGTAGAAGGTACTATTTCCCTCTTCCATAGATTGGCTAAGATTTTAATTGACCCAGGTGCTAGTCACTCTTTTGTCAACCCTAAATTCTTATGTGGTGTGAATGTCAAGCCTACTCTTTTGTCTTATGACCTAATCGTGCAAACTCCAGTGAAAGATTCTTGTTTAATTGCGAATGAGGTCTATAGGAACCGTGAATTGTGGGTAGGTGAGAGGAAAATCCTAGCAGACCTAATTGCCTTACCTATTAAGGGATATGATATTATTCAGGAATGGATAGTCTAGCCCGACTACATGCACAGTTGGATTGTAAAATGAAGGTGGTTGAATTTCACATCCCAGGGGAACCTACCTTAAGATTTGATGCTCGACAAGGATTAGCCTCCACCGCACTTGTTTGATTCCAAGCTCGAAAAATGTTGAGTAAGGGTGCTCGGGATATTTAGCTTTCTTAATAAACCCTCAAGAAGATAAATTGAAATTAGAGAATGTACCGATAGCGAGTGAGTTTCCAGAAGTATTTCCTGAGGAATTAGAGTCCTTACCTCCTAACCGAGATGTTGAATTTAAGATTGAACTCACACGGAGCAAACCCTATTTCCAAGACTCCCATCGAATGGCACCCTGAATTGAAGGAGGCTGAGGTTACAACCGCAAGATTTGTTAATAAAGGGATTTATAAAGCCAAGTGAGTCTTGGGGAGCCCCCATTATTTGTGAAGAAGAAAGATGGTGGATTAAGACTCTGTATTGATTATCGAGGATTAAATGAAGTCACTATTAAGAATAAATATCCATTGCCCCACATTGATGAATTATTTGACCAACTGCAAGGGGCAGAAGTGTTTTCTAAGATTGACCTTAGACAAGGTTATTATCAATTGAGGATTAGAAAGGAAGACATTCCAAAAACTGCCTTTAATTCTCGATATGGGCATTACGAGTTTCTGGTCATGCCATTTGGACTAACTAATGCCCCGGCGGCATTTATGGATTTAATGCATAGGGTTTTTAAGCCTTACCTAGACCAATTTGTGGTAATTTTCATAGATGACATCTTAATTTATTCAAAGTCTAAGGAAGATCATGAACAACATCTGAGATTAGTTTTGCAGACTTTGAAGGAGCACAAGCTGTATGCTAAATTTAGCAAAAGCAAATTTTGGTTGAGAGAAGTATCTTTTCTAGGTCATGTGATCTGAAAAGGAATCGGATCCAGCTAAGGTTAAAGCGGTGGTAGATTGGAAGCAGCCTGAGAATTCAACGGAAGTCCGTAGTTTCCTAGGGTTGGCTGGATATTACCGCAGGTTCATTCAGGATTTTTCCAAACTTGCTAGTCCTTTGACCAATTTGACTAGAAAGAACAGTCGTTTCATTTGGGATTCAAAATGCGAGAATAGCTTCCAAGAGCTTAAGAGTCGACTGACTAAAGCCCCTGTGTTGACATTGTCAAATGAGAAGGAGAGTTTTTCAGTCTATACTGATGCATCTAAGGAAGGACTGGGATGTGTTTTAATGCAAAAGGGTAAAGTAGTGGCTTACGCCTCAAGGAAACTGAAACCTCATCAACAGAATTATCCCACCCATGATCTTGAATTGGCCGCCATAGTGTTCGTCTTGAAGAAATGGAGGCACTATTTATATAGTGTAGTTTTTGAGGTTTACACCGATCATCAAAGCCTTAAGTATTTGTTTTCCCAAAAAGAACTAAATTTGAGGCAACGCCGATGGATGGAATTCCTAGAAGATTATGAATGTACCATTAAGTATCAACCAGGAAAGGCTAATAAGGTAGCAGATGCCTTAAGCAGAAAAATTCAGATTTCTGGATTAATGGTTAAGGAATGAAAAATGTTAGAAGAGGTCGTACTTGGAACCCACGGTTAAAAGCGTGAAAGTGATCTTGGGAAGTGTGACCTTAAGTTCCTCCATAACCGAGGATTAAAGAGACTCAAAGCAAGAATTCCCTTGTAATTGGGTAATAAAGTGAAAGAAGGAAGTTGCCTAATTTCAATTTGGGAGTGATGGGATCTTGAGATATCAAAACCGATTGGTAGTGCGATGAGGATGAACCGAAAAGAGAAATTATGGTGATGCACATAAGTCAAAATATACAATTCACCTGGAAGAAACAAGATGTATCAGGGATGTAAAGAAATTTTTTGGTGGAATAATATGAAAAGGGACATAGCTTTGTATACTCTTGTCTAACGCGTGTCAACAAGTTAAATCGAACATCGAGACCTTGATTGTTACAGTCATTAGAAGTACCAGTGGAAATGGGACCAGATTACCATGGATTTTGTCACCGATTGCCCCATACCCGCCGTGGTCATGATGCTATTTGGGTGATAGTGGATCGGTTGAAATCAGCCCATTTCCTACCGCTAATATGAAATATCGATGGAGAACCGCCTGCATTTATATGGATGAAATTGTTAGGCTTCATGGAGTGCCGTAAGTATAGTGTCAGACGAGATCCCCGCTTTATTTCCGTGGCGGCAGATTCAAAGTGCCTTGGGAACCAAGTTAAATCTCGACTGACTTATCACCCTCAAACATGGACAATCTGAAAGGACCATACAAACCCTAGAAGACATGTTGAGGGCATGTATCATGGATTTCGGAGGTAGTTGGGATCAACACTTGACCCTAGTGGAATTTGCCTATAACAATACTACCATTCTTCCATTCGATGGCTCCATATAAGGAAGAAAGTGTAGATCACCGATATCTGGGATGAAGTGGGAGAACGCAAGATTTTGGGTGCTGAAAGAATACCATGGGTCGAAGCGGCCTATGAGAAAGTTAAACTGATCCGTCAAAGGATACAAGTAGCTCAGAGTCGCCAGAAAAACTACACCGATAACCGAAGGAAAGATTTAGAGTTTCAAGTTGGAGATGAAGTTTTCTTGAGAGTTACGCCATTGAGAGGAAGCCTCAAGTCTGGGAAAGGAAAGAAGCTTAAACCGAGGTACATAGGACCATTTAAAATTTCACAAAGGATTGGAAAGGTATCACCGCTCACAGCCTAGCACGAATCCATAACGTTTTCCATGTATCGTGGTTGAGAAAGTACCACAAGGACCCATCTCATGTTCTACCAACCCTAGAGGTCGACTTAGATGAATCCCTGAATTATCAAGAAAAACCCTTGAAGATTGTCGATAAGAAGGTTAAAGTTTTAAGAAAGAGACAGATTTCTTTGGTGAAAGTCCTTTGGAGACACCATGGTTTAGAAGAGGCGACATGGGAATTAGAAGAGGAGATGAATCAAAGATACCAGAGCTTCAACGGGAAAAAGGTAATAATTTCGAGGACGAAATTTCTTAAGTAGGGGAGGTTGTAAGGGTCGTAAAAATTTTTCCTTAACAATGGGTGGAATGATTTTTGTATGATTAATTTTGTTGCTTGAGGTTGTACTTAAAATTTTGAAACCCTAGACTAATTGCAATAAGACTCACTATCATTAGTTATACTAGATTTAACTACATCCTTCTACAAATAAAATTTGATTATGTTAAAAAAATTCAAGCCAAATTTCGGACACTAGCAAAACTTTTCAGCTTAGAAGTTTTGTCACTCTTGAACCATTTCATGAACCATCAAATTGAATCACCATTGAGCCGTTTCACTTCAGCTCAATTGGACCGAAATTCACAGCTTTAAACCACCATGAATTCCCTCCAAAATCACCTGCAAAATTTTTCCAAAAACTCCAGCAAGAATTCAGCCGCCTCTCTCTTCTAATCCTTGGCTGCCAATTGTCAAGGAGAAGCTGGAAATTCCAGGCAGCACAAGTACCTTTCTTCTCTCCCCATGTCCGACCAGCATGCTTGGCAAGCATGAGAAGCCTCTTCAAATGGTTCAAACTTCAAATGATTATTCCACCTCAATCATGCCCAATGCATGAAGAAGGTTGGACACTTGGTTGCTCACTTCAGCCAACCTTGGCCATTTGAACAAGCAAACTTCAGCTGCATTTTCCCCACTTGCTACCCGAAATCCTCACCAGAAAAATCACTTACTCCTTTCTTCCATTCTCCCAAAACTCACACTCATTCACTTCAACAAAAACTCTCTCCAAAGCTCTCAACCAGAGCTCTCTCTCTCCCTTTTTCCTCTTGTTTCACACTCGGTTATTTCAGCCTTGCCCAAGAACTTCACCATGGTTGCAAGTTACTGGAGCTAAGCTGGAAATCTGGAGAGAAGCCAAGCTGTCTTCACTTCATCCATTTCTTGAGCAAGGAAAGGTAAAACACATTTTATTTCTTGGAACGTTTCCTTGGCAGCTTAGCCTTTTCCATCCTTAACCTGTTTTGTTTCTTGTAGCTGGAAACCGAACTTGAATAGCCCTATCCTCATACTTGTTCAACCGTTCTTGAAGCTAGTTGGAGGTAGGATTCATCTTATATCCTTTTTAGCTCAAAGAAGTAGTTTTTCCTTTCAAAATATATTATCTTGAAGGATAAACTATTCATGCATATGATGAACAGCTTTGAATCTTGTCATGATCTGCCGGTATCTTCTTAAACCTTTGTTGGAAATTTGATTGACTAACAAGGAGCATTATTCTTGAGTTCTCTAAGCTACCCGAAATCCTTAAAATGATAGTTCATATTAGTTATTGCATGCATGATCCTTGAGAATGGTTAAACATCCATTTGTACTACTCAATGAACTTTGAATGTTGATGGTTGAGATTGTACGAAACTAGGGGCTTTGGAACTGCTTTTGAACACTATTTTGCCTCGGTCTTGACTTGATGATGAACTGAACTTTTGATACATTAGCTTGGCATTGAAAATTTTGAACTTATTTCGGTTGATTACTAAAATAATTTCATGCATGTTGGTGCTTTCAACTCTTGAAGCTCTTGAGCATCTATGCTGGAAATGATGGTTGTGATCGAAATTTTTGAGCCTTGCTTATTCAAGAATCGTGTTAAAATTTCTGCTTGCCAATCTAATTAAAACTGCTCTTGTTTTTCTTTATGCTTCCCGAAGCTTCATGATGATGGTTTCATTTCATTTACTTCATGCATGATAAGTTAATGAGGTTGGATTTCTCTTGTGCTTGTTATTGTGTAAAAAAATTCCTTAAATCCTTGCTGTGACCAACGCTTGAGGGTGAAGGGCTCTCCCCTATTTCTATCCGAATCTATTCTGGTTAGAGTTAGTGGAAATTAGTTCATGCATGTGTATATTTTGACCGGTTAGACTTGGTTGAAGCTTTCATGGACGAAATACTTTAACTAGATTAAGCTTGAACCTTGCATTCTCCTTAAAACTTATTTGTCTCTATTTTCTTTGCATGAATCATTCACGGCCAGTTTTAAACTGAATATGTAATGACATCAAACTTGATTTTTTTTTTTTTATTATGGAAACTAATTTTTACAATAGGAAAGAAAATAAGGAGAAGAGAACCGGTCATGGTGGCTTCCAAACTTGAGACATTGTTAGTTGAAGTTTGTTCAAAATTTTAAATCATGTGCCTGAGCTCTTGAGTTCTTAAATGGATGTATTAAGTGTTAATAAACTTGATTGGTATGCTGGAAATTAAAATGAACCTTAACCACGTTGCTTTAAATTGGAATTTTTGCAAATGGTGCAAAACTAGCAATTTTCCAGAAAAACAGTTGACAAAACAGTCCAGAATAGAATGCTCATATCTCACAGCTCATAAATCCAAATCGTGTGCCGTCAACAGCATTCAAAACTAGACTCATAGGGCTTCGATTTGGTATATCGTACGCGCCGTAGTTCATTTTCTAGACGTCATAGCAAGCAAATGAAATCGCTGAAAAATTCAACTTGAAAATTCTGGAATTGAGTTCAAAATTTTTCTTGGACAAGTTTGTTGGAATTTTGAACCAAAACGAGTTTTAATGTTTGCTAAAAGAAAGTTTCGTTTTCCTATTATTGCAAAGCTGTACCAATTCCCAAACAAGATTTCCAACTTAATTTGTATCAAATCATGAACCTTAGGGTTTCTCATGCAAACTTTTAAAAAAAAAACCCTCGATCAAGAAATTACTGTTCAAACAAACTTGATTTTTTCAAAACTTGACTCGTTTAAAATCTTGTAAAGGAATTGTACCCATACAAGACCCGAACGAGCAAATTTCAAAGTCGTAATCTTCTAAAAAGAACCTCACGAAAAATATCTTTCAACAACAAACGACCTCAAAATCCTACCGCAAATTTTTTTCCATCTTAATACCTTCAGTTATTGAAATCTTTAAAAGATAGTTTATTTTCTTCAAACCTATCTCAAATCCTCGGAATTTCCAAGTTTTCCTACATACGTGTTTTTTTACCTAAAATATATATATCTTTTCAGAACTTCAATTACCAAGATTCATATCGCCGTATTGCTATAATAATTACCTGTTAGTTATATAAAAACTACTTTCTTATTTATAACAGAAGTGAATTGGTCAAAATTGATTTTAATAATTAAAAGTTAAATTATATTTACCTCAGGATCGGCCGGTGACCAAGTCGAGGACGTTGACATCGAAACTTTCGACACAACCTTGCCCTAGTTAAGGTGAGGGTTCCAAATTGTTGTTAAATGATTTATTCAAATGTGCCACATATTGGAATTGTATTTGTTGATTAAATGTTACTCATTGATTGAAGCACGTAATTACTAAGTGTTATTTGTCAATTAACGTGTTAATGTTGAATAATATATGATGTCTTGGTTGAAATATTCGAAACCATTGATCAAAAAGGAGGAGATCGTGTGTGTACTTATCGCACTGACCCTCTCATTTTACAAATGATTTAGAAATACCATAATTGTGTTTGTGCCTGTTAAATGTGCATGAGTGATAAGCATTTGCGAATGTGCCGCAATTGGCTCGGCCGGGATCCCAAACTCCAGAGGCGAGTCGGCCTATTCCGAGCCGGCAATTAGGGCTTGGTCGGGTACGTCGGACCTGGGAATGAAATGAAAGGTTACCTCGAGTGTACACCACCCAATGAATGTTGGATGTCGGGCCCGAAGTCGGTGTAAGGGGTTGGAGATTGGGAAGCAGTCAAAGAAGTGCTATTGACAACATGGAAGCAATGTATCCTTCCACAATGAATGTTATTGATGCTTTCCAATGTGATATTGAAATTCAATGTTTCATGAAATTCTTGAAGGAAAAATGCTGTTGTGAAAATTTTCCTTATATGATCGATTAAATGAAAGCATGTTTTACGAATGTGATAATTGTTATGTGTTGGGACTCTCATTGGGCTTGTGAAGCTCACCCCATATATTTTTCCCTCCCAGGATTCCAGGTTTGACTCGAGCAGAGGATTCGAGAGGTGGTTGGATTTTGTTGATTGTAACCTTACCTTTATTAATACTAATGATGTTGAAATCCTTTTGGTTAATATTACCTAGGAATTGTGTATCCTAGATGGTTGATGTTGAATTTTGGTTTGAACCATATAGCTGCATTTAGAAATATTTGAGTTGTCCAAATTGATTGATTGAGTCCTGGCGTGAGTTAGGCTGGTGGCCGAGGTTCTCAGGGTTCGCCTTGGGAGTCGTGGGGCCGCTACACTCTTAGTTTGCAACCTTCTTCCTTTCTTACTCTTATTATATATATATAAAACAAGAGGGCACTGCTTTTCAGGCATTCAAATTTTGAAGCACTTATTGTCATTAGCTTTTGTGCTAGTGGACATGGCCCACATGTCCTTGTCGACCAATTGCATAATGCCATGTGGCAGTTAGGTATCAGCCATCTCAGTATCACTCTCTTCACCATCCAAGTGAACAGACTCTACTTATACAGCAGCAGTTTCATGAACACACATTACCAATGTGGGTCCCATCACGACATGGGGCATCATAACAGTGGCCAACTGTACAGCTGGTATACAGTGCCCCAGCACTGTTCTTCCGGCATTCAAATTTTGAAGCACTTATTGCCACCAACTTTATCATACAGGGACATGGCCCACATGTTCGTGTCGACCAGTGGCATACTGCCACGTGGTAGTTAGATATCTGCCATCTCATTCTTATTCTCTTCACCATCTAAGTGAACAGGTTTTATTTATACAGCAATGTCTTTCTGGACACGCACCCTGGACGTGGGTCCCACCACGACGCGTGTCTCAACAACAGTGACCAGCTTGACAGCTGGCATACAGTACCTCAGCACTGCTCATCCGTCGTTCAAATTTTGAAGCACTCATTGCTACTAGTTTTAGTGCTAGTGGACATGGCCTATATGTCCTTGAAAGCCAATGCCATACTGCCACCTGGCAGTACTTTTGTCAGCCATCATGCCTTGTCTGCATGGTGGGGGACAGGGCCACGTGGGCCGTGGCCCACGTTAGAATTCAGTCATAAGTAGCATCCTGCCATGTGTACTAATTCGTACTGCAGCCCACTACCCGCTACGCGGGCCATTCAATCTGCCATATGGGTAGATCTTGATCGTCCATTTCCCATCTTTCAATCTCAACCGTCCACGTGGCGACCCCGAGCGTCTTAGTAATATTATATAAGACGCTCGGGAGGCCACGGGGGGGTTACTATTTAGGGAACCCAATATACCCAATATAGCGATACTTTTTTCGTGCCCTCTTGCAGCGCCTTATTGCTACAGTCCTCATGCCCAGACCTCTTTCTTCATTCTTCATCAACGCGAAGAACATCTTCCTAACCTATTCTAGATGCACAGTCACAAAGGAGGAGGCCCTCGATTCTCTCCGGTAGAAACAGTTCCCGATTCCTCCGATCTACATCCGCGTTGCTGCAGAGCAGCACCGGGATGGAACACCGCATGAGTAGCACCAGGATGGAACACCGCATCTCATTGCTTGCTGCAGTTCTCCGGCATGTTCAGAACTAAGAATCAGAGATTCTTCAACATTTCTCTCTTTCATCCCAATGTACAAGGTGCGAGAAATTTATTCGCAGTTAGGGATTACATCTTCAAATATGAAGATTTCACAGAGTGGGGGACCTTTCGGTCCGATGGTCGGAGCAGACGAGCTGCCGACAATGGAGATGAGGTATATGCTGCCGCGCTAGCCTCAGAGGATAAAGGAATGGCTCTGGACATCATCAAGAAGGGCGATCCTCGATCCTTCGTCATACATTATGATTGGATGTCCAGCAATCTCGATCGTATCTTTCAGAAGTCATCTGATCCGTACCAAAGCAACTTTCCCAATTTTTAAAATGTTTCACAGGCTTTGGCCCAGTGGGCCGCATATAATGTATGTGGGCCTGAGAACAGGCCACATAGGCCCAAGTCCATAATTATTGAAGGCTCAAGTAGAACAGGGAAGACTTGTTGGGCCAGAAGGCTCAATACACAGGCCCATAACTGTTACGCGGGCCATATTGACCTGGCCCACCATTCTAATGACGCGTGGTACAACGTCATTGATGACGTCAATCCACAGTTCCTCAAACACTGGAAGGAGTTTATTGGGGCCCAACATAATTGGGTATCTAATTGTAAATATGCCAAATCCAAAAGGGTAAAAGGGGGAATTCCTTTAATCGTGCTCTGCAATTCTGATCCGAATTCCTCTTATTATAACTATTTAAGTGCCATAGATCGATCTGATCTATATAACTGGACAAGACAGAATGCTGAGTTCTGCTTCATCGATCAACCTCTTTTCTTGCAGCCGCAGGTCCAAGAGGAGGAGCAGCAGGAGGAAGTTGATTAAGTTCTGCTGCGGTTGCTGTGTCATACACAGCAATGGATGCAGGGATGGACATTTCGTTCTCCCAGTGAATGTCGTGAGGATGCTTCATCTCAAATTTTCAGAAGAATCCTCTTCATTTCTCACATTTCAGACCTCACCGACTAGCTGGTCGGTGTTAAAAAGCGCAAACTACAACCTTCGCAAGGCACTCAGACTAAGAGCAATGCGAGCAAGGGTGAGGATCTGGACTTGTCATAAACTGCAGGATGTCTCTGCAGATGCCATTAATACGAGAGTACGCGCACTAGTAATTCGCTATATTAATAATCTTGGTATTGTCAGTATGACTGTAATAGAAGGAGCCTGTATGCAATTAGTTAGGTCTTGGATTAATTGTAATCACGTTACTTTTCACTACGAGTGTATTAAGTTCCATGATGAGCTGTAATGGGTCCCATTTTATTAATAAAGTGAATTACACTATGCACCGTATGCATATACACGTACATGTATTTTTCTATGGCACTATTACATTGTGGGGTCCATTTCTTCTATCGAAAAAGCACTATGCCTGTGCTTCTGTGCTTGAGTTACTCCCAGACGAGCTGTGCTCGTCTTCTTCCTCTCTATCCTTTATCAGCATCTCCTTCACTTGATCCACAGCGATGAAGAGCTCCCCGAGCTCCTTGATGAACCTTTCAGGTCTGGCACTAACAGCTGCATGCATCATCATGTAAACAGCAAACTCTACTTTATCTAGCAGCACGACTGTGAAAAATCCCTCGTAATCCCTTCTATCTGCCATCTTATTCTTATTCTCTTCACAATCCAAGTGAATGGACTTTACTTATACAACAATATCTTCCTGGACACGCACTTTTGAGGTGGGTCCCACCACTGCGATGTCTCAACAACAGCGGTGGCATCTCTCGATCTTGCTCATCCGTCGTTCAAATTTTGAAGCACTAATTGCCACTAGCTTTTGTGCTACTGGACATGGCCTACATGTCCTTGAAGGCCAATGCCATACTGCCACCTGGCAGTACTTTTGTCAGCCACCATGCCTTGTCGGCATGGTGGGGGACAGGGCCACGTGGGCCGTGGCCCACGTCAGAACTCAGCCATAAGTGGCATCCTGTTACGTGTACTAATTCGTACCGCAGCCCATGTGCTATATATATATATATATATATATACATTTTGTCAAGTGCTTTACTTACTTTATCTAGCGTGTTTTATTAAGTTTGGTGCTAATTCACTTGGTTGATCACATAGATAATTTGGTAAATTTAAATTTGTGCTAAATTACATTAATCTTGTCTAAGATCATAATTAATCTAATTCATCCCCATCTTAGATTGCTTTGGGATCTTACAGTTGGTATCAGAACTTGGTTTCCTAAAGTCTAAACTCAATTGCTTTGGAGTAGATTATGACAACCAATAATGCATTAACTTTAAATGGTCAATCCACTGTTAGACCACCTATGTTCAATGGGGTTAATTATGCTAGGTGGAAAGAAAGAATGGAGATATTTTTACAATCTATTGACATTGAATTGTGGTATATAATTAATGAGGGTTCTTATGAATCCACCATAGTAGATAATGAAATCGGTAGATCTAAAGCCAAAATTAAGCAAGAATTGACTGAACAAGACAAAACCAATCTCATTTTGAATGCAAAAGTTTTGAATGTTTTGTATAATGTCTTAGATACAAATGAGTCTATTAGGGTAAAAGATTGTAGAATGGCTAAGGATATTTGGGATGAGAGAAATTCATGAAAATAGTGATAGTGTTAGAGAGTAAAAGAAATCTTTGCTTGTTACTAAATATGAATCCTTCAAAATAAAGAAGCCACACGAGAATATTGATAAGATGTATTGTAAATTTAATGATATTATTAAAGATCTTGAAGTGTTTGATAAGGAGTATACTTTGAGTGAGAAGAATAGAAAAATGTTGAATTTCTTGTCCGATGATTAGGGAAGCAAGGTTACCGCTATAGAAGAGATTAAGGATTTGAGTTTCATATCTATTGAATTTTTTATACATTTTCTAACCCTTTATGAAATGAAATTCAAATCAAAAGTACAAAAGGAGGAGGATGCAAGGATGAAGAGGAGCATAACTCTTAAGACCTCTCAGGATGAGGATGACTCACTCTTCATTGATGGTGAAGATGTAGATGTTGATGGCAATGATCTAGCATTCCTCACCAATAGTTTCAAAAAGTTCCTCTCCAATAAAAGAAGATTTAAGAGAGGTGGGGGACCAAACAATAATAATCCTAATCAACCTAACATCTCTAGAGGAAAGGGCAAGAAAGAGATGAACAAAAAGTAAAATAAGAAATGCTATGAGTGTGGCTAAATGTGGCGCTACATGAATGAATGTCTCATGAAGAAAAAGAAGGAAGGAAAAGGATAAAGAAGACAAATATTCAACAACTTTCAAATCACTTAAAATGAATGCAATTCCGATGGAGAAGTGGAAGAGGATGGAGAAGTGGCTCAAATGGCTTTTATGGTCATAGGTGATGATGAGGTATCAATTAATCACTATTCCTTTGAAAATGATTGTATAGATAATAATGATGATAATTTTGAGTCTTTTGTTGAAAAATTAGACACTAACTTAAAGGAATCTTATGTAAAAAATAAAGATTTGAAAATTAAGATCAATGCTTTGCTCAATGAGAATTCAAAAGTTTTTCAAGAAAACAAAAAGTTAAAGAAAAAAAATGATGATTTGAAAAACCTCAAAGCTGCTATTGTTTGTAATCAAAGTGATTTGAAAAGAAAATTCGAATAAAGAGCAAAGTTTTATGAGAAATTCAAAGAAGAACAAAATATTTTGAGGAAAAAAAATGGATGATTTAAATGATTTTCTTAAAAATGAGAAGCAACGTTTGTTACATAAGAAAGAAAATCAAAATATTCTTGGTGCAAATGAGTTTACTATTCTTAAAAAGGGAGGATCAAGATTTATTAAACTAATTTTGTAAATGATACAAATATGATTTGTAATTATTGTTGTCAATTTGGGCATGTGAAAAACAATTGTTATGTGAGAAAGAATAGGAGAAAGAGTATGAAAACAATATGGATTGTTAGGACTTGTACTAACTCTTATGGACCTAAAAATGAACGGGTATCAAACATTATTATTTGATCTTTGTGTAATTTTGTTTCAAGAATACTTCCTAAGAATTAAAGAGGTACCTTTGTAGTGGATGTTCAAGATATATAACTGGAGATGCCTTTCAATTTGTTAAGTTAAAATCAAGAAATAGTGGAAAAGTACCCTTTGGAGATGACATGAAAGGTAAAACCATTGGAATAGGTGATATTGGTAAAAATAGTGATACCGTTATTCAAAATGTGTTTCTAGTTGACAATTTGGATTACAATTTGCTAAGTATTAGTCAATTATGTGATAGGAACTTGTATGTATTATTTAAAAAGTATGAGTATTTGATTCTTGATACAAAATTTAATGTTGTGTTTAAAGGAAAAAGATGAAATGATATTTATGTTGTTTATCTTAAAAAGATTGATAATTCCAAAATTAAATGTCTTAAAATTTCAGATAATGATATTTGGTTGTGACATAGAAAACTTTATCATCTTAATATGGATTTGTTAAATGAGATTTCCAAAAAGAAACTTGTTAAAGGTTTACCTAAAATCAAATTTGAAAAGGATAGAATTTGTGATGCTTGTTAATTTGGAAAACAAAGAAAGGTCTCTTTTAAACTTAAAAATTATGCTTCTATTTCAAGACTTTTGGAGCTCTTACATTTGGATTTCTTTGGACCAATTGAAATTGCAAATTTAGGTGGTAAAAGATTTGTTTTTGTGATTGTCAATGATTACTCTAGAGATACTTGGGTGTTGTTTCTTGCTCACAAAGATGAAATTTTCAAAAACTTTGTTTCTTTATTTGCCGAAGTTTAAAATTTTTTGAATTTGAATATTGTAAAAATTAGAAGTGACAATGGTACCGAATTTAAATATTGTGGTTTTTCAAAATTTTGTGATCACAATGGTATTTCACATGAATTTTCGACAGCCAAAGTTCCTCAACAAAATGGTGTTATTGAAAGAAAAATATATTTCTTCAAGAGGTTGCTAGAACTATGATTAGTGAATGTGATTTGTCAAAATATTTTTAGGTTGAGACAGTTAACATAGCTTGTTAATGAATAGAGCTCTTTTGAAACCTATTTTGAAAAAAACTTCTTATGAACTTCTTTTTGGCAAAAACTATTATTGGTTATTTTAAAGTATTTGGATGTAAATGTTTTATTTTGAATATCAAAGAGCATCTTGAAAAATTTGATAAGAAAACAGATGAAGGTATTTTCTTAGACTATTGTAACAATAAATGTGCTTATAGAGTGTATAATATGAGAACTCTTGTCATTGAAGAAACTATTTATGTTACTTTTGATAAAACTGATGATACTGCTACCAAGAGGTTGTGTGAAGATAATGAAGTAGGATTACATGAAGGACTTGAGAAGTTGATCATCCAAGATGAAGAAAATGCTATAAAGGAAAATAATCCTCAAAATGTGGAGAAAGAAGAGGAGAAAAAGGATGATGAAGCACCAAAGGATCTTCCCAAGGTTTGGAAGTTTACTCAATATCATCTTAAAGAGCTAATCATAGGTGATCCATTCGAAAGGGTAAAAACACATTCCTCTACCAGACCTCTTATAGATAATTTTTTTTTACTTTAACAATTTGAACCCAAAAATGTGAATGAACCCTTGAAAGATGATAGTTGGATTATAACCATGTAAGAGGAGATTAATCAATTTGAGAGGTATAGAGTATGGACTTTAGTTGAAAGACCTTTAGATCACCCAGTTATAGGTACAGAATGGGTTTTGTAGAAACAAGTTAAATGATACGGATGACATTATTAGGAATAAGATTAGATTAGTAGTTAAGGGTTATGCTTAAGAAGAAAGAATTAATTTTGATGAGACATTTGCTCTCATATCTAGATCAGAATCTATTAGAACATTTCTTACTTATGCTTGATATAAAAATTTCAAATTATTTCAAATGGATGTCAAAAGTGTATTTTTAAATGGTATTATTGATCAAGAAGTATATGTTGCACAACCCCCTATTTTTGAAAATGAGAAATTTTCAAATCATATTTTCACACTTTCAAAGGTTTTAAATGGATTGAAATAAGCCCCAAGAGTTTGGTATGAAAGGTTGGATGGATTTTTAATTGAAAATGGTTTTAAAAGAGGTGATATAGATATCACTCTTTTTACAAAATTTTGCACGGATGATCTTTTAATTGTCCAAATCTATCTAGATGATATTATAATTGGTGCTACTTCTGAATGTTTTTGGAAGGAGTTTTCTAACATATTGCGAAGAAAGTTTGAAATGAATACGATGAGAGAAATGAATTTCTTCCTTGGACTTCAAGTCTATCAAACTCAAGAGGGCACTTTTCATCAACCAAACTAAATACAGAAAGAAACTAATCAAGAGGCTTGGAATGGAAGATTTAAGACCAAGTTGGAACTCCAATTTGTACATTCACCAATCTTGACAAGGATGAGGAAGGTACCAAAGTAGGTGAAAAATCTTATAGAGGTGTGATCGGTAGTTTACTTTATCTAATCACAAGTAGTTCAATCGTATCCTAAAGAATCTCATTTGTTGGCCAACATATTTTAGATATTTGAAAGGGACCTTGAATTATAGTTTGTTGTATCATAAGTCCAAAAGTTTTACTTTAGCTGGTTTTTCGGATGCTGATTTTGTCATATGTAAAGTAGATAGAAAAAGCATTAGTGGCACTTGTCATTTTCTTGGTGATATTTCTTGGTGATTATTTGGTTTCATATAGCAAAAAAGTAAGGTGCCATTTCTTTGTCTACAACGTGTAAGGCCCAAATACAACCTAAAAGGGGGGTGAATTTTAATCACAAGCTCTTCAACAAATGATTTATCATGCAAATAGACAAGTTGAGACCGAAAGTATAGATGAGATTTCAAACAATGAATTTGATAAGTAAGCTAAAAATGTAATGATAGAAAGCAAACCAAACTTCTTCAAAGCTCCACTTGAGCTTAAAGAGAATTCCTCAATACAAATTTCTTCAATTTGGTGAAATTCGATCACTCTTGTGTACAATAGAAGGATCACTTCCTCCTTGTCCCAAACTCCACTTAGTCAAGTTAGGAAGTTTTACACTCTTTACAGAAAACCCTCACACAGCTACATAATTGATGAACTCACTTACAATTGAAAAGCTTCTCAATGAACTCACACTACAAGACTAACAATTCTTACTCAAATGAGTATTTTCCCCCTAAAATCACTCTTAAGAACTTGTTATCCAAGTGTACAGTTGTATGTTTGATTTTTAGACAGTGCTTGTATTTATAGGAGACCAAAAAGTGCCTAGAAATTGAGGTCAACGGATAGTAGAAGCTGAAAGGTCAACTAGCTGTTGGAGCTATCGGACGTCCGACACTCTGTTGCTCGTCTGATGCTAGCGTCCGATAGGCTGCTTTATGTCTTTATCGGATGGCCGATGGATAATTCTACGTCCGATGGCTTTGTGTCTGACAGCGACTAGTAAGCTCAGGAAATTTTCATGGAACCGATTGGACGGCCGATACATGTTTTGCGTCCGAAGGCTTGCGTCCGAAAGCGTCCAGTGAGTTCAGAAAATTTCTTGGATATCTTCGGACGTCCGATGTAGTTGTTGTGCGTCTGAAAGAGGTGTCCAATAGATCCCCTGTCTATCGAACGTCCGATACGTCAGGTTGAGTGTCCGATAGGAAAGTTTCGAGTTTTATCGGACGTCCGATACAAGGTATCGTCCGTCTGACAATCAACAGTTTCTTCAACAGGTTTCCTGCCTCGATGACCTGTGCTGTCAAAGAACTCACTAGAAAACATTAGACCAATTTCTTCAATTGTTTTGTAATTATCAAAATTCGGGATCACGATTAACACAACGGAAGTCGAGTATACAGCTGCTAGTGCATATTGTGCTCACCTTTTATGGATGAAACATACATTGCTTGATTTTTGTTTGGAATTTGATTGTATTCCTACATTCTGTGACCATACTAGTCCCATAAATTTGACTAAGAATCCCATTCAACGTTCTAAAATTAAGCATATAGATGTCAAGCGTCATTTTGTTTGTGATTTGGTTCAATGAGGTGAAATTTGTATAAATTATGTTTGTTTAATAGACTAAATAACTAATATTTTCACTCAGGCTTCACTCTTGAAATAATTTCTAAATTTGAGAACAAAATTGGGAGTTTTAGAAAAGAAATTTTAAAAAGTTTTCTTTGTCGACTAGTATCGGACGCCCGATACTTATGAACGGACATTCAACAAAGTTTTAAGTTATTTTCCTAGCTTTCTGATTCGGATGGATGCGTCGGACACTAAATCATTGTTTAGCCATCCGATTAGTATCTGACACATGAAAAAGTTATAATTTTAAAGGGTTTGGATGTTCATTTTCACACTTACTCCCAAAACCTTTCGGACGAAAAGCTTCTAACCTTAGATTCTCCTCTCTCAAATTCATCCTCAGTAGCTGATTTTCACTCAAGATTAAATCAATAAGGTAATTCTCTACTTCCTAAAACATCTATTCCCTTAAAAATTTCTCCAAAACAATCCTGATTTTGAAAAATCCGTAGAAACCCCAAAATTTTCAATTTTTAAAAATCACCTCTGAGATCAGATTCTGACTCAATCTTCATCACTTCTAGTCCTTGCATTCACCATTTCCCAAACATATACACATTGCACATTCATCATGTCTCGGATCCGTGAAGGATCTTCATCTATTGGAAGTAGCATAAGAAGCCGAATTGCTCAACAAAAAAATCCAATAAGGCAATAGCAACAAGGATCATGCCATGGCACTTGAAATGCCCAAGAATAGGCTCAACAAGAGCAACTCCCAAAATTCATTGACAAGCTAGTCGAAGACAGGTATCCTCTTGCCATTCAAAAGGGCTTTTATTAATCAAAGAGTTATTGATGTTTCTAACTTCCATACCTATAAACTTCAGTGAATCATTTTTCTTCCCAAAAATGGACTCACTTACTACACTTTCCTATTGTTGTTTACCCTAAAATGCTTCACCAATTTTATACTAATCTTCATCAACGTGAAACCATCAATGATGTTGTTTCTCATGTCAACCATAGAGATGTTCACTTGATTTCTCAATTGGTCAATGAAATCTTCAACACTGTTATTGAGCAGCCTTGTGAAAGTTGTATTGCAAATTTCTTTTCATATGAAGAATATCCAACCTCTGCTAATCATTATGATGGTTCAAAAATGATGAAATATTTTCATACTCGATTTAGTGTTTCTAGTGAAGCCAACATAACTGAACTCAAACCTTTGGAAATTATTCTTTTAATAATGATTTCAAACCTTTTTGCTCCTACTAGTGAGCATAGGACTGATGCCAATTGAATGGAGTTATATCTATTTTACTATTTTATGGAAAAGATACGGGTTGACTTTGGCTTTATAATGTGTAGTTATATGCTTAAAGTCTTATCCAACATTCATAGAAAATTGCCCTTTGCAAAGTTTTTAACTTCCACTGTTCAGCACTTCAATATTCCTATTTTAGTTCAATCCCCTAAACCAAGTTCAGTAAACTTCTTTACCAAGAACTATTTTGAAAAAAAAAAATCTTAGGTTTGTTCATGAGTCTTGGCACCACAAAGAGGCTCCTGTAGAGAGGCGTTTTAAACAAACTCATGATCCTACTCCCTCTCATGTTTCCAAGTTTCCTCGTGTCTCTTATTCCTCTCCTAGTCTGAGTTCATCCACATTTCCTCCTTTTTCTTTGGACCAATTCCTAGCCCTATTGAATGACTTAAAGAATCAAATGCTCTTACTTGAACATGGACTACACTTGGTTATGACACCAGCCCAAAAGGAGGACTATTTGAACATGAAGACTTTGTTGATAAGCACCCTGCAAGAACAAACTCCTATGACTCCAATTTCGGTGCGCTAAAGACCTCAAGGAGAAGTGAGCACTTCTCATCAAGCTACTGATCCATCCTCTTAACCTCAAGCTATGGAAGGCAATCCTTCAGATGGTGAGGAAACTGAAGGTAAACAATTTGAGTTGGTTTTGATGGCCTCTCCATCATCTATCCACTTAGGCACTTTAAGAGCATTTAGACACATCTAAGCACATCGTATGTTTTTGATCACTTTGGTTTTTGATGGATGTTGACACTTTGGATGTTAATGTTTTTGATGGATGTTGATGTTGAAGATGAATGTTAGATATTGATGGATGTTGATGTTTGATTCGTACTATTTAATGGATGCTTATTATTAGATGCCTTAATTGATGATGTACATTAGATTTTTTTTTTAACATTGGCTCTTTAATGATATTTTGATGGCTGTATTTAATGGTTTGTTTGTTTTTTTTTGCACTCTAATGATTTCATTCTTTCAGCTTTTTGATTGATGACAAAAGGAGGATAATAAAGTATTGTTGGGGGCTAATTTCTTTTTTAAGAACAACTAAGTTGAGGAGGAGATTTCTCAAATTTATAGTTTATATATTATCAAATTTAGTGGGAGTGCACAATTTGTTTTCTAGTTTTTGTATCTTCTTAAAATCATCATTTAGTTTATCATCATCATAAGGGGGAGATTGTTGTATCAAGTCCCTAGTTTTGATGATTCATGAAACCAAATGATGATTAGTATTGATGTTTTTGCACAAGAATTTTGTTTAGAAGAGATGCAAATGTGTTGGAATGAAAAGCATTTCAATGCAAAGAAGTTGGAAGTTTATTGTTATCTGCCAGATGCACAATCCTAGCTTCAGACGTCCGACATGCCAAGCAACTTCAGTCATCAACTCAGCCTAAAGGACACGAGATCTAAAGAACAGATGTTTCAAAGAAAGAACAAGGGAATGGACGCATCTTCGGATACAAGGTGGAAGTGTTGGCTGTCCCAAAAATTCACTCTCAAACATTGAGCTCTTTGATGTTCTGTCAGACAAAGGACCGAACGAAGAAGAAGAAGAATGGATCTCCGATTGACAATTTACAAAATCACTTAAAGACTTCTTCGAATGGATCTGTCGGATGCACAAACTATCAGACGTTCGACGTGGCCAACAGCTAGTTTCTCAACATTTAATGCATTAACTATTGAGGAGCTAAACACACCACTTTTTGGTACCATATAAGTACCTTAAAGTCTAGTGAAGTAAATAACTTTGGTGCACATTGAATACAAGCCTTCAAGAGTGATTTTTGCTACAAAATACTCTCCTAGATTTGTTGTACTCTTGGTATAGTGAGTGATCAATCAAGTTTTTCAATTGTGAGTGAACAATTCAAAGTGTAACTTTGTGAGGGTTTACTAGAATAGTTGTAAAACCTTTTGGCTTTACCAAGAGGAGCTTGGAGTAAGCAAGAGGTGCATATTCTCTTGTACAACTTTGGTTTTGTTTCATCAAATTGAAAAAGTTTGTTAGTGAATTTGGACTTCAAGTTGAGAGAAACTTGGAAGTCCTCTTGGTTTGCAACCTTTTTCCTTTCTTACTTTTATCACATATGTATATATATACACATTTTCTCAAGTGCTTTACTTGGTTTATCTAACTTGTTTTACTAAGTTTGGTGATAATTCACTTGGTTAATCACATAGATAACTTGGTAAATTCAAATTTGTGGTAAATTACATTAATCTTGTCTACGATCATAATCAAACTAATTTACTACCTGCTTAGGTTGCTTTAGGAATTTATACGATATTTTGAGAATATCATCCTGGAATATATTATCAATAGTCAGAAGTTTTATAGTAAACAGAAAATTTTTAAAACCCTCGATATGAAGATTTTTATAGTTTTGGGTGGAAAACCTCAGTGGCCATTAAAATATACTTCACATCTACTTTTGACCATCAAACTAATTTTCATTTCAATTCAGCTATTCAACTAATTAATCAATATATCCGTGGCCATTTCATCATATTTTGCTCTGAATCTAAAAAATAAACCAATTACGTGCAAATCACATGTCAAAAAGTTAAGAATAAATATGTTCACCAACAGTTTAGACTAGAAGATAAAAAGTTCTAGTAGCCACTAAACTATTTTGATTGCACACTTTTAGCCAGTCAATTATTTTTTGATTCAAAATGGTCATTCAATTTACAATTGTATATATTGGTGGCCATTCCATCCAAATTTGGTGTTAATTCTAATGGAATGAGTTGTATGTGCACCGTACACATCAAAGACCATAGGTAAATTCATCCAAATAAATAAGATAAAAATCTTAAATAGTCATTAAACCATAAAAATTATGTATTTTTAATGATCTTTCACTCAAATTGGCTACTTAGCGGACCAAACTAGTATATTAACAAGCTTTTATTCAAAATTTGCTGTTAGATCTATCGTTTTCATTTTATTTTTAGGGTTCTTGGAAATAATTCACAAGAACTTGAGCATATAACTTAGATTTTTCATCAAAATTTATAAATTAGATTATATTAGAGCAATTATTATATATTCTAAATTTTATTTTTTATTAATAAAAACATATGAAACTCTAGATGAAAAATATAAAAAATTGAACTTATGAAATTGTCCTTACTTTTTGGTACGTGAAATGCACATGGAACTCATTTCATTAGCATAATATAAACTTTTTGCAAAATGAGCACTTGTGTACCAATTTAAGAGTTCGGTGACTATATTGAAATAATAAATATTTGAATGGCCAAAAGTGTACGAGCAAAATAGTTTAGTGGCCATTGGAGTTTTTAGTTCCAATTGAGAAGTTCAGTAGATATACCTTAGATTTTGATGCGTAATTAGCATATGATTGGTTTATTTTGTAGATTAAGGACAAAATATAATGAAATGGCGATGGGTATATAGATTAGTTAGTTGACTGGATGAATTGAAAGGAAAAATAGTTTGATCATCAAAAGTAGTTGCAGAAAATAGTTTAATGGCTATTGAGTTTTTTTACTCTACAGTAGTCGATAAGCAGTGGATGCATGTAGGAAAAAAAATATTGGAATTAATTTTTGTATCAGAGAAGTGCTCAAGATTATTTAGATGAAAATATTGTAAAAAGTAATATAGGAGTAAATATAGAGTTTTCTAGTTGTTGTGAAACAATGTGTAGAAATTTGAAATTGTTAAATGATAGATATAGAAAATTAAATGAAGAAAAGGAGCAGTTAATAAAAGCACTCAAAAACCTTTCAACCCTATTGGCTAAAGGCAAAAGATCACTGTTCCACTAGTCCTTGATCGAAAAATGAGCGCTGTGAATTCCTTTAAAAAGGAAGAAAAATTCCCAGAAAGAATCACCTCTTAGTCTTAAAGGAAAAAAGCGGTGCTCAATTTTTCTTTTTTCAATGAAAAATTTTGACACCACTTCCTTCCAAAATCCAAAAATCGATCATCTTTTTTTTTTAGATACAATTGATGGTCTAATAACCCATTAAATAGCAACTATTTGGACATATGAGACCTCCGATATATCTTGGCTTAATAGTTATCTAAGTGCACAGGAGGCATTCCTGACAACAATCAAACTAGCAGATTGTAGCACCCTATCCTTTGCCAGACAATCTTCACATGAGTTATCCTCTCATCAAACATGAGCGATTTTGCAATCCCGACCTTTCTTGAGTAAAGTTTTAATCTCCATGATGATATTATAATACTGACTTTCACCTAGGGCATCTTCAACTCAGAAAATGGCATCCTGTGAATGTAATTCCAAAATCACCTTCTTGTAATCCAAATCCCAACCTATTTTCAAACCACAATACATACCCCATAACTCTACACCAATATCATTCGTTGACCCAATATTAGTATAAAATCCCATTAGCTAGGAACCTATCTCATCTCGAAGCAGTTCTCTCATACTTACCGGTCTAGGATTATTCTTTGCTGCCCATCTACATTAAGCTTGATCAATCCCTTTGGAGGATTTTCCTAACTGATGAACTCTATTTCTCTTGAATTCAGCTGCCTTTATTCAGAATTATGTCTTGAATCCTTCTTGCTTGTTTAACAAATTAGGCTGCTGTGACTCTTAATTCACTATCTTGGCCTTGATGCACAAACTCATTTCTTGCTGTCTAGGTGAAATATACTACTTGTTTAAAGAGTATAGACCAAAGGATTGAATCATTCTCCCCAATATCTCATTTTCACACATTCCAGTCAATCCACTAGTCCTTTGTTTTTGACTTAAAAGTTCTTCAATGCCAGGGATGAACAAGTTTTCTTTAGATGTTACTAATCCACATACAATCCCTCAACACATGTAATGTTGTTTCCATACCACCTTCACAAATTAAACACGTACTAGATAGGTGAAGATGGTATTTAAATTTTTCTTTATTCATTAATAATCTACCTTGTCGCACTAGCCACAATACAAATTGCCAATGAGTAGGACCCCCTTTTAACTTCGAAATTCTTTCCCAAGCAATATTTTTGTCCAGTGGTTCAATCGTATCTCCCTCTAACTAATAAGCAGATTTGGTAGTAAACTTTCCATTTGATGCTAGACTCCATGTAGTAACATTAGGATTATCCATGCCTTCTTGTACTCCTAATGCCCTTAATGTTTCCACCTGAGAAGTTGAAAGGTAATTCTTTAGAACTGCCCAATTCCACTCTCCAGAAAGAAGCCAAAACTCATGAACCTTCTTCCACTTATCATACTCTAGGATATCTTGTATTGCCTCCATAAGTGCTTATTCAGACAAGCATGGGTCCATCCAAAAAGGAATGTACTCTCTACTACCAAGCCTCCATCTAACTCCCTTTCTCAATAACTTCCTTCCCTCTTGAATACTTCTCCAAATATGTGACTGTCAAGCTTTGGGTTTAACACTAGTAACACCATTATTACTTCCATATTTACTAGCTAAAACTCTAGACCAAGTAGATGTATCCTATTTAGTAAACCTCCAACCTGTTTTGGCTAATAAAGGCCCATTAGCTCTTTGAATGCTGCTAATTCCTAAACCCCCTTTCTTCTTTGGTTGAGTAACTATCTTCCAACTCAGGTGATGCACTTTCCTACTCCTCTCACCATCACCCCGTAAGAAGCCCTGCACACATTTCTTAATCTTATCAGCTACTGAACTTGGTAACAATGAAATTTGCATTGCATAAGAAGGTGTAGCAGAGATTGCCCATTTAATCAAGATAGTATGTGCTGCATACAATAAATATTGACTTTTTTTATCCCGCCAGTCTCTTTTGCACTTTCTCCACTATCTCTACATAAGTATTTTTTGTTACTCAAGAATGTCCCAGTGGCATACCCAAATACTTCCCCAAGTTGTCTATCAAGCCAATTCCTATGCTATTCTTAATTTCCTTAGCCAGGAAACATTAGGAGAACAAAAAAGTTTAGACACAGGGATGCTCACTTTTTGCCCTAAACAAGCATAGAAAGCTTGCAGTGTACTTTCATTACTTTTGCTTGGTTTCTGCTAGCCTCAACAAACAAAATTAAGTCATCCACAAAAAATAAATGTGACACCCTTGGGCTTACTCTGGAAGCCTTCAACAGTCTCCATGCTCCTTCATCAATTGCTTTATTTATCAAAAGCCCTACCCTTTCGATACATAGTACAAAAAGATATGGGGGATAACAGATCCCCTCGTCAAATTCCACGGCTAGGTACAAAAGGTTGGGTGCGCTTCCTATTCCATAAAACCTCCATTAATGTAGCCTGTACACAACTCATAATAAGCGACACCAACCTAGTGGATAATTCACCATTTCTAACATTTGCCATAAAAATCCCGACTGATCCTATCATACACTTTTTTAAGATCCACTTTCATAGCCATAATGCTTTTCCTTCCTTTTGTATTAGTGCTGTTAATTGAAACAACCTACTTGAAAACTCGAATTGGCTCAACTCAAGAAGGCTCGAGCTTGGCACATTTATTTTAGTAAATGAGCCAAGCTTGAGCTCAAAAAATGCTTGATAAATAAATGAGCCGAGCTAAGCTCGACTCGTGTTTTAGTCAAACAGCTCAATTACGCTCGTTAGTGAGGATATATTTGTCATTTCATATTATATAAGAATAGAATTAGGGATTAAGTTTATTAATTTTGTCATTTCACATAATATAGATCTTTCAAGTTTGAGCTTGAGCTCATGCGAGCTTGGCTAGTTTGTGATTAACGAGTCAAGCTTGAGTTTGAGCTCCAGCCATATATCCTCATTATCAAGTTGATCTCGACCATATTTTAAGCCTCGTTAACTTAATGACCTCACTCGAGCTTGGCTTGATAGAGGCTCGAGTTGAGTTTAAGAATCCAAAACTCGACTTGACTCGACTCGATTAATAGCTCTACATAGTATGTATGATCTCTTGAGTGATAATGACGTTATCACTTGCTTGTTTACCTAGAATGAAGCTATACAGGTTGGGGACAATTAATTCCACAAGCAAAGGTCTAATTTGGTCCATAATGATTTTCGTAATGATTTTATAGGGAATATTACATAGAGATATGGGTCTAAACTGGGTAATACTCACTAGATTATCTACTTTCAAAATTAATAATATTAGAGTACCAGTCACCTCCCTTGAGATATGTTTTGTCTAAAACACATTCTGAACAAACTCTATAATAGACCCTTCAATCAAGGACCAATACGTATGTGAAACCCAAACAAGTCCCATCCAAACCAGGAGCATTAGTCATTTTAATACTAAACAACACCTTTTAACTTGCAAAGAGTTGATGGATTGACAAAGTCCCTACCACCATTTTGACTCTAGAGAAGGAAAACCATTTGGTCTAGATCAATTTGAATTAAGCTTCGCATCTTGTGTATAGAGATCTTTGAAATAGTCTCACGGTGATAGTAGTAGAAGCGAATTAGTCTTTTATGACCCTGAAGCATCCTTTAAGGAACCTATCCAATTCCTTCTCTTTTTGATGGTAGTTGTAGTATGGAAGTATTTTGTATTCCTCTCTCCAAGTCGAAGCCAGTTAACCAGAGAGTTCTAATATCAAAGTGCTTCTTCGTCAATAAGGATAAGATTAAACTCTTTAATAAGCTTGCACTCCATTTTTTGAAACTTCACATCTTGTTGTAGGGATGACCATCTTTGCATTCCCTTTAATCCTAGCAATACATCTCTATTTACAAGTGAAAGTGTTTCCAAATGTATTTTTGTTCCATGCTTGCAAATTAAGCATAATTGAATGATTTTTTTTTAGCAAATCGCCTTCCTTAGCTTCCCAAATTTCCTTGAGAAAATCCCCTGAAAGAAGGGTGCATCAGCCATGCCAATTCAAAATGAAATAGCTGAGCATTCCTTCTGATATTTGGAGAAGGATTAAGAGTCACCAAAAGTAGGTGATGGTCTGAATGCACTTAAGCCAAATATGACAAACTAGTTTCGGAAAACCCTACTCTCCAAATGGCATTACATATACCCCAATCCAATCTCTTTTTGACATTTGCTATTCGCTTTCTTTTATTATTCCAAGTCAAAGACGGGCAATCCAAATCAATTAAACCACAATTATTTACACAATCTAACAAGGATCCATTACCTGGCTATTGAAGAGGTGTGCCCCAATGTTTCTCCCTAGTATTAACAATCTCATTCCAATCTCCAATTATCAACCAAGGAAAATTCATTTTACCCTATTCTGTTGCAAATATTCCCACAATTGCCTCCTAAGTTCATCATTTGGTGAAGCATAAATTGCAGTGAGTAACTAGGTCTCCTTACCACCTTGGATAATAACATGAATAAACTATCTATGCTTCTTAACTATATTAGCCTGGATCTCTTGAGAGTCCCAGAAAAGCCAAATTCCTTCTAAAAATCCTTGTACCTCAACACAAGATTTCTAACCAAGTCTCAACAATTTGCAAACTTTATCAGCTTGATAGCTAGATGTTTTGCTCTACATCAGGACCAAAAGCCTTGGATCATGATTTCTTAACATTTCTTTCAGATGTTTCCTAAATTGATGATTCATTGCCTCTCTACAATTCCAACTAAGGGTTATCATAGGTACCCAATAAATTGGAAAATTTGAGAAAGAGGAAATTCAATTTCCTAACTCAGTGGTGTGATCACCATCTGGCTCTATAGGGTCAGTGGACTTGATCATTCTTAGCTTCACAAGATTCCTAGCATGAACGAATGGTGTTTCCTCCATCAAAGTACCACCCTCTCCCTCTGAGATATTGTCTTCACTGATCTAAGTATCTCTAACTCCTCTAGGATCCAAACTATCACTAGTTTGTAATACTCCACCATTATCCTTCTTTAAGAATTGAATGCTTTTCGACGACTAATAAGGCATACTTATTGGTAGCAATAAATTTGGACTAAGGATACTTTTTCCTTGCATAGCTAGTTGTGGATCCTCTAGAGGAAGCTTGGAATTTTCTCTAGAGAAACTTTACCTACTAGCTATCTTAGTTGGACCCAAAGTCTTCTTGTTAATCTAATTCCCATGGCTCCATTTTCATTAGACTTCCCTTGGTCCTTAGACTTCCGTACATCAATGGACTTAACTGTCCACTTCCTTTTCTTTGTCTCCTTGAAAATTAAATTAGAAGGCTCAGGGACTGCATTAATTTTTCCAAGAAGTGTCTGAGTAGTATCAATGTTAGGAACTCTGCATCATCCTGCTCCTCCTAGCCTATTTCTGCAAATTGTGATCCAATAATATGTGAGAACCACAGCATCATTCTTATTGACCAATTTATCTTCTCAGCCAACCTCTTTTTACCCTGGTAGGTCTCCCCTTCACTAATTTGATTTTTAACAGGCATCTGTTCGCTAGTTTTCATGTTATATTATCCTTTTGATTTAAAGGCACATCAGCCCAAGCTTTGCCCTGTTCTGCAGCATTAGTCCCATTCTTAATTCTAGTACTTCCTGGTATTTTTCTATTTCATCTGGGATTTGCAACCATCCATGGGTTAAAAAAAGATTCTGACCCTTCTGTATTGCATGCTTAGAACTTTCTACACCAACCTTTGGATTTTCCAAATTCCTCTCTAGATTCCTGCCTTTCAGTTCACAGTTCTCGGCAATGCCGCTATATTGATCACAAGAGAAGCAAATTTGATGAAGTCCCTCATATTCTACTTTCTGAAGGTCCTCATGAATCCAAACAAACAATGTCAATGACATTTCCAAATCAACTTCAATACAGATCTGACCATATTTTTCTTTGATTGCATCCAGAGTTAGGCCATCCACTTTCACTACCTTTCCCAAGAGATCTCCCACAGTCCCACTTGTATCAAAATGGAATTCGTGTAGTACTCTACCGGGAGACACAATAGTTGTACCAAAAGTAGAGTAGACTTAATTTCAACATTAGATGCTCTAAAGTCTGGTGCCCACTTTGTCACACTAATGTAACAACCCCAAATCATCCAATGCCCTCCATCCAAAACTCTATCATAATCCAATTTGGATCGAAATCAGACAATAAAGAAGTGTTAATCTTGGTTGATAAATCCTTCATTTTGATGATAATGAAAAAATATGATGATTTATATTAATGATTATAAGTGAGTAATTATTAAGAATAGGTTGAATCCCAAAAGAATGAGGATACAAATTAAATCAAACAAAGAAAGGGTGTTGATTACTATCGGACACAGATCCTACGTGCATCAGACATCCGATAGTTAGCGAGCAAAAGCTATCGGACACTAATTCATCCTATTGGCTATCTTATAAATTTATGAAAGATGAGGCAAGCCTTCTATTCGTGTCAGACGCACAAGAGATCCTCATCAGATGTCTGACACGCTCTTTGAAGAAAGACTAATTCAAACTATTTGATGCAAAACTATAGTATTAGACGTCCGATAACTCCAATGGCTAGTTTTCTAATAGTTATATTTTTGACCATTGGAGAAGTTTTTGGAGTCAATTTTCTTCACCCATAAATATGCCTAAGCATGAGAAGATAGATGACTTTTGCCTACGTTGTATAACAAACTATCAAGAGTGATTTTAGAATAAATATTTTGATTACTGTATAGTATAGGAAGAGTTGAGTTGTGAGTATACTCAAGTGGAGGTTACGTGAAGGTGAACCTTACTTGGAGGAATAAAACCATGGGAAGGTTGCCTCACTTATGTGTATAATAGTTCTTAGTTGGTTAGTTAGTTGACAATCAATCGTAGCATAGTGAGAATTAACTAGGAATGAGTTGCAAATTTCTTTGGCTCAACTAAGGGGATGTTAGGGTGAGGAAGGAGTGAGACTTCTTATGTACAAGGTGATTTGCAACACCATCAATTGAAGAGGCTAGTGGATTGGTTCAACTCCAAGTTTGGGAGTTTGTTTGATTTGCATTCTCCTTTTCATTTTTATTTCTTTGTTTTAATATTTGTTTGAGTGGATTTAATTTCTCTATCTTTCTTATCGTTATTGCTATTTTTCTTGCTTAATTATATAATTACCTAGATAATTTAATTAACTAAAATTGGGTGAAGAACTTGCTATCTTACGTTGATTTGGGGCCTTACAAGAAGCCACATTCCAGATCTGTAATTTCAAACTCATGTTCAAGTTTCCACATCTCCTTCAACTTTTGTTCTAAAGTTCAAAATCCAACATTTTTGCTTAGAATTTTGAAAATCAAGCCCATTTTCAAAGGTTTCCACATATACCTTTTATCTTTTGCTGTCAATCCTATTTGCTGAAACTTTGAAGTGGCTATCTCAGTTCTCTTGCCCATATCCACTATATCCATAAAGAGATCATCTTCCTCGATCTGAGAGTTTCAATGAAGGATTGGTTTCCCCAAACCCTCAAAAGTGGTGGATTTGGTTCTCCTGACCTCTCTCCCAATAGCCCCTCCTCCAGCCTAGGGTTTGGATTAAGGACAAATCCTCAAAAGCAAGCTATTTGAATTTTTTAGGATCTTGATGAGCCAAAGTTTCTCCATCAATCATGGTAGCGGGCATATTAGGGTTACTATTTTCTTTTCCTGTAGAAATTTTTTGCTAGAGCTTTTCTCTCTAATTTTTCTCTCTCACCCTTTTATCTATTAAAAAAATTGATCATATTCAAATCCCAAAATAGTGAAATAAAAAAGATTATCACAATTCAAGAATTCCTACAAGATATTTCAAAATCCAAATTTTGTCCATAGGGAATGCTATTCACCTGGAAGTCATATTTTGGGAGCCCTAGAACTGATCCATGATGCAAGGTGCTTCTATTAGGAAAGAAAACTGTAGATGCCATTTAACCTATAGTATTGGTAGATTACTTTCACAATATCTAGACATATGTCAGCTATTAGAACTAAATATAGAAGGGCGAAGCATCAATCTTAGCTCATAAAAGCTCTTAAATTATGGATTTGTACATACATTAATCATTTCTGATCTAGAGTAGACAGACTAATTTGGGAGAAAATTAGCACATGTAGATAATTCTTTATTCTCTCAAAACTGGTGTAATTATGAAAAAACCACTATATTTAGCAAACGTTCCAAATTTATCTAAGGAGCATTTTATCCAAATCAATATCATATTATTTTGGATGAATATCGAAGCAGACCAATCATACCCCTCAAAAATAATTCTTGGGTTTGCAAAAATCTCATAATAGAAGAGCAAATTGACCATTGAAGAGCACATGATAGAATTGAAGAAAATGAAACTCATGCTTAGAGGCCTCCAACTATCCCAACATGACTTTTAGAAAATTTATTGTGGATGAAATTTTTCTTAATATAAAATTTTTATAGAGAATTTAGTTAGAAGATTTGGTGAAATATCACATAAAAGAAATTTATCAAGAAATGCAATGACAGGGAAAATCTTCAACATGGTTGAAGATTACAATGATGGGGAAGGAATAGTAGACATCATTGATGATGAGAGGATGCAAAATCTAGAAAACATGCTTAAAGCTTGATTTGTTAAAAAAACAAAATCATTTAAAGCTCAATTCAATCAGGAGCTGACAGCCACCATAATGCTTCAGTAGCCTTCAATAATGCCTCAAGACAGTAGAGATCCACAAAAGCCTAGTAATTGTCAAATTTAGATGATCTCACATCCAACAACGTGAAAGTCAGGTGGCTTAATCTAATGAACTATAAAATCCTTGACTCCTCAAGGCTTATGGTGTACAAAATGGTACAACCCACAATCTGTATCACCCTTGAAATGAGTTAGCCGTTTGGATTAGTTGTTTTTGAAGGTGTTTTTTGAAAATACTACTGTAGCATTTGAGATGTGAAATACAATTATTGTAGGTGTTTTTAGAGTTTTTTAGAGTGTTTTTTGAGGTTATATTTTGAAGGTATTTTTAAAATTAAAAATTTGTTTGGGATATTTCTAACAATTAGACTACCTCCCTCCCTTCCCTCTCACCACCACCCACATAGGGAAGAGGGAGGAGAGGGGAGGAGGGAGAGGGAGGGGGAGGTGGGGATGGCAGTAGGAAGAGGTGGTGGTGGTGGGAGGATGGTGGAAGAAGAAGGGATGTTTTTTATTTGTTTGTTTATATGTGAGTTGTTTTTTCACATACAAATTTGTGTTTTTGGAGTTGTTTTTAGTTGGTGCATTATTGTAATATTTAGAATATGAAATATAAGTTTTTCAAAAGCAGGATAAAATAGACAATCCAAATAGAGCAAAACCCCTGTATAACCAAGCTACTCAAGAAAAGCATAAACTATTCGAATCACCAAGCTACTCAAGAAAAGCATAAACTATTCGAATCACTGTGATAGCGGAGAAGCTTCCACCTTGAAACTGAGCTAAATTACACCCTTTCCATAAACTCCGACATATCACCACTGGAATCGCTGCACGTATATGATCTGAGGAAACCCCAGCTGTAGACAAATATCACAAAACAAAAACTGCAGCTACTGATAGTTATAAAAAGATGAAGCATAGATTCCTCTACACATCCACAATAGTTACACCTTGAAACTAATTACACTCCCCGTTTCTTCAAAAATTGATCCAAAGGAATGCAATTACATAATAATCTCCAAACAAAGAAAGAAATTTTACTTGGAAAAATGGAATTCCAAATCATAAAATCCACCATAGAATAATTCTTCTTTTGCCGAACAACCTCCCATGCCAGAGCTACTAAAAACTGACCGCTTTCTAAAGGCTGCCGTACCATTTGATTAGATTGCATTGGAAATAATTCAATCTTAATAATTTGATTAACTAGGTTCATAGCAAGTCATTGATGCAAAAGCTGCACATTCCAACCAGCTTCATTATAAAGTTCTGCCAAGAGCATGTGAGATGGATTTTGGATTTGAAGTATGTCTACCAGTGGTTCATCAAATAGTCACGTATCGAACCAGAAATCCACGAAACCTTTCCCCATCACCAACGGATACACGGCTCAACCATATCTCAACTGTACTGTAACCATCTTCAAAATAGCCGAAGGTCACTCCACCACCAGTTGTGAAGGATGCAATCCTTGAAGATACTTTATATGCATAAACAAGGGCCTGACTGAATTGTTTTGCCTCAGTCTCCACCAAAGTTTACAAGAAAAAGCATTAACAGTATCCTCAAATTACCAAACCCCTAAACCTCCCTCTTTAAGTGGGTAACAAACTTTCTCCCAAGCAGTCCAATAAACCCGAGTACTAGTACAGGATTTATCCCGAAGAAAATAATTACAGATTTTCCCAAACATGGAAAAAACAACCTTTGGAGGACTCATTAACTGAAGTAAGTACATAGGCAATAAAGAAAGTACGTGATGAATCAAAATAAGCTTACCTCCTGTGGAAAGCAGCTTGGAACTCCAATGCAACAACCAGCTATGCATCTTTGCCAGGATTGAGTCAAATACACTACACATGACTCGACCCTTAATAATAGGAACTCCAAGATAAAGGAACAGAAACTAGTGTGGTTGAAAGCCCAATTTACTACAAATCATAGCTACTTGATCCTCAGAGGATCTCACTAAGCAAAAGAAAGAACTCTTTTGATTATTAATTTTTTGCCCAGAAACATCTTGAGGGACAAGAAAGAAATCATGAATTGCAACCAAACAATTTTCAGAACATCTAGTAAACACAGTAATACCATTAGCAAATGCCAAATATGGTATCTACCCCCAAGCCGATACATAGAATCTCCTCTCATTCTGCAAAAACAAATGATGGATGCCCCTTTCCAAAAACTATGCCACTAAAAGGAATAAAGTGAGGGATAACGAATCCTCCTGTTTCACCGCTCCAGTTGACTTAAAAAAACCTATAGGCACTCCATTTATCAAGACCAAAAACCAATTATTAATTACTGTGTGAACAACAAGTCAACCACATTTTCATGAAAGCCAAAACTCCTAAGCATAAACAATAAGAAAGACCACTCAACATGGTCATGTGCTTTCTCCACATCCAACTTTAAAATAAGATTAGGATCATTTAAACTTCTATCCAAATCAAGCACCAATTCTTGGGTTAACAAAATATTATCTGCTATACCCTATCCTTGAACAAATCCTGTCTAATATGGAGAAATTAGCCTAGAAAGCAATAACTCCTATCTATTCGCCAGAATCTTTGAAATAACTTTACAACTTACATTACACAAACTTATTGGCCTGAACTCCCTCCATTGGACTACACCCTTGACCTTAGGTTAGAGAACAATCATGGAATGAGTTGAACCCCAAGGTTAATCCACAATTGCTTTGTGTAAATGCTCCTTGATTACCTCCCAGCATGATTGGTAAAATCCTGCATCAAAACCATCTAGATTGGGGGTGTGAGGGTCTCAAAATTCTATTTTTATTGAAAAATTAAATAAAAATATTTATATTATGTTTATTCACTAAAATGTTAGTGAATTTATGCTTTGAGTTATTATTTTCTAATTTAGAGAATTTTTCGTGAATTAATTGCCGGTGTTTGGTTTTGGCCAGTTTTAGCGTTGATTTTTGAGTCGTGATGTAAATAGTAGCTCTAAAATGAAACCGAACATATGTAGAGATATTACAAAGATATATTTAAGATAGGACGGTGCTGGAAGAGGAAAACCAGTAAAAGTTAGAGTGTCACAGATCAACGCAACAAAAAGTGAAAGTTTGACCACTTTTCCTTAATTTAAGGGTAACCAAGTATGTTGTCCCCATAAAGCCTTGTTTCTTGCTTCTTACTTCTCCATTTTCAGCTGCCATTTGAAGCTTAGAGAGAAAGGGAGATCCAATAGAGAGAGAGAGAGAGAGAGAGAGAGAGAGAGAGAGAGGGAGAAGAGAGTTTTGATCTTCATCTTCTTCAACTTCATCCTCTTGCACCTTGAAGACACCATTTGAAGAGCTTCATCTTGCTTCCTTTTGCTTCTTGTTGCAGTCATGTGAGAGATAGAGAAAGGAGAGAGATTCGAGAGTGAGAAAGAGAGAGAAAGTGAGAAAAAAGTATACTTATTGCTTGTCATCTTCTTGATCTTGAAGCTTGTGGAGGAAATCACTAAAGAACAAGCTAGTTCTTGGCTAAACTTGAAGGATCTCGAGGTTTCAAAACTTGGAAGGTCATCCTTGAGTGGAGTAACACTAGATCTTACTTGATCTTGCTAGATCTATCTAGATCTTGAGGTATGATATCTAAATCTTCTAGTTTTACTCTTGTTAATGCTAGATCCTTTAGATCTATGGTTTATTTTGCTAAAAAAATTATATTCTTGAAACTTTGAGTTGGACTCTTGAATTCCCAACTTAGGTAACTGACTTGAGGTGGCTTTTAGGTAGTGGACTTGAGGATCTTGTTGCGGTTGTGGTTGTTGTTAAGAGATGAGTTCATTTTGTGGTTAGAAAGTAAGAATGATGTTGAAATTTTTGAAGAAAAATCAAGAGGGCTGGCCAAACCTTTGCTAGAAAGTTATGATGTTTGATTTCAAAATTTTATGATGCTTCTTGGCTAGATTTTACCAGAATAAATATGTATTATGTTTATTTATGAGTATATACTTGAATGGAGTTAAAATCTTGAATTTTAATGGTGAAAAGTTGAGTTTTCACTAATTTTCGGTAAATGTGCTATTTGGACAGATTTGAGGGTTTGAAATGTTTTATCTATTTTTCTTGAATTTTGTACATTGAGATTTGATGAAAATTGTTCTAAACATATGTTAAAACCTTGACTAAAGTTTTAGTGTTGAGTTTGAGATTGAATGGGTGATGTTTGAGATAAAAGACCTCGTTTAATTTCATTGTCTTAAAAGTTGAGAAGTTGCGAATATGGAGTATATCGTTAGAGCATTTTATTTTAAATGATGTAGCAATTTTAAAAAGAGTCTTTTGTGATATTTTACTACTCGATATGAATACTTTTCAATCGAGGAAATTTTGGAGAAAATCTTGACTAAACCAATAAACAAGTTTATTTTGATTTGGTTTCACTAATAGAGGAGCGAAACTTATCTCCTTTCTTTATTTGTTTTAGGAAGTGTGGACGGCTTTGAAACCAAACCAAATTTGGAATCCGAACCTTGCTATTTTGGTAAGTTTCCATGCATGTTTCTTGGCTTGTTATGTGAACTTGAATCTCATGACTTGATATGAATCATGATTTGATTACCTTACATGTCGTGTCTTGAAAAAAATTTGGTTGGATGATCTTTCAAATGGGGTAGTGTGTACTTTATCGCAATTGTTCTGACGCCCCACTTCTCCTTAGGGCGAACCCTAGGGTATCCGTGGGACGCCTGCCCAGCTCTCGCCGGGACTCACTACAATCCATAAGTGAAAAACAATTCCACTCCAGTAAATTTACAGTCACTAAACCAAAATAAAGCACAACTAAAACATTTCATTTCATAAGAGCAACTAATGATACAAATCTCAAGGTACAAACCTCAAGTTAAATACATCGGGTCTCAACTTTTACAATTCTAAAAGACTCAAATACAATAAAACCAAGATATACACTAAGTCTAGCCTAACTAATTTACTAACGTCTTCCACTCATTTCTTCAAGTCAACTTCCTGTTAAGGAAGAACAAATGGGAAAGGGGTGAGCTAACGCTCAGTAAGGCCAAGAAAAGGCATGCAAGCACGTAATCAAGCAAGTAGGAAAGCTAGTAAATTCAGATATAAAAGCGTGTAAATCAATCATTCACTTGTACTATTGCAATTTTCACCAGGAGACCGTATTCTCAAGGAATCACTACTCGAGGGCTCACATTAGACAAGAGTCTTGGAGTTGGGTTCGGAGAACCCTCTTCGAGCCTCTCTATCTACAGTGAATGTGCGCAAGAATAGTGAGCAGTGCTCATACAGGAAAAATACACAGAAGCAGGTAAGGATACGGGGCTCTCAGGAGCCAATTTCCACGGTTAAGCAGTTGAGTCCATTCCATTCCAAACGTTGACTCTCCGTCAACTTAGCTAAGGTAAAGTCCGTAGAATCTCCACTTGGTACAATCTTCGACCAATAGTTCACCCTCTCAGGCCCGAAACCAAACAAGCAGGTGAAAAGGGTAAATCTACAACGAGTAATACCGAGCAAGACCTCTGCAATAGATCAAACTCAAAGAACAGTACCTAAGATTCACCAAGCTTCCCGACCAAGCCCTTACAGGCTCGGGTCCCAAGGATCCCCAAGAGGTTTGGGCGTCCCCGGTTATAACTTTTAAGTCGACGAATCACTCCAATCGACATTCAGTTCAAGTCAAGTCAAGTAACAAGTCATGTTCATGCGAGTCAAGTAGAGGAGGACGAGTGCGATAAAGTACACTCTCGCCTCAACAGTTCATATTCAAGCAAACATGTCAGGCAGTTCAACAATTCATGCACTTGGCACTCATAGAAGTCAAGAGCCTAAAGCAAAAGCACGCAAGATCAATCGAGTTCTCTGGGATCTTCTCGATCACCTGAGACAAGTACGAGTATAAATTACCTAGGTATACAACCAAGGTTTAGTAGTTTTCTTACAACCCTTATTTAAAAGATAACATTTTCAAGTCATGGGAAAATGATCAAGTACTTTAATTCAAATCACTAGGGTAATATTTGATAAATGTCTTTAAAATGTCTCAATTAAACTCAAGTCAAGTTCAAGATTTTCCAATTTGAGAATCAAGTGAAACACTAAGTTGGCACAAAAATCAAGAAAGAGGGTCGGTCATTTTCATGTCAAAGTTCCCAAGTTTCACGCTCAAGATTCAAGTATGAGTGAGCTCTAACATTTTCTAAATTCTTTTAGTCAAAAACTAATAGAAAAGGGCCACTAATGGCTCATTAAAGTCTTCAACCACCACCTCAAGTGGTACAAGTAAAACAAATGGATTTTCTCAAGTCTCCCTTTTTTTTTATAACACGCTCACTTATCAACTCGGAAATAGTGACTAAAAGCCAAGTACAAACATTGGTTACTTCAATCAAAACCATTTGTTAAAAACGTAAAATTTCGAAAAGGAGAAAATAAGAAAAGGCACATTTTGGCCAAAAATAGTTAGAATAGTGAGAGAAGTCTCACGAGGGTACAAGTAAATTTAAAAGAGTGGAAAAACCAAAGAAAAGGTTGAGAGTTGGCCATTCGAAGGTTTAAAGTTCAAAAACCCATTTTAACTTCAGGAAAGTTTACTGAGATGAATAGTAATTGGCGACTTTAAAAATTCACAGTTTATTCTACAAAGGTCAGATGAAAACAAACGATATACCGTTGAAAACGAGATTTTTAGTACTACAACATCTCGGAAGACACTTTTTCCAAAATAAATTCGTAAGTAGGTCAAAAAGTTGAAACAAGTCAAAAATTCGAATCCTGAAGCACCAAAACAGAGACGAAAATCAGCCAACTTTGCAAGGCCACGGTTTTCAGCACACTTGAAGGAAAAATGTGAAATTTTCACAGCATCAAACCCTATGTGTCTAATTTAAAATGCCACTAACAGCGTCTCAATCCAGTTTTTCTACAGCAAGTTACAAACAGTTTACTAGAACTGGTTTTTGTTACTCGAAAATTGGGATTTTCAATCTTTTTACCAATCAACCCAAACCCATTCCATAAAATACCTTTTCCACACATTAATCATTCCATTAGAAGCTTAAATCTATTAAAATTCATGCTAAAATTTTTGAAGATCAAGACAAGAAGAAGAAGGGAAAGTTCGGCCAACTCTTGGCCTTTTGCTTCCAAATTTCTTAAGGTTCATCGATCATCCAATAACCTCAACAAACAACAACCCAAATCCTCAAGGCAACTACCTGAAATCCACCTCAAGTCATCTACCTAAGGAGGAATTCATAGAGCCTCCATAAACAACCAAACAACAACAATAGCAACTAAAGAACTCCTAAAACTTTAAGCATAAACTAATTAACCCAAAAGACAAGAATTTGTTGGATGATTTTACCTCCAATGGATGAACTAGAAACCCTAGGATGATGTGGTCAAGAAATGCTCCAAAGCCCATTTCTTTAACCTCTCCTAGGCTTGGTCCCCTCAAGACAAGATGATCTTCAAGGTTGGAACAAAGTTGGAGCAAGATTAAAGCAAGTATTTGGTGGTTGAAGTGAAGCTCAAAGCAAGAGGGATTTGGAGAAGGGAAGCTCGGCTGAAACAAGAGAGAAAGAGAGGGTTTTGTGTGTTTTGGTAAAGTGGAAATGTGATAGGAAGAAATGGCAAAAAGTCTAGCTTTATTATGCCAAAAGTCAACTTTGAATTTGTGGCCCAAAATACTCTAATTGGAGTTTAATCCTAATCACTCACTTCTAACCTCTCATAAGCTACTAATGATCATTCTTATTCTCCAACTTACATCACTCTCAGTCCAAATGTTTGTCTCAAAAAAACGTGCCTATTTTTATTTTTTTTTCACAATTGAGTGACAGAAAAATTAAATTGATGGTTAAACATGGTTTTTGAAATAAAATGAGGTAATGTAAAGTGTAATTATAATTAAAATGATTTAAATCAATTATTTAGAAAAATAAATAATTAAACAATTAGGTCAGATGAAAATAAATTTTCGGATCCTCACAATTGTTACCATTTGAAAGGTGATATTCTTGATTTTAACGTGTCTTGACGTGATGTGACGTGTCTTGTACTTGTTATTCTCGAGAATTCCTAAATTGGCTTGGTAAGTTATCGAATCGAGCCATTGGGAAGGCCCAGATCAATGAGATTGACAAACCTTGGGCTACGTGACGTGTTGTGTGCTCTAAACTTGGCATATGACCTTGTCCCTTTTGAAAAGCAATACACAAATATATAAATTTTCCATTATGCGGGCGGACCCGGTTGGCGGTTTTGGTGGAGTAAGGAAACAGTGGTGGTCTACTTGGTTTTGATATGTGAAAGGTGATTTGTGTTCTAGTTCCATGGACATGCTCCAGTTTCGAGGATCTTAGTTCCTGAGAGCTACTTGTATCCTTCCTTTGTGATGTTGCTCACTTTCTTTATTTGATTGTCTTTAAATATGAGTTTGAAGTAACATTTTATATGCTTTATGTGAATTGCATGTCTTTTGGAATTCACTGGGCTTTAGTTCATTCTTTTAAATTTGTTTTCCTTAGTAGGGATTGAGAACCTAAGTGAAGGTGCCACTCATTAGGGTTGATCCATACCTTTGAATCTTGCCTAAGAAACGTGATCTATGTATTTGGAATTTTGATATAAGCTTTTGGTTGTATTTTAAGTACTTTGAATTTTATTATGGGTTTGTAAGATGACTTCCTAGCTGTACTTATTGTATTTTGGATTGCAAGATTTTAGTAGCTAAGTTATGAATCGTTATTTGGTTTGAATCTTGTTATGTTAATTTGGCCTTGATGAGTTAGTAAGCATTTGAAAAAGTGAGCTCTGGCAAGAGTTAGGTAGGGGGTCCATTGATACCTTAAGATACGTCCTAGGGAGAAGTGGGGCTGTCATAGGGGGAACCATCAACTGACATGGAAAAAATGACTGACTTAATCTCATCCATGCTAGGAATTTGCATAAAAATCTCATTCTTAGCCCCTTCCAGTTGTGGCAATTGAAAAGGTAGAGTTAGACACCAACTATGATGGCTGCTCCGAAGCCAATAAATGAGAAAAAGATGAGACAGCTGATTCCTTAATCAAATCCTCCTCCTTCAACCATGATCCATCTTCATTCTTGACACGTGAAATAAAATTAGAGATCATTCGCTGCCTAACTATTGAATGAAAAAAGTTGCCATACTAGCATCTCCTGCATGAATCCATTTTATGGCTGCCTTTTGCCTATGTTTTCAGGATTGGACCGGAAAGTGAACCGGTTGAACTCCGGGGTTAGGGGTCGATGGATTAGACCGGATTCGACCGGGGTCGAATCGGATGACGTCATAAATATGTCATAAATATATATTAATAAATATAATCAAAATAGTATATAAAAAAATTTCCTTAAAAAATAGTATATAAAAATTCCCTCAAATTGGTAGTTTTCAACTTTGTATGTATAAAAAATTTTCTCAAATTGATGATTTATGACTTTATATACAAATTTGAGAATTTTATATTTAATCACAAAATTGACTTAAAGAATATAAAATATATGTATAGGTAGAAATGTAACTTAAAAAATGTATCGGATTAATTTTACACTTTATTAAAATAATGAGAGGTTAAACCATATTTACTAAAACTTAAAAAGTGAGTTTGAAAGGATATGATGGGTTAAAGGTAAAAAAAAAAAAAAAGGTCAAATAGTCATAACCCGGTCAACTGGTTCACCCGGTCAAACCCGAATTTTGACCGATTTTGACCGAGTTTTGAAACTTCCGGTTTTTAAGGATGAGTCAAACTGGAAGCCTGGCTGGTTTTCGGTTCAACCGGTCAAACCGCCCGGTCCGGTCCGAGTTAAAAGCATAGCCTTTAGCCTCTAAAACTCACACTTCATTGCTAATCCTCGAGCATGAATTTCTTTAGCTTCATTCCATCTCAACTTAGAATCCTCATTTTGACGAGCATCATACTCTGCTTCTCATTGTTAATATCTTTGCTGTTCAGTTCGTCGAACCTTAGCAAACATATTAACAACAGAATCTTTATTCAACTGCCTTAACTTAGCTCAAACCTACGGAAGCTTCTTATAAAATCGTTCCATCCCTACTACATCAACCGGAATCTCCCACACCTCTTTTACCACTGATAAAAAAAAAGGTTGTTTCCTCCAAACATTTTAAAAATGAAAAGAAGAACCTCAGCTAACAAGTGAAGAACACTTAACCAGTAATGGGGCATGATCAAACCTAGCTTGGACCAAGTGCGAAACTCATGAAGTATCATACGCCTCAGACCAGAGCCTATACTAAAAACTCGATCTAATCACTGCCAGTGCCACACAATCCCATTTGTCCAAGTGAAACATTGACCATCAAAATCTACTTCCGACAAGGAACAATTGAATATTGCCATAATAAACTTCTCCATATTCCGTATATTTGTTGGAGAACTATCCCATTCGTTCCTCTGCCAAGGACACAATATTAAAATCTCCGCCTTCATCCACGGATAATTCATCGATCCACTAATCTCTTCCAATGCTTCCCACAAACTTCTTCCGGCCACTCGTGTACCTTTTGCATAAATGGCCGAGAAAAACGCATTCCTACCCGAATTAAAAACAATATGCGTATGCACTAAATGAAATTGACACATCATTAAACCAGAAAATCCATATTTTACTTTCCAAAAAAGATTGAGTTTATCAAATCGTAAGAGAAGACGAACATTAGTAAGTTACAAGTGCAACACATCTGACATAGGCTTAACTAATACAAACAAATGAATATAATTCTTAAAACAAAAATCTCGCAAATGTCGCTAGGAATCCTTACGAGAAATCCTCCTGACATTCCACATCAATGCACTAAGAGGATCTATCATTAAGGTGCAAGTTAGATTTAGCTTTAGAATGATATAATGACCATTTTTTGCCATAATTTGCTGGTCGCCCCTTCAGTTTACCACCCAGCCCATTCAATAACGTGACATCCTTCTCATCTATGACAGCATTATGCGGACAATCAACTTCAAGGAGCTTCCTATCTTGTAATTTCCTTTCCAAACTATTTTGAAAGTCCTTCATTTATTGAATTGAGACGATAACTGACCACACATCATTGAAAGACCTTCTTCTCTCCAAAATCTTGTGGGGTGATAACACATTTGATGTGGGACGCTCCATAGATGAACTGCGTTTGTGGCAGACCAAACTAGGACGATCATCAATATTATTCAAGACTACAAACGAATTAGATGTTTGGATGGGCTGATCCTCATCGGACTCAGGATCCGTAAATGTCCCTTCAATGCAACCTGTAGAGGATAGATCCTCTACCATGGGGCCCATTGTGGATTTGTCCCCTGGTACCTGTCTTGGGGGGTCTGGTGGGTATGAGTACCTGTCTTGGGCGGCCTGATGGGTATTTCGGGGGGCCATTCCAAAAACCTTTACTCCAAAAAGGTCAAGGGATCAAATTCTGGAGAGGCCCCCCAAAATACCCACCAGGTCGCCTAAGACAGGTACTCATAACCACCAAGGTCAAGGGATTGAATCTTAGGGAGGTCCCCCGAAATACCTACCAGGTTGCCCAAGATGGGTATTCATACCCACCAAGGTCAAGGGATCGAATCCTGGGGAGGTCTCCGGAAATACCCACCAGGCCACCCAAGACGGGTACTCTTACCCACTAGACCGTTCAAGACGGGTACCAGGGGACAAATCCACAATCTCAAGACGGGTACTCATACCCACCAGGCCGCCCAGACGGGTACCAGGGGACAAATCCATAATGGGCCCCACGGTAGAGGATCGCCCATACTAAGATTCTCCATGTAAGAATTTTGCACTTGTAAAATTGGTTCAATTGTCGTAGCATCAAGATGTTGCTGATAATGCACAACATCCGAACCCACGACACGAGCCATGTGCATGTGTGAATCTGCATTAGCATTAACCAAAGTTGTGTGATCACCATCCGACTGTTGGAATGTATGCCCAAAAACAATTGACTTGTTGAAATACATTCCTAATTAAAGTTTTGTATTTTATGAACTTCCAATTTTATCTGTTTAATATATGATATAACTGGTAAAAGTCCTTAGAATATTTATTAATGTGATGATAGTCACAAGAGTTGCTGACTATGAGATATCAATCACATTTATAATAAATATTCTTAAATGTCCCTAGTCATAGTATTAATGAGACGGGACATCATTAATACGGACAGACTAGTACACAGTTAGCCTCTACTTAATGTAAGTAGTGGTTGTTCTCATCAACCATGGTATAGGGATACCTAGGCTAATGTGTAGATGAATTATAGAGTAATAATTCATTGGAGTGATCCACACAAAGATCCCATTAGGATATTTAGTGCCAATGGTTGAATCTCTTATGGGAAATTGTGTAAGTGATCCTAGACTTGAGATCACCATAGTATCTTGAGTGTGAATCACTACCTTTTGATTCTGTTTCTTGTTACTCACCGTGAGTGACTTAAAGAATAGAAATTGGGGTAGTGTGAAGCATGGAGAGATAGTGTGAGTGATCAAGAGAGGATTCACCACTCCGAAGTGGGAGTGATATCCAAGAAGGTTAACTAGTTGGAATGTAACCTTAGTAGTCGACTACATTAGATTAATTGAAGAGTGTCTTCAAGTTAATCTAATCTAAGGTTAATTCCGGGAACTAGAAAATTAATTAGTCATTAAGGGAATTGGCACTTGTTCCTTATTCCCTGACTAATTGGATATCAATGGTGAAAGAAAAATGGACAGCCAAATGTGCAAGAAATTAATAGGAAACGAAGAAACAAAAGAAAGTATGAGAGGATGCAGCAACAAATGCCGGTGAAATAAATAAAAGAGGATGTGAGGAACGAAATGGAAAAGGCAAACGGAATCGGTAAGATGTGTGCAAAAAGAGTCACAAACAAAGTAAATAAAGGACGAAGATGAGAAATAATGGGAAAGAAATGAGAAAGGATTAAAAAGATAGAAAATATCACGAAATCAAAGATTTAGAAAATCAATGTAATGAACGGGAAATAGTGTAACATAATAAAGCAACTACAAGAAGGAACATGGAAGCATTGCATATGTCTAGTAGGACCAGTGATGGTTAAGGCAGGTAAGCACAAGTAAAGATAAATGCTGAAGCATAACGTAGTAATGCACTAAAAGCTGATATTTGGCGGTTAGGGTGGAGAGGTAAATGCTGAAGCATAATGTAGTAATGCAGTGGTAGGTAGGATGGTTAGGACTATAGTGAATGTGACAGCTAGAGAACCTGGTACATGGATAAGGTGTTGATTTCATTGTGGTAGGTGTAGGAACAAACCTGAGTCATTGGCAGGTGCAAGATGGAAAATGAAGCAAACAGTGTGAAGTTTGACCTTAATGATTGTTGGCCTTGTTCCTGGGTTTTGATGATAACAAGATAAAATGATGATTTGGACTAATGTTTTTATGTGAGAATTTTGTTAGAACAGGTCCTTGATTCATTGGAAAAGAAAAGAAATCAATTCAAGATGAATTGAGAAGATGCGAACTTATCGGACACTTCTATCGGACGCACATCATTATCATCGGACGTCCGATAGAATTAAAGATGAAATCAAAGCTCTCTGGTCGCTGTCGAACGCAAAGCTATCGGACGCAGAATTATGCATCGGCCGTCCGATAAAGAACGAAGCAACCTGTCGGACGCTTGTGTCGGACGCACAAAACCCATCGGACGTCCGACAGACGTTGAGCAGAACCTGTCGGACACTCCTATCGGACGCATAACATTGTATCGGACGTCCGATAGGTCCAACGGCTATTTTTCAACAGCCATATTTTTGACCGTTGGAGAGGTTCTTGAAGCCATTTCTCACACTATAAATACCCACAAGTTCAAGAAGATTAGAAGACTTTTTCCTACATGAAATACAAGCTTACAAGTGAATATTTGGGTAGAAATCTTCTTTGTTTGTTGTATAGGTGTAGGGAAAGTTGGGTTTGTGAGGTTGCTCAAGTGAAGGTTACTCTATAGGAGGCATAAAACCTTGGTGAAGGTGAGCCTATCACTTGGAGTGGTAAAACCTTGGTGAAGGTTACCTCACTTGTAAAATAGTTCTTAGTTGGTTGGTGAGCTTTCAATTGTAACTAGTTGAGGGTTTATTTGGAGAGTAGTAAAACTCCTTTGCTCAACCAAAGGGTGTTTGGGGTGAGGAAGGAGTGATCCTTCACTTGTACAAGTTGATTAGTGTCATCATCAATTGAAGAAGCTATTTGGTGAATTCAACTCCAAGTTTGGAAGAAGCTTGGGAGTTTGATTGGTTTGAATTCCTTTTACCTTTTTGTTACTTTATTCTTTGTGGTTTAAGATTGTTAACATTTATCATTATTGTGATTGTTTGAGTACTTGTTTGCTTGAACAATTTTAGTTGATTTATTGGGTTGCATTTCGGGACCAACAATTGGTATCAGAGCTTGGTCTCCTTGAGATTAAGCTCAATCGGCTTAGGAGTAAAGATGGCAACCAATAATGTATTGTTTTTAGAAGGGCAATCCATCGTTAGACCTCCCATGTTCAATGGTATAAATTATATTTGTTGGAGGGATAGAATGGAAATATTTTTGCAATCTATAGATATAGAATTATGGTTTATTGTTAGTGAAGGACCTTATGAGGCTACAATCATTGATGAAACAACCGGTAGAAATAGAATTAAAACTAGAAGTGAATTAAGTGCTCAAGATAGATTTAATCTCTCTTTGAATGCCAAGGCCATGAATGTATTGTACAATGCCCTAGATGCAAATGAATCTACTAGAGTAAAAGGGTGCAAATCGCCAAGGAAGTATGGGATAAGTTGAGAGATATGTATGAAGGGAGTGACAATGTTAGAGAACAAAGGAAATCTATGCTTGTTGCTCAATATGAATCTTTTAAAATGCATCCTCATGAGAATGTTGATAAAATGTTTTGTAGATTCAATGATATTACTAAAGATCTTGATTTGCTTGACAAGGTATACACTTTGGGTGAGAAAAATAGAAAAATTTTGAATGCCTTGCCAAAAGAATGGGAAAATAAAGTCACCGCTATAGAAGAGGCAAAAGATTTAAATTCTATGTCTATTGAATCTCTTGTAAATTCGCTAACCTCTTATGAGTTGAAATTAAAAGCACAAGATGATGAAGCATGGATCAAGAGAGGCATAGCATTCAAGGCCTCACAAGAAGATGATGAAGATGTGAAGCTAAATAACATGGCAAGTGCATTGAAGAAGCTTCTAAATAAAAGGAGTTCTAGAGGAGGAAGAGCAAGTAATGATAGAAGAGACAAATTCAAGAATTTCAAAATTACTTGGGATGAAGAAATGGAAGAAGAAGAAGAATCGACTCAAATGGCACTTATGGCCTTTAGAGATAATGAGGTAAACTCTAATCACTCTCTTAGTGATGAAGATGATGATAATGATGATATGCAAGTTCTTATGATCAAAATGCATAAAAATTTGAAAGAATCTTATGCCAAAAACAAGGATTTGAAAATAAAAATAAATGCTTCATTGGAAGAAAACTCTAGACTTTTTCAAGAAAATAAGAATTTGAGAACAGACAATGATGATTTGAAAAAGCACAAAATTGATTTTGATTGCAAAAAATGATTTGAAAAAGAAGTTGGAAAATAAAACAAAGTTTTATAAAAAAATGTTGGAGGAACAAAATCTTTTAAAGAAAAGAATTAATGATTTGAATGATTCTCTCCAAAAGGAGAAAAAAAATGTTTTACAAAGAAAAGAAAACCATATTTTACATGGCCAAAATGATTTTATTATTTCTAGAAAAAGAGGAACTAAATTTATTAAACCTACTTTTGTGAATAATTCTAGTATTATGTGTCATTTTTGTTGCCAATTTGGACATATGCAAAATGATTGTTATGTGAAGAAAAATATAAGAAAAGGCATGAAATCTATGTGGATTATTAGATCATGTTGTACTAACTCTCATTCATTATGTTCTATTAGTTAAATAAAAAAAAAAACAACAACTTGGGCTATAATTCATTAAGTACTTTGCTACTTTGGTGTTTTGTTCCTTTGATTTTGGTATTGTGATATTGATGATTTTGGTATTGTGATATTGATGATATTGGTATTGTGATATTGATGATATTGTGATATTTGAAGTTTAAATGTGGTTGAATTGTTAAATAGTTTGAATGACTAAATGAGGGGGAGTTAATATGTTTTTTGATTGATGACAAAAGGGGGAGATTGTTGGATGATTTTCTAAATTGTTAGATGATTATGATTTTTCTAAATCATTTTAACCTTATTGAGGGGAGTTTCTTTCTATTCTCTTGCAAAATCATCATTTGGTTTGTCATCATCAAGGGGAGATTGTTGGCCTTGTTCCAAGGTTTTGATGATAACAAGATAAAATGATGATTTGGACTAATGTTTTTATGTGAGAATTTTGTTAGAACAGGTCCTTGATTCATTGGAAAAGAAAAGAAATCAATTCAAGATGAATTGAGAAGATGCTAACTTATCGGACACTTCTATCGGACGACATCATTATCATCGGACGTCCGATAGAATTAAAGATGAAATCAAATCTCTCTGTCACTGCCGGACGCAAAGCTATCGGACGCAGAATTATGCATCGGCCGTCCGATAAAGAACGGCAACCTATCGGACGCTTGTGTCGGACGCAAAACCCATCGGACGTCCGACGCGTTGAGAAGAACTGTCGGACGCTCCTATCGGACGATAACATTGTATCGGACGTCCGATAGGTCCAACGGCTATTTTTCAACAGCCATATTTTTGACCGTTGGAGAGGTTCTTGAGGCCATTTCTCACACTCTATAAATACCCACAAGTTCAAGAAGATGAAAGACTTTGCCTACATGAAATACAAGCTACAAGTGAATATTTGGGTAGAAATCTTCTTTGTTTGTTGTATAGGTGTGGGGAAAGTTGGGTTTGTGAGGTTACTCAAGTGAATGTTACTCTATAGGAGGCATAAAACCTTGGTGAAGGTGAGCCTATCACTTGGAGTGGTAAAACCTTGGTGAAGGTTACCTCACTTGTAAAATAGTTCTTAGTTGGTTGGTGAGCTTTCAATTGTAGCTAGTTGAGGGTTTATTTGGAGAGTAGTAAAACTCCTTTGCTCAACCAAAGGGTGTTTGGGGTGAGGAAGGAGTGATCCTTCACTTGTACAAGTTGATTAGTGTCATCATCAATTGAAGAAGCTATTTGGTGAATTCAACTCCAAGTTTGGAAGCTTGGGAGTTTGATTGGTTTGAATTCCTTTACCTTTTTGTTACTTTATTCTTTGTGGTTCAAGATTGTTTATATTTATCATTATTGTGGTTGTTTGAGTACTTGTTTGCTTGAACAATTTGAGTTGATTTTTTGGGTTGCATTTCGGGACCAACACTATCAACCGCTTCATCCAAGTACTTCCAATTACTTCTTCCCTAGTAAAACTATTAATTTATGCTATTTTGCATTGGATTTTGGGCAAGTTTCACAAGAAAAGATTTAGCAATAATAAAGTGCAGTCAAAGAATGATGATAGACACAATTATCTTCCAACAATTAATAATGCCATAGCATTTCTTGAAAAATGTCAGCTATGTAAGGACTCTCAAATTTTTATTTTTTCAAAAAAATAAATAATAATAATAATAATAACTATTTTACTTGGTTGCACAAAATTAGTAGTATTTTTCCTATTCAGTTATTGTTTTATGATTGGTAAATTGTTCTTTGAAATATTTGCCTAGTTTTCTATCGGCTAGCATTAAGTTTTAAATTTTTAAGACGTGACGTGAAACTTAGTTTTAACATGAAAATTAGAGTATGTAGAGGGTTTAAAAAGATAGAATGATGATAAAATAATGTTGGTTGGAAGAAATCTAGTAAGAGATAATTAATGATGTGCGGGTTGAACTTTAAAGAAACTAGAGGGAGTTTTAGTGCAAAAAGAGATAATGTTGTGGATAAGATAAAATTTCATTAGATTACGAACCAATAGGAGTGCGACATGTGACGTGGTTGTTGGCTAACCCTTAAATAAGGCAAAAACAAGTTGGAAGACTTCATTTCTCCTCCATTTCTTCTTCCTTTAGAGAGAGAGACTAGAGAGAAGGGAGAGGTTCTCCATCTTTCTTCTTGAAGTGAAGCCTTGAGAAATCACCAAAGCCTTCATCTTTTTCCTCCTTTTCTTGTCTGCTGAGAGAGAGAAAGAGAGAGAATTGAGAGAGCTGCCATCCTTGGGTTCTTGAAGATTTTTGGAAGAAATCACCATGTAGACGAGAAGATCTTTGACCGTTTTTGAGGAAATTCGAAGGAGGAAAGTTTGGAAGGAAATCTTGGTGAGAATCTCACTAGATCTTGAGGTAAGATTCGAAATCACCCTTGATCCTTTAATTTCTAGTCATGAAAATGATAGATCTACATGATTTAAACTTGATCTACAATAGATTTGTTAGTTGCTCGAAAATCAGGTTGCTAGATGTTCTACTGACCATTATGCTTAGATAAGTTTGAATCTTTGGTTAAATCTTGTTGGAAAATTGGTTGTTAATACCATAGGGGTAATGATTGATGAAGCCCATATGGATTTGAGTAAGATTTTGTTGTTTTACGGTTTAATCTTGGAGAAAATTTGATGAGAAACTTGAGAAAATGGACTGCTTGCTAGTTGAATAAAAACTGGAATTTTCAGTTTTGCTTTTTGAATTTTCTTGATGTTTCTTGGCTTGATTTCACTCAAACAACTTGGTACTATGAGTATATGTTGGATTTGAATCAAAACTATGAGTTTTTGAGGGAAAGAAACCATTTTTCTCCAACTTGCCATATTCTGAAAATTTTCGCAGGGTTGCCTGCACAGTCTCGGGAAAATGAGCATAACGCGATGTAGAAAAATCAGATTTGAGTTCCATCTATTGCATTGGAAACTAGACTCAGAGATCTTTAAACCTTGTAAATTTAAGAGTTTAATTCATTTTCTACAATTCCCAGTAAATCTGTAAAATTAACTGATTTTCAATTCTGTTCTGTTTGGATGTATTGTTGAAGCTGTGACTTGAAGTCAAAATTTGATCTACTTATGAATTTAATCTTACTAAAGTGTCTTTTGAATAATTTTAATAATTTGAATTTATTTTTCAACGGTATAAAGTTCATGATTTTTGGACTTATGGAACTCAAGATATGATTTTTCCAAACTGGGTAGCGCAAAGTTGGAAACTTTCTGTTTTAAATCAACAGATGCTTCTTTGAAACTTCTGCCAATACTTTGAACATGGTGGGCCATTTTGGGTGTATTTTGATGCATATTTGATCACTAAACATTGCTAATTTTTCATTCTTCAAGGTGAGTCGATTTCGAGTCGAAATGGTGAACCTTTGAAAGGTTAAAAGAAAGGAGAAAATTTCCACTCTTATTGGTCAATCGAGGCTAATTTTTTACCCTTCCCTTTTCCCCAAATTTTGGTGAATTATTTTAATAAAGATGCATGTTAGCTCTCTTAAAATAATGGTCTTGATATGTATGTTTGATTTGGGCGAAACGAATGTGGCTTAGGAAACAAAGTAAATGATTTTTTATCGACTCGGTGCGAGCCAAAGTTTTGTTATATTACTCGAATTTCTTAAGTGACTTTAACTGGGTAAGAGGGGGTGTAATTCTTGAGATCTTGTTGTGAGTGGCATAAGGGACTCATTTGCCGCATTTGACTCAGGTGATCAAGACCTGGTCGAATACGATCCAATTTTGGGAACTTGAAGTTGCTTGCTTGCTTGAATTGCACTTTTGGTGAGTGTCAAGTGCATGATTTGTTGACTTACTTAAACTCGTTACATGCTTGAATTAAATGTATTATTGAACTTTTCGAGGCGGACATGTACTTTATCTCGTCGGATCTCTCTTACTTGACTTGAATTTGCTTGCTTGTACTTGCTTGTACTTGAAATGACTTGCCTGAACATGTACTTGCTTGTCGATTGAGCATTGTCTCATCGACTTACCAGTGATTTATGGGGATGCCCAAACCCCTTGGTTAGTCAATTGGCTCGCAGACAGGCGTGAGGTCCTGTTCGAGGAGATTTGATGAGCTATGGGTCCTTACCTATTTCGTCGGTTGGAATGCGTTCGCTGACTACTTGCATGGGTATACTCGAGTATTACCAACTTAAAGTGTTTTGATGAGTGGGCCCGGTTGGAGGGTTGAAACGGTGGATGGAAATGGTTGAAAAGTGGGGTTCTATAGACTTGTTCTCGTTATGTTGACGGAGTGTCAACTCAATTGAAAATCATGATCAAGCGGTGGACTAACTCCTGAGAGCTCCCGTATCCTTTATTAAATGTGTAATTAAATTCCTTACTTGCGTTCTTAATTGAGAATTATGGTTACTTATCTTGCTTAGTGAAAATGTGTATTACTTCACCTTACTTGCTTGCATGTTTTTCATGACCTCACTGAGCGTTCGCTCACCCCATTATATTTGTTATTCCTTAACAGGGACTTGAAGTAAGGGTTCTTGCTGGATCTAGTTTTGAAGTTCTTTTGTGTATCCAATAGGGTACCTATTTTAAGATAATTGACTTTTGTAAGTAAGCACTTGAGAAGTATTTGGAAGTGACTTTTGTCTTTGTGATAGAATCCTGAACTTTGTACTTTGGGAATTGTAAGGTGAAAGTTTGATTGCAATTCAAGTGTTATAACTTGTAATTTTTATGGAGTTGGGATGTAAGTTGAAATAGTTATACTTAAGTGTCATGGCTTGGAATTGTTATTTTATTTTAAAGGATTGTTATTCAATTTTAGTGAGTGAGTCCTGGCAAGAGTTGGGTAGGTAGCCTGCCGATACCTTTAGATTCGCTCTAAGGAGAAGTGGGGTCACAAGTTATAGCAAGATATACAACTTAAAAATAGGTAAAAGTAGCAAAACAATGTTCTTGGCACGTTAAGTAGTATAAGCTGCCTAAGAAGAAACAAACACCTATAAGAGATTGTTAGTTTGTGATTCCAACATAATATGTATTAGAATATACTTATTATTTGTGATAAGAAGATGCAAAAAACATACAACCATGAAGAATGGAAATAAAAAGAAAAAAACATAAATTTCATATTGAAAATTCTGATGGATCTATCTTGGTACTTATTTTTGAGAGATTAAGTTTTAAGCAATGCAATAGGAAACTGCAAAAGGTGAAATATAGTCATATTATATACTAACAAAACTCACTAACATTCTCTCTCTCTCTCTCTCAAGTGATACTTGAAACCCAAGCTTGCAGTTTGCATGGCAACCGAAGCTGCCCTTCCCCACTCGGTGGGTGAAGGGCATGTGGATTCTTCTTCTCCCCTTTTCCACAAGAAATCTTTTTCCTCATTGTTCTCCAATCCGTCAACTGCGGAGATGAGTATCCAGGTGACGAAGGCAACGTACCGTGGGGAACCTGCAATTGTGTTTAATGCTTCAGATATGAAAGCAGCGTCCTCTTCATTTCTCTTTGCTTTAATAGGCAAGTTCTCAAAAGGTCGTCCCAAGATGGATCAAATAAGGCAATTCATTACTTCGTTAGATTTGAAGGACTCGGCTTCAGTGGGATTGCTTGATTATCGTCACGTCCTCATTTGGTTGGGTAACGAAGCAGATTTCCATCGTGTGTGGGCTCGAGGAATTTGGTATGTACATGGAGAGCCGATGAGGGTTTTCAAATGGTCGACTAATTTCCATGTCGACCGTGAGTCAGCCCTCGTTTCGGTATGGTTTAGTCTTCCCAAATTGCCCGTTCATCTATTCAATAAGCACTGTCTCTTTCATATGGTCTCTTGTTTGGGGATGCCATTGCTCGTGGATACTGCGACCTTGTCATTGCTGCTGCCTAATGTTGCTAGGGTGTGTGTGGAAGTGGACTTGCTGAAATCGATTCCTCCTAGGGTTTGGATTGATATGGGGGAAGGCATGGGGTTTTGGCAATCGCTGAATCCAGAAAATCTTCCTAAATACTGTTTCCATTATTTTCATCAGGGGCATTCTATTGAGGAATATCGTATAAAACATCCGCATCTAGTTGGGGAGAGGCCACCAAAGAGAGACGGAATGGCTGCTCCAGAGAAGACGGTGAAAGCAACAGAAGTATAGGTTCCTCGGCTGGAGCAGACTGATGGCCCAGAGTCAGGGAAATCTGCACAAGGGGTTTCGCGGATGGAGAATATGGATGTAGGGAATGCTGATGCTGAGGTCTCAGCTGGTATGAAATCTGGAGACTCGTCGAATGTTGGGGTGAAGGATTTTTCAGAGGAGACTCCGGTAAGGCAACAGGATTCAATAGAGCAGGTGGCCCAGCCTTCGGTTGCGGCTCCGTTACTTTTGTTGCAGCAGGAGCCATCTACTGATAGGGTGGCTAGGATGGTGGAGGAACAGGACGACGGATCGATGGTAGCACAGGGGGTTCAATTGGAAGCAATAAATGTTGAGTCATTGGTGGATGCTGCAATAGATGGCACGGCGGATACATTGCTGGCGCAACTGGCAGATCAGGTCATGGAGGAGGAAGTGTCTGACGACGACGCCATTGTGGATGGCGCGCGAGCTAGAATGGTGGAAGACCTTGGTCTCTCTCCCCGCAAAGCTACGGGGATTGATCATATGGAGGAATTAAAATGGAGGCTTGACAGTTTGAGAAATCCGGAGGCATGGCAGACCATCACAGGACGAAGACACGGGAAGAAGCAGGGGACTTCGACTTCAGCTGCTTACTCGCCAGGTTTTTAATGATTAATTCTATTTTTTGGAATGTAAGGGGTATTAATAATTCGGTTACGTTAAATTGTGTTAAGAAACTCATCTGCATGTATCGAGTTGCTTTGTTGGGATTGTGTGAGCCGAAGGTGGACTTGGATAAAATGGAGAGGATTAAAGGTCATCTGAATTTTTGCTCATTGTGTTTCCAATGCATCGGGTAGGATTTGGTTATTTTCCTCTCATGATTTTATAGTAAACATTGAAATGCAATTTGACCAGTACTTGGTGGCGAATGTTGTGCATGCGCTTTTGAAACATCAAGTGCTGCTTGTGTTAATTCATGCTAGTTGTTGTGAGGCGGAACGTCAAGTTCTATGGTAAGACTTGTCGAACTTAAAAGTCAATTCACTGCCGATGATGTTTTTGGGAGACTTCAATGTTGTGGTTAGTCAGGAGGAAAAGACGGGTGGGAGACCTTTTCGTGCGGCGGAGGCAATTGATTTTTTGGATTTTATTGATGAATTAGGCCTGGTTGATTTGGGGTTTTCGGGGTCTAAGTTTACATGGTGTAACAATAGGGAGGGAAGAGCGCGGATCTGGAAAAGGTTGGATAGGGTATTGGTTAATGCCAATTGGGATCAATTAGGTTTGCATGTTGGGGTCAAGCATTTACCTAGGTTCCCTTCGGATCATGCTCCTCTTTTGGTGTCAGTTTCACCATTGGAGGGAGCTGGTCCAAAAAGTTTTTGCTTCTTAGACATGTGGCATGCCCATCTGAATTTCCAAGAGGTTGTGCAGAGAGTTTGGTCATCACCGGTGGACAGGCGTCCAGTTAGAGCTTTACTAAATAAATTGAAGAATGTCAAGATGGCGTTAACCAAATAGAATAAAGAGGTATTTGGGAACATTGTTGATCGTGTGCACCACGCTGAATAGGAGGTTAGATTGCGGGAGGTAGCGTTGGAGGAAGAACCATCCGCACAGGCTGAGGAGGAACTGGATGTAGCTCAGGGTCGGCTACGGCTTGAATTGATGTGCTAGGCAGCGTTTTGGCGCTAGAAATCCAGGTTGAAATTCCTACGGGAGGGTGATGCCAATACAAAATTTTTTCATTTCTTGGTTAGGCAGTGTAGGATAAAGTCGTATATTCATGGTATTAGGGACATGAGTGGTCATTGGGTGGAGGGGGGAACACAGGTGGAAGAGGTAGCAATACACTTTTTTTCTAATATGTTGACACGGCAATCTAGTCCGGTGACGCAGGGCAAAGGGTTGGATGTCATCCCTCAGGTGGTGTCATCCAGTGATAACAATGATTTGAATAGGATGCCGTCGGAAGAGGAGGTTCGTAAGGTTGTGTTCTCCATGGATGGCGAAAGCTGCTCGGGGCCGGATGGTTTCTCAGGGTCCTTTTTCATGTCATGTTGGGAAATGGTTGGTCATGACCTTTACATGGCGGTGCTGGATTTTTTCTCGGGGGTGGAGCTGCCGGTCAGTTTTACGTCGACGTGGATTGCCTTAATTCCAAAGACAGTGAAACCGATGTCGTTCTCAGAGTTTCGGCCGATAAGCTTATGTAATTTCATCAACAAGGTGATATCAAAGCTGTTAGCATTTCGGTTGGAGCCTTTGTTGTCAAAATTAATCTCACCTCAGCAGAGCGGGTTTGTGAAAGGCAGGGTAATTTTGGATAATATATTGATGGCCCAGGAAATGATAGCGTCAATTGGCAGAAAGGTTTGGGGATCCAACGTGGCTTTAAAATTGGACATGGCGAAAGCGTATGATCGTGTGGCTTGGCCTTACCTTATTCAGGTTATGCGGAGGTTTGGGTTTAGCGAGTTTTGGCTAGATGTGGTGTGGCGCCTAATTTCCAACTGTCATTTTTCTGTATTGATAAATGGTAAGCCTTGCGGCTTCTTCAAGTCCTCCTGTGGCCTTCGTCAAAGAGATCCATTGTCTCCTGCGTTATTTATTTTGTCAGCAGAAGTACTTTCTAGGAATTTGAACGCCATGCTGGACAATCCCAAATTTGTGGCGTATTCCACTCATGGTTGGGGTCGGGGGCTTACACACTTAGGATATGCGGATGATATCCTAATCTTTGCTAACAGTAGCAAGGCGTTGCTCTAGTGTATGATGAGGGTGCTGGATGATTATCATCAAGTATTGGGGTAGCTTGTTAACAGTTCCAAGAGTTGCTTTTTGGTTGGCCTGAAGGTGGGTAGGAATCGCAAACAAGTCATCTTGTAGGTTACGGGCTTTGTTCTAAAGTTGTTTCCAATAACCTATCTTGGCTGTCCGCTTTACGTGGGGAGGAAGTCTCGGGCATTGTTTGGGAGTTTACTGGATAAGATCGCGGCAAAGATTCATTTTTGGCAGTCTAGATGGATGTCGAAAGGAGCAAAAATGGTGTTAATCAAACACGTGTTGTCTTCCATGCCGATTCATTTGGTTGCGGTGCTTGCTCCTCCAAAAATAGCAGACATCGAAAAGCTGTTTGCTAGGTTTTTTTGGGTTCTTCGGATGGGAGTCGTCGTAGGCATTGGTCAGCTTGGCACAAGTTATGCGTCCCAGTTGAGGAAGGTGGGCTGGGTTTTAGGTTCTTACAATCTATAGTTGATGTTTTTTCTTGCAAATTATGGTGGAACTTTAGGCAAGGTGATTCGTTATGGGCTCAGATGATGCGGTCTACATACTGTATTGATCTTCATCCGAATCAAATAGTTATTCTTCCCAAATATTCGATGACTTGTAAGCGTATGCTTGGGGTGAGAAGGGTCATGGAGCCGCACTTGTGGTGGGAGGTTTCGAGTGGCCAAATTCTATTCTGGTGGGATAATTGGAGTGGGTTGGGTCCGCTAGCCTGGAAATATCCCACCCTAGTGTCTGATGTTTCGCTTAGCGCCTTTATATTGGAAAGCAAATTGCTTGTATCGCGGTTGCCGGTAGGAATTGCGGAGGAGGATATTAATAGGATCTGGAATTTGTTATCGAAGGAGGTCAGGATACTCTGCTGTGGGACTTGTCTACTATGGGAGACTTCTCTGTCAGCTCGGTGTACGGGTTGGTTCGACAGGCTAGGCAGATTTCTCGAGTTTCTGCCTCTTTTTGGCATGTATCCATTCCTGCCAAAGTCTCTATTTTTCTATGGAGATTGTTTTCTGGTAAATTGGCGGTGGATGACATGCTGGCTCGACTTGGGGTGCATGGTCCTTCAAAGTGTTGTTGTTGTAATTTTCCACAAGTTGAAACCACTGATCATATTTTTTCAATAGGAGAATTGGCGGAAGATACATGGAATTTTTTTGAGGGCTCGTTGGGGTTTAGTGCTTCAGGCAAGTCGGCTCGAGCTCGATGGCAGTGTTGGTGGGTGCATGCTCAAGGTGGGAAGGCCTTGAGGTGGGTGTTTCGGGTTCTTCCGGCATTTATATTGTGGCATCTTTGGCTTGCTCGAAATAAGTGCCGGTTTGATGGAGTTTTCCTAAGACGGGAGTAGGTGCGTTGGGTAATTATACATGATACTTTTGATGCCTTCTGAATTTGTTTTAAGGGCCACCATGGTGGGAGATAGGACTAGTGGTTTTGGTTGGCAGCAGTGGAGGGTATGTGGCCGCAGATGAGGGTGATGCGGATTGTTTGGGGTTTTCCACCTTCGGGGAGACTGAAGCTCAACACGGATGGGGCTGCCAATGGTTTTACAGCGGGTGGTGGTGGTGTTCTGAGAGACTCGACTGGTCGGTTGGTCGGGGCTTTTTCAGAAAATTTTGGGGGAGTTGAGGCCTTGCAGGCTGAGGCAAAGGCGATCCTCAGTGGTTTGCATATGTGCTGGTCTCTGGGTTGCGTACAAGTGCAATTGGAATCGGATTCAAAGGTTATGGTTCAGATTTTTCAAGGAGCTTTTAGAACTCCTTTAAAGGTTCGAGGCTTAGTCCGGCAGATTCACTAGGTCCAAGTTGTTTGGGAGATCCGACAATGTTGTCGGCAAGGGAATATGGTAGCAGATGCATTAGCAAATGTAGGCTTGTCTAGTGGATTGCCTCAACGGTACTTGAGTTTCTCTGACCTTCCATCCCGTGTGCGTCAACTGCTATGGTTGGATCCCTTGCAAGTCTGTAATTTTAGGTTCTCTGCTAAAAGGTAGGATTTTACTCTCCTATGTCAAGCAAGAGTGTTAGTTTATTATATTCTCTAGAGGTGTTAGATAAGATATCGATGTTTTAAGAGGTCAGGTTCTGTCCCCTCTTTCGTGTACTTTTTTGTGAATATGAATAAAAGGGGTACACTCGCCCGCCAGATATGATTGGCGGTTTAAAAAAAAAAGTCATATTATATGACTAATTTCTACTAAAATCATGTGAACTAGCATAGCTGAAGCCCTAGAGTTGAATGAAAGAAAATTTAAAAGGGATTCAATCTAGCATTGTGACAGCCCCACCTCTCTCTAGGGCTTACCCTAAGGTATCAGTCGACCGCCTGCTTAACTCTTGCAGGACTCACTCACACAAATGATTACTAATTCCTGAAAAGAACAATTTCAACATCAATCCCAAACTTTACGACCAACTCATAATTAAACTACTTCAATCTCACAAACCCAAAATTTAGATAACAATTTAAAATAAATGATAATTCACAATTCATTCATCAAACCTTAAAATCCCAAAATACATAGAGTACTTAAAATCCACATTCAAAGTTCCACATTACAATATCCCAAATTCACAACTCAAGTTTCACCAACTAGCTACAAAAGAAAACCCTAATTCTAACGGTTGGCGTCTCCGCTTGGGTTCTCAGTCCCTGCTAAAGAAAACAAATTTGAAAGGATGAGTTAAAAGCCCAGTGAGTTCCAAAAAGCATGCAAAGCACATAACACATATGAGATTCCACATCAAAGTTCGTATTTATAAATAAACAAATAAAGAAAGTGATTACCAACACATGGGTAGGATACGGATAGCCCTCAGGGGCTAAAGTTCTCGAAGCTAGAGCACGTTCACGGTCTGGTGCACAAATCACCTAGTTGACACTCCGTTAACTTTCACATACAACCAAGTAGACAACCACTTACTTCTTTCTCCACCAAAACTCCCGCACGGGCCCGCCCACTTCACATAGTTTATATATGTGTGTATTGCTCTCCAACAAGGACAAGGCCATTTGCCAAGTCCAGAGCACACAACACATCACGTAGCTCAAGGCTGTTAAATCGCCTCGACCTGGGACTTCCCAACGGCTCGAGTCGATAACTTACCAAGGGGATTAAGTATTCTCGAGAATAATAATTACAGAACACATCAGATCACATCATATACTCAAAACATAGTTCACATCATATCTCAAGTCAAAAGGTTCAAAACTTACTTGAAATATCACAATAGCACTTTTTATGAAATTTACCATTCAAATTGGAGTAAGTGCGATAAAGTACACACTACCCCATTTGATGGATAAAAATCAAATTTTTACATCAAATCATATATTCAATCATATTCCAAATCAAATTTACATAACCAAGTAACATGCATGGAAACTCACCAAAATAGCGAGGTTCAGTATCCAAGTTAGGAGCTGGTTCAAATCTTTCCCCACTTCCTATAATCAAATAAAAGAGCAAATAAGTTTCGCCCCACAATTAGCGAAACTAAACTCAAAGCTTAATCATTTGTTTTATCAAAATTCTTCACAAGAAGCTTTTTAACTTTACTCCAATGAAAAGTAATCATTCGAGTCAAAAATCATCTCAAAAGGTTCCATTTTCAAATTGAGACATCAAATAACCAATCCATGCTATCGACGTACTCCCTTCAGGCAACTTCTAAATTTCTTAGTACAAAGACATAAAATGAGCTATTTCACCTCAAAAATCACCCGTTCAAGTTTAACTCAACACTCAACTTTAACAAAGATTATAACACATATTTAGAACTGTTTTAACCAAATCTCAATGCACAATAGTCATGAAAAATCAAATAAAACATTTCAAACCCTCAAATTTGCCCAAAAAGTACATTTACCCAAAAGTTAGCAAAACTCAACTCTTCTCCATTAAAATTCAAGATTTTCACTCCATTCAAACATATACTTACAAATGAACATAACACATATTTATTTAGGCAAATCTAGCCAAGTAACATCATAAAATTTCGAAATCACAAGTCAAAATTTCCAGAAAGTGGTTCGGCCAGCTCTCACTCTTTTCCTTTAAAATTTTCAAGCATCAAATCCACATTCTAACCAAAAAAATAATCTCATTTTATAAATAACAAACACAACCACATTCAGGTTCTCAAGTCCGCTACCTAAAAGTCACCTCAAGTCAACTACCTAAGTTGGGAATTCAAGAGCCCAACTCAAAATTCTAAATATTAACATTTCTAACCAAATAAACCGTAGATCTACAATATCTAACACTAATCAAGTAGATCTAAGAGATTTGAGTCTTATACCTACAGATCTGTCAAGATCTAACAAGATCTATCAAGATCTTGTGAGCTCTCCTCAAGAATGTTTTCTCCAAGCTTAGCAATCCAAAAATCTCCAACCTTAAGCCAAGATCCGTGTGTTTAGATGATTGTTTCCGTCTTCAACCTCAAGAACAAGGAGCACACAGCTCCCACAAGCTTTCTCTCTCTTCTTTTCTCTCTCCTTAAGCTCGGATCACCCTCCTCTTTTTCTCACTCCCACACGGTTGCCAAGGAATGAAGATGGAACAAGATCAAAGCCCTCAAGGAAGTCTTGAAACTTCAAGGAATTTGAGGAAGAAGAAGTTGAAGATCAAAGCTTAAATTCTCTTCCTTTTCTTTCTCCCAACTTCGGACCCCTTCTCTCTCTTTCTCTTTCTCTCACGGCTGCCAAGTAAGGATGAAGGCTCAAGAGGATTGGCTTCAATGGGATCTTCAAGCTCCAAGAGATGGAGGATGAAGAAGATGAAGAAATGAAGAAGAATTTCTCTCAAGTTTTCCTCTCTTTTTCTCTCCCTCTAGCTCACGGTTTTCCTCTCTCTTTTTGGCCTTGAAGTGTGGCTGAAAATGGAGCAACAAAAGCAAGAGGTAAAGGTTTAAGGGAACAAAAAGGTGCTCTTTCCTCAATTTAAGGAAAAGTGGTCAAAAGACCACTTTTTGTCGCGTCGACGCGCGACACTCTAACTTTTACTGGTTTATCTCATTCCGACACTATCCAACCTTAAATATATCTCTGTAATATCTCTACATATGCTTGAGTTCGTCTTACAGTCACTATTTGTGAGGGCCTCAAAAAAAAATTCAAATTTATTTCTAAAATGCCTAATAATACTTATATTGAGTTTATTTATTGAAATATTAGTGAAAATATGTTTAAAGTGATTATTTCTCAATTTAGAGAATTTTATACGAATTGTTTGCCGGTGTGTGGTTTTGGACAAATTTTAGCGTTAAAAAATTGTTCCGACGCGTGAATAGTGACTTGGACTTGAAATCGAGCATATGTAGTGATAATTTGAAAATATTATTATGGTGAGACAGTGTCGGGATGAAAGAAACCAGTGTAAGTTAGACTGTCACGTGTGACGCGACATAAAGTGACATAAAGCACCTTTTTCCCTTAAAATAGGGAAAAGCACTTTTAGGCATTTAAAAGCCTTGACTTCTTGGTCTCCTTAAGCTTCATTTTCAGCTGCAAAAATCTGGAGTAGAGAGAGGGAGGAGAGCCGAGAGAGAGCTTGAGAGAAAGAGAGAAAATTGTCTTCAACTTTTCCTTCCATTCTTGATCCAATCTTCTTGAAACTTCAAACACCAACAACCACCATCATCTTCATCATCCTAGCAGCCGAGGAAGAGGAGAGAGAGAAGGAGGTTTGGGCTGAAATTCTTGGAAGAAAACAAGATGTAAGTGGGTTTGATCTTCCATTTCCTTTTCTTCCTACAAATAACATGAGTTTGTGAAGAGTTGATGATGATTTTGTGGCTTGATTTCCATCTCCTCACTTCAGCGGAACCAAGGAAAGGAGAGAGAGAGTGAGGTCCGAATTTTTGGAAAGGAAAAGAAGGAAGAAAAGCTTGGGTGATCATCTTGGGCTTGATCTTGGACTTGGTGACGGATATCTTCGACAGATCTTGAAGATCTTGAGTTGGGTTCGAGGATCTTGGAAGTCATCAAGCTTGGGAGTAACTTTCTTGGAGAAAAGCTTGAGGGATCTTGTTGAATTTTGCCGGATCTCGTTGGATCTTGACAGATCCGGAGGTATAAATCTCGAATCTTGTAGATCTAGCTTTATTAGTGTTGATTAGTGTAGATCTGTGGTTAATATTGATAAAAATGAAATCATCTGAAAAGATGAAGTTGGGCTCTTGAAATCCCAACCTAGGTAGCGGACTTGAGGTGGCCTCTAGGTAGCGGACTTGAGGACCTGATTGGGAATTGATTGTTATTTGTGAATTTGTTTTGATATGGTTAGAAATTAGGGTTTTCAGTTGATTGAGAAATTGAAGGAAAATGTATGCTATGGCCAAAACCCATGCCTGGTGATTTCAATGTTTGATTTTGGAATGTCGTGAATGTTCTCGAAGGGTTTTACTTTTTGAGAAAAAAATGTGTATATTGTTCAAATTGTGAGTGTATATGTGTGTGAGTGAGTGTTTGGATTTTAAAAGGGTAAAAAGTGTAGTTTTCATGAAATCTGAGTGAAAAGTGCTATTTGACTGAATTTGAAGGTTTTACTATATTTTGACTAAAATTTAGGGATTTTAAATACAATGACTTGGTATAAAATGTTTTGTGCTAATATGGAAGTTTTGATTAAAAGTGAGCGTCGATCGGGTTGTGTAAAAATGAATGTTGAGGTGTGAGACCTCACTTAAATGTTTTGTGATAGTGAACGTGCTTGTAGTGCCAATGAGTATATCGGTGAGATGTTTTCTTTTAAAATGGTAAAGTGATTTTCCAAGGGAATTTATTTGGAAATTGAGCTATGTGAAATGAATACTTTTCCTCGAGTAAGTTTTGGAAAAGATTATCATTTGAAACTAAAAAGTGAAAGTGAACTGTATTAGTAAATGGAAAAGATTGAAGTGAATCTTATTGTTTGTTTTAAATTATTTTAGGAAGTGTGCAAGGCAGTGACTTTGAACCTACGTGGAAGCGAACCCTACTCGTGAGTTTCCATGCTTGTTTCGTGTTTACGTGCAAATGTTTGTAAATGAATGTATTGAAGTGATTGTTATGTGAAAATTGACTTTTGAACCCTCTAATGGGGATGGTGTGTACTTTATCGCACCTACTCCATTTGAGTAAAAGTGATTGTGAAAGTGACTTGAAGTGATTGATTGTAAAGTGCTTTAAAGTGTATTATAGTGATTGCATGTGTTTGGAAAGGTCAGGAAATCCCTGAGACCTATAGGTGAACCCGTCAACTCGAACCGGAGGCTAGACCTAGGTCGAGGAGAAAGGGAAGAGCCATAGGGTTACCTAAACGTCACAAAGCACAGTGACTCAGACCAGTGATACATGCTCGGAACTTGGTTTTTGAACCAGTCTCCAAAAGAGCAACAACCCAGTGAAGTGAATTGAAAATGTACTCTGGACTTGGTGTATGGACTCGTCCCTAATGGAGAGTACTCAAGTAAAGTGAAGTGTTTCAAAGTGAAAGTGCATAGTACACTATCAAAGTGAAGTGAAAAGTGTTTGGCGTGCGGGCCCGGTGGGGGTTTGGAGGAGTAAGGAGAAAGTGAAATTCTACATGGTAATAGTGACAGTTGACGGAGTGTCAACTACCGGTTCGTGGTTCGTGAGCAAGTTTCGTGGAATTTGGCCCCGAGGGCCCGTGATCCACATTGTGTTGTTAATTGCTTTTCTATCTGTTTATATTTCAAGTATTCTTGCAAAGTGAAATTGTTTATGTGTTAAGTGGCTTGCATGTTTTTGGGAACTCACGGGCTTTTTAGCTCACCCTTTCCATTTGTTTTCCTTAGCAAGAAATGAGCAACCAAGTGGTGGTGCCAACCCTTGAGATTAGGGCTTTCACATGTTTTGATATGTATTTTGGGAGAATTATGGATATTGCCCCTTTTGTGGACTCTTGTATAATGGAATTATGTATTTATCGAATTGTGATTGGGATGTTATGTTTTTGTAAGACATTGTACTCTTCTGTATTGTATCCAGGGTTTTAGTTGTTAAGTATTATTGAACAAGTGAGTGAGTGAGTCCTGGCGAGAGTTGGGCAGGCGGTCCGCTGACCCCTTTGGTCCGCCTTAGGGGAAGGTGGGGTCGTCACACTATTCACATTTCGGAACAGAAATTAATGTTAAATTGGCCGAAACCACACACCGGCAATTAATTCTCAGAAAATTTTCTAAATTAGAAAATAATCATTCAAAACATATTTTCACTAATATTTTAGTGAATAATCATAATATAAATACTATTATGCATTTTAAAATTAAAATTCAGATTTTGAGATCCTCACAAGCATGTCAATCAATTTTTAATTGTTCAAAACATTTTGCATACTTTTTGTCTTACTTTATTTTTTAACCTTTGTTTAGCAACAACAAAATTGGAACCTAGAGATAAATGGTTCATGGTCCAATTGACCAAATTGGCCAATCCGGTCTGTGTTTGAAAACATTTATTACAGATGACTATTTCGCAGAACTCATGGATTTCTTGATTGGTGGGTCATACATCTTGATTCACATTCAACTCATTAGCCGATTTTTCGTTCATAATTATTGAAAGTGAAATTAAATCCAAAGCCGAAGTTTATGTGCTAGTTAAAACTAATATTAGCTTTCTTCAAGTGATTTAGTTGCAAATAATAGAAACAAGTCCGTATGAAAGATTTTGCTAAACTAATTTTTTTTTTTTTTTTGCAATTAACTTCATACATTTTTATCATAACATTGTTTATGGATTGAATTCTAAATACTCCTAGTAAAATGCTCTTATGTTTTAAATTTGTCTCAATTTACGCTTTAAACAAATTTGCTACATGACATTGAAACATTGAAACTTTAGATATCTCACGGATCTTTTTATGATTAGCCTAATCAACATGTCAAACAATCTCAAATTGGATTTGTTCCACTAAGAGGGGGTTTTGAGCTATAGTTGCCTTCCTGGAGGACGTGGCATTAGGCATGATGTGGAACATGTATTTAAGAATTTAGGAATCTAACAAGTTAATTGACTTAAAAAAGGTGTTTTGAGTGACCAAGCTGCATGAATGCACTCAAAATTACTTGATTCTTCTGAATTATTTTCTTAAAAGTTGATTTAGTGTCTCTTACTTTTTGAGTCACTTCCGTGTTAAATGATACCAAAATAGGTTTATCCTCTTTTGATAACCACCTGGACTAAAAAAAAAAAAGAATAAAATAATTCTTATCCGATTCCAAGGATAGAATCAGGGATTTCTATAAATACTCAATTGCAAGCATTCATCAGTTATGTACAATGATCAAGGGAAGACTCAACGAGATGAACATGATTCTAAGGGAATTGGAATTGCAAAGGTATGGAATTGTAAAAAAGAGGGTGAACACATTGAGAAACTCACTTACGACTAGGCTTTTATTCAACATAGTTCATGTATACTTCATAGAGAGTAAAACCATGAGTTGTCATATTTGGATAAAGAAAATATGGTAGGTGCTAATTATAGAAAACCTAACTTTAGGGATAACTTTTATCAAAATAGACAGCCAAGGGAAATAGACTAAAGATGAATCTGCCTTGTTAAGGTGTGTGTGTGTGTGTGTATATATATATATATATATATATATATATATGTATATATGTATGTATGTATGTATATATAAAATATATAAAGTAGGGTTAGTTTTGTCTTTTGCTATCACTTTGTAACTAAGATATATAGTTCTCATTTATACATGTATGTGACTTGACTAATATTAGAAAAACTTCAGAATATGTCTCTATTCCTTCTTCTAGCGAGTTTCTAGTGTTTAGACATGGCTTGATATCTATCGTGGCATTAGAGCAAACTCTTGTACTTGCAAAATAGCTTTGGTGTTTATGTTCTGTATTTTTGGAGTTCGTAACTTTGTCCCTGCAGAATAATTTTGTTTACTGAACTAATCTTGAGTTCCTGAGACTGTTACTCCCTTCTGCCTGCCAATTGTCTGATAGGTTTGTCTCTTAGAATCTGGAATTGAACTTCTGCTATCTTGTTACAAGAATATAACTTCTGAGTTAAATCAAGTAGTTTCTATCAAACTTGATGGTTCTAATTACTCATATTGGGCATATTTGATGAAGAACTATCCCATAGGAAATGGAAGTATGTTGACTGAACTGTGAAAAAACTAGATGCAGAGGTTGAAAATTATGCTAAACTTTTATTCGAACAGGAGATATTTAGTGCTAGAATCCTTACTTGGATTAACATGTTCACTGGAGCCATCAATTTTTATGCATTCAACAAAGTTTAGTTAATACAAAGAAGTTTGAGATCATTTAGCAAGACTATATACTCAAATCAACCTTGCTAAGAAATATAAGTTGGAGAATGACATATGAAAACCTTGACTAAAGTACTCCTAAATTACGATTTGAAAATTTTTATTTTTGAGTCTTGATTTAATATGCCAATATTGCTTTTCTTAAATCAAGCTCTCTCGATTCGGGTCTAACATAATCTCCTTTGTTAATTCGAATATCACTTTGTACTGGTTCTTCATTTTTAAACACTTTTCCCGTTACAAATCTCCATTGAAAAGTATAACATCACTTTGTACTGGTTGTTCATCATCAAACACTTCTCTTATTGTAATAATCCATGCACCTCAATAGGCTGCTTCCATTGCACAATTTGATGTCAATTCAATGACACTCATCACTTTATATTTTTGATAATCATAACTCAACTGATAGAATTCTTTTCCGATCTCTATCTTTACAACAATTTTCGGACCAATCTTATAGTCCAATCTTTACTTTTTGGAAACCTTAGAACCAAACTTGTGGTTTAAGTCGATCAATTGACTTTTTCATAGCAATTCTTATATTCTAACTCTGATAGAAAAAAAATATCAAAAACTAATCTTATATAGATCTAGCGAGGGGGTGTGCAGGGGAGAGAAGGGGATTGGAAGAGGGAGGAGGGGGAGGAAGAGGGGGAGAGAGGAGGAGAAGTGGAGGGAGGACTAGTGGCAGTGGTGGTAGGAGGTGGGTTGAAAAAGAAAGGGTGGTAGGAATTATTTTATTCTTTTTATTTTTTATTTTTTTATTTTTATTAGGTGTATTTGAATTTTATTGATTAAGTATTTTTGAGGGTAATTTTGGAGTGTAATACTGTGAACTCTGAAAACAAAAAACATACCAATTCAAGCAAAGCCTATGTCATTTACGTTGAAGTTGTAGAAATAAAATGATAAAAGAGCTTTGCAATGGCAAAAAAATTTACTACTATGCTTGGACAAATTTATTGAGTTTTGACATTTGCGTGTGTCACGCATGCTGGCTCCAAGCCAACGGTCACCCCGTAAGAGTTTCCTAATAATACAATCAGACTAAATGGCAATTGTATGTCATTTCCTTAGTTGGGTGACCAAATTGAAAAAAAAAAAATGGACAAAAATTTAAAATTTGAATAGTTTAGTGGTTGGAACAATTATTGCTTTAAGAAATTAGAAGACAACTTAATTGGTGGTGTGGCGGGGAAATGGTTGAATACAAGCAGAAGTGAGTTTTGAACGGGGTTTAAATGAGCCTAGAACGCGTTGGCTTAAATCCAAGTGGTACCTTGTTTGTCATGGGATAATTACTTCAGGAAATTAGACAATCTAGTTGGTGATGTGGCACTCAGATGATTGAACGCGAGTATGGACGGGATCTGGACAAACTTAAATGAACCTAGAATGTTTTGCCTTAAGCCCAAGCACGTCCATATTTACCATGGGATTATCACCAATGCTTTCGGAACCGGACCGGACCGGCCGGTTCGACCGGTTGAACGGCGAACCGGTCATGCCACCGGTCCGGTTCTGTATAAGATCCGGAGAGTGGTCAAGAACCGTCAAGAACCGTGCGAACCGGTCGAATTATGAACCGGCGGTTTTTTAGTTTTTTTCATTTTTTAAAAAGATTAAATGTAGTAGTAGTAAGATTTGATCTTAGGACTTCATATATAAGAAGTAAGTGTCTTAACCACCACACTATCAAGTATTTTTGAAGTTAGGTGAGTACAAAAATTTATAAAACTAATGAAAAGTAAAATAAAAAATGAAACTTCCATTTACCCATCTATGCCTCTCTCTATTTCCACATTCAGAGGCTTCAATCTTGCATCATTTTTAATTTCACCTCTATCATTCCTTTTTTAATCACTAGTTTTTAATGTTACTAAGTTCCACATTCAAAGGATTCAATCTTGCATTCTTTCTAATTTTACCTCCATCAATTCTTTTTTAATCACTAATTTTTAGAGTTACTAAATTCCACCTTCAGATGATTCAATCTTGCATCCTTCCAATTTCACCTCAATCATTTCTCTTTTAATCACTAGTTTTTAGGGTTACTACGGTAAATTTCCTGTACAAACTCTAGTCTTCCCTCTTCTCATCTCCATCTCCTCCACCCTCCTCTCTCTCTTACCATTTTTTAAATCTCCATGTATTTAGTTTAATCTCTTGAAGTTTTCTTCCACAACTTTAACATAATCTATACAAGTTTTCTTCCTTTTATTTATTTTCTGTATGTGGAGTTTATGTATTTAATTTGAAACTTCTAATTCTTTTCATTTATTGATGTTGGTTTTCTTTTTTTTTGTTTTCCCAATTTTCGGTTAAAGATGTATCTAATATTTCAAAATTTTTTAGGCTTGCTCTTTTTTTTTGTATGGTTGAAAGAAATTACATTTATCAATTTTCAGAAAATTTATGTTCAATTTTCATGTTATTAAGAAAATTTTAAAAGACATTTCAAGATAAAATACTTTTGGATTAATGTATTTAAAGTTATTGGGTTTAAACTTTTTTTCCCCTCGAAAAATTTGAAAAATATCATTAATAGCCCATTGGACCGCTGCTGGTGCTGGGTGCCCATTGGGCCACTGCCCAAAAAAAAAAAAAAAAAAAATCACAAAACCAGTGAACCGGCCGGTCGGACCGGTTGAACCGCGAACCGGTCATGCCACCGGTTCACCGGCCGGTTCGAGTTTTAAAACATTGATTATCACAAGCGGGACTTATGGGTATTTGTCATATTCTGATACAGCTACCTGCAAAATTGTATTACATTAGCATTTTATTCATATGTATTTCTAATCTAAGAAGCATCTGATATAAGGTAATAGAGAACATAATAAACTACCTCACATGAATTCCAGAATAATAAATATAAAGAAAAGATGATAGAACTCTCACTGCCACGCTGCCGAAGGCATTACAAACACCTGCGACACCATCATAGCCACTGTTCCGAAAGATAGACAATTTAGTATAACAACAGCCCTAATGCCAAGCGGTAACTTTGACCCAAATAACAATAATGCTTGTACTTCTTTCATCTGATGAATCGGAAAAAATTAACCTGATGAGGCACAGCGACAAAGAGAAGAACTGCCTGTATCGGAAAAAATTAACAAATATATTTTCTGTTTCATCTTTTATTCTCTCTCCCCCGCAAGACACAAATTCTCTATCTTCTTGAATCTATTGTTAGACTAAAATGTGCATATGAATGTGCTACGCTGTAGAAAAATAGACTTATTTTTAGCTATTGTTGTCAAGTAAAAAATAATTCCGTATGCATCTTGTCTCCTTGTCTCTCTCTCTCTCTCTTGTCTACTCTTACAAGATAGAAAATGTAGAAGAAGAATTTAGAATAATGGAGTTTCGAGTCTATGCCTAATCAAAAAGATTGTATTATAGATGGAGTATTACAGACTATTTATAGGTTAAGTTAGGGAAACAAACATTCCAAGAGTTTCCTTCCATTAAGAAATCTTACCATAATTCATATTTAAAGATAATATATCTGAGTAATTGATTGATGTAATTGAATGTTTGATATCAATCAATCATCATTAATGGGAGATAATAATTAATCATTAACAAATTTCAATCAATTAATTAGGATATCGATCATTATGCAATCAATCATGTGGATCACAATGGACTTTAAAAGAGGCAAATTTTACATTCTTCTACTTGACCCAAATGAAATAGCTAGTCAGATAACTAATGAGTAATTGGATACCTAAAAATGGCTAGAAGTCATTATCGTCAATCAACAAACTCAATAATCATGTAATAATTATTTAATTATAAAATAATAATACATGAATCGTGGTGGTTATGCTCTCGTAGGAAGTACTTCCTTTCATGTATTACAATATACCATATTTTCTAATAAAGTACTATAATAACTTTATGACTAATTTGATATAAGTTACTCAGGTTCTAACTTTATGGATCAAATGATCCTTTATACATGAACAATAATGTGCACAAAAACATATAAATATAAGTATTTTGAGTGTCTAGACAACAATAATGGTTTGAGAATAACAACAAAATACTTAATGAACTATTGAGTTTTGTATGATTTATTTGATCATTAATAATGTAGCCGACAACTTTTAGTTATTAGATCAATAATAATAACTCCTTACTGTATACTCAATACTTATCTTTTGCTTTCAAAATGTCATGTTCAACTATTAAATACCTTATGTCGACTGACTTGCCTTGATTTCCACTTTTTCATACATCCATAATGAAAGTGCATGGTCAAATTGAATATCAATAGTGGCCAAAAGACAATGTCAACAAACTTTAGACCAAACATGGATGTTTGTGATATAATTTCATAGCATCATTAGTGAATTTATATATATCCCAATGCATAATATGAATATTATGCAATTGTTCACTATAATGATTTGAAAGTGATACTTAACCTTTTATTCTCTAAGAATTCTTACAAAAATGTCTTAATATAGACTATCTTTTACATTCTATTTTGTGAATATCAATGATAGAAGGTTTCACAAATTATGATAGTGTTACTTCCAATAACCTTGATATATATTAATTTATTAGAAAATTTCTTTTAAGATCAAATGAAGAATCAATACATTTATATACTATTGAGAAGTGACAATTTGGTTTAAATTTCATTCTCTATAAATGCATTATGGTGAGACACATGTATATTTAACAAGATTTATATTAAGGATATTAGCTTTCACATTTATCTAATGTAACTCTAATAGTGAGTTACTAGTGCCATAATTACCCTAAATAGAATCTTTCAAAACTTAATAGAAAATTTAAGATGGAACTTTATTTATTTGTACTTTATGAAAACATTGTATTGCTCATCCTTAAACTCTTGTAGATATATCACATGATAACTAGAAAATTTGAATTTCTTATTGTAGAATCTCCCACTATTTTAAAGATAATTTGATCAGTGAGTTCAAAGTGGATTTATCTTCATATGTTTATTTAACAAGAAATTTTTCAATTGATTGCTTATCTTAAATAATTTAAATAATTATTTTGAGAAAAGCCATCAACTTTTTGTATATAAAGGAGTCAAATATGAAACCTTAAACTTTTCAAACTCCATTCTTAAGTCAAAACACTTCTACATATTCCATATTCTTAAGAAATTTAAATATTCAATTCTAATAATTCTTGAAAGGTACAGAATCTCAATTACTTGGAGTTAACAATATAGCCTTATTTCTTTTGTCTAGCTTCTTTATATGTAGCTTGATCCCCTTTACAAACTGAACATAATACGTGATTTCCATCCATACCATAATCAACAAGGTGTTTAAAAAATATTGGAGGGAATTGTTTAAGTACTTCAACTCCAAGACTTTACTTACTAGATACAAATGTGACCACCCCATCGTACCCAGAGGCATACCAAAGGGATTAGCGGTTGCGCCTGCCCAGCTCTCGCCAGGACTCGATAGCAAAAACGATAAAAGCGTCAAATTCTCACAAAAGGACGATATGCATATTGTATATATACATAATATCCACTACAACACCACGAGAGTCAGAGAGTAACTCCCGTTAAGGTTTCTCACACTCGCTATCCAAAATACAATATACATGGCCAAAACTTCAACCCAAAGCAAGTACTAAAGCTAAAAGCTACACTATGCCTCCCACATGTCAATTCCCGCTTCGGCCCCCTGCTAAGGAAAACAAGTTGAAAAGGGGTAAGCTATATGCTTAGTGAATAATCAGGGGGGCACACGTAAATCACATTTCCACAGATTTTTCAAATCAATAGCAAAAAGTAACATCACAAAATAAGGATACGGGTGGCTTCAAAGCCATTTCAATTTCCACGCTTGATCTTCAGTTGACACTCCGTCAACCGATAATCCGTAGATCCCACTTATACTCCTACCGTCCACCTTATCAACCTACTCTGGCCAGTCTACAGTACATAGCATCTTGAGCAATAGTAACATTGAGATCCCAAAGGCATTGAGATTAGATCATCTATTTGGTCAGAGAATAACATTTACCATTGAGATCTCAAAGGTATCCCTTGAGATCAGACCATCCAAGTGGTCAGAGCGCTACACTAACATTGAGATCTCAAAGGCATCCCTTGAGATCAAACCATCCAAGTGGTGAGAACAACATTGACATTGAGACCCCAAAGGCAACCCTTGGGATCAGACCATCCACTTGGTCACTTATCACTAACAATATCACATTTCACAGATCATATATCACACAACACATGCATTCAAGGACCATATATGGAGCTTAGGCCGAGTGCGATAAAATACACCCTCGTCCAAGCGCCCACTTATCACATTTCACAATATAATCACATATAAAGTCCTAATTACTCACCAAAAGTAGTACAAAAGCAAACAGGTTAGAAAGGTTCCCCGGTCTCCTCGACCTCGTTACCTCCTGTGAAAAGTTGAGCCAAAAGATTACTCAAACAATCACTAAGATGCCAAAACCACTTAAAAACACTTAAAACAGCAAATAAGGTACATGCACATGCATGGGCGTTCGACTAAAAACGGACGAGAACAGAACGAAAATGCAAAACATACACTAAAAGGTGTAAAAGGCAGTTTTGACGCCCTGTGCGCCTTTACTCATAACGCATGCTACAAGTATCGGATTAAAGTGCACGAGTTGCCGTTTTGAAGCTAAGAGAACAAGATATAACTTTCATGAAGACCATTTCTGCCTGGATTCACTCCTTCTGGGTCAAAACACATGAAAACTGTTCCAGTTTCTTCATATCAGACTTGTTGACAGGCCAAATTCAAATGGCCATATCTCAGCGCAAAAAGATCCAAATCAAGAAATTCTAAAGGCGTTGGAAAGCTGGCATACAAGGCTACAACTTTTGTGTTTTGGCCAAGAGCCAACTCACAATGAATAGACACGAAAAATAGAGCCAAAGTCACTGGTTTGGTCTCCCCTGTTTTTTAGTTTCGCGCCCAAACATGTCCAAACCAAATGCAATTCACGCGCATACGATACAAATGACTCGAAAGCGATAATAAACATACAAATGCAGCGTTTACACATCCAACATTACCTTCGACACACACACACATTACATACTCATGCACCAAATGCGCTTAACTCTTCCAATTCGGTTCCAAATTGACTCCAACTCGTACATTTCTCATCCATTGTGCATCAATGCACTAACAATGGATTATCAATCATCCATTTAAGCGACCAAATATACTAATTAGGTCCAAGAACATTAACTTTAACTCGGGTTCAACCTCTCACCATTGCCAATCCAACAACCACAACACTAACTACACTTTAAATAACATGCAGTGCACACACGAAACACTAATTGAAGCCGTTAGAAATCATAAATCAAGAACCCTACTTAGTGCTTGCTGGCCGAAATTGGGAATCAAGAATTCAACATCATTACTCCATAAATCTACTAATTAAAGCAAGAACAAGTGCTAATTTAGTCCAACCAACAACTAGAAATATCAATTCCCAACATTAAATCTTGCAACTAATGAAACCCTAACCCTAGCTCTTGGCCAAGGTTCAAGACAAGCAAAACAACAAAACCAATCCATGGAATCATCTTCCAAGCTAACTAGGATCTTTAATCAAGCTAGAACATTTATAAAATCCATCATTTTCATCAATTTAAACCAAATTCCAGCTTGCACAGAAAGGAAGAGTACCTCTTTGGCTTATGTTCTTGATAAAGTTGCAAGCTCCCAAGGTCAATCTACTTCTCCTAGCTTTCAATCAAGGTTGGATGGTTGAAATTGGCAAAAATCCCCAAGCTTTTCTCTCTTTTTCACTCTTTTGTTTTCATTCTCTTTTCTTCCTTCTTTTCTCCTTGCTTGGCCGACCCTCTTGGCAATTTTTTAGCTAAGAGATTAAGTCTCTTAGATATTTATTTAGTTTAGTCAAAATTTGGTCCAACTCCAAGTCAATTATCTCAAGCCAATGCAACCTAGCAACTTAAGTTGGTTTGCACTCTTGCCCAAATGATTTCTTTTCCTATCAATTTACTCCATAAACCATTAATTCAACTTAAGCTACTAATGCTTAATCTCACCTACTTAGGCTACTAATCACCCAAGTGCCGTAATTAACTCTCATGAGCATGCACAGTCACACATAAAAGTTATGAAATAACAAACTTGTGATTTTTACATATACTTAAGGTTTTGAGAAAACATATTAGGATTTGTACATTTAGAGTTGAATATACAACTAGGGTTTAAACAATTAGGGTTTTAATATACAATTTAGGGTTTTTAAAATCCAATTAGGGTTTCCAAAATAACTTTTTCCATTTAAATGACACAAATCAATACTTATTATAAATAATTAGGGTGAGAAAATAGGGAATAAACCGGGTCCTCACAACAAAGATTGCTAATATGCTATATCTATACTTATCTCATTGTTTCCTTAAAGTACATCATTTAGATGTAACTAATTAAGCATTGATTTTGTTCATTAGCAATGCTTTTCAATTGAGGAATCCATGAAATGAGCACAAACAAAACAGTTCCTTTTTTGTTCATTTATTTTATTTTCTATCCTTTAAATTTTAAATTTCCTCTCTCATTTAGACACTTGCAATGGCATCAAATATTGATCCTTTATCAAATAAGAAAAGAACTTTATGTTTGATGAATAGTTATCCAACAATGAGATAAATAAATATCTTTCATCAATCATAAAAGCATAGAAAATAATAATTTTAGTGTTATAATGAAACTCTTATGGTGTCTATAATCATTGAGTAGTCTGCTTTACTTGTACAGTTTGCTTAAAATATGACAATCAACAAATCTAAAATGTTTAAAGATTCATGATTTATCAACTTTTTATTTTCTTACGAAGGCATATCTCAATCTCCTGTGTCAGAACTTAAGGAGTTTCTCTAAGTGATAAGCATATGCCAATATAATTATTGTGATTAAGTGCAATATATTGTTCAATTCAAAGATTGCACTAAAAACTTTAGAATTAATAACTTTACTATTTTAAAATACATTACTAGATAGTAAGTTCTAGAATCATGTCCAGTAGTAATTGATTTGAAAATAGAAATTCTAAAGTAATGAAAAATAATAATTTTCTTTAAATAAGCAATAACACATCATTTATCCATATGTGAACGTATTCAGTTCCTTTCCATATGTTTCTATGTAAATAGAAACTTATTACGTTGGTAATATGAATTGATAAACTTTAAACAATTCACCAAATATATCACAATATATGACACTCAACAATCTGAAGTTTACTTTTGAGTCATTCTCTCAAGGTAAAGTATCAAATATTATTTTCTTTTAAACAACATTGGTCTTTATTACTGTTTGACTTAACGAGAATAAAATTACCTTTATTTGTATTTCTACTTTCATGAAACACAATTGATACTTAAGTGTCTCACATTTTGTCTTATTTCTTAACCTCTTTGTCCTTCTTAATACACATGGTTAAAACAAGTGGAGAACCATATATCTTTACGTGTATTATAAAATATTCTTATGGTTAAGAAATTCTTTATGAGAGAATCAAAAATGAAATGTTACGGAAATAATTGAATCTCAATTTAATGGGACTTTAGTTAATGATATAGCAAAATTCTTATTTTTTTCAAATGAGTTAAAACACACTTCAATACTTGAGAGCCACAAAAGAAAACTTTCTAAGGGTGCTAGTTAAAACCTGCAACAATTTCTTTATTATTTTCATGCAAGATTTAACTACAAAATAATTAGGGGTTTGAACCTTACTTTATGTGAATATGAGGCAGGATGAGCAAAATATTAAATTGTTCCTTATTCTCATGCTTAACCTTTATATTAGCAAATATAACCAAATTATGATAATAGTTTGTTCTCATGAAAATGATAATCTAAAACTTGCACCCAAAACAAAAGAGAATGAATTTAAAACTCAAGCTGTGACAGCCCCATCTCCCCCTAAGGCGAACCAAAGGGTTCGGCAGACTGCCTGTTCAGCTCTCGCCGGGACTCACTACAGTCCTCAATTAATTACAAATTAAAACTCCAATAAATAATAATTACAATTCTAAAACTCCAAAAGTACAAAAATGCTAAAAACCACAAGTACGTCCCAGTAGTAAATACAACCCAAGCTCTCCAAAATATAAATTACAACTCAACCAAAACTACAGGGGTGAATCCTCCATAATTTTTTAAAAATTACAACAATAGTAACTTCAAGTACAATAAACCATTAACTTCATAATTAATATTAATCCTATTCAGAAATACAAAAATCCTACCAAAGAAACTATAATCGATCTACGATCCCCACTTCAAGACCTGTTAAGGAAAACAAATATATTAGGGTGAGCTAACGCTCGGTGAGGCCAAGAAAGCATGCACGCAATTAAAATAGAACAATACGTCAACAATTAAAACAATTTAAGAGCAAAACAAGCAATATTTCACATCAGGCAATTTAATAATATCATATAAAGGATACAGGTGGTTACGGGAGGTAGAGGTAACTACCGTCCTCAGGGACATAGCACGTACCCCCTCCGAACCATAATTTCTGCATTTCCATAACCACACTTGGTCCAATTCATCAACTTTGACTTTCAAATCAAAATGTTGACACTCCGTCAACCACACTCTCACATCCAGTAGACTCCACTTGAAACCCTCACCCGTCTACTTACACCCCCTGTACCGAGCCCGCTCGTCAAAGCATGTAAAGTTGATAATACTCGAGTATACCTTGGTCGGCGAGTGCACTCCAACCGACATAACACTTTTAAGACCCATGGTTCACCAATCCCTCGACCAAGCCCCTATTGCTGGCCGAAGTGAAAGGTTCCCCAATGGGGTTTGGGCGTCCCCACACTTTCAATGGCAATAGCAAGCAATTCAAGCAGTTGTAATTCAAGTAACCATTGTTCAAGTGGTCAAACAATGAACAATTCAAGCAGTGGAATTCACTTAAAAGCAATTCAATTATGGTGAGCGCAATAAAGTATACGCTCACCGAGCATACACTCATGCTTAGCAAATCATGTACATTAATTAAAGCACAATATCAGGCACTTGGACACTCACAAAGAAAAGGCAAGAAATCGGTCAAGCAAGTTTTACTCTTCCAGGTATTCTCCCTTGATGACTTTAATCACCTGGAGACAAAGTCTCAGTCACAAACTAGTCCAAGCAAGTTGACATGAAAAGCATTTGTATTTAAAGTTCTTGGAAATAGCTCAAAGAATCACACTTTCAAGAGAAAATTCATAAATAAAGTTACACGTCTCGGAAGTGGGTAAGGCTTGAGCCGTTGGAAACTAGATTCAACCCTCTAAAAATCACGAGAAGGCATCAAGTACAAATTCACAAGGCAAGGCAATCAAAACTGGACATCAAGAAATTGCTAGAACATTTTCGGGTAGAGCAGTGCAGATTTACAGCCATCTTTCAAGAGCTACTGCAGCTCGTAGAAAAGAATCAGTGTGCAAGGGTTATACCGTTAGAAATACCTATGAGTCTAATTTCAAATGCCACTGACGGCACTCAATTTTGACTCTCGAGCGCAGAATGACAGTCCAAAGAACAAGACAAGTCAGGCTGACTGATCAAGCAGATTTCCAGATTCACAGGACAATTTTTTGGTATATCATTTGGAGAACAAAAACACCTTAGATCAACACCAAATTTGGTACAAATATATTCTTATATATGGACTATAATCCTGCCAAATTTCAGTCAAATACTCCCACGGGAAGGTCACTTTCCAAATGCACAAAGTTTGGTCATCGACAAGTTCTCAAAGCTGGAAATTTCTGCAACTTTCCTTCTAAGATCAAAAATAACGTCAAGCCACCTCCAATTGATCTAAATTTTGGTACCAAGCTAGTATCAAACTTCCTTAACCTATAGATGGCCCAATTGGAGTAAATTTTTATCAAAATTTCCCATGAGAACAGCATAACTTTTCGGGCAGCAGAGACATTTGACAGATTTCAAAACAGAAACTCTGGTGTCCATTTGACCTTCAAACCGTGATTTTCTTTGCTCCAATCCACCACACACTTGTAAATTAAAGTCCCAAAAGTTGTTTTAAGCAAAAATAAAGCTTGAGTTTAACATGGAAATTCGAAATTGAGGCTGCAAAAGGGACTGCCCTATTTGCGTAAAATTTCCAGATTTCATCCAAGTTTTACAAACTTTAATCCAACAAAAATCACTCCAATTAGGGCTAGGGTTTTCTTCCATTCTTAAACCAACTAAAGCACATACAAACACCATCATATAACAATCATTAGAGCACCATTAATTCACCAAAATTTTGAAAATTCAAGGCACACCTCAAGCAGAAATTTTCGGCCAGCAATCTTCTTCTTCCTCTCTTGTTTTTCTTCAACTTTCTAACTAATCTAAACCATATATCTCCTAGATAAACAGCAATCAAGCAAGAATCATTCAAATCCTTAAGGCATCTACCTAGAGTCAAGGTTCTTGAAGAACCCATCAACAACCAACAACTACATCATCTAAACTAATCTTACTACTAGGAGATGAAATGAGATGAGAGGAAAGAGGGATAAGGGTTTGTAGTTCTTACCTTGGCTTCCAAGATGAAATCACCACTGATGGGAGTTCTCAAGCCACCAAAGTTCTTCCTAGGTCAAGCCCCCTTCCAAGCTTAGCTGATGATCCTAGATGAGATGCAAGTTTGAGTTGAATCTTGAAGCTTCAATGGAAGGATTGTGGCTGAAATTTTTGGAAAAAAAAAATGGAGGGTGTGGCCGGCCAAGAGGAGAAAAGAAAATAGAGTTGGAGTGTTGAATTGGTAAAGTGAAATGTGATAAGAAAGAGAGATGACATAAGTGGTCTTTTACCTCAAAAGTCAAAGGTCAATTATTGAGTCATTAGGGCTCCTAATTGAGCTTAATTTGTCTCAAACACATGTAATCCCTCAATTAACTTTTCTTAGTCTACTAATGATCATCCTTTCTAGTCCAAAATTTATCGTGATCTTGAACTACATTTTTTCTCAAAAAACGTGCAGGAGCTAATTCTCACTAGCCGAGCTACAGAAAAATCAAATTCACTAACACGACAAGCACAAGTGAGGCTTTAATCTTCACGAATGGATTTAAAATGAATAAAATGGCTGCATTAAGAATCAAGTCGGAGCAATTCAAGTCAAACGGGAGGTCAAGCAAGCTAATTTACACTTGAGGGTTGAACTTAGGGTTTTAAATTAAGGTTCTCACCCAGTGACTCGTGAACGAGATATACAGGCACAGGTTCTAGTGCAAGTTCGAATATTTTGAGTTGATACAGTCGGCGGAGGGTAAATTTAATAATTGCATGAAATATATTTGAAATTAACATGAAATTAAATATTAAAATTCTCATGAAAATGCGGGTCCTCACACAAGCTAATAAGAACCATAAAATCATTGGAATGAACAATGAATATAGATTAACAACCAAAAATCATAATATAAGAAAGCTATGAAGTTTCCTCCTTGATTTTGATTCAACCTCATGTCAATTCAAATGATAAATTCAAACCTTCCTGTGGGCAAAATTTACAAAACATGCATAGAATTTATTTCCTTAATCATAAGACTAGTAATATACAACTAAAAATTAAAGAAATAATTTGAACCTATGGACCTAGAAATATCTCTTAATTTACTATCTAGTTTACCATCTTATGTCAATTAATTTCACCAAAAAATAATTACTTCCTTGTGGGGCTAGATAACTGTCTTGGTGAATTAATTGTAACGTAATCTAGATGCCATTTTTTCTATTTCTTTAATCACTCAATAGTATGTGCAAAGAAAATAAAAATTTCTTTCAACGAACAATATGCTTGAGATACTATGGCTACTATTAAATAGATGATGTTATAAGGAAACTTATTGAAAATGTCAACTAATCAATATGTTGATTGAAACAAATAATTTCAATTAGCAAAATATATGTGATGAAAATATTTTCACATCAAATATTTGAGATGCTGTGACTACTTTCAAATATATTATGTAAAAGGAAAATGCTCAATATGACATATAACAATTTTTGAAAAGTAAAAAATCATATACTGAGTAAAATTCGTTGAATTTCCTTTTCTCCTTAAATGTAATCAATCAACTTTATGTGATTAAAATTTCTTCACACCTTATATTTGAGATGCGATGGCAATTCCCAAATACAGATATAAGAAACTTTCTAATAAAAATTTGTAAGAATTAAATAGTCAACTTATTGATTAGAAGTCCTTGACTCCAATCGCCAAGTCATATGTGATTAAAATTCTTAGTATTCCAAATATCTGACATGCTGTGGCTACTCTTAGATATACAGTATGTTAGACTTCATAAGGATATCAAAATAGTCAAATGATCTCTATTTTGACAAAGGAATTTTTAATTCCTTTTTTTATTCATTTTAATCACCAATATTTATGTGAACTAAAAAACTTTATACATCAAACAATTGAGATGCAAGGAAAAAACTTTATAAGGAAATTTTATGAAATTCAAATATAGTCAACGACTAATGTTGACTCCAAATATTTAAATCATAATATAACACAAGTGACTATAATTGTACTGTGCAAATACACTACATGATCCCATATAATAACTGGAATATAGAGGCATAAGAGTTTAGGAAATGAAATAAATCAATAATTACTAGAAAAATACGTCTAAGGTAGTGAATAGTCTCATATGATGATTTTAGAATATTAGAAACACTTGGTTTAGTGAATACAACCATGTCACTAATGATTCTAATAAGAATTTAAAGATTCATTAATTGTATTTTTGGGAGAAAAGTTACCTTTTATCAACTCACTTTTTTTTTTCATTTTTTTGGTAAGTGATATGTCACTGAACCAGTGACAGACGTAGGATTTTAAGTTTAAGGGAGTAAGCAATCAAATAAGAAATAACAAAAAAAAAAGATCATAACAACTGGAACACACTAAAAATAAAGTCAATAAATATCTAACAAATAAATATTTTTAATAATCAAAGACATCGTATAAAGCAAAACATGACAATTAATCTTGTCTTTAGGAAGATTGGATATTTGAGATGAGTTAAATGTTTTTACTTCTATAGTTCTATTCTAATTCAAGTATAAATATAATTCTAGTCGTGGTTGAATTTCCTTCAATTTGTCATTTCTTTTTCCATTTGTATAATATTTTTCCTAATTTTAACTAATAAAAAAAGGTTTTGATTAATGAGTACCCATTTGATTTGACAGCCCCACCTCCCCCTAAGGCGAACCAAAGGGATCGGCGGACCGCCTGCCCAACTCTCGTCGGGACTCACTACAGATCCTCAAATATATTATAGACCTCAAATAATAACAATGCAAGATCTCCAAAATAATAATTACATTTCCATCTAGTCCAAATACACCAAAAAGTCGAACAATCCAAGATTACAAATAGTACAAGAGATAATCCTGCCAGTCATACTAAGAAAGATCAATTCCTGCTTTCCTTCATCTCGAGCCTTGTGGGGGGAAAAATAAAATATTTTGGAGTGAGTTAGAAGCTCAGTGAATGTTCGGTGAAAACAAGAAAATTCATGTTTTATCAAATTCATGGACATTTGAATTAAATACTTTTGTAAAATATTTGAGTCTTTAAAAAAATACGTGTAAGTCGAGAACATGGTCACACGTTCACCCTGAAAACATTTAAGAATCTTTTGTTTAAGATGAGACAATAAATAGGCAAACAAATAGACAAATCTCACATTTAATGTAAAATAAAACAATACATGCAAATAAAGGATACAGGTGGCTTCCAAAAGCCAAATCCACAAAAGCTTGATTGAAACATAAGCCGTTGACTCTCCGTCAACGTTTGAAGTCAAGAACCAGGTCCGTAGACACCACTTACACCACAACCGTCCACCATTCATCCCCCTTACCGGGCTCGAACACCTCAACTAATCAAATTTGTGTAATACTCGAGTATACCGAAGCAAGCTTAAGTATGGACGATGAGATAACTCTCCAATCGACTTAATCAAGAACAAGGTACTGAGATGGTATGAGAGGTGTCTCCCACTCTAATTGAGCGTGACACATACTGCCGTTCAATATACAAATCAGATGTAGGACTAAAACGGGATGAGAGGTACCTCCCACTTGGCTTGAGTGTGGTACATACTACCGCTCAGCACTTATAAATCAAGCACTTAATCAAGAACAAAGTAATGGGACGGGATGAGAGGTGCCTCCCACTCTATTCGAGCGTGACACATACTGTCGCCCAGCACTCACAAGTCACGTATAGGCCATACACACACCACAAGTTTCAATAATTCAAAGATATAAAATTTCAAGTAAAAGAGATTGAGTGTGATAAAGTATGCACTCATCTCAATCACAATAACTTATGAGAGTATTTAATGTTCACAATTCACAAGTAATTCAAATGATCAAGTAAGTCATATATTCAAGTAATCCATTTAGTTAAGTTGGTCAAGCAAACAGGCAATGGAATACTTGTGAGGGCCTCAAAAATTCAGATTTTATTTTAAAAATGCATAATATTATTTATATTATGTTTATTTATTGAAATATGAGTGAATATATGTTTAAAGTGATTATTTTCCAATTTAGAGAATTTTATACGAATTTATTGCCGGTGTGGGTGGTTTGGCTATTTTAGCGTTAAAAATTGTTCCGACACGTGAATAGTGACTTGGACTTGAAACCGAGCATATGTAGTGATATTATGGAAATATTAGAAAGGTTAGACAGTGTTGGAATGGATTAAAACAGTGTAAGTTAGACTGTCACGTGTGACGCGACATAAAGTGCCCAAAAAGCACTTTTTCCTTAAATTGTGGAAGTTGCACTTTTTGGCACCTTTTAGCCTTGACTTTTTGGCAACCTTGGGCTCATATTTTCAGCTGCAATTTGGGAGTAGAGAGAGAGGGAGCTGCCGAGAGAGTGAGAGAGAGAGAGAGAGAAAAGCTCAATCTTCCATTTCTTCTTCTTCTTCTTCTTTGCTTCCTTCAAGCTTCAACCACCATTGAAGCCCATCCTCCCCACCACTTCTTGCAGCCGAGAGAGAGAGGAGAGAGGGAAGAGCTGGCCGATTTTCTTGGAGAAGAAAGAGAGGAAAAAGCTTGAGGTTTGAGTTTCAATCTTCTTGATCATCCATCAACTTGAAGTGTGAGATCTTAGTGAAGGAATCTTGGGTTTGATCCTCCATTTCTTGGCAGCCGTGTGAAGGGAGAAGAAGAGGGGGAAAGATCCGAAAATTTGGAGGAAAAGAAAGAGGAGGAAAGCTTGGGTGGTTTGTCTCGATTGAGTGTGGTGTTAGAAATCATCGTCAAAGCTCAAAGATCTTGGGTAAAGATCGAAACTTGAGGAGTTGTTAGGCTTGGGAGCACTCTTGGAAAGAGGAAACCCACGAGATCATCTTGATCTTGTCGATCTAGTCGATCTGAAGGTATAAACTTGAACCTTGTAGATATAGCTTTATTAGTGTTAAATAGCTCTGATCCATGGTTGTTATTGATAAAATGATCTCATCTGAAAAGATGAAGTTGGGCTCTTGAAATCCCAACCTAGGTAGCGGACTTGAGGTGGCATTTAGGTAGCGGACTTGAGGACCTGATTGTGGATTTGAATGTTATTTGTGAAATATATGAGGATGTGGTAAGAAAAGTAGGGTTTTGTTGTTGAGAATTTTGAAGGAAAATAGATGTGATAGCCGAACCCATGCTTGGTAAATTTAATACTTGATTTCGAAATTTGTGTTTGTTCTTGAAGAATTTTCTTCTGAGAAAATATGTGTTTTGGTCAATTGTGAGTGTATGCTTGAGTGGAGGGAATGTTTGAATTTTAAAAGATGAAAAGTGAAGTTTTTCATGAATTTCGAATGAAAAGTGTCATTTGAATGAATCTGAGGGTTTTATTATATTTTGGGTCAAATTCTATGGATTTCAATATAAGAGCTTGGTATGAAGTATTTTAAATTAATGTATAGTTTGACTAGAGTGAGTGCAAGTTATTTTGAAAATAATGATTTTGAGGTTTGAGACCTACTATTTCAACAAAGGTAATTTTAAATATGGAGAACCCTTAGTAGTAAGGGTTTGGTGCTTGTGGAGTTGAGTTAAGACTTGGAATATGAGATTTTGGCAAGTATCGATAGTTGAACTTTGGCTCACCAAGATTTTGTCGAGGGTGAACCAAAAGCGAAGTTTAGCTCTTTTCTTACTCACTAGTTTGAGTGGTTCGGTGAGTGTTCAAACTCCCTTTTTAAATAGAAATCTTGCCATGGTTTGTAAATGAATGATTTGCTAGTATTTACCAATAAATGATTTATCACTATTTCTAAGTAAAATGCTTTTACAGTAAAATAAGCTTATAAAGGATTTTGAGTGATTCAACTCCCCTTCAAATGAAATCGCAATAGTTTCCAAATGAATGATTTATTGAAAGATTTACTATCACTTCCAAATGAAATGCTTTACAAGTGAAACCATTTATGAAGAGTTTATGGATGTTCAAACTTTTAAATCAAATGTTTAGCTACTAGGAAAAATGACTTGTGATATATACTCAACTTATACTTGCAAAGAAATGAGTTTGTGAATATCTCCGTATGTTCGTGAATTACATACTTGTTTCTAGGCGAGTGTTTACTTTACCACACTCGACCTAACTAATATACTGTTCAACTGTCTACACTTCCATTGTTTGCATATTACTTGTTTCCTTGATTGTTTTGTTGATAACTTGATTGTTTGATAATGGTGTACCAAGGATCATTTTACCCAGTCGATGTATACCTTATCGCATCGTTCACTACTTGTAGGTCGATGTGTACTTTATCGTATCGATTGAACTGGGTCTCAAGACCCTTGCTAGAAAGTTTATTTAAGACCACCTTCTTGAGATCGGTGGGTCAAAACCTACTTGAGTACCATTAGTGTGGCCGGATAGGTTGGAAAGCTTTATCTTAAAAACAAAACTCCTTGGTCTTTGATCATTACACGCATGAATGTAGGCCATGTGTACTTTACCACATTGGCTGAACAAGGCCTTTTCCCTTCGTTATCGGCCTATTCACTTCGGTCGGGTAGGTTGGTACTTAGGGCACCGTATCGGTATCGGTATTACCACCGGGATAAGGTGATGGCGAGGATTGATCGGGAGTTATAAGGTGAAGTGGACTCAAATAGCTCCAAGTATCACATCCTTCCAATAATCATGATTTGAAATCAAACTTTCTTGTAATGTTAGGTTATTAAAGTGGTATTGATGAAATGATTGCTTGAAAACTCAATTGTCTTTACAAAATTGTTAACTCAAAAGTCCATGAATTAGCTTGCTTTTATGGACATTCATTCAACTCAAGAACTTCACCCTTTCAAAATGTTTTATTTTCCCCACGTGTCTTTGGATAGCTTTGTGATCCTTCTTTTGTATGTCAAGACTGGGTTAATTCTTGTACCTTTTTGTAACCATGGATGGATGACTTTATTACACTAGACCTGGGCATGCAGATGGTAATGTGGTTGTACTCATAAGTACTTTAACATTTGGGAAAGTCTGAGGTTTTAGGCTAAAATGTGGTTATCAAACAATATTTGTGATTTGGTTAATGGAATGGTCACTAGGGGTAGATAAAATAAAAGAAGGTATTATTTTTCTAAAGTCAAAATGGTTAATCCTAGGCTCTTGTCATTTTAATAATTCATTTAAATGTGGCTTGACATCCTAGGCTTTAAGTTCTAGGAATGCCGTGGGACCTGGTTTGACTATTAAGTGACATGATTTATGGTAATAGTTGCTCACTCAAGACTAATCCCACAAGTTGTGATTGTAGGAATGGAAGGAATTCAGGACTATTCCTCTATTAAATCCATCATCAAGAAAAGTAGAAAACCAATTGGCATGACTAGTCATCTTGATGTAATTGTGGATGACATATTCATCATGGTTTTAGCTATAGTAGATGAAAAGGGACATAAAGCTATTGCTAATTTCTAATGCAAGAGCAAATGACCGATTCGAGTTGGAGACTAGGTGCTCGAGGAGCAACAATCCAACTGATACGGAACAATTACAAGAAGCCAATAATCTTGTTTGGCTCGAATGAAACAACTAAGAAGAGGTGGAGAAGAGAAGGAAAGAGAAAGGAATCTTTTGATTCTAATTAATCTAGTGATGTATTGCTTTTGACCTCTTGTACGAGGATGGATTAGAAGAGAGGGACCAATGTATTTTGTTTTTACTTTTTTGCTACTATTGACTGGATATGTACTCAATTTGTGATTTGTGTTTTAAGCGAATGATTTCTAGTTTGTACCGATTGGGACATGACCGATTTAAAGCGCTGTGAAAATGTTACGTGCAAAATGGAACGCTCTCTTGTTTTATGGATTGATCCTTGTATGTGTATGCTCCAAGAGTATATTACATTAATGCATGTCCCTATCGCTTAGTTGAAAATGGAAGGAAGCTCCGTGCCCAATGACAACCCAAAATCAAGAGGAAGAGAGTGGATCTATGGCTAACCAAAACATAAAAATCAAATGGCACAGTTTTAAATCGTATGACGGATATCTTAGAACGCTTAGTGCCTCAACAAGGCTATGGAACTGACAAGTAATCAACTTGGAAACCAAGAGATAGGAGAAGATAAGGCTTTAGAAAGATTTAAGTTTTCTCGCCCTAAGTTTTCAGGGATCGACGATAAAGTGAGAATTGTTAGAGATAAGAAATATATTTGATGCATTAGACTATTGGAGAGACAAGTGACCTTTGTGTTCCAATTTGAGGGAGCTGAGCATGGTGGAATGTAATAAGAAACAAGTGGGAAAGGGAACAAACTCCTATGGACTTGGATTTTGAACTTTGTCGAGAATTTAATCAAATGCCCTTCCACCACTAGTAGCAAGAAAACAGAGTAAAGTCATTAGGATTTTATAAAGCATCAAAAACCTTAAAGTGGCGAATATAAGTCTCACCAAATTGTCTAGGTTTGCCGGGAATTAGTGGTTACCACGATTAACATCAATCTTATTCAAGGACTCAATCTAGAAATTCAGGGTCTCCCTAACAAAATAGGTGAGACTTTTACTAATGCTCTTGAAAAGCCCAAAGGGGGAAAACTAATCCTTCAACTTGACTCACAAGAGAATTAAACACCTCGTGGTAGTCACTTTGAATCTTTTGAAGTTATCATCCCATTCAAAGTTAATGGGCTGATGGGACCATCAAATATTGATTTAGGCATACAAAGAGCCTAAATCTAACATGGCACCTCTAGTTCTAGAATTTCCAATCAAGATGGAAATACCGGACACAAGGGAGTTTTCGAGCCACGGTTTTCAACCAACTTGTGGATATCTGTGGAAAAAGCAATCATCTCTTACAATTGTTGGGTGAAAGAAGGAAGGTGTTTGATGTGGGAGTGCGACCATCAAGTTAACCTCTAGGACTCTTGCTTCTTTGATACTAGGAAATGGTGGAGTAGTCTTGATCAACAAGCAATTGAAAAGTTAGGGATCACCTGGGGTTTTCTTGCCCAATACCCTCTCAATTTGATCCCATTTTGTCCATGGTTTGGGACCTTCAACTTCTTCCCACTGAGGGTCACTCACTCCGTTCTTGAGGATTCACCTCAGTGAAGGTAAGAATTTTGAGGACAAAATTCCTTTAAGGGGAGGTGAGGCCTCAAAATCAAGATTTTATTTTAAAATGCAGGGCTCTTAATATTATTTATATTATGAATTAGAAATGGAGGCTGAGCTGAATATATGTTTAAAGTGATTATTTTCCAATTTAGAGAATTTTATCCATTTATTGTGTTTGGGTAGGTTTGCTATTTTAGCTGTTGAACGCGTCTCCAGATATAGTCACTTGACTCCGTCTTCTTGAAGCATATGTAGTGATATTATGGAAATATTACAAAGGTTAGACAGTGTTGGAATGGATTAGTTGTCGAACAAAGTTAGACGTTGTTGACATAAAGTGCCTCCACTTTTCGGATGGATGAATTCTCACCGGTGCCAAATTGTTGTGAATTTTCTGCCATCTTTTGGCACCTAGCCCATGACTTTTGGTCAAGGGTCTTATTTTCAGCTGCATCAATGATATTTCTGGGATAGAACAAGTCCCTCATAGAGAGAGAGATCAATAGCTGCTCACTAATTTGATGTTGTGGACATTCTTCTGCAATCTATTGAATCTTTCCTTCAGGGGATTCAACCACCATTGCCCATCCTTCCTTAGAGAGAGGGAGGGAAAAGCTATTTTCTAAGCTTGAGGTGAGTTTCAATCTTCTTGATCATCCATCCTTGAAGTGAGAAGTGGGAATCTTTATTTGCTCCATTTCTTGGCATGCCTGTGAAGAAGAGGGGAAAGACCACGCCAAATTTGGAGGTGCTTGGGGGTTCTGTCACCGAGTCCATGAAAAGATGGTAAGAGGTGAATCAAACCAGATTTTAACTCAAAGTATTTTCAACTATGTTTGGAAAAGTTATGCAAAGGGGTTGTTGAGTTAAATGGGCAGCCAACTCGAGTGGAAAGAGGAAACCCAATATCATCTTGAATCACTAGAGGAATCAGTTGAAGGTCAATTCAATGCCAAAAGCCCTCTCTTGAACTTTCTTTGGTCTTCTTTCTTAGTGTTAAATAGTCTTCTCAACCTCGGATGGTATATCAATTCACCTGTACAAGAAGAACGAGGCATAAACTAGCAAAGAACACCAAAAGTAAAAGCAAGAATAAAATAGAAATAAAAATAAAGCAAAGTAAACTCAAAAAGGTTAATAATTTAGGCACTTGAGGACAGGCCAAAATTGACAGGTGTCGTGCAATAATAAATACCTACTCCAGGAAATATAAATTTTGAGTATAAGGGTGAGTAGGATCGTCTCCTCAGGGACTGGGAAAAATTAACTCCTTTTTCAGTTACAGGAAATGGGGGGATTTTAGGAATTAAATGCTAACAAAAGATAAACTAAATAATCAACTATGGAAAATAATTAAGAAAGAGATTTAATGGGAAAAACTCTAGCCAAGGATACACTTCAGAAATGGTTCATATAACTGATCATTGATGCAAATATAATTCCAACATTAATTGATAAACAGGTTTTTCACTGCCGATACGATCTGACAGCAGTCTCTCCTTATTGTTTCGATAGCCAAGGTACGACCATTGACTATTTCCCTAATTCAAGAATAACCCTAGGTACGACCATAGGATTTAATTCCTAATTGCATTAAAAATTAGAGAAACCCTGTTCTAATTAACAAACACGCTACGAGGGTCCATTTAAATTAGATTGTATATTTCCCTGACACAAAACCAATTATGCCAGTTGCTACCAGGATTAGAGTAATCAAACAATTACGGATTCAATTACCCTAATTAGCAAGTAAATTACGTGAGCAATTAAATATTGCGCAACTATTTAATCACACACAATAATCACCACCAATAAAAATAGAAAATATACAAATACCAATGAATAGAAGAAATAAATAAAATCGATTAGATCTCACAGTAATAGATGAACCAAATCTTCAAGTGCTCCTTGACTAGAAATAAGAAATTAGCCACACATCATGTTTGAGTTTCCACCAAAGTTGTTGGAAGTAAATAAAAGAAACATCCACTAATATTTAATTTAAAAGAAAATAGCAAGGAGAAAGGAAAAAACGGAAGACTATTGCTGGCTTGCTTTTTTCCTTCTTCGTCCGTAGTCTTTCGTCTTTTTCCCAAGCACAGGACGCAGCCAAGAATATGCAGCCCGAGGATTGATTCCCTCCTTCTAATCTATTAGTCCAAGGTATATATATATACCTTTTGCACGACACACTTTGCTGTTGGCCTCCCCAATTAAGTTCCCACGCTGCATTCCGTTTCCAAGTCTGAAAATAACTCCCAACCACATTTCATCTGTTTCCTTTTTGTCTTTTAAGAAACAAAAATTACCAACAATACCAAATCCTATTCTAAAAAGATTTCCTAAAACAAATACCAAATTAGTTCCAACTACTAATTAAGAAAACATCAAATTTGACTCCACAATATTTTCAGAATTTGGACTCCACACTTCTCGGAAATTGCCCACATGCCCTTGGAAACTTGGAAACTTGACCTGAATGTCTGCCTTAGGCGCGCCCGCGCCTAACTATCAGGAACGCTTCTGGAATTACACCTTTTTTAGCACAATTTCACCAAATCCTGCAATTGACCACCAATTAAATAAACTTAGTAGAATCCACCCAAGAATGCAATTTTTAGTCTAAATAATTAGGAAATATTAACACAATGAATAACTAAAATTACATCCTATCAATTTGAATGTTATTTGTGAAATATATGAGGATATGGTTAGAAAAGTAGGGTTTTGTTGTTGAGAATTTTGAAGGAAAATAGATGTGATGGCCGAACCCATGCTTGGTAAATTTAATACTTGATTTCGAAATTTGTGTTTGTTCTTGAAGAATTTTCTTCTGAGAAAATATGTGTTTTGGTCAATTGTGAGTGTATGTTTGAGTGGAAGGAATGTTTGAAATTTAAAAGATGAAAAGTGAAGTTTTTCATGAATTTCGAATGAAAAGTGTCATTTGAATGAATTTGAGGGTTTTATTATATTTTGGGTCAAATTCTATGGATTTCGAATATAAGAGCTTGGTATGAAGTATTTTAAATTAATGTATAGTTTGACTAAGAGTGAGTGCCAAGTTATTTTGAAAATAATGATTTTTGAGGTTTGAGACCTTACTATTTCAACAAAGGTAATTTTAAATATGGCCCGAACCAGACTTCGTAGTAGTAAGGGTTTGGTGCTTCTGTGGAGTTGAGTTAAGACTTGGAATATGAGATTTTGGCAAGTATCTGATAGTTGAACTTTGGCTCAGGTGGCCAAGATTTTGTCGAGGGTGAACCAGCTAACGAAGTTTAGCGTTCTTCTTTACTCACTAGTTTGAGTGGTTCGAGGTGAGTGTTCAAACTCCCTTTTTAAATAGAAATCTTGCCATGGTTTGTAAATGAATGATTTGCTAGTATTTACCAAGAAATGATTTATCACTATTTCTAAGTAAAATGCTTTTACCCGTAAAATAGCTTATAAAGGATTTGTGAGTGATTCAACTCCCCTTCAAATGAAATCTGGCAATAGTTTCCAAATGAATGATTTATTGAAAGATTTACTATCACTTCCAAATGAAATGCTTTACAAGTGAAACCATTTATGAAGAGTTTATGGATGTTCAAATCCGTTTTAAATCAAATGTTTCGCTACTACGGGAAAATGACTTGTGATACGATATACTCAACTTATACTTGCAAAGAAATGAGTTTGTGAATATCTCCCGTATGTTACGTGAATTACATACTTGTTTCTAGGCGAGTGTGTACTTTACCACACTCGACCTAACTGTTAATATACTGTTCAACTGTCTACACTTCCATTGTTTGCATATTACTTGTTTCCTTGATTGTTTTGTTGATAACTTGATTGTTTGATAATGGTGTACCAAGGATCATTTTACCCCTGTAGTCCGATGTGTACCTTATCGCATCGTTCACTACTTGTAGGTCGATGTGTACTTTATCGTATCGACTCAATTGGGTCTCAAGACCCTTTTGCTAGAAAGCCTATCTAAGACCACCTTCTTGAGCGATCGGTGGGTCAAAAGCCTACTTGAGTACGCCATTAGTGTGGCCGGATAGGTTGGAAAGCTTTATCTTAAAACAAAAAACTCCTTGGTCTTGACTGATCATTACTTGCGCATGACTGTAGGCCATGTGTACTTTACCACATTGGCTGAACAAGGCCTTTTCCCCTTCATTATCGGCCTATTCGAGCGGACCCGGTCGGGTAGGTTGGTACTTGATCAGGTATACTCGAGTATTACCACCGGAGGGATAAGGTGATGGCGGTTATGCGGGGATTGATCGGAGTTATAAGGTGAAGTGGACTAACTTGAAATAGCTCCAAGTGAGCAATCGTATCCTTCCAATACGATTTGATTGTGTCTTGAATTATCATTTCTTGTATGTTGTTATTAAAGTGAGTATTGATGAAATGATTGCTTGAAAACTCAATTGTTTTACAAAGTGATTGTTAACTCAAAAGTCCATGAATTTCTTGCTTTTCTTGGACATTCACCGAGCTCCTAGCTCACCCCAAAATGTTTTATTTTCCCCCAGTCTCGAGACGCGTTGGATGGCGTGCTTTGTGATCCTTCTTAGTGTATGTGACTGGGTTAATTCTTGTACCTTTTGTAACCATGGATGGATGGACTTTTATTATACTTGGGCCTGTGAGATGGTAATGTGGTTGTACTCTAAGTACTTTGAACTGTAATTTGGGAATGAGTGTTGTAAGTTGAATTTCATTGTGTAATATTTGTGATTTGGTTTGGAATGGTTGTTTACAATCACTTTTGAAGTATTATTGGTTATTCTAGTGAGTGAGTCCTGGCGAGAGTTGGGCAGGCACTCCATGGATACCTTAGGGTACGCCCTAGGGAGAAGTGGGGTCGTCACAATACTCACAAATCCTTCATAAATTATTCCACTTGTAAAAGCAAATTTACTTGGAAATAGTGATAAATCACTTCCTTATAAATACTAGTAAATCATTTCAACAAATCATTCCTTTGCAACAATATCAAGATTCTTCATTTGAAAAGAGTTGGAACACTCACCAGTAATAGAAGATTACACGTCAATCTCGGGTATATTTTTTGGGTCAAAATCGATCCCTGAAGTTAAATTCATAATCAAAATAAAGTTTAACTTAAGAAAATGGACAACCAAAATATTCAAATCTAGGGTTTCCAAAATAAAAGAGATTAGAGCCTAGCCAATCAAAACTTAGGTGAACTAAGATTTGCCTAGGTTAGCTTTTCAAAAGAGTCGCCAAGGTTCAAAAGTGAATTGGAAGTGGAAATCAAAGAAGAACCCAAGTACAATCTAGGTCAATGATTCAAGTACAATATGGAGTGAAAATATTCATTTGAACCAAATAAAAAGATTGAACTAAGAAAAGTGAAGAAAGGAAATGCAAGGGTGAAGAACTAATGATGACAGCTTTGTCATTGCTCGGTATTTTGATCATAACTAGTGCTACGTTTATCGGATTGAGACAAATTTTATGGCGTTTCGAAGCTAAGGCATAGACCTACAACTTTCATGAAGAGGGAGAACCTCAAATCGTACTTAATCAGGGTCGAAATGGCCCATATCAGAAACACCAGAAAACGGTTAGGCATGAAATAGGCTGGTTGAGTAGGCTCGGAAGAATGGCCATAACTCGATGTAGAAAAATCGAAATCGAGCTCCGTCAGCAGTGTTTAAAACTAGGTTCATAGACCTTTCTAAAGGTATAAAGTTCAGGCTCTAGTTCCTTTCCTATAATCACCAGAAAGTTTGGCAAGTTGGCTGAATTTCATTTCTGATTTCATGTCACAAACCCAACTTCCCCTTGATTGTTACAATCGAACTTTTAAGATTATTTCCAATGCTTAGTAGGGTGTTTAACATGCTAAAACATCAAATAAAGCCATCAATAATACATCATAAATCCTTAAACATTTCATCAAACACTTGGAGAGCATGTAGTAAAACCTAACCTAATCCTTACAAGAACAAGAAAGTCTTCCATAGTTTTCCATCTCCAAGCATCAAAACACTCTAACACACCCTAGAATTCACCTAGCATCATGAATTTATAAATTTAACATCATCAAAGAGAAGTCATGGGTTAGGTTTACCTTATGCCAAGCAAGGGGAAATCCACCAAAAGCTTCACCTCCTCCAATTTAACTTGGTAGCCAAGTGATTGCCTAACCTAGATTTTCTTCCCAAGTGATTTTCTCAACTAAAACAAGAAGATTTTGAGCTAGGGTTTTGGTGTTTCTTCCTTCCTTGAGGTTCGGCCATGAGAGAGAAAATGAGAGGGAAATTGATTTGAATTTTTGAAAACAAGAGGTTAAATAGAAAGTCTTAAGTCAAAGCATTAATGGATGGTTGACAAGTGGTCAAATTTGGGCCAAGAATTGGATAAAATCTATGCAATTAACTTCTAATCCCTCAATTTAGAATGTAACCCACTTAATGCCATATAAGTTTATGCTTTTGGTTACATGAAACATGTAAAATACAATTCCAAATTAACGTCATACAATGCATACAAAATAGAGTACTTAAAGGAAAATAATGCACTTAATGAAAACTTTATACTATCAATGTTTAAAGAAAATGATATGTACTTGAATAAATACATTGACAAAAAATTCATGAAAATTTAGGGTTCTCGCAAGAGATATGAGCAAATAATTCAAGAAATTTCGAGTGTATAATTCAAGAAATTCTGGGTCCTCACATTAGACACTCTAAAAGGGGAACTCAAATGTTAATTTTTTACAAAATCGTTGCTAATTCGGAAAAATATCATAATTTAGGAGTGCAATGAAATGTGAATGTATATAGTTACATAATAATTTAGGTGTGATTTAAGTGTATGTAGGTGCCCACTATTGGGTGCTCTTTGGAGAAATGCATAAAAAAGAAAGTAAGAGTTTGTTTATTTTATGAACTTACATAAAGAGAAATTAGTATTTCCTCAGTGTAACATATAAAATTTATCTTATTAATGTTAAAGTGGTAATATTGGTAAATCACAAGAAACTAGTTAGTTTTTTGTAGATTACTTTAATATAAGGAAAGTAGAGTTATTTTGTAAGGAGTAATTAAAGAAAATATACAACATAATAAATGATAAACATGTTTGGGGGAACAAAGTAATAGAGTTCTAATTAAAAACTAATACCTATGAGGAATTTTTAGAAAGTTTTGGGGGCCGGCTGCTCCTGCCCGCCCCACTTTGTGTCCGTCATTGCACTGAATCCACTCTTTTCATTTAATTTGCATCTAAGTTCTTCATGTCACCTCGGCGAACATTGGTAATTATAGAACTTTTTCTTGATAGTGAATTTAATAAGACACTAAATTCTGAAGTTATCCTTTTGCAATGTTGCTTGTCAAGTATGCTGATACAGATAAACCAGCAAAACAACTATGTTCCGTTATAAACACAAATCACAAGCCATGTTAGAAAAAATAAAGAATTGTTGAGACGGTATATATCACTCCCCCAAATGAGTTGACCAAAATTAGAAACCTGGCAAAGTGACTAAAGCTGCAACTAGTCCCATGTTCATACTTCCAATCCAAGCAAAAGATTCAAATTTCTACATTCCATTGAAGCATGAATCTTGCTGAGTAATTCATAACGATGAGATCATGTCAGGCAAGGGATTTTGTATAGCACGCAACAAGGCGAATCTGGAGCTATAAATTGAGCAGAAGTTACTGCTTTGGCACAAGTTGCTAACTTGCCATAGATTCTTAGTTGGAGGACTATTTTTCAGTTTTCAATAGTATTGTCTGGTAATCAAAGGAGAAACATGAAAGTTTCAAGCTGCGTTGCCGGATTGATTGCTGTGCTTCTGTATGTTTCCGTAACGGATGCTGCTCCTGCACCATATTCCTACACATGTTCTGCATCATGGAGTTGGAGTCCCTGTGCTGGGGAGACACTGACCTGCCCAGAAGAGTGCCCATCTCAATACTCCGACGACCCCAAAGCTAAAGTTTGCTATCTCAGCTGCGGTGGTCCCAAATGCCGCTCCGAGTGCAGGCGTAAGAACATGATTCTATCACGCCTGCATTACTGTCATTCCCTCTTTCCTTGACGATATTCTTTTTTATCATTTCTTTTGTTTTATTACTTCTTTGGTGAACAAATATGACGATTTCGTATGCACTGGGGTGATGAATAACATACAACATCTACATTTTAGGAGCCGTTTGGTAAATATTCATCAATCATCATCATCATTATTATAATTAATTAGTTAATAATAATAAGTTTTTGTTGAAACCCATAGTCTGTTTGCAACTAATAAAATTCAGAGATGGGTTCCAGATTTTTTTTTCCTATTCCTTTTCCTTTTTTAATTTTCCTCTTCTTTTCACCACTCTTTTTGTTTGTTCTAATTTTAATTTTCTTTTTTTTTTACGAATTAAAAATATGAGATACAAGTGTATATAAACATTAATTCCCTATTAAGAAGTAGTTAATCACAAATCCATAGAATGAGTCTAGCAATAGCCATTAATTCATTGGTTTTAATCTTAACCAAACTATAAGTTTCACTATGATTAACTTTGAAACTCATACCATTATATGAAATCCATTTACCAAACATTCCCAAAATACTAATGAACTCTTTGGTGGAATTTGAATTTAATTAAGGTAAAGACTGTACGCTTTTTGTCATTGCACTAAATGTCTAAAACCTTATAGTCAAGTAACTTGATTTAAGGTTGTCCAAATTGGGGTGGTGGGAGTCCATGCTTAGGACTGGTAATATGATTTGTATCACTTGAGCCAAACTAAATATGGTAAACATTATCATCCAGATATGGATGAAACAAACTAATTTTTACGCGGGTTATGGTCTTAATGTTGAACTCTTTCATTCCTTTTTTTTTTTTTTTCAAACTCCAGCTTTTTGTACGTTAAAACACTTGAGTAGCTTTGCAGTTTCCTAAATATGGACATGTCTTAACTAATGTAACTCGGATACGTTTACTAATCACAGATCGCAAACCAGACTGCAACAGCCCTGGATCAGCATGTTATGATCCGCGATTCATCGGTGCAGATGGCATTGTCTTCTACTTCCATGGAAAGAGCAATGAGCATTTCAGCTTAGTGTCTGACCGCAACCTCCAAATCAATGCCCGCTTTATCGGCCACAGGCCAGCTGGTAGAGCCAGAGACTTCACCTGGATTCAGGCCTTAGGCCTCCTCTTCAACTCCCACAGCTTCTCTTTGGAGGCCACCAAGTCAGCAACATGGGATGACAACGTAGATCATCTGAAATTTACCTATGATGGGAAGGAAATTGTCGTGCCAGAAGGCGCTCTTTCCACGTGGACTCCTCCAGAACAGAATGTGAGAGTTGAAAGAACAGCGAACAAGAACAGTGCTATCATCAACATTCCTGGTGTTGTGGAGATTCTAGTCAATGTGGTTCCTGTGACCAAGGAAGACGACAGGATCCACAACTACAAAGTGCCATCTGATGATTGTTTTTCTCATTTGGAAGTGCAGTTCAGGTTCGCTTCTCTTTCCCTTAAAGTGGAAGGCATACTTGGCCGAACCTATCAGCCTGATTTTGAGAATCCTGCTAAGCCAGGCGTAGCCATGTCTGTTGTTGTTGTTAGGTTTTGGGGTAGCAGACGCAGCGGAAAACAAAAAATTTTAGCCCCAACAACTCATCAGGAATCACCCTAGGCTACGTATGACTTGTAGAGAAGAGGAGTTGTAGGATTACCTTAATCCTAGAAGTGGCTTCCTTGTAGCGTCGTAGAGAGTGGTCAGCCCCTTTGAGCAGTCCAAACGTCCTGTCTCTACTGCAACCCACGTGAGAGAGAAGTCTGGATCTTCTCCTGAATCGTCTCTACGATCCTATGTGTGATCCTATGTGTGTGTATGAGAGTGTAGAAAAGGTGCTAGCCTATTCTCTCTTTCTTTGGAATTTCTCTCTACGTAGGTTTTTCTCAAAATTCCTAACCTCTCTCTATTCTGTCAACCGTAGTTATGTTATAGACGTATCATATTGTCTGTCTATTTATAGGAGAGAGGTAGAGAGAAAAGATAGGGTCTTGTTTGAACCAAATCAAAACAAATATAGGATAACTATTTTATCCTATTTGCTCAAATAGCCCCAAAATCTATTATTCCTTGTAATTAGACCCCAAAAGATTTTATTTCCAAATCTCCATTTGGACACACAATTTTAATCCAAAATTCAATCTCTAAGCGTGTGATCTAATAGGTTCCAAATACATTGGCAATAATTATGAATTACAATTCTCAAGAAGAATTAGATAAAATAAACAACTTTATTTTATCATTAATTACAATAATTAATCCATTCATAATTATAGATTGTGAGCGGTGTCTAGCAACACATTACAACCACCCAGGTATTCGGAATTAGTCAAGGGAATTTTGACCAAAACTTTTCATGAAAAATTACCATGTAATTATTATCCTTTCACCATAGATATCCAATTAGTCAGGGAATGAGGAATAAGTGCCAATTCCCTAATGACTAATTAATTTTCTAGTTCCCGGAATTAACCCTAGATTAGGTTAACTTGAAGACATTCTTCAATTAACCTAAGGTAGTCGACTATTAAGGTTAATTTCCCACTAGTGGCCATTCTGGATATCAGCTCCCACTATCGGAGTGGTGAATTCTCTCTTGATCACTCACTATCTTTCCATGCTTTAGACTACCCCCAATTTCTATTCTTTAAGTCACTATTGGTGAGCAACAAGTAACAGAATCAAAAGGAGTGATTCACACTCAAGATACTATGGTGATCCCAAGTCTAGGATCACTTACACAATTTTCCATAAGAGATTCAACCATTGGCACTTAATAGATATCCTAATGGGATCTCTGTGTGGATCACTCCAATGAATTCGTACCTTACAATTCATCTACACATTAGTCTAGGTATCACTATACCTTGGTTGATGAGAACAACCACTACTTACATTAAGTAGAGACTAACTGTGTACTAGTCTTTCCGTATTAATGATGTCCTGTCTCATTAATACTATGACTAGGGAACTTTAAGAATATTTATTATAAATGTGATTGATATCTCATAGTCAGCAATTCTTGTGACTACCATCACATCAATAAATATTCTAAGGACTTTATCAGTTATATCAAATATTTAATAGATAAAATGGAAATTCATAAAATACAAAACTTAATTAGAAATGTATTTAAACAAAAATGATTGTTTTAGGGCATACATTCCAATAGTTGGAGGTGAAGACAAGTATAGGACAACATCACTTGTTTCTGAAGATTGCATGACTTGCATTTACTCTCCAACTGAATCCACAGGAGAAGAAACCCCATCAAATGTTGAATATGGCACCTTAGACTGCACCAGCAAATTGTCCCGTGGAAATGGGATCGTTTGCAAGAAATGATCAATGAGTATGCAATGATTATGTCTATGTTCAATAATAAAGTGGTGGAAGCATTGCCTAGCTTTAATCCCTAATAATCAGATGGTTGTGGCAGTGCCACTGAAAGAATTAACACAAAGTTGTTTTTGCTTAATCCTATCAATTGTTCCTGTTTTCCGTGTCTTATAATCCATTTGTACCATGGGGAAGAAAGGACCTGGGAAAAGGAGGTGTAAATTTGTATGCTTCCACTACAACAAAAAGGGCCTTTCCTGACATGCCTATAATGACACTAATTGGGTTGTGTCACCCTAGCATGTCTGTGCTGACACTTGTAACAGTACCCAATATATTACAACAAGAAGGGCATTTACTGGCACTTAGAAGTGTCAATATAGACAATTTAAGCTGACACTTTTACTTGGAAAACACTGGCATGAGTGATGTGCTCTTAGACTATCTTTGATGACACTTGTGAGTGTGTGAGAAATCGAAAAAAAAAAAAACAAAAAAGGCATTTACTGGCACTTAGAGGTGTCAGTATAGACAATTTAAGTTGGCACTTTTACTTAGAAAATACTGGCATGAGTGATGTGCTCTTAGACTACCTTTGATGACACTTGTGAGTGTGTGAGAAATCGGAAAAAAAAAAAAAAGACATTTACTGGCACTTAGAGGTGTCAGTATAGACAATTTAAGTTAACACTTTTATTTGGAAAACACTGGCATGAGTGATGTGCTCTTAGACTACCTTTGATGACACTTGTGAGTGTGTGAGAAATCGGAAAAAAAAATAACGCCATTTTAATTTAGGACCGAAACGATGTCGTTTTACATTCACTACAAGAAAATGGGTTATTAGTGACGACTTTTTCCAGTGAAAAAAAAAAGTCATCACAGAAGAAGGCCCTTTAGGCATGATTTTGGCTCTTATCACTACTGACTTGTAATAGCTAAATATTTAGTGACGACTTCAAATTGTCGTCAGAAAATAGTTCGCCATTAGACGTGGAAAGGGCGGGTTCAACATCAGTGACGACATGATATGAGTTGTCAGTATTTCCTCTTCTTTTTATTGACAACTTTTTTACTGTTGTCACTAATTCTATTTACTAACAATCTATTGTTGTCAGTAAAATTACATATTTGTTAGTGACAATACATATTGTCACTTAGCAGCTGTTTGAATACCCATTATAATTTTTAATAACTATTTTAAGCAGTAATAATTAATAAAATATTCACAATTTTAGATAAAAACTAAAGTTGAAATTGACTAAATTAATCCTAGTTGACTTGTGCCAAAATTTTGAATTATCGTAGCTAAAGCACCCATAATTCCTCAAATTGTAATAATTTTTTAATTTAAAACATAAAGTTAGTTATTAGTTAACGTGAAGTTAATATAAATGAAAATTTTCAAATTCAATTAGTTAGAAAATTAAAAAATTGGAGATTAGTGACAACACTTTTCAGTGAAAACAATAGTTATCCTTTAAAGTTATCCTTTAACCACAACACTAGAAGTCATCACAATAATCTCATCAAATTCTCATCACAAAAAGTTTCCCTCCAAGAGGTTTCTAGGATGCGGGAATAATTATAGAAAACAATAGTGACGACTTGGTGAATTTGGAGTATGTGGTAGTGACGATATTTTTGACGTCATCACTATTGCTTGTTCTGTTCATTGACAACTTGAGTTCTCGTCACCGATAAATATTTACTGACAACTTTATATTGTCATTATAACATTCGTAATATATTATTAATATCATTGAATGGTCAGTGACAACATTTATCGTCACTGTAAAACTCCATTTCACGGTTGACTTTCATTAATTCTACTATGACACCCTAATCTTTACAGTTTAGCCCCCTACATTTTCTCTATTTGCAAAATGCATTAGACATTTGAATAAGATATTGTAAAGCAGTTTTGTATTTCCTGAAAATTTAAGTTAGAGCTGCTAATTGAAGGATAGTGACGACATTTGAAAAACTCATTATCACACAAATTCTACTATGACACCCTAAATTTTATAGATTAGCCCCTATGTTTTTCTCTATTTATGAAATGCTCTAGACATTTGAATAAATTGTGTATAGATATTTTACATTTCCCTGAAATTTAAGTTATAACTAAACCTAAATATATATATATATATATATGTGTGTGTGTGTAGATATATATATATATATATGTATATATATATAAAGAACATTCATACATTCAACTATAAGTACCTAAATTTTGTAATTTAAGCCCAATGTTTTTTTATTAACAATAGGCAAAAGACATCTCAATAGTTAATTATCAATGGAATGTGTAGGATTAAGCACTACAGGAATTTCATCATTAATAGCAATGGATTCATGATAGTTTGTGTTCTCATTGAATTGACTTCAATTTTTTACAACTTATTGCAACATATTATTAATAACATTGGATTTAAAAAAAACAAAAAAAAAAATTTTGACTACCATATCAAGTGAATTTCATTATTTTCATTTGTGAGATGTAGTCTAGTTTTGCAATTATAAGAAATGTGTTTAAAATTTTAGCTCAACCGTTAGAAATGTAATAAAAAGATTATTTTCACTTTTATAAAATTAACAAATTTTGTCACCAATGATGGATATTTTTAAAATAAGAAATTACACTACAACTGCAAAATCTATGTCTCAAATAAATTAAGAACTGAAAAAAAAGTCGCCACAAAAAGAGGGTCTTTACCCAAAACACCCCACTTCATCAGAATTGTCTAATTGGGACAACTAGTTCGTGATAAATTTAATATGTCATCACAATAATATTCCCACGACCAAATACCTAGAACATGGTAGAATAAAATAATGAGAAGATGTTGAATTTCATCACTGTTTGCTACTAGTATTCTGTGACGAGTTTTCTTAGTTGTCAATGATGTTTTTCAATGAATATATTATTGTCATTATAGAATGAATTGCCTTTGTTTTACATGTAGTTACTAAACTACTTTCATATTTTTTTCCAATATATTAGAGTGAAACTAATTTGCCACCATGATACAAAAATATTTTCATCAAAAAATAATGAATAATATTGTATGTGAAAAATCTATATTTGAAATAAAATTAAAAATAAAAAATTCCAAAAAATTTGTAATATTTTTTTGCATTATTTTTTAGTGACACTATATTGCCACCATGATTAAAAAAATATTTGTTTTTTGTCAAAAAAATAATGAGTAATAATATATAAGTAAAATCTATACTTGAAATAAAATTACAAACAAAAATGTTTCATACAAATTTTGTGTGGAAGGAGGGATAGTTGAAGTCAATTTTTTTTCAAAACATTTTAAGGGTAGAAGTGTCGGACAAACCCAGCAATCTTTGTCTTTCAGCTCACACTCAAAGTCTTTGTCTTTCAGTAGTGGCGAACAAACCCAGCAGTCTTTGTCTTTCAGCTCACACTCTCCCCAAAATGGTGCTAAGTCTTTGAGTTGAAACTCTCCTCTCACCACAACTCTCATTCTCTTAGCCTCTCACCACCTTCTCACCACCGATTCTCTTAGCCTCTCACCACCCTCTCACCACCTATTCTCACCATCAATTATCTTAGCCTCTTTTTCCCTTGTGTGGACTCACAATGCTGGCTGTCTAGATCCAGTTAATTGCCTTAAGAAAAGGTTGGTTCCTCCCTCCCTCTATCTCTCTCTATGTGTTTTAATGTTCCCAAAATTCTTTTACAAATTTTTTGCCCTAATCTTGCATTTCTTATTTTCCAGAAATTTACGTCTGAATCTTTTAATCTTTGTGTGCAATCACCTGTATGTTGTTGTTTACATAGATAATTTCTTAATTCCCCAAATTTTGCTTCTCCTAATATTTGTTTTAGTTGAAATCTTATGACTAACACTGAACCTGTGATGGGTTTGCTTTATGACATGTCAATGCCATTTAATTAGGGCTGAGATATTATTCTAAGTTACTCATTTTGCTTTGCAATCAGTTTATCGAATGATGTAGGTGTTGGTTTGGGTTAGCTATGCAATGAATATGTTATTCTGAATTTCATTTCTCCAAATATGAAATTTGCTTAACTAATAGTCCAACCATTTGGATTGGTTATGTCCTGTTCATGGTAAATAAAACCCCCTGTTGTGCAATGTGCCTTATTCCAAACCCCCTGTGGTTGCTTTTGAGATTCTTCATGGGAAAGTTGTGAGAAAGCTACCCTTGTTGGATAACAGCTTACAGCCTGGCCCCAATACTAATTTTGTTGATCTAGAAGGAGGTGAGTTTTGTCTTGTTTGCCTAGGAAATACATGGGATGACGGCTGTGAGGAGTTGACAGTAGTCAAGTTCAAGGTTTAGAAAGGTGAAGATGGAGGCTTGGGATGTGAAGATGTGATGGAGTCCACTATTAAATTTAGTTCCGCACCTCTGTGCATGTCCATCTATGCTTTCGCATTGTAAGACAAAAAGTTTCCCTGAATTGGGTGAACTAAGATGAGTTGCTAGCTATAGGACTAAATGGCTATGCTTGAATTTCTGGCATTTCTAATTCTATTTAGAGTCTAACATGGTGAAAACAACAAATGAGTTGCTGTTCTATTGTTGCTTGTTTGTGGCATTTCTACTCCAACTTATATTGTTTATCTTGGTTAAAATAGAAATTCAATTTTTGGTTTGATGTTGCATGAATTTCTGGCATTTGTAATGCTATTTATAGCCATTAACTTGGTGAAAATAGCAAATGAGTTGCTGTTCTATTGTTAATTGAGTTTGTGGCATTTCTAGTGCAACATATACTCTATAACTTGGTGAAAATAGCAAATCAGTTTCTAATTTGTTGTGGCTTGACATTCTGCCATTTGTAATGCTATTTAAAGTGTTTAATTTGGTGAAAATAGCGAATCAGTTTCTAGTGTGTTGCTGCTTGACTTTTTCCATGTGTTGCTTGACTTTTTGGAATCCAATGGATAGAAATGGCAGTATTGCTATTATATTTCAGCTTTCTGTAGTTATAAAATAAAACTCTAGCAGAATTTAACACTTGTTCATGTTAAAGGCTTTTCAACCAGTCCACCGGACATTTCTTCCATACCACATGGTGGTTAAGCTTATAAACTTGACCCCTTTTTTATTTTTGTCATAAATTTAACATATTTTAATTTCATAATAAAAACAAAGCAAATGTTTCTGTTTTATCCTTGCAACTTTTGAGTCCTGGTTGCATACATGCTCAATGACTGAGGTATCAGTCTGGCTTTAAATTCTAGCTGTGTAATTGGGATGCATTTTCTTAAGTTATGCTTTAATCATTGTTGTCATAGTGACAGTCAACTTGCTTCATTCCTTGTTGCAGTGATAGGTTGCTCCAAATCATTGGCAGAGAAAGAGAAGAACAGACTAGCCTCCATTGGAGTGAAATCATATTTTTGGAACGATTTTCTTCACATAGTATGTCTCTTACCTTTCGAGGATTTTTTCTTTTTATCATCTATGTAAGTTTTCCAGGCCATAACTTCAAAAGGCAAATGCTATATTTTCTTTTGATCTCTTTGTTGTGGCCTTCATCTGCAAAATGTTGAGCGATAATCAATATACTAGCTGTATCCTTTATGCTAAGCTGTTGGCATTACTCTTTTAATTATATACGGGTTGATTGCCAACTCTGTTTGAAATTATATTGAATTTTCAAGGAAAATCTCCAAAGTGTTCTGTTTGTAAACATATGATCATCAATATTAGGCTTTTAAGGAGGAACTCAACTGTACTTTTGAGCTCCTCTCGCACTTTGCTAGATTTCTCTAGTTGGTCAAGTAGGTAACCGTAAGAAATGTAGGTAGCACTGATAAGATGAGGGGCTGTTTGAATAAAACAAAGGGGTTTCTAATGGGGTTGGAGTAATCTTAAACTCCAGTGGGACTGATCATTAACTCATTCTATCTTGTTAGTGATGCAACAATCCAGCAACGAGGTTGGGGGAGCTGTTTCTTGATGTGTGCTATTTTTGCTTAATCCGCAAGTACTATTTTCTTTGTACAAACAAGGTATAAGCAATTGCTTTATACTAATTTTTTTAATTATCTTTTTATTTATAGTTGTAGCAATATTATGTACTTTCTGAACTATTTCTCTACCTGATTTTAAAAGTGATTCTCTGTCTCCCCCTCTCACAAACCCTCCCCCACTCCCACCAAGAAAGAGAGGGGGGGGATGTTTTTGTATAGTACTATCGCGTAAGATGGACTGGAGAGGGGGTGAAGATGGACTTTCGTTGTCCAGGCACATCAGCATACGTAACTTGGCATGTAAACAAGCAAAAGCCTTAGTATTACTGCATTAACTTTCTTAACTTCACTATGAGGCCGTTCCCTCTTTAGTCTTTCCTATTACTTGCATCATATGAACCATTGTTAACACCTGAATCCGCATCAGAAACAAAGGCTTTGACCCCGCTATCATGAGACCAGGGCTTACCTAAGGGGTTTCCTTTGTTGTTGCTTGAAGTTTCCTACTTAGTTTCATTTGATGGACTAAGTCTTTTGTGTACTAATTCGTCACCTTATGTGTGTTTGTGTGTGTCTCTTCTGGTCTTGCATTAAGAAAACAAAATAGAACAAAAACTCAGGAAGTACAATTTCACATGGGGTCCTGCCTTTGTTGCTCTACTAATGCTATTTTTTTCTTGCTGTATTTTTTTGATGGATCGATCGATCTTCTGGTTCGAAGAGTGCCCATGAGATCTTTATGCTTGTTAATCCATGTGATGCATGTAGGTCCCGAAATGCAACCCAAGAAATCAACTAAAATTGTTCAAGCAAACAAGTACTCAAACAACCACAATAATGATAAATGTAAACAATCTTAAACCACAAAGAATAAAGTAACAAAAAGGTAAAAGGAATTCAAACCAATCAAACTCCCAAGCTTCTTCCAAACTTGGAGTTGAATTCACCAAATAGTTTCTTCAATTGATAGTGACACTAACCAACTTGTACAAGTGAAGGATCACCTTCCTCACCCCAAACACCCTTTGGTTGAGCAAATGAGTTTTACTACTCTCCAAGTAAACCCTCAACTAGCTACAATTGAAAGCTCACCAACCAACTAAGAACTACTATTACAAGTGAGGCAACCTTCACCAAGGTTTTACCACTCCAAGTGATAGGCTCACCTTCACCAAGGTTTTATGCCTCCTATAGAGTAACCTTCACTTGAGCAACCTCACAGACCCAACTTTCCCCACACCTATACAACAAACAAAGAAGATTTCTACCCAAATATTCACTTGTAAGCTTGTATTTCATGTAGGCAAAAGTCTATAATCTTCTTGAACTTGTGTATTTATAGAGTGTGAGAAATGGCCTCAAGAACCTCTCCAACGGTCAAAAAATATAGCTGTTGAAAATAGCCGTTGGACCTATCGACGTCCGATACAATGTTATCGTCCGGAGTGTGTTCTTCTCAACCGTTTGACGTCCGATGGGTTTTGTGCGTCCGACACAAGCGTCCGACAGGTTGCCGTTCTTTATGGACGGCCGATGCATAATTTTGCGTCCGATAGCTTTGCGTCGACTGAGAGCTTTGATTTCATCTTTAATTCTATCGGACGTCCGATGATAATGATATGCGTCCGATAAGTGTCCGATAAGTTAAAATCTTCTCAATTCATCTTGAATTGATTTCTTTTCTTTTCCAATAAATCAAGGACCTGTTCTAACAAAATTCTCACATAAAAACATTAGTCCAAATCATCATTTTATTTTGTTATCATCAAAACCTAGGAACAAGGCCAACAATCTCCTTTGATGATGACAAACCAAATGATGATTTTGCAAGGAATAGAAAGAAACTCCCCTCAATAAGAGTTAAAATGATTTAGAAAAAAATCATAATCATCTAACAATTTAGAAAATCATCCAACTATCTCCCCTTTGTCATCAATCAAAAACATATTAACTCCCCATTTAGACATCCAAACCATTTAACAATTCAACCATATTTAAACTTCAAATATCAATATTCAACATTTCACAATTCCAACATCAATATGAACAAAACACTAAAGTAGCAAAGTACTTAATGAATTATAACAAGTTGTTTTTTTTTAACTAATAGAACATAATGAATGAGAGTTAGTACAACATGATCTAATAATCCACATAGATTTCATGCCTTTTCTTATATTTTTCTTCACATAGCAATCATTTTGCATATGTCCAAATTAACAACAAAATGACACCTAGAATCATTCACAAAATTAGGTTTAATAAATTTAGTTCCTCTTTTATAAAATCATTTTGGCCATGTAAAATATGGTTTTCTTTTCTTTGTAAAACATTTTGTTTCTCGAGAGAATCATTCAAATCATTAATTCTTTTCTTTAAAGATTTTGTTCCTCAACATTTTTTTCATAAAACTTTGTTTTATTTTCCAACTTCTTTCAAATCATTTTGCAATCAAAATCAATTTTTTGTTTTTTCAAATCATCATTGTCTTTTCTCAAATTCTTATTTTCTTGAAAAGTCTAGAGTTTTCTTCCAATAAAGCATTTATTTTTATTTTCAAATCCTTGTTTTTGCATAAGATTCTTTCAAATTTTTATGCATTTTGACCATAAGAACTTGTATATCATCATTATCATCATCCTCATCACTAAGAGAGTGATTAGAGTTTACCTTATTATCTCCAAATGCCATAAGTGCCATTTGGGTCGATTCTTCTTCTTCTTCCATTTCTTCATCCCAATTGCATTCGTCCCAAGTAATTTTGAAATTCTTGAGTTTTTCTCTTCTATCATTGCTTGCTCTTCCTCCTCTAGAGCTCCTCTTATTTGAAGCTTCTTTAATGTTCTTGCCATGTTATTTAGCTTTACATCTTCATCATCTTCTTGTGAGGTCTTGAATGCTATGCCTCTCTTGATCCATGCTTCATCATCTTGTACTTTTAACTTCAACTCATAAGAGGTTAGTGAATTCACAAGAGATTCAATAGATATAGAATTTAAATCTTTTGCCTCTTCTATAGCGGTGACTTTATTTTCCCATTCTTTTGGCAAGGCATTCAAAATTTTTCTATTTTTCTCACCCAAAGTGTATACCTTGTCAAGCAATTCAAGATCTTTAGTAATATCATTGAATCTACAAAATATTTTATCAACATTCTCATGAGGATGCATTTTAAAAGATTCATATTGAGCAACAAGCATAGATTTCCTTTGTTCTCTAACATTGTCACTCCCTTCATACATATCTCTCAACTTATCCCATACTTCCTTGGCCGATTTGCACCCTTTTACTCTAGTAGATTCATTTGCATCTAGGGCATTATACAATACATTCATGGCCTTGGCATTCAAAGAGAGATTAAATCTATCTTGAGCACTTAATTCACTTCTAGTTTTAATTCTATTTCTACCGGTTGTTTCATCTATAATTGTAGCCTCATAAGGTCCTTCACTAACAATAAACCACAATTCTATATCTATAGATTGCAAAAATATTTCCATTCTATCCCTCCAACAAATATAATTTATACCATTGAACATGGGAGGTCTAACGATGGATTGCCCTTCTAAAACAATACATTATTGGTTGCCATCTTTACTCCTAAGCCGATTGAGCTTAATTTCAGGAGACCAATCAATTGTGGTCCCAAATGCAACCCAAGAAATCAACTAAAATTGTTCAAGCAAACAAGTACTCAAACAACCACAATAATGATAAATGTAAACAATCTTAAACCACAAAGAATAAAGTAACAAAAAGGTAAAAGGAATTCAAACCAATCAAACTCCCAAGCTTCTTCCAAACTTGGAGTTGAATTCACCAAATAGTTTCTTCAATTGATAGTGACACTAACCAACTTGTACAAGTGAAGGATCACTCCTTCCTCACCCCAAACACCCTTTGGTTGAGCAAATGAGTTTTACTACTCTCCAAGTAAACCCTCAACTAGCTACAATTGAAAGCTCACCAACCAACTAAGAACTACTATTACAAGTGAGGCAACCTTCACCAAGGTTTTACCACTCCAAGTGATAGGCTCACCTTCACCAAGGTTTTATGCCTCCTATAGAGTAACCTTCACTTGAGCAACCTCACAGACCCAACTTTCCCCACACCTATACAACAAACAAAGAAGATTTCTACCCAAATATTCACTTGTAAGCTTGTATTTCATATAGGCAAAAGTCTATAATCTTCTTGAACTTGTGGGTATTTATAGAGTGTGAGAAATGGCCTCAAGAACCTCTCCAACGGTCAAAAATATAGCTGTTGAAAAATAGCCGTTGGACCTATCGGACGTCCGATACAATGTTATGCGTCCGATAGGAGTGTCCGACAGGTTCTTCTCAACGTCTGTCGGACGTCCGATGGGTTTTGTGCGTCCGACACAAGCGTCCGATAGGTTGCTTCGTTCTTTATCGGACGGCCGATGCATAATTTTGCGTCCGATAGCTTTGCGTCCGACAGCGACCAGAGAGCTTTGATTTCATCTTTAATTCTATTGGACGTCCGATGATAATGATATGCGTCCGATAGAAGTGTCCGATAAGTTAAAATCTTCTCAATTCATCTTGAATTGATTTCTTTTCTTTTCCAATGAATCAAGGACCTGTTGTAACAAAATTCTCACATAAAAACATTAGTCCAAATCATCATTTTATTTTGTTATCATCAAAACCTAGGAACAAGGCCAACAATGCAGACCTTAGCAACGTGGCACAAGTTTGGACTTTGAAAAAGGGATAGAGGGGAAGGAGGAGGAAGAAGTTTGGACTTTGAAAAAGGTATAAGAAGATAGCAGCTAGGGATTATTCAATTATATATCTAGGTATGACAGTTATGGCTTTCAATTTCTTTCTTCATCTTTATAGCCAGAATTTCTTCTATATTAGTTGGATTCTCTAATGTAACATTATAGATTTTGATTTACTTGGACTAATACATACTAGTTCTATTGGGTAGACATGGTAAACTCATAGCTTATGAAGGGAAAGGGAATGGCTAGGTTACATGGGGCCATTCTAGTTCTCTCTCTCTCTTTTTTTTTGTTTCTTTTTTCCCCTTTCACTTAGGTGAATAATTGGACATATGAAGATGTTTGCATTTCTTGTTCATTTTCCTTGGCTCTATGGGCTGTTGTATTTTCATCCGTCCAATATATTATTAATTGTTACAGTCTCATTAATACCCTTTGATGGCAGTGTTCAAAAAGTAGAAAAAAAGATAAGACATTCTTTGGGGTCGGCCTAAGCACCTCCCACGGATTAAGATTGAGCTCAATGACAATGGGATCCTAATAAGTGAGAAAACAGCATTCTCTAAATTCTTGGGCAGTTTGGCAAGGAATGGTATGTACTGTCCACTAGATGTTGAAACTTGGCTTAAGGTGCCAAAGAAACTCAAAATGGACATGTTAGACGTCATAAAGGTAATAAGCCAATTTTATAATGTATATACCTTCTACAAAATTGTGGTGTTCCTTTTTTGTGTTTGTAAATATGTTTCAGGAAAGGTTCATTTTGCCTATTGGACTGGAAGCATGGACCTTGAGATCAATCAGCAAAAAATGGAGAAGCTGGAAGGCAGACTTAAAAGCTGCATATTTTGATCCGGACTTGCCAATTTCCTCAGCTTGTCTTCAAAAGGATATAAGGGTTCGCGAAGAGCAATGGGCAAAAATTTGGACTTATTGAAAAAGTGAAGAGGCAAAGGTACAATCAATTTCTGCATTCTTAATAAAGTTGTGTTTATCCAAAATTGTCGTCATGACTTTCACTTGTAGAAAGTAAGTGAGAGGAACAAGAAAGCTTGAGAGGAGAAGAAGATGAACCACACACCGAAAAAAGTCATTTGCTAATCTTCGGTGTAGAATGGTAATATTCCTAAAATTTGGAAGTATCAAACTTTTTAAATTTTGATACTTGACTATGTTAGGTTTTTTTTTTTTTTTATGTTAGCCACTAATTCTGTAATTTAAAAGAAAATTTACATTCCGTATAGGCCAAACAGATGGGGCAACCTCCTAGTAGACTAGAAATGTTCAATAAGTTTTACACCCATGCCGATGGATTTCCATCTAGTACTGTGGTAGCTGAGAATTTGGTAAGGGCCAATGAAAAGCAACACAATCATTTTAGTTGTGCCATTCTTTTTATTATTAGTGTAATAACAATTAATTTCCTGTGAGTTTGTAGGAGAAAATGAATGACCTGAAAAATAATCTTCCACCAGATTCGGAAGACCCAGTTGGGCTTAATGATATATTTTCCCAAGTGGTTGGCCAAGACAAACATGGTCATGTTCACTTGTTTAGTGAAGGTGTCAACCCAACAGATTTATGGGAAGACATTCCTGGTCGGAACACGTGTTACCGTTTAACTCTTCAACAACAGGCAACATTGTCAAGAATGGAGGAAAGGTTGCAGCGACAAGATGAGGAAATTGCCACTTTGAAGAAAATGGTTTTAGTTCAACAGGGAGGGGGCGAACCACTTGGCAGCCCGAGATCTGCTTCATCATCTTCTAACAATATGTCAAACCATACTCCATCACCCACTCAACCCTCTATTCGAGTAAGTCTTTACACCTTTTGAACTTTTAGGTGCTTAATCTAAAATTTGGTTGGCAAAAGTTTGAGTGGATTTTGATTCTTTTACTTGTTCAATCATTTAAAAGGTGGGGAATATGGTTTCCCTCCAAAGTTTGTTTGATCCGACAAAAATTGTGGCAAAGGGATATTTGCGTAGTCCGAATCCACTGGATGAATTTGGGGGACAAGCACTTGGCCCAAACCGTGTGAGATACAAGTACAAGTTGTGGTCAGTGCAAATGGGCAACTGATAAGACCGTATGATTTGCTACAAACAATTTAAGATGCACTTGGAGCACCAATTGCTTGGTCTTGTCATTTGGTAATATATCCACTTTTTGCCTTTTCTGGAATTTTGTTGCTAACTATGATCTATTGATCCCTATGGAATGTTCTAACTAGTTCTCTTACTAAGTCCACAACTAAAAATGTGCACAGGTGATGCCAACTACAGATTGACGGCGTTTGATTCTTGGCTTTGATCTGTTATTTTAATGTGGTGATTCCAGTGATCAAGTTTGAGGACAGGGATGATATCATCCATGCTAATGTAGCTTCATTAGTTTGATTCCTTCCCTAGATCACTTTCTCCAAACTTTATGTGCTGAATTGATGCTGTTTTTCTTCTTTTTTCTATTTCCTTCATCTTATGGACTTGTGGTGTTGGTAGTTTTTCATCCCTTTTGCTAGCTGAGTCCATTAATCCTTGGTTGGAGTCTGGACTTAGTACTTTCTCTTTTTTTTTTCTCTTTTATCAATGGATGGTAGAATTTTGTATGAGTACTGTTATGACTTGAGCAATGAATTGCTAGTATTACTAAGTGCATTATGTTCTATTGGGGGTCACTTCTTTCAAATGTTTATCCGAACTGTTATGTAAATGGAACCATGGAAATGTAGCAAGGATCTCCATTGCTTCGTTATTTTATTTACAAAAAAAAAAAATTGGCTGTTGAAAGTGTCAGCAAAGCAACACTGCAAACCAATGTATAATGACAATGTAAGTGTCATCAAAAGCAATTTTTTATGACACGTATAAGCACCATTAGACGGCCTATATTACGACATTGAAAGTGTCAGCAAAGCCAAACTTCAAACAAGTCTCTAACGATGAATGAAAGTGTCGTCCAAAGAAGTTTTTTATGACATTTATAAGCGTCATTACACGGTCTATATGACGACAAAACAAAATGTCTTCCTAGATTTCGAAAGTACTATAACTATAGTGACACCTACGATTGTCAATACAGGGTATTTGTGTTGGCAGTGTAGGTGCCATAATAGATATGTTTGCCTGACACATTTGCATGCTATTAGCCTATCCCCACATTGGAAGGCACGACACACGTCCGAGGTGTCGGGAAAGGAAAAGTGTCAGCTTAAACTATATATACTGATACTTGTAAGTGCCAGGAAAGGCCCTTTTTGTTGTAGTGTTCTGTCTGTCAAATAAAAGCATTCTGTTTTTTGTTGAATAAGAGACTCAGTATTAAATTCAATTAAGTCTTCACAAGATCCAAATTGATAATTTGAATTAACTATCAGCATGGTTTTCAAAATCCTAGCCATGCCACTGGTTGGTGGTAGGGTTCAAAGCACAGAACCAATTAGTTATCTCAGCAGATAGCAGAAAATTTGTGCTCAATCCGATCAGGATCATCAGTCAAAGTGAATGCCCATTGCCAATAGAAACAGTCTTGCTCCAGTGTGTTGTCCCAGAATCATTTGCAGAAAGTAATCGTCGAAGAATTCCAATAAACAAAGATACATATATCTAGAGGAGAAGAATAGGATCATAGTCCTCTGGGATATGGAAATTCTCTACCTTAATTTCAATAATTCAACGATTGTGCATATTTAATAACTAAGATAAAAAAATAGAGTACGTAGTAAAACTCTTGGCAACATCAACAGCTGGCATTGTCAATACAATAATTACTTTACTGGAAAATGTGAAATACTACGGACACATTCTTTTTTTTTAAGGCCTTTTTTCGAGGGCATAATCTTCCAGGAATTTGCAGCAAATGGGTCTTTGAGCTCGCTAGCCTTGTTCAAAATCAGAATTTACTATATTTATATCTATCTATCTATATCTATCGATACTATCTTGGGTCTATCTGGATGGTGTGTTGTTTTGGATGTCTGCATAAAATTTTACTGTAAGTTAATATAGTTTTTATATAAAAACTTTTGTGGAAAAATTGAAAAAATAATTTTATTTTTCTTTTCATTTTATTTTTCTTCCCTTTTTTTCTCCTTTCTTTCATCTCTTCTTCCTCATCCTTTCCACTGCTGGCCAGCACCTCCACCACTGCCACCCTTTCCCTTTGTTTGCTCTCTCTTCCTCCCTCTCCTCCTCCCTTTTTTCCCACCCTCTCCTTCCCTCCATCTTGCTCCTCCCCTCCCCCCTTCATCCTCCTTTCCCTATTCTGCTGTCAATCCTTCTCCCCCTCTCTCTTTGGTCTCGCAACCAGCTGCACGACTTATGTGTATATGTGTGTGTGTGTATATATATATATATATGTTACAAACACATACATATACACATTATATAGAATTCTTGTCATACCATATCACATGCATAGTTAATTGAAAAACAATGGCATATCAAACATATCTTCTTATTTCATAACATAACTCATAAATAAGTGCATATAATATTTAGCTTCTGAGTACTCAGTCTATAAGTTAGCTCCTATTACGAGGGTGGTAGATCAAGCATTTTCCCTAATCTTCACTTGATCTACCCTTACATGACTCAATCGGTCGGACACAAATGCTACTATGATCATTCATAACCAATCAAGCACGTTTCATACTTGATAGAATTATAACTCCTATCACCTGTTTTATAATTGCTTAGAATTTTTTGTCACATAAAATTATTTCACACATCACATTCACATTTCTTTCATTTCACGAAAATATGCCTCTCAGTTCATAAAAACATAGCATGGCAAAATATTTCGAAAGGTATACATGATCCATTTTACATATATCAAATTTAAGCAGTTACTTGAAAAAACTCATATTTAACATTTTAGAAAACATTGAAGGATAAGCACCACCTCAGACGGCTCATGTGAGATACCCTTAATGTTACACAACTTTTTACTTGTTGTAGATACACGTTTATCCTAGTTGGCTTGCATTCGTTGCTTATAAAATACATTTCCTTAACTCTAAGCATCCTAATGTTCATGTTTGGACAGTCTCTATTGAGCACTTGAAAAGTCTCCTAAAATGGAAACTTCGCATTTCTAGAAAGTTTAATATCACAAGAGTTTACCTTTTTAGGAGGTTTCCTGACTTAGGGAACTTCCTTTTATAAAATGTGTCTTTTAATTAATTTTTCATGAAATAATTTTTTATTTTATATAGGCTTAAAGGCTAGGCGTAACTAATAGTTGGGTTTCCTTTTATTGATCTTGGATCTAATAGAATTAGTATTTTATTTGGACTCCCAAAAGTTGTCCTTGGATTTCTTGAATACAATAAGGTGGATATCACATATCTGGACCTTAAAAAAATATTTTTTTATGTTTTGATCAATTTAAATATGAGCCTTGGAAATAAACTTGAATTTGAATACTAAAATTTATATTGGGACTTTGTAGTTTATTTATAATAAAATATTAATACTTCATCTATTAGACTCGTAAGTAAGTCCAATCACCCTTTTCAAAAACTTACTAGGCCCTAATTAATTTCAACCCATGTTAACTTATCTTCTATTTTACAAAACAAAGTTATTAAAACTGGCCCACTTAGGTTAATTAGGTAGGCATCCTACATGCTGGCCCAACACTGTTTTGTGAAGAAAATGAGAAATGTACGTTTGTTTGGAAAAATTATTATACTGGCCGACTAAGTGAGAAGAAGATTTTCCAACTTATTTCCAAAGTTTTTGTTGAAAAATGATCTATTCTTTCTCAAGACACATTGTAGCATAGAAACCTTGACATGCATGTGATTTTCACCAAATTTGAGGGAGAAAAGTTGATGAGTTCTGCTGAGAAAGTTTAGGTACAAATTCTGAAAATTCTCTAAGTGAATGGCCGAGGGTGATAGAGTGATTTTTCAACCTTATTTCCATAATTTCGGCTAGAACTTGGGAAGATTTCTACTCAATGTTTTCCCTACTCCTTTATCCTAGCATGCATGTAGTCCTTGGTTGGATTTAGGCAAGAAAAGTTGATGATTTTGGATAAGAATGAATGAGCATAAGATCTAAAAAATTTCTCACAGCTTTACACTTAAATGTTTGGAGGTTTTTTCATGGTTTTAAACTTTGAGTTTTGAGCAAACTTTGATACAATATTGTTTTGTACTTACGCTTCTATACATAAGTGAATTTCATGTTAAGTTTTGTGGATTTAAAGGTTTGAAACAAGTAAGATTTTAGGGAAAATGTGGACTGATTTACCTAGAATTTTTTTTCTTCTTTTCTTTCTTCTTTTCATGTGATAATTTCTCAATCATTGAATAATATATGTGTATTACACTTTGCTTCATTTAAAGTGAATAAATTTTGTATGTTAGAACCTTAGTAAAAACTTGAAAAATTGTCGATGTATCAGATAATTAAATAACTTACAATTCGTATAACTTGTCACAAGGTTTGAAGAGTCGAAAGGGAACCCCAAACCTGAAACTTGAGCTTTATTTTAGTTGGTGAGGGTTCCTTATGTGGAAATTGTGATTAAATGCCTTCAATAATTTGATTGGTGAATGATTGTTTGATTGAAAATATTTAAATGTATTATTGTTCCATGTAATGTTAAATGAATTATTGATTGTCCACTATTATAGGTGAGTGTGTACGTTATCGTACTCGACCTAATTGAAATGAGATTTCATGATCTTAAATGTTGGAATGAATGTGTATGATTGTAAGCCCAATGTGTGCTTTACCACATCGGCTGAATTGGGGCCCAAAACTCATTGTCAGTTTGCTTTGTTGATAGATTTGAGTAAATGATCAATATACTCGAGTATTACAACAAAGTGAGATGATCACCAAAAATGAAATGAAATGTACTGTTGGGTATTTTTTCTTCTTTTGAAGGGTATAATGAGTAGAATAGTGGAGTGTGCCATGATAGTGAAATGACTCATGGAGTAAACCGTATTCCTTTACTTAAATGATTTATTGTTTTGTAGCATGTGAATGATATATCTTGAATATGCCTATTGGTTAAATATATTATTTTGATTGGGATCTTACTGGGCATAAGCTCACCCCTTTAGTTGTTTTCCTTACAGGATATGAGGGTGAAAGGAATTGAGATTAGTGGTAACTTGACCTTAAAGTGCTATATTGTACTTTCTCTTATTTTGGAGACAAAAGTTGTACCATGAATACTAGTAGATCATAAGTACTTAAATTCTTTGGATTTGTATCTAAGTAAGACTATTCTGGATGGTTTGATGGAATGAACGCTATTTTTTCCAAAGACAAGTACTTACTATGAGATTTAGTGGATCAATCCTTACTTTACCCCCTTTTGGTTTGTATATAATTTGATTATTTTCGGTGGATTAATAGCATAAATATTTATTTTTGGAGTAAGTGTAGTGAGTCCTAATGAGAGTCAGGCAGGCGGTCTGCTAAACTCTAGGGTACGCCCTAGGATGATGTGGGGTCATTACAGGTGGTATCAGAGTCTAAGAATCTAGGCTTGAAATGATTTGAAAAATTGAGGAACTATGTACTTGTGAAAATTTAAAATTCAGTAGAATGAGACATTAGGTGTAAGGTTTTTTAGTGAGTTTGAGTAAGATTCTAATCCCAGTTGTAGATTATAGGAATGGAAGCAATTGGCAGGCAAACAAGGCCTCAGAGGCCACATCAGACAATCTTGTTCTAAAAGGGACCCGGGCCGCCCTTTCGGCTATATGCCCTAGGGCATTGGGTGACGAGTCATTGTGATTGTTGGAGAACTTATTCATATCCCAATCAAGTGGTGCTAGCGATATTGGATGAGAGGTAGAAGCTAGTCTTGGAAAATGAAAGGACTCACACTAGAGTGTAGGAGATGAGAGGAATTCAGAGGATACAAAATGATAGGATATGGGAGCTGAAGACTAATTTGATCAAAGAATAGGAATAGATTAACATCCTATGTGATTAGTTCCAGGAAGTTAATAACCGTCTTACTCGAGTATTGAGGTAGATGAGGGATAGGATTGAAGGAATCTTGATAAAGTATGAGATGATGATTGAAGAGGTCGTGGAGGCGAGCCTAGATCAGAAGAACCAGGGAGGAGAAGAGGCTAGGAATGGAAATGAGGCGACCCAGTGGAAGAAATAGGATCCACTAGTTCTATGATGGATTGACCTAGCAAAACACTAGATTAAAAGCTTTTGTAAGGGATGGCTAACCTAGAATCTCCACATGATGTTATCAATAACTTGTTTAACTTTTATGAGGTGTACTTGAATTTACTTTATTCTGTAACTTATTTGTTTTATGATGAACTTGCTTTGTGATATTAATATGTGAAAATGAATGTGTTTTTCGTAATGACTAATTGTTATTATATGTATAGATAATTGACTATTACCCATTCATATATAGATTAGTTGTGAGAGATATGGAAGTTGGGGAACATCGTCAGGGGCATAGACCTAGATAAACTCTGGATCAAGGGAAAGGATAAGGCTCAAGAGACTTCAAAAGTTTTCCCCGCCCAAGTTTTTGAGAGTCCTGACCTAGAGGTAGTTGAAAATTGGTTAGAGAATATGATTAATATTTTTTAGATTTTGAGATACTCAGAAGAAAGACAGGCATCTTTTATCATATTCCAATTTGAAGGGGCGACATGTTCTTGGTGGAATTGATGTGAAACCAGATAAGTTATCATATGATTTAGAAGTTAGAATACCCATTAGCGGACATTGTTCGGTGACAATACTATACACCAGAATTATGAGTTCTGGGTTGGAGAAAGGAAATTGTTGGTAGATCTTATTATTTTGCCTATTTGAGAATATGATATTATATTAGGTATGAACTGTTTGGCTCGATATCATGCTCAATTGAACTGTAGAACTAAGGTAGTTGAATTTTGTATACCAAGAGACCCTACCCTAGGATTGGATGTTGTTAGTCCCGAAAACAAGCTAAGAGGGGGGTGAATTAGGTTGATTGAACACTTAACTTGGTTTATGACAATTTGGCACAATTTAAATTTACCAAATTTTCTAGATTATCAACCACTTGATTAAATGATAATTAATGAAAAACAAATAAGATATAGAAATGAGAACACAAGTAAATAGAAAAGAAATATTAAACAAACCAAATGGACTACCAAGTTGCTTCCAACTTGAAGTCCCCCTTCTTCAATAACTTGCTCCTTCAATTTGATGAGAGTACACCAAATTGTACAAGAAAGGTTCACCTCTTGCTTGCCCTAATATCTCCTTGGTCAAGACAAATGGTTTTACTACAAACATTGTAAACCCTCACTTTGCTACTCACTTGAGACCTCACTCACAATTGAAAAGCACTAATTAATCACCCTTTTCACTTTCACTACAAATACAAAGGAAGACACAAATTCTTGCACAATTTACTCTAGAAGGCTTGTAAAAAGTGTTGGTAAAATTTCCTAACTCTACCAGCCTTTATGGTATTTACAGTGTCCAAAAATAGCCATCAAAACTCCTCCAACGGTCTTGTATTAAATACTGAAAAAACTAGCCGTTAGGGTTTTTGGACGTCCGAAGTTTTGCTCTACGCCCGAAACCATCGTCTGAAACCTTGGTGAGAATTTGTGTTGCCAACTATCGGACGTCCGAACCAATCATCCGATAGAACCAGTAGCCATTTGAATTTCATTCTTAATCTGTCAGACGTCCGAACCTCTGTTCTTCGTCCGATAAGATCGTCCGAAAGTGTTTGGTCGTCAACTATCGAAAGCAATCGTCCGACAGAACTAGTAGCTATTTAAATTTTATTCTAAATCTGTCAGACGTCCGATCCTTTGTTCTTTGTCTGAAAGATGTGTCCGAATCAAATTGCTATTGATATTCAGGTTTGCCAACTTCCAATCTTGATTTCATTGATTGAAAACCTGTCTTTATGAAATTATGCTCAAAAGATCATTAGTGAAAATCATTATTTTGGTTTGTTAACATCAAAAAAGAGAAGCAAAAAACCAACAATCTATCATTTTTTGATGATGACAAACCAAGTGATGATTTTGGTAGAAATAAAAGCATAAAGCATAACTCTACTCAAACGCTCCCTCTTACTCTTTCAACATGTACAAATGCTACTCCCCCTCACTTTTAGCATATTCATTATTTTTATTTTTACTTACTTCTTCCCCTTTTATCATCAATCAAAAAAAAAAGTGCAAAAATAACACAAGATTTTGGCATCCAATAAACATGAAATAGATTCAATAAACATAAAATAGGTCCAATCAACAAGGTTAACAAGGCCAACAAGGCCAAGGCCAACAAAACAACCAAGGCCAATCAAGTCATACACAATTCATACACAACGAGGAATAAAAATCATATAAAAGTGATGTGTGGTGAAGCTACAGATGCTTAGGAGATGCCTAAGTGCAGAGACCTGATAGATGCCTAGGTGAAACTAAAATTCTATATCAGATGAGCCTCAATGCCTTTGAACAAGTCTAAATTCCTTGCCTATGGTTTCTTCCAAATCAGTGCCTTGTTGTCGAGGAGGAGTGTTGATTTTGGAAGGGCCAGGTTCTTGAGTATGCTCTAAAAGTTGACACACAACATAAAAGAAATGCTGTCGGACGTCCAAAGTTCTGTAGGACGTCCGATCCCCTATTTTTCTCAAAGGTATTTTTCTGAAATACTTAGCTTATTTCTCAAACACACAAATTGATCCAAGGGCAATGCTTTTGTGAAAATATTAGCTATTTGATCTTATGAACGTACATAGTTAACACAAATTTCTCCTCTTTGAACTAGGTCACGAATGAAATGATGCTTGATATCTATGTGTTTTGTCCTAATGTGTTGGATTGGATTTCTAGTCAAGTTGATTGCACTAGTGTTATCACAAAACATAGGCATACAATCATATTTCAACTGAAAATCATGTAATGTATGTTTTTTCCACAACAATTGAACACAACAAGCACCGGCCGCAATATATTCGACTTCCGCCGTAGACAAGGAAATAACATTTTGCTTTTTGCTAAACCAAGAAACCAAACATTCACCTAGAAAATGACATGTACCACTAGTACTTTTTCTATCTACTCTACAACCGGCAAAGTCGGCATCCGAAAAATCAATTAATGCAAAATTAAAATATTTTGGATACCATAAACCATAATTTAAAGTCCCCGTTAAGTATCTAAAAATCCACTTAACAGCCATCAAGTGAAACTCTTTTGGACATGATTGGAATTGGGCACACACAAGTAAATGGCAAACATAATATTGGGTCTAATTGCGGTTAAATAGAGCAATCTACCAATCATACCTCTATAGTGCTTCTCATGAACTTTTATACCTTTTTCATCTTGGTCAAGTTTGATGAGGTACACATAGGAGTGTCGACTTGTTTTGAATCCTTCATCCTGAATCTGTTGAGAAGTTTCTTTGTGTATTTGATTTGATTGATAAAGGTTCCTTCATGACTTTGATGCACTTGATGTGAGGACTCAAAAATTTATTTTATCTGACCTATTTATTTACTTATTTATTTATTTTCTCTGAATAATTTATTTAAATCATTTTAATTACAATTGCACCATACATTACCTCATTTTATTTTAAAAACGTTGTTTAACTTTCAATTTAATTTTCTATCGCTCAATTGTGGAAAATTGAGAAAACACGTTTTTTAAGGCAAACATTTGGACTGAGAGTGATGTAATCTTGTAAAATAAGAATGATCATTAGTAGATTAAGAAAAGCTAATTGAGAAATTAGAAGTGAGTGCTTGAAATTAAACTCCAAATGGAGCATTATTGGCCACTAATTCAAAGTTGACTTTTTGCATATTAAAGAGTGGCTTTATGTCTTTTCTATCTTTCACTATTTCTCATCTTCCAAAAGCTCTCAAAATCCTCTCTCCCCTCTCTTGTTTCAGCTGAACCTCCCTCTCCCTTTTCCCCTTCATTTTGTCTTCAAAAATTGCATCTCCATTCTCCATTAAATCCACCAAGAAACTTGAACAAATCTTGCCATCTTACCTTGGAGCTTGAGGATCAACAAGGAGAGACGGAGAGAGCCAAGCTTAGGAGAGGTTAAAAGAAGAGGGCTTTGGAGCATTTCTAGACCACATCCTTCTAGGGTTTCATTTGATTAAAAGAGGTATTCTAGTTTCTTCAAAATCTTTTCCTTTGGTTTCATTTTGTAGCTTCAAGCTTTGTAGCTTCTTGATGTTATTCTTGTTGGATTTGGGTTGTCAAAGTGGGCTCTTGGATTCCCACAAGACTTGAATGTGTGGCTATTTTGATGTTGATGAGATGATACAGTGGTGATTTTAGTTGATTTTGATGTTAGAAAGATAGGAAGAAAGGAAGAGGAAAAATCGAGAGAGGAAGAGTGAGCTGCCGGTTCCTTTTTGCTGATATTATGCCCTATTTTAGCTGCTAATTTTCATGAGTTTCTTGGATATTTTGAGAGATGAAATGTTGGGCTATATGTGTGTAAATTTTGTTGCAAAAATCGTTCCATTTGGTGTGGTAATATCGCATGAAAAGAAGAAGCCAAAATCTAGAAAATTCTCACTGTTTTCTGCTGTCGGATGTTGCTGCTGTTTTAGTGCTTTTAAGTCTGAGAATTTTGATACATTTTGGTCACCAATTGCACAAGAAATATTGTTATGAACTTGGGGCCAATTATGGAAATCAATGGAAGTGTTTTTGTTGGTTGTAAGCTTTCAAAAAGAAAAGAAAAGCTGCTGGACAGAATTGAGCTAAAATTTCAGTAACTTTGGTTGTTTTGATCACTGCCTTCCCATACAAGTTTTTAGCTGAATTTTTGGTGAAAAAGGAACTCACATACTGAGGTTTATGTGTGTAAAATTTGGTGTTTTTCCAGTACCATTTCATTGTTCAAATGATGTCTCAAATCTGCTCTTCAAACCTGGAAAATTTTAGTGTCAGACCAGCTTGATGCCTCATGTTCAAATGACTATATTTCCTTGCTCGAGGGTCAAAATTGAGTGCTGTTTGTGACATTTAAAACTAAAATCCAATTTATTTTAGCGGTATAAATTTCAAGGGCTAGTTCGATTTCTGTGAATTTTGGAAAATTTCCAAATTTGACTGAAAACCAAGACTGTTACTCCCTGTTTTTACTGTTGCAGTAGATTTAAACTGAAATTTGACTGGCTTATGACCTGAATCTTGTATAAGTGTCTTCTTGAGAGTTTTAGTTTACTGAGTCTATTTTATAATGGTATAAGATTCATAATTTTTGGACTTATAGAACTCAAGTTATGATTTTTCAAAGAATATCGCGCAAAACTGAAAATTCTTCTAAGGAGTGACGAAAGTTTACAAATGCCTTGGGAACATTTTTCTAGTTTCAAACCTAACCTTGTTGATCATTTGCATGCCATTTCATACTTGGAAAGTGGATTTTTCCGATTTCATGAGATTCCTCTTAAGTTGGAATCGAAAAGCTTAACTGTTTGAAAGTTGACCTTGAATGCATACTTAGGTAATTTTATTTATGCATCTCTTAGGTGATCACGTGGACACCGAGAAGCTTGTTTGATCTTCTGAATTGCTCTTGCTTATTCTTGGTTATTGGTGAGTGTCAAGTGCATGATTTATTGATTTGTTTGACTTGTTACATGTTTGAATTGAACATATTGTTAAACTTGTCGAGGCGGACGTGTACTTTATCTCGTTCGACCTCTCTTACTTGACATGAACATGCTTGCTTGTACTTGTAATGACTTTGCCTAAACTTGCACTTGTATTTGATTAATGATTGAGCATTGTCTCATCATCCTACTTGATACCTGAACTTAATGGGGACGCCCAAAACTCATTGGTAAACCTTTCACTTCGGGCCGGCAAGGCCTTGGCCGAGGGATTGGTAAGCCATGGGTCTTTATATATTTTCGTTGGTTGGAATGCGTTCACCGACTTCTTATCTGGGTATACTCGAGTATTACTAAATTACTTATTTTGGCGAGCGGGCCCGGTTGGGGGGTTGTAACGGTGGATGGAGATGGTTGACAAGTGGAGTTCTACATGGTAATTATGAAAGTTGACGGAGTATCAACTCAACTGAAAATCCTGATCGAGCTTCGTGGAACTTGGCTCATGAGAGTCCCTGTATCCTTTTACTTGTGTTTTATTTTCCACTTGCTCGTCTATGTGACATTCTTATTAAGTGTGATATTTACTTTGTTAATTGCATTGTGCTTGCTTGCTTGATTTTCTTGATCTCACTGAGTTTCGCTCACCCCATAAGATTTGTTTTCCTTAACAAGTTTTGAAGCAGAGTTCGCTAATCGGGGAAACTAATTTCTTCTGTAGGATTCCTGCACTTTTGTATAAGGTTATTTTGATTTGTGCACTTGATGTATTATAGTACTTGGAGTTAGTACTAATGAAATTTTGATGGAATTATTGGGATTTGTAATTTCAGCTTTTGCATGTATATTTAGTACTTGGAACTTATTTTGGAAATGTAAGTTGAACTTTAGTTCCTTTAAGTAGTTGGTTTGAAATGTGAAGTTAGTTATGTTGAGAATGATATTTTGGGTGGAATTGTTATTTAAGTTAATTGAGTGAGTGAGTCCCGGCGAGAGTTGGGCAGGTGCTCCGCTGAGACCTTAGGGTTCGCCCTAGGGAGAGGTGGGGGCGTTACACTTGAAATCCAAGAAAAAAGTTCATTTCTCCCGTCATGCTCATTTCGAACTCCTTTTGCATAACATTTGAGAACTCTTAGCACAAACAATCATTAGTAGCACCAAAAATGATATCATCCACATAAATTTGCATGATTAATAGATCATTCAAGTTATTCTTAGTAAAAAAAGTAGTGTCTACATCTCCTCTTTTAAAGCTGTTTTCAATCAAAAATCCACTTAAACGTTCATACCAAGCTCTTGGAGTTTGTTTCAAACCATAAAGCCTTTGAAAGTTTAAACACATAATTTGAAAAATTTTCATTTTTAAAACCGGGGGTTGATCAATATAAACTTCTTGATCAATAAAACCATTTTAAAAAGTACTTTTAACATCCATTTGAAACAATTTAAAACTTTTAAAACATGCAAATACAAGGAATATTCTAATTGATTCTAATATAACTACGGGGGCAAATGTTTCATTAAAATCTATTCTTTCTTCTTGTGCATATCCTTTAGCCACTAGTCTAGCCTTATTTCTAACCATTTCTCCCTTATTATTTAACTTGTTTCTAAACACCCATTTTGTTCCAATAATAGGATGATCTAAAGGTCTTTCTACCAAAGTCCATATTCTATTTCTTTCAAATTGATTTAGTTCTTCTTGCATGGCCACTATCCAACTATCATCTTTTAATACCTCATTGATATTTTTAGGCTCAATATGAGAAGAAAATGTAAAATTATCTACTAAAGGTTTTCTAGTAGAGCGAGTTTTTACCCTCTTGGATGGATCACCTATTATGAGCTCTTTTGGATGACGTTGAGTGAACTTCCAAACTCTTGGAAGATATTTTTGAACTTTTTCATCTATATCTTTCTTTTCTTGTTCATCTTCTTCTTGAGGTATATCTTCCTTTATGTCTTCCTTCATTTCCTTGTTTTGCTCCTCATGAATGGTTAGTTCCTTAAGAGTTTCTTGCACACCTATATCGTCATCTTCACAAATGCCTTTGGACACAACACCATTAGTTTCATCAAAAGTAATGTGGATAGATTCTTCCATGACAAGGGTCCTTCTATTATAAATTCTATAACCACGTTTATTTTCACAATATTCCACGAAAATGCCTTCATCCGTTTTCTTATCAAACTTTCCAAGATGTTCTTTAATGTTCAAAATAAAATATTTGCAACCAAAAATTTTGAAATAACCAACAACGGGTTTCTTTGCTAAAAAGTAGTTCATATGAAGTTTTATTCAAAATGGGTCTTAAAAGAATTCTATTCATCACATAGCCAGTTGTGTTTACCGTTTCGACCCAAAAATATTTTGGCAAGTTACATTCACTAAGCATGATTCTTGCAGTTTCTTGAAGAGTTCTATTCTTTCTTTCAACAACACCATTTTGTTGAGGAACTCTTGCTATTGAAAACTCATGTGAAATTCCATTATGATCACAAAATTCCAGAAAACCACAATATTTAAATTTCGTCCCATTGTTACTTCTAATTTTCACAATATTCAAGTTTAGTAAGTTTCGAACTTTTACAAACAAAGAAACAAAGTTTTTGAAGACGTCATCCTTATGAGCTAAAAATACAACCCAAGTGTATCTTGAAAAGTCATCAACCATCACAAAACAATAACGTTTGCCGCCCAAACTAGCTAATTGAGTAGTACCAAATAGATCAAAATGTAAAAGCTCCAAAGGTCTTGAAGTTGAAACACAATTTTTGGGTTTAAAAGAGACATTTGTTTGTTTTCCAAATTGACAAGTATCACATATACGATCATTTACAAATTTGATTTTTAATAATCCCCTAACAAGTTCCTTTTTGAAAATTTCATTGAGTAAGTCCATATTAAAGTGACAAAGTCTTCTATGCCATAACCAAGGATCATCACTAGTAATCTTAGGGAATTGAAAACTAATAGAGTCAATTTTTTCAAGAAAAACGACATAAATGTCATTGTATCTTTTTTCCTTTGAAGACAATGTTAAAACTTGTATCAAGGATCAAATACTCATGCTTTTAAATAACACATAAAGATTTCTATCATATAATTGGCTAACACTTAATAAATTATAGCTCAAATTATCAACTAAAAGAACATTATGAATGAAGGTTTCACCATTTTTACCAACATCTCTAATTTCAATTGTCTTAACTTTCATGTCATCTCCAAAGGTAATCTTTCCACTACTTTTTGACTTTAGCTTGACAAAGTGAGATGGATCATCGGTCATGTGTTTTGAGTATCCACTATCAATGAACCATTTTGATTCTTTGGTTCTATTCTTCAAACATACCTACACAAAAGAAAAAAAGAGATAACCTTTGGTACCCTTTTATTTTTGGGTCTTTAGGAGTTAGTTGCAATCTCTAACTATCCAAGTAGTTTTTATGCCATTTCTCATGTTTTTCTTTACATAGCAATTACTTTTCATGTGTCCATATTAACAACAAAAATTACACATTATACTAGTGTCTTTAACACTCATGGATTTTATGTATCTAATTCCCATTTTCCTAAGAATAGTAAACTCATTTGCACCAAGAGTCACTTTTTTAACATTCATTTGAAGAATCTTTTGTTTTTCATTTTGGAGGAACTCATTTAAATCATCCATTCTTCTTTTCAAGCCACTTTATTCCTCTTGAAGTTTTTTTACAAAACCTTTCCTTCTCATCAAGTTTCTTTTGCAAATCTAAATCAATCTCAACCTTTTTCAAATCATCATTTTCTTTCTTCAACTTATTATTTTCTTGAAAGAGCGTTGTGTTTCCACGAAGTAAGAAATTGATTTTGACTTTTAATTCTTTGTTCTTGGCATAAGAAACTTTCAAACTTGCATGCAATTTCTCAACAAAAGATTCAATATCTTTATCATTTTCATCATCACAATCAAAGATAGAGTCACTAGTAGATACCTTATTTTCTCCTATGGCCATGAAGGCCATTTGGGCGGATTCTTCTTGTTCCTCTATTTCTCTATCGGAGTTGCATTCATTCCAAATTATTTGAAAGTTGTTATATTTTTGCCTTCTTTCTCCTTTTCCTTCCTTTTTTCTTTTTCATTGGGCACTCATTCATATAGTGCCCAAGTTGGCCACACTCATAGCATTTTTCTCCTTACTCTTTGATTGTTGATTTGATTGGGATTGAAGTTGCTAGAACCTCCTGATACTAACCCAACCGTGATTGGAAAAACTAGTAAAACCAATTCCCGAATCTAGACAATTGCTTTTCCACGCTTAGGATGATGGAAACCATGAACCCCTTAAAACCCTTGTTTCAAGAACTAAGAAAGTTTCTTAACCCTCAAAGAATTGATAAAAGGAACTTTTAGTGTAGGTAGAATGGCATCACAACAAGTGTGATTCTTGTTGATAAACCGAATGAACACTTAGAACAAAATCTAAAGTATTCAAGAATGCACAAGGCACAAGAGAAAACCTCTCAATTCTGAAATTATTCGTCAATTGAATGATCAAAACGTTTGAGAAGAAGGCCTATTTTTAGGCTCACAAACCCTAAATCCGAATTGGACTAGGAATCACTTAAAACAACCTAATAGAAGCTAAATTGGGCCAAATGCTAGCCGGATTTGCAGCCTAAACAATGAAAATGAAATTAACAAAAGAATAACTCTTAACAATCACTAACTAATGACAAAACCACTAATGGCTCAAACAAAAACTAATAAAATGAAAAACTAAACAATAAAAATGAAATTAACAAAAGAATAACTCTTAACAATCACTAACTAATGACACAACCACTAATGGCTCAAACAAAAACTAATAACGACCAAAGCAATGACTTAGGCAACGGCTTGGCTTGTCGTCTCTTCTATTGTTTTATCCATCACTTGTAACATGAAAACCAATCTCGATGGACCTTCATGGATGGTACCAATACCTTCATGAGTTGCACATACAAATGCTTGAAGAGACTCTCACTTACTACGAACTTCCACACGTGTCATTGGTCCAACATTCACAAGAGGAACAACACTTGCAGAACCCGACCCTTGGTCTTGAAACATGTGATCCTTGAGCTGGTTCTCATCATTAATGATGAAAGCCTTATGTGTACGTGCACAAAGTTCATATCCACCTCAACATGAACAAACTTTTTCTAAGTTGAACAGCTTTAGTATTTTATGTTTGTTTTGTTTCATTTGATATATTTTGGTACTTTTTAAGTGTCTGTTAGTACTAAGTCCGAATCAGGGTTAACGTGGCCCAATTAGCTTAATTAGAGTCAAATTCTAATCTTTTTATTTCCTAGCATCAGTAGGGTTTTGTAATGGCTATAAATAGCCTAAGTGATTCCATTATTGGGGGATGACTTGTAGAGTGAATAAAATTTTCAGTTTTGAGTCTCTTGGAGAGTTCAATTCTTTTGGCTTGTGTGAGCCGCATTTGAACGTCATAAGGCTGAACCTTAATGTTTGTTTGACTTATCAATCAAGCACCTTCTTGATTGTGGCATCCTTTACCCTTCATGTTCGCGCTTGCGCTATCCAAGTTCGGATCGAACCCGCAACCAATGTTGATACTTCTCTACTTGGGCCTTGTGGAATGTTTCTTGCAGTCTCTTGGTTGTAGGAATCAAATCAGTTGGTAATCAGAGCATAGGTCGAGGTATCATCGTATATCCCCTTGTTGTTTTCATTTTGGTGTCTAGGGATTTCGTTGTTCTTGCTTCCACTTTAGGTCTACCTGTTGTTCTTGTGTTTGAGTCTTGTGTCTGAATTTGATTTCTGTTCTTGAATCTTGTTGTGTCTTGTTGGTGGTAAAAAAAAAATTTGGAGCACTGTTCATCGAGTATTGTAGTAGTACTGTAGGCATATTGTTCATCACTACTGTAACAAAATTACTGTTCATCCGAAAATTTCTAGTCTTGCTTACCTTGTGTTTTTTAGTTGTTTCTTGAGTCGTAGCAGTTGTCGTGTGTGGTTCTTGGAAATTCTTGGTTCAACTTGTAGTTCCCTTGAAATTCTTGATTGTTCTTGAAACTTTCTTGGGAAATCTTGATAAAAGCTTGAACCTTTGAATTTCTCGAAAGAATTGTTCATACTTGTGCACAGTTCTTGGCTGAAGCTCGTGAAAAAAAAAATAAAAAAAGGATGAAAAGGTGAAGACCGAGCCACTTTGATTTTGTTTTGCTTAAATTTTGCACAAGAATTTGTTTCCTTATCAATCTTGGCAACGAAATTGGGAATGAAATTGTCCTAATCTTGACCAAATTCTTTTCCTTCTAAAATTGGATTAGGAAATCTTGCAAGTTGACAAAAATAAATACCTTTTTTCTAATTGGATTAGGGTTTCTTGTCCAAAAGTTGGAATTTACGTGTTTGACTAGTCAAAACTACCTAAATCCTTCAAGAACTTACCAAATCTATTTGTTTCAAGATTCTAAAATTAATTTCAAGATTTGTTAAGTTGCATTCAAGAATACTCCATAGGATTGCATTTAGGCAAATGTGAAATTTTGAAATTGCCCTTTTGGTCACCTTCTTGTTTCATAACCGACTTGGACCATAAAATTCCAGATTTGAGTCGAGTCCTTGAGCATAACATCTGATCCATATTGAGTCTTAAATTGTGCCAAATTCAATACAGTTTTAGACAAGTTTTCCACAATTGTCAAGTCAAGTTGCTACAATCTTGCTTGTTGATTGTTTGATTAAGTTGAATTACATTCTTGGGTTAGTATTACTTTGTTCAAGGGGAGCCAACTGTAGCCATTAGAAGCTAACAATTGGTGAGCTTAATAGAGTGCCTAAACATTCGAGTGATATACACGAGTGTTGAGAGACATTTGTGAGGGAGTGAAGTGAGGACCTCTTTTCCACTAACCTTTTGCAGGTATTTTATCATGTCAAACGGAGGTGAATCACAACCAATTGACCTAAAATTTCAAATGGAGGCAATGATGGGAGAATTTTAGAGGATGCTTAAAAACTTGATTGAACCATTGCATGATAGAATTGATCACCTAGAGTCATCTAGAAACCGAGCTAGCCTACGTAAGGTGAGGCCGAGACATATTGAGTATGAGGCATCTAATAGCGAGGAAGATGAGTTTAAACCGAGACATAGAGCTAGCCAAGGGAATTATAAAAATGAAGATGATTCGATTAAAGGGGTTAAACTCATCATTCCGTCATTCCAGGGTAAATCCGATCCCGAGGCATATCTAGAATGGGAACAAAAAATTGAGCTTGTCTTCGAGTGCCACAATTACTCAGAAATACAAAAGGTAAAGTTGGCCGCTGTCGAATTCACTGACTATGCATCCGTCTGGTGGGATCAAGTGCGCCCTAGTAGGAGGATGAATGGTGAATGATCTGTTGAAACCTAGAGAGAAATGAGGAGCTTGCTGAGGAAACGGTTCGTGCCCAATTATTATCACAGGGACTTGGTTCAAAGGTTGCAAACTCTAGTTCAAGGAAACCAGGTGTTGAAGATTACTACAAGGAGCTTGAGATGTTGATGATGAAGACCGACATACATGAAGATGATGAGTTGATGATGGCTAGGTTTTTGCATGGATTGAGGCCAGAGATAGCCAAAGTGGTTGAATTGCAGCACTACCTTGACATTCATGAGATGCTTGATAAGGCTGTTATGGTCGAGAGGTGTCTCCGGAGGAGGAGTACCACAAAGCAAAGTACCAACTCCTATGCTTGTAGTTGGAGGAATGTGCAATCAAATGGGAGAGGAAGAAAACTTGGCTTCCCAAATTGCATCACAACTGAGAATGGAGGTTCAAAGTCTAATTCGAGAGAAGCATCTAAATCTACCCAGGATGTGCCCAAAGCTGTCCAAGATGCTCCAAAGTCACGTACTCGAGGCCTTAAATGTTTCAAATGCCAAGGATTTGGGTACATTGCGTCCCAATGTCCTAACCAGCATGCGTACTTCTAATGACAAACGGGGAGGTAGTAAAGGATGATGAGATGACTGTGCCGACATGCCCACCCTTGAAGAGAATGAAGATGAGGAGATTATAGTGCAACCACCTAGTGATCAAATTTGCCTCTTCATGATGCGGAAAGTACTTACTACTCGAGCCATTGAGGAGGATGTCAATATACAAAAGGAGAATCTTTTCTGCACGCATTGTCGCATCAATGATAAGGTGTGTAGTTTGATAATAGATAGTGGGAGCTGTGCCAACATAGCTAGCTTATTCATGGTGAGAAGTTTGGATTTCCTACCACTAAACATCCCAAACCCTACCGTCTTTAGTGGTTAAATGAAGGAGGTGATGTTCGTGTCTTCAGGCAAACTCGAGTACCCTTTAAAATTGGCCGCTATGAGGATGAGGTTATTTGCAATGTGGTACAAATGCAAGCAAGCCATTTGATTCTAGGGTGACCATGGTAATTTGATCATGATGTGGATTTCAAAGGGAAGGAAAACAAATATGCATTCTCTCATTGTAACAGGAAAATTATTCTTGCTTCCCTAACTCGTACCCAAGTGCATAAATATCAAATGCAATTGAAAAAGGAACATGAGTTAGAGCTTGAGAGGAGAAATGAGAGAGAGCAAAACAAAAGGATAGCCGACTCTAGTGGGCATGAAAAAAGAGCCATGTGCATGAGTAAAGTGGGAAGAAAAGAGTGAAAAAATGGTCTACTCGTGAGGAAAGCGTTTGAGCATGAGCCTTTGTTTTGTTCTAACGGCATTATCTTGTGTTTGCCTAGTGTTTTCATTGACTGCTTGTAGGTCCTAAGGGCCATTGAGAGTCGTACAACCAGGCCTCCCTTGTGGTTGCATGAAGCTAGCTTGGAAGAGCTCACGTCGGGTTTTAGTTGTGCAAGATCCAACCTTTCTACTCGATGCAATTTTATTGACTTGAGGGGAAGAATAGCTCCATCACTATTGCTAAGTGCAAAGGGAGTTGTCCATGCTGCTCTTGTCATTTTATGTGCTAATATGGAAGTGCTTACTTCAATTTTTCATCTTTTGCATGTTCCTAGTCATTGTGTAGTTGTCAACTTAGATGTTTGTCCTTTTCTTGAATTCTTGGTCTTGCCTTCTAGTATGCAATTTCTCTTGTTTAGTGGAGATTTTCAAGTTGTTTATGTGGTAGTATGTGCTGTCTTTCATGAGTCTTTGTTAGGATTACATGTAGTCCATGTTGTGCATTTGCATGTTAGTAGTCCCTTCTGTTTAAGCCAAGTTGTTTTGCATTCTTCTTGTGTGTTGTGTTTCCACAGTGCTTGCTATCTTTTGCATCTTGATGAAGAGAGTTTACCGTATTATTCATTCCTTTTTAGTGTAGTTCCTTATGAGTGTGTCGCATTGTTTTCTTATTTTCCTAATTAATTTCCAGTCGTATATAGATATTATCTGTTGATCATGTGTTCTCTACTTGATGAGCTCAATGAATGCCAATGTCCAATACTCATAAATTCTTTGATTTTTGTCTTGGCTCCAGATATTGGTCGTGAACAGCTTAGTCCGTACGTGTGCTGTTTCTTGGGTATTCCACCGATTGTTCCAAGCTTGCGGATTGAATTCCTGAAGTACGTGTTCTGCACGTCATGTCTGGAGAAATGACATGCTCTGTGGGTTGTACTCCAAGCCACATTTCCTACCTTGTTGCGAGTGAAACGGAAAGTTGATTCGAGGTCGAATCCTCTTAAGAGGAGAGGAATTGTGAGAGCCTCATGTGTACATGCATATCCTCCTCAACGTGAATAAACTTTTTATGGGTTGAACAGCTTTAGTATTTTATGCTTGTTTGTTTCATTTGATATATTTTGGTACTTTTTAAGTGTCTTTTAGTACTAAGTCTGAATTAGGGTTAACGTGGACCAATTAATTTAGTTAGGGTCCAATTCTTATCTTTTTATTTCCTAGCATCAGTAGGGTTTTGTAATTGCTATAAATAGCCTAAGTGATTCCATTATTGGGGGACAACTTTTTAAGTGAATGAAAATTTCAATTTTGAGTCTCTTTGAGAGTTCAATTCTTTTGACTTGTGTGAGCCACCTTTGAACATCGTAAAGCTAAACCTTGATGTTCGTTTGACTTATCAATCAAGCACCTTCTTGAATGTTGCGTCCTCTACCCTTCGTTTTCGTGCTTGTGCTATCCAAGTTCGGATCGTACCCGCAACCAACATTGATACTTCTCTACTTGAGCCTTGTGGAACATTTCTTGCAATCTCTTGGGTGTAAGAATCATATCAGTACTCCCCTTCTAAATCTTCTCTTATTGAAGATTCTTTTGAAACTCTTGGAGAGAAGTGCCAAGTCATTATCATCTATTTCAACATCTTCATCATCTAGAGAGAATGAATCATCTTCCTCTTGTGAAGCTTTGAGGGCTATGCTCCTTTTTACTCTTGCATCCTCTTCCTCTTGCACCTTAGATTTGAGTTTTAATTCATAAGAAGTTAGGAAATTTATAAGAGTTTCAATAGTCATGGAATTCAAATCCTTACCTTCCTCTATAACTGTCACTTTTCTTTTCCAATCCTTAGATAGAGCATTCAAGATCTTCCTATTTTTCTCACTTAAGGTGTATTCTTTGCCCAACACCTCTAAATCCTTAATGATGCCATTGAACCTACAATACATCTTGTCAACATTCTCATGAGGTTCCATTTTAAAGGATTCATATTTAGTGACAAGAAGGGATTTCTTTTGTTCTCTAACATTATCACTTCCCTCATGAATTTCTCTTAATTTATCCCATATTTGTTTAGCCATTTTGCATCCTTTAACTCATATGGATTCATTGGCATCTAAGGCATTATATAATACATTCATGGCTTTTGCATTCAAGGTGAAGTTGATTTTATCTTGGGGAGTCAATTCTAGTGTAGTTTTAGGTCTTGGTCAATTGGTGACTTCGTCTACAACAATAGCTTTGTAATAGCCCCACCTCCCCCTAAGGCTAACCAGAGGGGTTAGCGGGCTGCCTGCCCAACTCTCGCCAGGACTTAAGCATTCAAATCAATACTAACTTAAACATACAATTTCACCAACCACCACAACATTAATATTAAAACTGAAAAGGGCGTTGAAACTTAAAATTACAACCATCCATTTATAATATTCACAACCCTCGAGCCAAAGCTAATACACTTTCATAAGCTTAAAGTACTCAACACCAAACAAATATACAAAATATTACTTCATACTCGAGACAAAAGTCAAAAGATCAAGACACTAGCCCTAGCTACGTCTCGGGATTCTCGTCACCTGTTAAGGAAAAATAAACGGGAACGGGGGTGAGTTAAAAAGCTCGTGAGTTTCCAAAATTCATGCACATGCACTTAAAACGGTAAAAGTAAAAGTAAATAAATAAAATACATAGACAAATCAAGTTCACACGCATTGAGGATACGGGGGCTCTCAGGAGCCAAATTCAACATTTCCCTAGCATTTATAGTAGTCGACACTCCGTCGACTTTCAATCCAAGTAGACGACTCTTCACGCCAAACTCCAACCACCAAACTCCCCCTACCGGGCCCGCACGCCAAAAATTTAAATAGTGAACAGTAACAGTAAATCACTCAAGGCACTCGGCCAAGAGAGATTGTATAACACATTTCCGTTTCCCAAATTCAATACATGCAAACAAATAAATTACCGACTCTACAAAAAGGGAGCAATAAAGTATACTCTCCTTTAGGTGAGTGGTTCAACAGTTTCAAGTTTCAACATAAGCACGTAACAAGTCACATAGCACATACACGCACTAAGTTCGTAAATTAAAGCACTAAACATGCATTGGAAACTCATCGATAAAGTAGGGGTCGGAGTCCAAGTTTTGATCAGTTGCAAAATCAACACTTTGCCCTAAATTAATTAAAAGAGAACGAAAATAAGTTTTCCTAGTTCACCGACCAAATTTATTTCAAAAAGTAGAAAGTTCGACAATTTCCTAATTCGAGCTGAAAAATTTGAAAAATCATAACTCAAGTTATACAAGTCAGAATTTTGCAAATTTGGTACCGTTGGAAACCTCTTTGAAAGATCTAAAACTTTGTAGAAGACATCCAATTAAAATTATGGACAGAATTAGCCCAGATTTTCGTTCAACAGAAAGCTACAGTACAGAGACAGGGCATACCAGGCTGGCCATCCAGGCTACTTTGAAAATTCGCCATAAATTACAGAAAATTATTTAACCTCTGAAATTCATACAAAATATAGTACTACATTGGGAGTTTCAACAACAACTGACGGAACTCAATTCCGGCACCCGAGCATGAAATTATAATAGTTCAAACAGAGGGGGTTCAAATTTCTGAAATTTCTGGGTTTCGAACTTACAGGACAGAGTTTAAAGCCCTGTTTGAGTGATGATTTCATGTCTAAAAATTACCAAATTTGGCACACTAATAATTCCATATATAGGGTAAGTTCAAACCAAAATTCAACCAAAAATTCAAATGGGAAGGTAGTTTTCTAAGTGCCCAAAGTTCGTTCGTCGAAACTCTTCAAACCGATGAAGTTCAACTCCTCCACTTCTAGTCTCTTATAACCAACATATACTACTGCCATTTAACTTCAATTTCGACCCTAAGTTGGTATTAGTCTCCCTTAACCTAATGATGATAAAAAATGGTCCCATCTTTTAGCAAAATTGTCACGAAATAATCCCCTAAAATTCGGGCAGCATAATGCTTCATTTTTCCAGTTTTCCTTATTCCATCTAACCATTAACTTCACTCAATTCTTGAAGGACTTTGTATGGGGCAATTTTAACAGCTTAACCCTCACATTCAAGCCTCACAATCAACTTTTAACTTGCCAAAATTTGCAGCCACCAAATCAAAGGAAAAACAGAAATTTCTTCCTTATTTTTCTTCCTTCATGAACCGGTTCCTCTTAGGGTTTTTGTCCAAAAAAATCCAACAACAATTTTTAACTCAAATTCATACAATGCATCAATAACCATGCTAGAATTCTAATCAACACAAGTGTGGGAGTTCAAGAGCCCACTTATACAACCAAATATCAAGAAAGACAATTTATTGAGATTAATCTTCCAAAATTAAAAACCACCACATGAATCCATTTCATCAACAATGACAAGGTTCTAACAACCGCTCAACTTCCCAAACCTATCATCATGCTTCAAAATGGAATTTAAGAGACAAAAGTTCAAACTCTAGTTTCATACCTCTTCCAAGAAACAAGCAAGAGTTCACCAAGAAATGCTAGACTAGAGCTCCCAAGTGCACCTACTCCAAGCTTCTCCACCAAGTGCAAGTCCAAGCAAGGATTAATGGAGGTTGTGTGGGGTTTTTGGAGGGAATTTGAGTGAAGAAAATTGCTGAAAATTTAGGGAAGAAGAGGAGAGGGAGTTCGGGTGAGAGAGGGAGAAGAATGAAGAAATTTTTGGTCAATTTTCTTGAGGAGTTAATGGGAAAAAGGAAGACAAGACATGGGTCTTATCTTATTCCTCCAAAGTCAAAGCTTGCATAGAGGTATTAATTAGCTACTTGGAGGGGAAATTAATCATCTCATTTGGCTTGAGATTGATGGATAAATCTCGATTAGGAGAGGGGATGAAGAAGTAATTTTTAAGTGATTGGTAGGAATTTAGTTGAAAGAATTAACGGTTAGATAGAATTCTAAACTTAAAGAGGTTAATCCAAATCTTAACTAAAATTTCAAAACCCTAATTAATCACCTTCGATGACCCAATTCCAGTCATTTAATTATACTTCCAACCTACCAGTGATCATCCATACTTATCTTCACTAGTTTACTCACAGTCCGAATTTACCTCGAAAAACGTGCTTTTAACATTTTACCGCTAATAAATGCTATGAGACGATATTAACAGAGGAATAGGGCTAAAATTAAATGAGAAGTTGTAAATAAGGAAAATCAGATTTCACAAGATAATTAAAGAAATAAATAAATAAATAAATAAATAAATAAAACTTCAAATTTTTGAAATTTAATATTAAATTAATATTTTTTTTTCGAGGCCTTTACAAGCTTCATATGGACCTTCATTTACTATATACCATAACTCAATGTCTATTGATTGCAAGAAGATTTCCATTCTATCTTTCCAACTCACATAATTGACCCCATTAAACATAGGTGGTCTTGTGACTGATTCTCCCTCTAAAAATAGTGCATTGTTAGTTGTCATGATCACTCCAAAACCAATTGATCTTAATCTCTAGGAGACCAAGGTCTTGTACCAATTGTTGGTTCCGAAAGCAACCTAAGAGGGGGGTGAATTAGGTTGATTGAACACTTAACTTGGTTTATGACAATTTTGGCACAATTTAAATTTACCAAGTTTGCTACATGATCAACCACTTGATTAAATGATAATCAATGAAAAACAAGTAAGATATAGCAATGAGAACACAAGTAAATAGAAGAGAAAGATTAAACAAACCAAATGGACTACCAAGTTGCTTCCAACTTGAATTCCCCTTTCTTCAATAACTTGCTCCTTCAATTTGATGAGAGTACACCAAGTTGTACAAGGAAGGTTCACCTCTTGCTTGCCCCCAATATCTCCTTGGTCAAGCCAAGTGGTTTTACTACAAATATTGTAAACCCTCACTTTGCTACCCACTTGAGACCTCATTCACAATTGAAAAGCACTATCTAATCACCCTTTTCACTTTCACTACAAGTACGAAGGAAGACACAAACTCTTGCACAATTTGCTCTAGAAGACTTTTAAGAAGTGTTGGTAAAAGTTCCTAACTCTATCAGCCTTTATGGTATTTATAGTGTTAAAAAATAGCCATCAAAACTCCTCCAACGGTCTTGTATTGAATGCTGAAAAAACTAGCCGTTAGGGGTTTTGGACGTCCGAAGGTCTGCTCTGCATCCGAAGCCATCATGAGAATTTGTATCGCCAACTGTCGGACATCCAAGCCAATTATCCGATAGAACCAGTAGCCATTTGAATTTCATTCTTAATCTGTTGGACGTCCGAACCTCTGTTCTTCGTCCGATAGGATCGTTCGAAAGTGTTTGGTCGTTAACTATTGGACGTTCGAAACAATCTTCCGACAGAACCAATAGCTATTTAAATTTAATTCTTAATCTATCAGATGTCCGATCCTTTGTTCTTTGTCTGAAAAATGCGTCTGAATCAAATTGCTATTGATATTCAGATTTGCCAACTTCCAATCTTAATTTCATTGATTGAAAACCTGTCTTTATGAAATTGTGTTCAAAAGATCATTAGTGAAAATTATCATTTTGGTTTGTTAACATCAAAAAAGAGAATAAAAAAACCAACAGATGTAAAGGGTAAATTAGCTTTATCTGACTTTATTTTAGGGATTCAGGCTAGAACATTGTTGACTAAACGGGCACAAGGTTATTTGGCTTATTTAACACTTCGGAGGATAAGGTGAAGATAGAAGATGTACTAGTGGTGAAGGACTATCCGGATGTTTTCCCTACGGAATTAGTGTTATTGCCTCCGGAGAAAGATGGAATTTAAATTTGAACTGATGCCCAAAGACATCGAGATAGGTGATCTCTGACCTATGAGGAACAATCCCTATGACTCTTGGACTAAAAAATGAAAGAGTTGAGAAATAAACAGATTCCACTAGTCAAAGTTCTGCGGAAACATCATAGGTTAGAAGAAGTAACTTGGGAATTAGAAGACAAGATGCAAAGGAGTTTCCTCGAACTCTTCACTAGTCAAGGCATGAATTTCGAGGACGAAATTCTTTTAAGGGAGAGAGAGTGTGAGGGCCTGAAATTTTCTCCTCGATTCATGCCTTTATCTAGAAAAATTTAATGTGTTACATTTGCTTTATTATTGATTAATTTACATGTTAATTGTTTTCATTATAATTCTAGTGCACACATACATCTTAAACTATTATAGTACTAATTAGAATATGAAATTGGTGGGGTAATAGTATAATAAAGTAAAAATATAAGGCAATAGTATGACCACCCAAAAACTATTTGACCATAATATAATAAACTTTTAATATTTTCCATGAAATATTACAAGTGTCAATACATTAAATGTCAAAATTCATAACAAATGACCAAATTACTTATCCAAGTTCTTCCAAATTACCATGCAACCAAGAAGACTTAAATAAAACCAAAATTTTCCAAAAAAAATTTCTTGCTTCATTTCTTCTTGCATCATCTGAAATTAGAGAGAGAAAGAGAGAGGGGAGAACTGAGAGCTTGAGAGACTTTCTTCCTTGCTCCAAAATTACCTAGTCAAGTGAAGAATTGAAAGAAAAATTAGGCTCTATTCGTGCAAGCTTGAACCTAGAGGGAGGAAAGGAACAACCATCAATTTTCAGCCTTGATTTCTTGTAAAAAACAAGGTAAAATTTCTAGTAAAACTCCCAACCCTTTCAATACAATTGGGTAAACTTGTTGCATATTGAAATTGAGGTGTTTTTTATGAAATTGTTGGAAAAAAAATTGAAGAATAGCAAGCTGATATCCTCCTAGTGTAGCCAAGAGAAGAAAGCTACATTCTTTTGTCTTATTTCGAAATTTTGTGATGAAATTTACTAGAATTGAACTTTAGCTTCTTGAATATTGTATATATAGGGGTTGCATGTCAAAATTTAGTGGAAAAATCTTGATTTTTTTTTGATGAAAATGTGTTGCTCTTCTTGAATGATTGCCGGAAATTTCCAGCCTTGAGTTGCGAGTGAATGCTTGATCTTTCACCCTTTTATTCAAAATTTTAAGTAGAATTTTGGTCTATAATCATCCTATATGCATTGTAGTACTTTGATGATGAGTTGCATGTTGATTTTGAAACAAGAAAATGGAGTTTTATTGGTGAAAAGTTTCATTTTCCATGCTGCAAAATTTCTAGAAAATTCCAGCTTTGGTGTTAAGCCAAAGACTTGATTTTTCAAAGCTTTCCTTTGAAAATTTGATGAAGAAATTGTTAAGAATACATGGTATATGTTTCATTTGAAGTTTTATATGGTGCATGGTGTCTTTTCCTAAAACAAGTGACTAAGTTGATGATATTTGAAGAAAACTTGGGAACATGCTTGTTAGACATTTTCCCATGTATATTTCTGGTTTTAACTTGAATTTCCTGGTTAAGAACTTGCATATTTTGGTTCAAGACACCTTATAATGTGTTAAACTTAACATGCGTGAAATGTTTCACTTGATTTGAGCAAGAAAAATTGGTGATTTTTGATGAAACTTGAGGAAATGCTTGCTAAGAATTTTCTGGTTTGAAACTTGTGCAAGAAAAGATGGAAATTTCAGTTTTTACTTGAGGGTTTGATGCATTACTTTCACCCTAAACTCATGCTACAAATCTAATTCCATGTTATAAGTATTAGGGTATATTTGTACCTATGCAGTCAAGTGAAAATGATGATCTTAATGAAGAGCAGTTTGTTGGAAAATTTTCTGTTCAATTTGCTAAGAAGTAAAGAGGTTGTTTCAAGTTTATTTCCATAAAATTTTGTTGCAAAATGTCATATTTTGGCTAATGACCTCTTAATCTTAACATGTATGTAAGTTTCTCTTATTTTTAAACTAGAAAAGTTGATGTTTTGTGAACAAAATGAGAAACAACTTTGTTGGAAAAATTATTATGCTGGCCGAATAAGTGGGAAGAAGATTTTCCAACTTATTTCTAAATTTTTGGTTGAAAAATGATCTATTCTTGCTCAAGACACATTGTAGCACATAAACCTTGACATGCATGTGATTTTCACCAAATTTTGAGGGAGAAAAGTTGATGAGTTTCACTAAGAAATTTGAGGTACAAATTCTGAAAAATTCTCTAAGTGAATGACTGAGAGTGTGGAAATGATTTTTCAACCTTATTTCCACAATTTTGGCTAGAACTTGGCAAGATTTTTACTCAATATTTTACCTACTCCTTTAGCCTAGCATCTATGTAGTCCTTGGTTGGAATTTTTTTTTTTCAGTAGACAAAGCCTGCAACTTTATTGAGCTCAAAAAACGTCTAATACAAGAATCCTAGAAACGAATATCATTGGAACATCTGAAGCACCTACTGCCGCAACAACCCATCCCAGCATCTACAAAAAATGCTACCTCACAGTCCTACGGAGCTGAGGAGTTCCCAACTTGTCCAGCCGCAACTGACCCCTCGCCAAACGTGGCATATCTGCCGCTTCCTCATATATCCTGCTCCCCTCCTCCGCAGCCCCCACCTTCGCCAAAGCATCTGCGACCATGTTACCTTCTCTATAGCAGTGAGTAACCGAACAGAAATATCCCTTGAATTCCTTCAGCTCATCCAACTCTCGAACAAGCTTCCAAGGGCACTCCATTTCCCCCGACAACATGCGAATGAGCATCAGTGAATCCGACTCCAAGTGCAATCTATGAAAGCCCCGCTCCACCATGAGACGAACCCCAAATAATAGCGCTTTTAACTCCGCTTGAAGACTATGCATCACCCCAAACCCCACTGCAAATGCCACCTGAAACTCCCCATGCTTGTCACGTAGAACGCCTCCCCCACCACTGCTACCTGGATTGCCTAATGAACAACCATCTGTGTTTAACTTAAAGTGTTGACTCGGGCAACACCATTTAACCAACCTGATTGTAGCAGGACGGCACCAGTGACGCACAGCCGACAACACACTATCCCATGAGCGCATATCCCCTCGAGTATGTCACACAGAACCCGCTGCTGTACTATATGGATCGGCAACGTTCTCCCTTCAAATAGAGCCATATTTCGACACTTCCATACCTGCCAACAAATCATCGAGGGAACCAGGCTGAATAAGAAAGCTAGATACTGGTTACCAAAAGACCTGAGCCACCATTTCATCACCATATGTCTAACAGTCACCACATTCCCCAAATATCCCATGTCTGCTCCAAAAAAATCCCATAGCCTTCTCGCCAACTCACTGGTGCAGAATACATTCCACATCCGGGTCAGAATAACAAGAACACATTGAAGGGCCATGCACGCCGAATCGCTGCAGCACCTCCATGACCGGAACTCTTGAAGCTAGAACTCTCATCATGAAAAAAGAAATTTTAATAGGCAAAGCGGGGTGCCAAATCTTAGAGGACATAAAGCATGAACTCTTTTGTGGTCGACCCACCTGAAATGCGGACGACACTGAGAAAGCTCTTGAAGAACTCGGGGCCCATACCATCTTATCTTCCAACTCCAAGCATGGCGGAGGGTGTGCTAAAACCCTCCTTACACAATTAGTCGGAACCCAGTGGGATAACTTCTGCACATTCCAAACACCATCCTGCATGAAATCGCAGACTACATGCTCCCCAAAAATCTCCACCTGTGCACATAGAGGACCGTCCCCCATCCAGTTATCATGCCAAAAATCAGCCTTACCATTACCTAAAACCCAGGTAATATTCTCTTCAGCTTCAGACTGAATATCCACCATCCGTCTCCATGTAGCAGAACAACCTGACCCCCACTCCACAGTACAAGCATGCAGTCTTGGAGAGTATTTTTTGTGCATAAATTCAACCCACAAAGACTGCCATTGCCGAAAATTCCACCAAAGCTTAAAGGAAAAGGCCTTGAAAATATCAAACAATGATCGAACACCCGCTCCACCTTCTTCATATGATGAACAGATATCTCCCCATCTCAACCAATGAAAACGCTTACCAAAATCCGACTCACCCCACAGGAAATTAGCAAACAAACGCTCTAGGGCTGTGAGAACCTTCTTTGGGGGATTAGCTGCCACCAACAAACACGTAGGCAAGGATGCTAAAACACTCTTCAAAAGTACCAGGCGACCTCCTACCGATAATAGCCTCCTTTTCCATGATAGAATTCTCGCCATCACTTTACTGCACGCCTCAGAGAAATAAGAACAACGACACCTTCCACAATACAACGGAAAGCCTAAATACCTCACCGGGAAAGCCTTCCATTGGAACCCTGTCAGCTGCCCAGCTACTCGTCTTCGCTCTAATGGCAATTTGGAGTGCGACATGTAACAACTTTTGTTCTGATTCACCTGCTGGCCCGACACCGCACAATAGTCGTTTAGAACCTGCATCACCATTTGTATGGACTACTTCCTCGCACTACAAAAGATCATGACATCATCTGCATAGGCAAGATGAGTGATTATGGGACATCCAGACGGAACCCTGAATGGGACAAATCCCGATCGGACTGCCAATGAATTTAGCATCCGCGACGAAAACTCTGCTTCGATGACAAACAATGCTGGAGAAATCGGGTCACCTTGCCTCAGCCCCCGAGTAGATTTAAAGTATCCCTGAGGACCCCCATTGACTAAAATCGAGAACCACACATTGGAAATCAGTCGCCATACCATGTCAATCCACTGTTCGCCAAAGCCAAAACGCCTTAACACCTGCATCAAAAAAGGCCAGGATACCCTGTCATATGCCTTGGCCATATCCAATTTAAACACCAAATTCCTATCCCGCTTTGATCGCCGAATACCTGTAACCAACTCCTGAGCGAGCAAATAATTATCCACAATTTGTCTACCCCTAACGAACCCACTCTGTTGTGAAGAAATAATATCTGGTAGGATCCTGGCCAGCCTATCTGCCAATACCCTAGATATGACCTTATTCACAAAATTACATAAACTTATAAGCCTGAATTGAGTAAAATCTTGAGGGAAAGAAACCTTTGGTATCAACACAATGGAGGTAGATGTAACACTCCTAGGCAGCTCAGCACCACAGAAAAAACTAAGAACCGCTGAGAATACATCATCTGCTATAATTTCCCACGTGCTGGTGTAGAATTCCCTTGTGAATCCATCTGGCCTGGCTGCACTCTCCCCATCCATCGAAAAAACTACCCCTTTAATCTCCTCCATAGTAGGCATCCGCTCCAACTCATCCCGTTGAGACTGATTCACCAATTTCGGAATTATATCTAGGGCCGCATACGAAGAAGGAGGAGCATCTCCAGAGAAGAGCCTCTGGAAGAAATCAACCGCCTCTCCTGCAATCTGCGCGTCCTCCTCTAGCCAACCCCCATCCGCAGCCTTAATCCTATGAATGGCTGCTCTCCCTCTTCGTTCTGCCACAACAGCATGAAAGTATTTGGAATTCCTATCTCCTTCCTTGAGCCATTTCACCCGTGCCTTCTGACACCAAAAACGCTCCTCAATCATCAATTTATTGCGCAGCAAAGCTCAAGCTTTATTTAACTGCAGTTGATGGGCCTCAGAAGCATCATTATCGAAAAGTACCTCAATATGCTGTACCTCCTCCTCTGCTTGTTTAACCGCCTTAAAAATATATCCAAAGGCACTACGCGACCAATGTTGAAGAGCCACTTTGGTTTTACGCAATTTTGCAGCCAAAACACACAGTGGCTCGCCTGCAAAATCCAACACCCAACTTTGACGAACCACCTCTAGATAACCCGAATTTTGTGTCCAGAAGTTCAAAAAACGGAAAGGTTTGGGCTGATTGTCCAACCTAGTAAAGGCTAACAACAAGAGCGGAGCATGGTCTGACGGATCTCTTGGCAGGTGACGGACCTAAAATCTAAACTCAAATCGAGAGCCTCCTGATTACAGATCAACCTATCCAGCCGCTTCCAGATACGTGCCCGACCTTGCCTATTATTACACCAAGTGTACATTGATCCCGAGAAACCAGCATCAGAAACCCCTACCCTTGCCATAAACGATGTTAACTCAACACCTTCTAAAAATTGAAAAGGCCTTCCACCCCTCTTCTCATCTTGATCGGATATAACATTAAAATCACCGACTACCAATCAAGGCAAACCTCTCGGCTTATCCACCAAGAGAGCCTCCCATAAGCTTTCCCGTTCCTGGGTTGTGCACTTTGCATGCACAAAGGAAACATACACCGGACAGGAGATCAATGGAGAGAGAACTTTAACAGAGATATGCTGCTTCGACTCAGCTACAGCATGCAAAACAAAGGCTTTCTTGTGGAAAATCCATAAAGACCCCATCTCGTTTACAATCGAACAGTCCATTTTTAGCTTGGAACATATCAAGTTGACATCAACTACCGAAAGCTTTGGCTCACAAATAGCAACAACACTAATTGAATGCAAACTAATCAATTTTTTAAGACGTCAAAAATTAGGAGGCCGACCTATGCCTCAACATTCCAAAAAAGGAAATTAATCATTGGATAAAGACGCAACGGAGTTATTGCTACGTTTTGACTTTGATCTCAAAGAACGATCCGATGGAGCCACTACCCGACTCCCTTTCATCCTCCCTACTCCCTCTAGTCTACTTTGAACTTGTTGAATGACCAGATCTAAATTAAAAATATCCAGCATAGAAGTAGAAGATTGGAAGGTGTTACCCGCAGTAGCCCGGGGTGACAAGTTTCCAGCAAGTGAGATACCATCCCTATTACCTAAAGGATCCGATTGTTGATCCGCATCAGCCTGCAGCTGCAGAGAACCCAATACCGACTTTGACTCCATGATCTGCTCATTCTCTGAAGTTGTAGCCATAGATAGGTCAACTATCAAACATTGTGCCTGCGAGCCCTCCTCCCTGGCCTGTGCTGACGTTCCGCCACCACCCAGATCATGCACATCCTGATGCCTCTCCTTTACCCACACTTGTTGTAGCAGAATCAGCACTCTCTTCCAGAGTTTACAACTGCTGCTGCTGCAACTCTACCTGATCCAGGCACTGCTGCTGTTGCTGCTGCTGCGTCTGCTGGGCCTGCTGTTCCAGCCTCATCTGATCATCCGAGGCCAACACAGGCTGCTGAGCAGACCCCTGCTGCTGCTGTATCTGCTGCTGCATCCGCTGGTCCTGCTGAGCCGCCTCACCGCCATAACAGAGGCCGATTAGACTGTATGGACAACACCAGCAGCTGCAACTCCTCCTCTTGCTCCTGTTGCTACTGCTTCATCTGCTGGGGTTGCAGTTCCAACCTCCGCTGCTCATCCGAGGCCAACCCTGCCGATCGACGCGTTTGTTGCAGATGATCGGCTGCATCACAGCTTTCTCACCAGCCCTCCCATCAGGCTGTTCAACCTCCACACGCAAGACTGCAGCATCCTTCTCCTCACGACGCGCCAAACTGGAATGCTTAATACGACACTCCTCCACACAATGACCCTAATGTTAGCAGGAGAGCAGTACTTGGGCACATTTTCTGGTTGCAATTCCTGCCAAAAACCTGCATCCTCACCTATATCCACCCATACCCGTGGGGGGAGAGACTGTAACAAATTCACCTCAACGCAAACTCGAGCAACATTCGGGCGCAATAATGAAAGCGTAGCAGCATCAATAAACAAGGGATTACCCAAACACGATACTATATGAAACAAACACTGTTTATTAAACAAATGCACAGGCAGCTTTGGAAGACTAAACCAAACCAGAACAAAGGAAGATTCACGGTCGACATGGAACGTCGTCGACCACTTAAACACCCTCATGGGAGATCCAAACACGTACCAAATACTTCTAGCCCATACACGTAGAAAGTCTGCCTCATTGTTTAATCGAATCAGCACGTGACGATAATCCAACAGGCCAACCGAAGCTGCCTCCTTCAAGTCCAATGTCATAAAGAACTTCCGAATATCCTGCATCTTAGGATGGCCTTTAGAGAATTTTCCCACCAGCGCGTAGCGAAAGGAAGTTGACAAGGCCATCATATCCTCCGACTTGAAGACGATTGCAGGCTCTCCCCGATGAGTAGCCCTTGTAGCATGAATTTCCAGGTTTGGCTTGAGTGACTTGTCTGAAAAAAGCGAGGAAAAAGATTTTTTCTGAAACAACGGAGAAGAAGCTGAATGCCCCCCACCATCTGGATGGTGAAGGGCAGCCTCCGCTGCCATGGTCAAGCCCACGCTCAGCCCCTAATCCGCAAGAGAGAAGACGAGTCAAACCCTAGAGAGAGAGAGGCGGCAACCCTAGAGCAAAAGTTTGGATATTCATCGGAGTAGTTTGTTTCATTCTAAATTCTTCAATGTAAATATGTATTGGTTGGATTTAAGGAAGAAAAGTCTGTGATTTTGAATAAGAATAAATGAGCATAAGATCTAAAAAAATTTTCATAGCTTTACACTTAAAAATTTGGAACTTGTTTCATGGTTTTGAACTTTGAGTTTTGAGGGAACTTTGACGCAATCTTATTTTGCACTTACTCTTCTATAATATGTGAATTTGGTGTTAAGTTTTGTGGATTTAAAGATATGAAACAAGTAAGATTTTAGGGAAAATATGGACTGGTTTGCTTAGAATAAAACTTGTATGTAAGGTAAATACTATTGTGAATTTAGAGTGGTTGTAATCAACGCACAAGAGAGAAATGTTATCTGAAAAGACTTAATTATCAAGTTCAAGATTTACTTAATAAAAACTTAAAAATTGTTGATGTATAAGATAATTAAATAACTTACGATCCGTATAACTTATCACAACGTTTGAAGAATCGAAAGGGAATCCGAACCCAAAACTTGAGTTTTATTTTAGTTGGTGAGTATTTCTTTTGTGCAAATTGTAATTAAATGCCTCTAATGATTTGATTGATGAATGATTGTTTGATTGAAAATGTTTAAATGTATTACATAAAATGAATTATTGATTGTCTACTAATATAAGCGAGTGTATACTTTATTGCACTCGCTTAATTGAAATGAGATTTCACAATCTTAAATATTGGAATGAATGTGCATATTTATAAGCCAAATGTGTACTCTACTATATCGGTTGAACTGGGGACCAAAACTCATTGTCAGTTGGCTTTGTCGAAAGTTTTGAGTAAATGAACGGTATACTCGAGTATTACCACAAAGTGCGGTGATCACCAAAAATGAAATGAAATGTATTGTTGGGTATTTTTCTTGTTTTAGAGGATATAAGGAGGAGAATGACAGAGTGTGCCGTGATAGTGAAATGACTCATGGAACAAACCGTATCCTTTTATTTGAATGATTTACTACTTTGTAACATGTGAATGATATATCTTGAATGTGCCTATTGGTTAAACATATTATTTTGATTGGAACCTCACTAGGTGTAAGCTCATTCTGTTAGTTATTTTTCTTACAGGACATGGGGTGAAAGGAGTCGAGATTAGTGGTAGCTTGATCATGAAATGCTATCTTGTACTTTCTCTTATTTTGGAGACAAAAATTGTACTATGAATACTAGTAGATCATAAGCACTTAAATCCTTTGGATCTGTATCTAAATAAGATTATTTCAGATGGTTTGATGGAATCAACGTCCTTTTTTTTGGGAAGACAAATGTGTACTATAAAATTTAGTGGATCAATTCTTAATTTAACCCCTTTTGGTTTGTACATAAGTTGATTATTTTGAGTGGATTGATAGAGTAAAATTTTTTTTTTTTGGAGTGACTCTAGTGAGTCCTAATGAGAGACAGGCAGACGGTCTACTAAACCTTAGGATACGCCCTAGGGTGATGTGGGGTCATCACACATGAGCCAAAATAATTACTATGTAATAATCTTACATGAACATTTCCTAAGCAATTAATACTTACTATGGGAATTTAACAAATTTTGAAGTACGAAGAAAAGAAAACACTAAATTTGATTACTTATTAGTTTAGGTTTGTGAAAATGATTGGCCTAACTAGGATTCCAATTTATCCTTAGAGTCTCTCACATTGTAATAATGAGAGAGAATAACGAAAATGCGGAAAAAAAAAAATGTCGTGAGCTTCATCTAGTGTTTGATTATATGCTAGTGATAGGAAGGTAAAGGTTTTTTTTTTTTTTTTTAACCACCCCATCCACACTCGCACACTTTCTCATGTCCTATGCTAATATTTAGGTGGCTAGGGCATATTGGTAGAACCAGTTATCTATCCGGTTACCAAAAGTTATCCTATTAAATTTATCCTATTTTACTTTTACCCCTAATAAGTTCCATTTATAACATACTAATTAAAATAAATAATAGAACTAAATATTTTATCTTTTAACGGTTATTACCCTATGTGTTTAGCAAAACTTACTACTTCATAAGCTTTATAAGCTAAAAACCCACTACTTTATAAGCTTCTAGCAAAACTTATTGTTTTTTTGAAACATTTTATGAATTTGTAGTAAAACTTACAATAGTAAACTTTTTTTTTTGTAAAAAATTAAAAGTGGAAGGTTTTGCTGCAAAATCAGAAAACTTTCTTCAAGGAAGTAGTATGTTTTGTTTAAAAGTTAGTAATGTTTTTGAAATGAAATTTTAAATTTTGCTGAAAAGGTTACAAATTTTTATAATTAAGTAGTAGGTTGCTAAAAAAGAAAGTGATACATTTTTGCTAAAGTTTGACAAGATTTTTTAAACAAATAGCTTGTTTTCTGGAAAAGTGTAGGTCTTACTACAAACTTGGCAAATTATCAAGCACTAAGTCCTGCTACAAAATTAGTAAGATATTTCAATGAAATGGAAAATTTTGCTACCAAGAGACGTGGTATGATTTGTTAATGAAGTCCAAGGTTTTACTAACAGAAAAAAAGTTTTTATACAAATACAGAAGGACAGACACAAGTGCGGCAGCTGCGACCCAGACCCCACCTCAAAATTGTCGAAAAACTCCACATGGAGTAGTAATTTCTAATTGGAGTTACACCAATATGCCCCTCGCCCCAGCCCCAAAATTTTTCAGAAATTCTTAACACTTTTATTATGAATTATTTCTTTCATGCTCCTTTACATATAAGTATATACAAAACCAGCTCTTAGTTTTATTATACTAATGTACCATTATCTTAGAACGTTAATATATGGTTACTATAACTTTTAAATGTTACCTAATTAACGAGACATTATTTTCTTTGTGTGCAAGTATCCCATGACAAAGAAAGTCTTAGGGTGCGTTTGATAAAACTGAAATTTGAAAACTGAAATCTGAAATCTGAAATCTGAAGTCTGAATTCATTAAGTGATTGAATTGTTAAATACTAAATCTAATACATTTGAATGTATATTACATTCAGTGATAAGTGAATAACTTATCACTTATTTTTGGAGGCAAGTTTTGTCTAGAAAATTCAGTACTACTTAATTCATTCAGATGTCTATTTTCGGTTATCAAACGGTCTGAACGTGTTAAAATCTGAATCCATTAAGTTTAAATGCTGAATTGTGTTATCAAACGGGGCCTTAGTTGCCCTGTATTAGTTATTGTCCGTATAACTTAAGCAACACTATACAAATAGGAAATAAAGGACAAACATAAGGAAATTCGCCACGGTCTAATTTAACTTATATGATTGACTAGAATTTAAAAAGCAAAAAATATTAGTCAAACACCAACCCCAAAACTAATTATTGATCTTTTCCTCTCAACCTCAACTGATCTATATTCCAAGCATCCACTCTTCCTAAACTCCATTTTTTTTAAGGTGTATAATTTATTTATGTTTCTTTAATTCTTTTCTGATTATTAATTGTCAATGACTTTTACAGTTATACGTATCCTAAGTTTGTGGTTTAAAATCTATTTTAATATTGATTAGATAACAGATGCATTTGATCAAATGATAGAGTATCGAGCAAAATTTTGAATGCCTTTTACTAATAGCTGAGAAATAGAGTGATAAAGAGTCATAGTTTGCTTTGTACTTTGCCATTTATTCATGAAAACGTTTTAGTGTTAGTCGTCATCGATTGAACTTTAATTTTAAATTGGTGAGCTTTATTTAATACAATGTATTCTATTCTTTCTTGGTTGATTGTATTCCCTCCCTTCCTCTCTCCTTCCCCTCCCCACTTCCCCCGGCCAAAAAAAAATAAATAAATTAAAAACTTGAGTCTATTGTGGCTAATGGTACTGCATTCAAATTTCAGTAAGATTTATTAATCAAATAGTGTGATATGATAAAAGGTTAGTAAACATACATGGTAAGTTCTGCTTAAAAATTCTTTTGCTAATATCTGATATCATTTGTCAATCAAGTAGTATGTTTTATAGAAGAAATGGTAACTTTTACAAGAAACTCAGCAAAATCTCTTACATAATGGTAAGTTTTTGAAAAATGGTAAGATATTGTTATTGAAAAAGCAAATTCTGCTATAAAAAGTAGTAAGTTATTACTAAAAATAGGTTTTGTACAAAAAGTGGCAGGTTTTGCTAGAGATTTTGTAAGACTGATTGGTGATGCAGTAAGTTTTGCTAAAAAAGTGGTAAACTTTTATTGAGAGAATAGACAAGATTTTTCTACAGAAGTTGCGAGTTTCATTAAGAAAATGTTAAGGTTTTATTTGGAAAATAATGGTTAAGTCAAACATTATAGCGTCCAATATACATTTTATATTTTTCACAAGATAGAGAAATTAATTGGGTTTAAATGCACTTTTGGTTGTGCTAAGCATTAGTATTGTGAAATGTCTTTTAGGCTTAACTATTTTATCAATAAAAGGATTTCTGTTAAGAAACAAATGTCATTGAAAATAAATAACTCAGAATTAGTAAAATGTATTTTTGCTAAAAGAAACAAAAAAAAAATCCCATAAAACAAGCATCATCATGTGAGCCACTATTGTCTGAGTCATGCGACAAAGAGTGGCCTTAGACTTTTCCATTTCTTTACCCGTCAAACGCATTTGAGCTGGCAAAAATATGACAACAAGGTCACCAAATACTGGAAACTTGGACTGAAGTAATATGTCCTAAAACATTTGAAGTGCCTGTCATTAAGAGACTATTTTGTTGTCTCAATGCAGTCGTCCAGCGAATAAAGCCACGCCTTTATGATCCAAAAGAAAACAAGACACAGATGGCGGATGCTACGGCAATGTTTTTCCATTTCTCAATGCTCGTATAGCTTTGCACACGCTAATTCATGGCGAATTCATGGATCTTTGATATTAAATGCATCTATAAAACATTAAATTGTACTTCTCCCAGATTATTTTTTGTTATGGTAAGCAGTATTAGCTAGTGTTGCAGATGGACAGAAAACATAGCAAGAATCCAGGGTCACAGAAAATTAATGAAGTCCGAGCAAAAAAAAAAAATTCCACCGGCCAGAAATTGAGAGCTTTAAAAAATTCCACTGGCCAGAAACTGAGACCTTTCTTCTTCACATGCATCGACAATAAAATGAGATCGAATGCTTGATTTTTATGTTGTACTCTCAAATTGAAGCACTTACTGTGAAAATTTATTTCTATCAAAAAAATTTTACATTTTCTTTTAATATATCTCCTAATTATCTTTTTATTTTACAAACACCAAAAATAGCATTCCAAATGGCCTCTAATATTATTCAATCTGTAAACCGTTCATGGTAAAATAGGTTAACAAAAACATGGATGACCAAAGTATTTTGGCACTTGGGAAGTAAACTTCAACTGTCAGGATAATTTGTTACTTCTTACAACAAAACCTGAAGTTGGTCCTAAAATCAATGCTGGACAAAGTTTTTGATAAAGGTTTGTGGTACATTGTTAGTGTTAACATTCAGGACGTGCTGTTGTGTTATTGCAATGACACACTAATTTCTTTCAAACTTTCGTGCTTAACAAAACAATCTGATCACAGGCTATCAGCCATGTGATTGTCTGATTCCGTGGTCCAGAATGTGTAAGTCAACTCCCGCTAATCTAACATGTTGGAATCCCCAAGCTTTGACCAAGATTTAAAAATTTCACAAACCATCTGGGACCTACCGAAGCTTCTTAGTCATTGATCAGATGAATGATTCCATGGAAGAGAATAAGAAAAGCCATAAGCCATATGACAATGGAATTAAAGAAGGGATAAATTCACAAATCTACCATGAGGTTTCTGACAATTTCACTTAACACTCTCAAATTTTAAAGAATCTCACATAGTTCCCCTATCTAAACTTTTATAATGCTAAAAAACTCATTTTAGGAGAAAAATATAATTTCATTTCAAATTTGCATTTTTCTTGTGATTTTACCATAATATACCAAATTTATTTCTTATTTTTTTGTAAATAGATGGTTGTAGTTCATTGATGAAAATTTAAAAATTGATAATGAGATTGAAAAACTCATTAGTAATTTTATGTTATCGATTTGAATAAGTTATGTTAAATTATTTAAAATAATGAATGATTTATAACACTCTTAAAAATAACTTACAAAAATTGATAATCATGATAATATCTTTTTGCATTGATTTAAAAACAATACAAATAAAATTTATATATAATTTTTAGCATGTTGTATTTTTTTAAGTTTTCAAGCATTCCATTTAGACAAAAAAAGAAAATTCAAAAATATGTAAATAATTTATAAAAATTCTTAAATTAATTCAAAACACTTTACAATAAAGAAAAATATTATCTTTGTAACTTCCAAATTCAAATATTAAATATTAGTATACAAAACACACTATATTTTGTCAATTGGAATAAGTTTTTATACTTTTTTTTATTTTCTTTTCTTATTAATAGACTCACTTTTGGTAATAAAAAGTGAGACAACAAAAGGGCACTTTTAGAATGAGATTAAATTTACTCTCCCAATATAAATTTTTTATTATTATATTTTTCAAGTGGCTTGTAAATAATATAAAAATCTTAAACTAAGGGAGGCAAGTGGATTTTTTAAAATTTAAGAGTGCCAAATGAAACTGTCAGAAACCTCAAGGGGGGTTCTGAAATTATCCCATTAAAGAAAGAAGGAAGTGAATAGTGCATGCTTCTCGGTTAACTATAAAAAGAATAGCAGAACAAGACTAGCAGGACAACTTTAACTTTACTTCATTTGGCTAGCTATCAGAGAAGCAATGGAGATCCTAAGAAGCAATGCCATGTTTCTAATTCTGCTATTTTTTGTGGCTAGCATAGCAGAGACTCAGGGGGACACAATAACTTGCTACAATCCAAAGAGCCCTTGTTTTCTCAAGTGGGTATACTGTCCATCTGAATGTTCTTCACAGTCAGCAAGAAGAACAAATTCTAAAGTTTGTTACCTCAACTGTCACAAACCAACATGCCAGGCAGAATGCAAGAGTAAGACATCCATTCTCCTACGCGACTTGCTCCCTCTTTTGTTTCATATGATCTGAGTCTTTGATTGTCTATTTATTGTTGACTTTTTTTGTCCCTAACAGGCAACAAACCAAATTGTGGTACTCCTGGAGCTGCATGCTTGGATCCCCGCTTCATTGGTGGAGATGGGATTGTCTTCTACTTCCATGGCAAGAGGAATGAATATTTCAGCTTGGTGTCAGATCACAATCTCCAGATTAATGCCCGGTTCATTGGTTTAAGGCCAGCTGGGAGATCACGAGATTATACCTGGATTCAAGCGCTTGGACTCGTTTTTGACTCTCATACTTTCTCCGTTGAGGCCACCAAGGCTGCAACATGGGATGCTGAAGTAGACCATCTGAAACTTTCTTATGATGGGATGGATCTCGAAATCCCTGAAGGTTATTCATCAGTGTGGCAATCCACTGATAGTACCATAAAAGTTGAAAGAACTTCAAATGCGAACAGTGCCCTAATCACTATACCAGAAGTTGCAGAGATATCTGTTAATGTAGTACCTGTGACCAAGGAAGATGACAGGATCCATAATTATCAGATACCTTCTGATGACTGCTTCGCTCATTTGGAAGTACAGTTCAGATTCTTCGGCCTATCCTCAAAGGTTGAAGGTATCCTTGGCAAAACGTACCAGCCAGATTTTGTGAACCCTGCAAAACCAGGAGTTGCAATGCCAGTAATAGGAGGTGAAGACAAGTACAGAACCACTTCGCTTCTATCTACCGATTGTAAGGGTTGCATGTTTTCTCCAGCTAGACTCTTGAAACCAGAGGACTCCCTAGTTATGAACTTTGGCACCTTAGACTGTACTGGAGGCTCAAGCAGTGGCAATGGAATAGTCTGCCGGAAATAAGTATCAAATCTCCGAGGAAGAATAACAAAATGATGTGTTTTTTGACAAACAAATCATTTTGCAGAGTTGTCTTTGTTTCTCAGTTGTCTGTGTTTTACTATTTGAATGTTGTTTCTCAGTTGTCTGTGTTTTAAAGCATTTCATCCTTTTTTCCTTTTTTTATCTAAACAGACGAAATTCTTAAGAATATGATGTCTACTTGTTTGATTTAGAATTATTTGCATGCACATGACAAGTGACTATAATCTTGCTATGGATTCACAGCTTCCAGGCTCTAGATGTTGAGGACGACATCTGCATCTGTAACACCACGCTTCAAACAATATTGTGCGAAACGATAATCTGAAGTTAAACATTTCATTTGAGATTTGTCTAATTGTTACTAAGTATTAGAGAATTTGTAACGTTATCGACTTATTTGCATGTAACATATTTAGGCTTAATCACAACTTGTTCCCCCCCCCCAAAAAAAAAAAAAAATTGTTGGCTGAGTGATAAATTACCTCGTGTAATCAATACATGTGTGTTGTGAAATAAATACAAATATGATGGTGGATTTGTGTTGTAAGATTTGTTGTGTTTGTATAGTGAGCATTATATTAACAAAGTCAAGAAAACTAAAGAATTGAGAAAAAGAGAAAAATAGAAAGGAAACTATTCTTTCATTCATTCAAATAAACTTCAATTCTATTTTCATCGCTCATACAAGAGGGGGCAACCCCTATTCATAGGGGAATATATAAAGAGTTCAAAGTACATCTGTTAACTGTAGGTCTTATCAAGATAAAGATGACATCTTCTCGTAGGTCGTGAAATGATAAAATAGCGATAGCATCTTCTTGAAAGTCATGCTCCTCAAAAGTCGTGCTTCTCAAAAATCATGCTCCTCAGAGGTTGTGATAACTTTATCACCTCATGGAATGTGATAGTTTTGTTCTTATCTGAGAGATGAGATAAAAATGATAGACATCCACAATATTTAATTATTTCATAACACTCCCCCTTGGATGTCTATTATACAAAAAATATGCTTCATTAAAACCTTATTAGGAAAAAACCCTAGTGAAGGAACAAGAGTACACTCTTGTGTATTGATTTCTTCCCCTAATCTAAACATCATTTGAGATTCTTTAACTGGCGCATTCCAATATTTTACACTAATTTTCAAATGTTGCAGTCATCAATGTCTTGTAAATAAATCTACCAGATTATTATCTTATTGGATTTGTTGCACATCAATTTCACCATTCTTTTGCAAATTATGGGCAAAAACGAATTTTGGTAAAATATATTTCATTCTCCTTTAATATGCCCTCCTCTCAATTAAACTATACAAGTTGCATTATATTCATATAATATAATTGCAAGATTTTTTTTTTCATATGATAATCCAGAATTCTTTCGAAAATAATGGGTCATTGATTTTAGCCAAATATAATTGCTAACACTTCAGCATAACTCGAAGGAGTGACAGTTATTGATTGTTTTGTAGATTTCCATGAAATGCCTATACCACTACATATAAATATATAACCAATTTGAGACCTCATTTTATATTGGTCAGATAGATTTTTTTTTTTTTAGTGTGAGTGGGAGGTCTCGAACCCGAGACCTCTCACTTACACTCCCTCCCTCCAAACTGCCCAACCCATTCCTCCCCCCAAGTAATTCATGCCAAGATTTATTGGAATAAAATAAGGCAAAATCAACTGTTCCTTAGAGATAGCAGACAATGTATTTAATACCATTCCAATATCGTCTTATAGGAGAGGAGCTAAATCTTACTAATTTTGTACAATTAGCAAGATATATTAGTCCACCAATAGCACTAAGATATGATAATTTAGGACTAAGTATTTTTCATCTTGCTCTCTTAGTCTAAAAGGATCTTTAATAGGATTAAGTGACCAAACGATTATTGGAGTACTTAATGGATGTGCTGTATCCATAGAGCTGCTTTAATACCTTCTGGGTATAAGCAATTTGGTAAAAAAAAATTACTTTTCAAATGTTCAACATGTAAACCAAGGCAAAATTTTGGTCTTTTCAAAATCTTTGATTTCAAATTCAACCTTTTGGAGCTCTTTAAGAGTTTGTATTTAAATCATCAATATATACAGCAATTATCACAATATTTGACCCATTTTTCTTTATGAAAACTCATGGACATATGAGGTCATTGGCATAACTTTTGTTAAGTAAACAATCACTAAGGCGATTGTACCACATATGTCCAAATTGTGTGAACCCATATAAAGATCTTTGCAATTTGGTTGAATAAGTTTCTTTATGATTTACATGCTTCAAGCACATTAAACCCTTCAAAAATTTTCACATAGATATCATTATTCAATATTTCATTTACATAAGCAGTGACCACGTCCATTAGACGCATATCAACCTTTTTATGCACTGCAAAACTCATAAGATTTGAATGTAATTCAATCTATTATTGGAGAATATGTCTTATCATAATCAACTTCATGTCTTTGTAAACAAGTCTTGATTTATATCTCATAATTTCATTATTCTTTTAACACCTATAGGTGTTCGGACTATAGGTTCAAATACTTTTCATTTAGCCAGTGAATCCAACACAGATTGGATCGCATCTTTCTATTTTGACCAATAATTTCTTCACCAACATTCATCAACTGATATATTTTCATAATTCTCATTTTCTTTTATAATGTCAAGTGCTCCATAATATGTAACTTCTTTTTGTGTAGGCTCCAATTTCAAGTTTTTTATGATTTCATTCTCTTCAGGAGTTGGCGCTTCAAGAGTGATCTCTTCAGGAGATTAATTTTGTCATGACATTTATTTCATCTCCGGATATATTTGAATCAAGAAGTCTTATTTTGGTAAGCCGATCTTAAATTCATTTGTAGCATTTGTATGTGTCCTTTAAGGACATCAATTTTAACTATAGTATTTTCTGCATAAATATTCAATTCAGTAACTTTTTTGAAGTCAATAAATATATTTAACAATTTATTTGCAATTTGTAGCTGATAAAGAATCTATTGAACTTCCAGTTCACATAATTTGGTATGAGAATTAAGGAAATCCAATAATAATTTTCAAACAATTTCCTTTCGGTTGATCATTTCCTTCCCTAATGTCAAGAAGTGTATAATATTATTTTTTAAATAGATCACCCACTAATATTTCATGATTTCTAATTGTAAAGGATGATTCACCTCTAACATAAATTTCTGTTGGAGGTACAGATAGCATAATAGGTATGTATGAATAATTGTCCGTTCTTATTTTTGACAGATTATAAATGTACTATGATCAGTAAATTTCTGATTCACTATAGGTGATGATTTTTAAATTAATCAAATGAGAATGAAGACAACTATAACAATAACCATTTCTCCTTCGAATGGTTTTGTAATACAATCAACCATTATCTCATTTGATGATATCTGTTATTGTCTCATTTTATGTCTCGATATGTTTCCATTTTAGTGGATATTTTTAAGTTCAATATATTTATTCGAGACTTGGAGAGCGGTAGTGCATCATTTGTAACAAACTATACTCCTTCAGGAAGAAATATAGTGGTGGCTCTTCTAGAACTTTTGATTATTTTATCATCATCACTAATTGTGTTTATCTCTCATATTTTCAAATAGGAACACAGTGTGCATAGTAGCACTATCAATGATGCGAGGACTCATACCATCATTTTAAAAATTTTATATGATAAATTTTCACATCAATTGTATCTATATATTTAGAATTATTTATTGTATTAAGTAAGTTGCATTAGCACAAAAATTTTCAAAGTTTCATTTTGCACGTTTAAATTACGTCGATAATTTCAATATTTGACTGTTTAAATTTCGCATCCGAATCTAGGGTTGACTGTTAGACGTAAGTTTTGAGGGTTAGGGTATGCCATTGAAGTATATAAGTGAGAGAGTTGGAACCGTAGTGTCATGTCACGATTAACCGTGACGTGACAAAAGTTAGCTTTATGTCATTAAGAGATAAACTCTCTTTTCTTCCCTTTTCACCAACCAAAAGCCTCAAAAGTCAACTAAGCTATAAATCCTCTCATCTTCTCCTTGGCTTGTCTGACTTTCCCTTTCCTGTTTCCCTTCATTTTCATCAACCAAAATCATCTCCAATCTTCACTAAATCACCAAGAGAGCTTGTGTGATCTTTGCCCCTTTTCATTTGAAGCTTCTAGGATCATCAAAGGGAGTGGAGGAAACCGGTTAGGAGCTTGGAAGGGTGGATCTTAGACAACCCAAGCTTGAACTTCCCTTGAGTTCTTGAGGTAAAATGGTTTCACAAAAACCCTATTTTCCTTATTTCCATTGTATAGTTGTGAAACTTGTGGTTTCTTATCGGTGATTTTGTTAGTTTTAGATGCTATGGTGGGCTCTATAAATTCCCACCACTCTTGATGATTAGCTCTTATGTGATATATATATGAAATGGAATGTGTTTGGGATGAAGTTTTGAAGTTAGAGAACTAGGAGATAATGAATGAGGAAAATCGAGAGGTGTGAAGGGAGGTGCTACCGGTTTCATTCCAGCAATTCCCCCCCCTCGGTTTTGGCAGCAGCATTTCATGAGGTCTTTGGCTGTTTTGAGAGTTGGAATGTTGAGATTTAAGTGTCCATTTTCCTAACAAAGAAACTCCCTCAATTGGTGTTTTAAAAAGTGCATGAAATGAGGATCAAAAACCTGCTTTCATTTCTGTCCGACTTGACTGTCCTATTTTGGGTGTGGTTTTAGTGCGAAATTTTGCTATCATGTAACCTGTATTTGATCAAGAAATGTTGTTAGAGTCTTGGTTTTGAAAATGGAATGGAATTAGGGTTGTTTTGGATGAACCAAAGGTTGAAAAGGAAAAGATTTCATTTGACAGGATTGAACTCCAAATTTTCAGTCAACTTTGGTTGCTTTGATTACTGCCTTCCCCGTATGAGTTTTTGGCTAAATTTTGCTACAAACGTAACTCACATACTTAGGTTTATGCCTGCAAAATTAGGTGTTTTTCCAGTATTTACCCAAATGATGCTCCAAAATTACTCTTCAAAATTGGAAAACCATGCTGTCAGGAAAGCTTACTGTCCTAAGTTAAAATGGTTATATTTTCTTGCTCAGGAGTCGAAATGGAGCGCCGTTGGTGGCGTTTGAATCTAGACTTCAAGGGATTTCCAATGGTATATGGCTTATGTGCTAACTCATTACCTATCAATCCCAGAAAATCTGAGAAGATGTCCAAGACTGATAACCTATTTTTGATCTTTCGTGTCATCATATCGCGCACTTTAGTTTATCTTACATCATGAATCTCAAAGCGAGCCCTTCTAGTGAATTGTAGTATTCTGAGTCTAGTTTCCATAACTGCAGGCCTTGCTTAATTCCGATGAGCGTAGCCTAAGGTATGGATTGAACATGAAACTATGACAGTTTGGTTTTGGTGAATTTTGGTAGTTATGTTAAAGTTTTAAACTTTAGCTATCCTGACTAGTGTTTGATAGTTGGATTTTTGGCTCAAATGACCCAGACTTTGTTGAGGACGACTCGACTACTGATGTTTGATCTCCTTGCTTGCTTGTCTGATTTATCGAACCACGGTGAGTGTTCAAGTGCATGTATTTACTGCTTTATTTAATGACAATTGATTCGAAAAGCATGCTTGAGTGCCTCGGTGAGCGTGTACTTTACCGCGCTAACCTTATTGGATTTGTATCGATATGAGCTCAATTGTTTGAATTGCTAATTGTTTAATTGTTTAAATTGCTTGTTCTGTGTATGATTGTGGGGACACCCAAACCCCTTTGGGAATCCTTTCATCTTGTCCGACAATAGGGCCTAGGGCAAGGAATGGGTGAACCATGGGTTATTACTGTTTAATTATGTCGGTTGGAATGAGTCCTCCGACTATGGTATATTCATGGTGGGTATTACCAATTACTGTTTAAATTTTGGAGTTCGGACCCGGTCAAGGGGGTGTAAGTAGACAGGAGAGGGATAAAGTGATGAATATGGATTGTAAGAGTGAGTGGTTGACGGAGTGTCAACGTGGGACTTGAAACCGATGCTTGTGAAGGAAAAAATAATTGCAGAGATTATGGAAATGAGGAGCTGGCAACTGTATCCTTTGAATTATACTGTTTAAATGTTTTATTACTAAATTAACTGTTTTGCTCTTTTACTGTTTTATTTATTTATTTATTTGCTTTGTCTTGCATGTGCATGTTTCTCTTGACCTCATTGAGCTTTGCTCACCTCATAAGAAAAAGAAAGATGGAAGTTTAAGATTATGTATAGACTATCGGGGCTTGAATGACGTTACCATTAAGAATAAGTACCCCCTACCACATATCGATGAGCTCTTCGACCAGTTACAGGGAGTTGAAATATACTCTAAACTAGATCTCAGACAGTGTTACTATCAATTGAGGATCTGAGAGGAGGACACACCTAAGACAACTTTTAACTCGAGGTACGGACATTTTGAATTTGCGATGATGCCTTTTGAATTGACTAACGCACCGGCCGCATTTATGGATTTGATACATTGAGTCTTTAAGCCTTATCTGGATCAGTTCGTAGTGGTGTTTATCGATGATATTCTAGTATTTTCTAAGACTCGGGAGGATCATGAACGACATCTGAGAATAGTATTGCAAACCCTGAGAGAACATCAGTTGTACGCGAAGTTCAATAAGTGTGAATTCTGGCTAGAGGAAGTGACATTTCTGGGTCATATTATTTCTAAAGATGGAATCACTGTAGACCCAACTAAGGTGGAAGCGGTATCAAAATAGAAACAACTTGGGAATCCGACAGAGGTTCGAGGTTTCTTGGGTTTAGTTGGTTACTAACGTCGATTTATTAAGGATTTCTCCAAAATAGTAGGACCTATGACTAAGTTGACCAAGAAGCATAACAAGTTCATATGGGACGCTAAGTGTGAAAGGAATTTTCAGGAATTGAAGAGACGATTGACTGAGGCACTAGTTTTGACTTTACCTAATGGAAAAGATTCGATATGTGGTGTTCACAGATGTTTTGAAGGAAGGGTTAGGTTGTGTATTAATGCAAAATGAACAGGTTATAGCCTACGCTTCGCGAAAGTTGAAGTCTCTCATGAGCAGAATTACCCAACCCATGATCTGGAGTTAGCTGCCATAGTATTTGCATTACGTAAGTGGAGACATTACTTATACAGGGTGACATTCAAGGTTTTTACCAATCACAAGAGGTTTAAGTATTTGTTTTCCTAAAAGGAATTGAATTTAAGACAGCGTAGGTGGGTGGAGTTCTTGGAAGACTACAATTGTTCAATTAATTACCATCCTGAAAAAGCTAATGTAGTAGTGGATGTATTGAGCCGAAAGGTGCAAGTAGGTGGATTGATGGTGAAGGAATGGCACATGTTAAAGGAAATTAGTGTTTGGAATCCTCGTCTACAGTCCAAGAAGGTTGTTTTGGGGAACATTGTGTTGAGGTCTACACTATTAGATAAGATTAAAGAAGTGCAAAAGAAGCATCTAGAAGCATAGAAATGGTTGGAGTAAGTCCAGAAAAAGGAGACTTCAGATTTTAATGTCGGAGCGGAAGGAGTTCTTAGGTATCGAAATCGATTGGTGGTGTCGAAAGATGAGGAACTTAAAAGAGAAATGTTGGAGGAAACTTATCATTCTAAGTATACTATACATCTTGGAGGAAATAAGATGTACCACGACATGAAAAGTCTTTATTGGTGGGAAGGCATGAAAAAGGAAATCGCTCGATTTGTTCAGACATGCCTGGTATGCTAGAGAGTTAAGGCAGAACATCAAAAGCCTTCTGGGTTATTGCAACTGTTAGAGGTACCCGTGTGGAAATGGGAGAATATTACTATGGAATTTGTATCGAAATTACCCAGAACGCAAAGAGGGCATAGTGCAATTTGGGTTATCGTAGACCGCCTGACTAAGTCTGCGCATTTCCTGCCCATTAGTATGAAATATTTGATGGAGAAATTAGCCAAATTATATATGGATGAGGTCATAAGGTTGCATGGTATCCCTGTGAGCATAGTGTCGGACCGAGATCCGCGGTTTGTGTTGAGATTTTGGCAAAAGATGCAAGAGACAATTGATACGAAGCTAAATCTCAGTACCACTTACCATCCTCAAACTGACGGACAATCAGAAAGGACGATTCAAACTCTTAAGGATATGTTGAGGTCTTGTGTTTTGGATTTTAGGGTTAATTGGAGCCAATATTTGACCTTGGTGGAATTCACTTATAATAATAGTTTTCATTCATTTATACAAATGACTCCATATGAAACTCTTTATGGTCATAAGTGTCGGTTGCCAATTTACTGGGATGAAGTAGGGGAGAAGAAAGTCTTAGATCCGACTGTGATTCCTTGGATGGAAGAGGCTCGAGAAAAGGTTAAGTTGATTCGGTAAAGAATTCTAACCACCCAGAGCCGTCAAAAGAGTTATGCGGACAATAGGAGAAAAGACTTGGAGTTCGAGGTAGGAGATCAGGTATTTCTTAGGATTACTCCTCTAAATGCGAGTTTGATGGCAGGAAAAGGAAAAAACGTTACAGCTGAGATTTGTGGGGTGGTACACCATTCTTGCACGGGTCGGAAATGTAGCTTATAAGTTGTATTTACCAGCGAGTCTATCCCGTATTCATAACGTGTTCCACATGTCATTTCTTAAGAAATACCACCTAGACCCGTCCCACATACTTCAACTAGAGGATATAGAACTTGATAAAGCCTTAACTTATGAGGAGAAACCTGTGAAGCTTCTAGACCGAAAAGTGAAGGAGTTGAGGAATAAGCAAATCCCATTGGTGAAGATCTTGTGGAGGAACCATGGTGTTGAAGAAGTTATGTGGGAAGTCAAAGAGGGAATTAGGAGGAAGTATCTGAAGCTATTCTCTAATCTAGGTATGAATTTCGAGGACGAAATTCTTTCAAGGAGGGGAGGTTGTGAGGACTCATACCATCATTTTAAAAATTTTATATGATAAATTTTCACATCAATTGCATCTATATATTTAGAATTATTTAACTATATTAAGTAAGTTGCATTAGCACAAAAATTTTCAAAGTTTCATTTTGAATGTTTAAATTACGTCGATAATTTCAATATTTGACTATTTAAATTTCGCATCTGAATCTAGGGTTGACTATTAGACGTAAATTTTGAGAGTTAGGGTATGCCATTGAAGTATATAAGTGAGAGAAATTGGGACCGTAGTGTTGCGTCGAGCGAATTAACCTCGACGTGACAAAAGTTAGCTTTATGTCATTAAGAGATAAACTCTCTTTTCTTCCCTTTTCACCAACCAAAAGCCTCAAAAGTCAACTAAGCTATAAATCCTCTCATCTTCTCCTTGGCTTGGCCGACTTTCCCTTTCCCATTTCCCTTCATTTTCATCAACCAAATCATCTCCAATCTTCACTAAATCACCAAGAGAGCTTGTGTAATCTTTGCCCCTTTTCACTTGAACCTTCAAGGATCATCAAAGGGAGTGGAGGAAACCGGTTAGGAGCATGGAAGGGTGGATCTTAGACAACCCAAGTTTGAACTTCCCTTGAGTTCTTGAGGTAAAATGGTTTCACAAAAACCCTAATTTCCTTATTTCCATTGTATAGTTGTGAAGCTTGTGGTTTCTTGTCGGTAATTTTGTTAGTTTTAGATGCTATGGTGGGCTCTATGAATTCTCACCACTCTTGATGATTAGCTCTTATGTGATATATATATATGAAATGGAATGTGTTTGGGATGAAGTTTTGAAGTTAGAGAACTAGGAGACAATGAAGGAGGAAAATCGAGAGGTGTGAAGGGAGGTGCTGCTGGTTTCATTCTAGCAATTTTCCCCCTGTTTTGGCAGCAGCATTTCATGAGGTTTTTGGCTGTTTTGAGAGTTGGAATGTTGAGGTTTAATTGGCCATATTCCTAGCAAAGAAACTCCCTCAATTGGTGTTTTAAAAAGTGCATGAAATGAGGATCAAAAACCTGCTTTCATTTCTGTCCGACTTGACTGTCCTATTTTGGGTGTGGTTTTGGTACAAAATTTTGCTATCATGTAACCTGCATTTGATCAAGAAATGTTGTTAGAGTCTTGGTTTTGAAAATGGAATGGAATGAGGGTTGTTTTGGATGAACCAAAGGTTGAAAAGGAAAAGATTTCATTTGACAGGATTGAACTCCAAATTTTCAGTCAACTTTGGTTGCTTTGATTACTGCCTTCCCGTATGAGTTTTTGGCTAAATTTTGGTACAAACGTAACTCACATACTGACGTTTATGTCTGCAAAATTTGGTGTTTTTCCAGTATCATATCATTACCCAAATAATGCTCCAAAATTACTCTTCAAAACTGGAAAACCATGCTGTCAGGACAATTTACTGTCCTAAGTTAAAATGGTTATATTTTCTTGCTCAGGAGTCGAAATTGAGCGCCGTTGGTGGCGTTTGAAACTAGATTTCAAGGGATTTCCAACAGTATATGGCTTACATGCTAACTCATTACCTAGCAATCCCAGAAAATCTGAGAAGATGGCTGATTTCCAAGACTGATAACCTGTTTTTGATCTTTCGTGTCATCTTGTCGCACACTTTAGTCTATCTTACATCGTGAATCTCAAAGCGAGCCCTACTAGTGAATTGTACTATTCCAAATCTAATTTTCATAGCCGTAGGCCTTGCCTAATTCTGATGAGTGTAGCCTAAGATATGGATCGAACAAGAAACTGTGACGGTGTGGTTTTGGTGAATTTTGGTAGTTAAGTTAAAGTCTTAAACTTTAGCTATCCTGGTTAGTGTTTGATAGTTGGATTTTTGGCTCAGGTGACCCAGACTTTGTTGAGGGCGACCCGACTACCGAAGTTTGATCTCCTTGCTTGCTTGTCTGATTAATTGAACCACGGTGAGTGTTCAAGTTCATGTATTTACTGCTTTATTTAATGACAATTGATTCGAAAAGAATCTTGAGTGCCTCGATGTGCGTGTACTTTACTGCGTTTACCTTATTTGATTTGTCTCGATATGAGCTCAACTATTTGAATTACTAATTGTTTAACTGTTTGAATTGCTTGTTCTGTATATGATTGTGGGGACATCCAAACCCCATTGGGAATCCTTTCACCTTGTCCGACAATAGGGGTTAGGGGAAGGGATGGGTGAACTATGGGTTATTACTGTTTAATTATATCAGTTGGAATGAGTCCTCCGACTATGGTATACTCATAGTGGGTATTACCAATTACTATTTAAATTTTGGAGTTCGGACCAGGTTAAGGGGGTGTAAGTAGACGGGAGAGGAATAAAGTGGTGAATATGGATTGTGAGAGTGAGTGGTTGACGGAGTGTCAATGTGGGACTTGAAACCGATGCTTAAGAAGGAAAAAATAATTGCAGAGATTATGGAAATGAGGAGTTGGCAACTGTATCCTTTGAATTATACTATTTAAATGTTTTATTGCCAAACTTAACTATTTTGCTCTTTTGCTGTTTTATTTATTTATTTATCTGCTTTGTCTTGCCTGTGCATGTTTCTCTTGACCACATTGTGCTTTGCTCGCTGTTGCGCCCCATTTTTTGGAAAGGGGAAGAGGGAATGAAACCCTCGTCGTTTCGTGTTTTTAGTTGGAAAAAGGTTTTTTTAGTTAAAAATTGATTTTTGATTTTTGAAAAAGAAATGGGTCATGGGACTACAAAAATGCGATGATTTGGACCCAAAAACAAAAGTCTAGAAAAGGGTTTTTAGAAAAGTTTGGAGTCGCCACTTGGTATGGAGTTTAGGTGTACCAAGTCACCCAAAAAGTTTTAATTAATGGAAATAAACTAAGAAAACCCTTTTTTAGACGACTCCAGGTCTTTGAAAAACTAGAGAAAAAGGTTCGGGGGTCACAGTTGAAAGAAGGGAAGGCAAAGATTCGATGTTACTCGTTTCTAAGGCACCCTTCTAACCTAGCCAAAGCTAGTTGCGTGATTTAATTAAAAATTTCCTAATTCTAACTTTAAAATTTATCACCTTTGGATGTTATCAATATGGATGCAAAACCTAAATCTAATGTTGGATCGAGAGGGGCAAAATGTCTCCTTGAGGTTTGATTGAAATTGATCACATTAGTTGTGTCATCCAAATTTGATCCCTCGAGGAGGTCACGAAAAATGCAAATGATGAGACTCGAACAAACAGGAAAATAGGGTTTTCAAAAGAAATGCAATTTTTATAAAATCTCAAAGGAAAAGAAATTGGATTTTTGAAAAGATCAATTTTAAGTGCAAAGAGGAACTTGAATTTCCAAAAGATGCAATTTTAAGAAAAATGGATTTTTGACTTTTAAAATAATGCATATGTATGTCCTAAAGAGGGATAATGCAACATAATGGGTGCGGGGGACTAAATTCGTGATTTCAAATCTTCCTTTTCATAGAAGGAAATAAAAGCGTGCTAAGACTAGGAAGCCATACTCGCTCTCTTCCCTAATTCAAAGGGTAATGCTCTAAAATGCGCTAATCTATTTTTGACGAAAAAGGAAACTAAATGAGGTGTTTCGCATACGGGATGGGAGAAAAGTAACATGCAAAAATGGAAAAGAAACCCTAAAAGTGAAAAGTGTGTGAAACTTGTATCTAATGCATGAACGGCATTAAGGGTCTAGCATTGGACTAGCCCTCGTCTAAAAGTTCTCACTAACATTGGATTAGTGAGAAATCGAAAGGAAAGGCCACAACTAGCGTTGGACTAGTGTGGTGACATCAATACATTTACTCAATAAATATGTAGACATGATAATAAAGCAAGTAAACACATAAAACACATAAACACATAACACATAGGCATAATATCTAGATGCAAGACCCTAGGAAAGCAAGTAAACACAAAAACATGCAAGCATGCAAAATAAGCATATAAAATCTAATTATTACATTGGAGGAACCTAAATACATTCTAAGGGGAAAAAAATCGGAATAATAATCTAACTATTACATTTTCTAGAATAAATACACTTTTTGCAAAATTAAATCTGTCTATTACAACTTGGCATCCAAGGCCTCCAAATGATTTACCCAAAAATTAAATGACATTAAATAAAGACTAGGCATGAATAAAAGTAAAGGAAACCTTAATTTAAAACATGCAAGATCATGCAAAAACACATAAGAGCACATAATAGGGGAATGAAGTTACCATCCCTTGATGTGATGCCTTAATTGAATTCTTAAATGAGGGGAATGGTTATCTAAGATTCAATGTCAACAAAATGGATCAAGGTACCAATTTAAAGGAAAATCAATCAAAAATTTAAAGAAAAGGTATCAAAACAGATTCTGCAAGCAACATGGACAAGACTAGGAAATACGAATAATAGAGTAAGATTCTGGAACAAAAGAGCAGGAAATAGCAACAAAGCTGAGGAACAGAGAGGTTACGCGGAGTAGAAACGCGGACAGAGTCGCGCAACTACGTCCGCGTTACATGCAAAATGTAAAGTTCAGAGGGGAAACGCGGACTGGAAACGCGGACTCATCCGCGTAACGGTCCGCGTCTCTTCCCATCTTCAAAATATCAAGAAGATTGCTTCCAGTTTTTCAGAAAATAACACAAACAAAATCTTCAGAGGCAAGGGGATCTATTTAAAGCATTAAACGTCATCATTCAGATCATGTCAAAACAAGCTAAAATCGAAAAAGGCCAAATCTTAAGCGTCAACATCACCAAATAGACAAAAAAAAAGGGAAGGGAAGAACTATCAGGCTAGAAACGCGGGAAGTTACGCGGACTAGCCTGCGTAACAACCCCGCGTTTCTTCACATCTTCAAATATTCAAGAAGAAACGCGGAGCGTTACGCGAACCAATACGCGCAAGAACTCCGCATTTCTTCACATCTTCAAACATTCAAGAGGAAACGCGGATCGTTACATGAAGTAATCCGCGTTTCTTCACATCTTCAAAACGTGAAGAACATTTTTCCAGAAATTTTTCAGAAATCACAACAAAATCAACACAAAAGCATCAAACGTCTGATTTTAAACGTCAGAACAAGACTATGAGCCTTACCAAGGCTTTATAAACACAACATGCTCATATAACAACCAATAATCATCATCAAATGTCATAAAACTTAAAAAAAACACATTTAAGACCTTGGTTCCACCAAAAGGTCTGATTTTCGGCAATTTTCGACCAGAAAAGTAATATATGGAGTAAAGGAAGACTACCTGATTCGGAGGCTTGAAAAGAACGAGAAGGAATCCCCAAAATTCCAAAAATATTCACTAAAGAAAAAAAAAACCCTAGTTTTTATCTTTTCTCCCTTTTTCTTTTTTCCTTTGATCTTCAATCGTTTTTCTTTTTCTTCCTAATTTCTTTCTTCTCTCTTTCTGCTCACTGTCAGCCTCCCTCTCCCTTTTTTTTCTTTTTTTTTTCAGAAAACCCTGACATGGGTGATTTATAGGCATTAAAACCTACAACCAAAAGCTTAGATGCATTTAGGGTTTTCTTGAGTTAATCTTGATCATTGGATGCGTTTTATTTGTGTCTTAAGGATTAAGGGTGATTTGGGCATTAACTAAAACGATTACTTGATGCCAAAGACACAAAAAAATATAGCTGGAAATGAGGAAGGAAAGGATAGGAAAACGCGACGCTGTAATTTTTTTCACTGATCAGTTACTGGACTGTTACGCTGACGGATCCGCGAATCGTCCATGCGCTTGACTTTCTTTCTTTTTTTTTAAAGAAAAACCTACAAAAATAAGAAAGATGTGTTAGAATATTCAAAAATAAATAACTAAATATTAATAGATAAAAACATAAGAAAACAATTGAAATAGTCAAAATTTGGTGTTCACTTGTTCTTCTTTGTCCGAAGTTTCAAGAAACTCTAGACAAAGACGTAGACACCAAATGCTTACCTGGTTTCACTGGTTGTATCTGAACCATTGTAAACAACAGGAATGTTAGATTGCCAATTTTCAAACTAAAATGCATAATGTGACCAACACGATAGAGTTGCTCATGATCTCGCCATGAGAATCGTCAAACGTAGTTCCAATGCAAATGAACCGCGGATAAAATGGTACTGAATTTTTTTTAAATTTTAACAAGAATGTAAAAAATTTGAGAATGGGAGATAGAAGGCTGGGGCGAGACTCACCAATAGAAATTTAAAATATCAAGAAGGAGAGGTAGAAGGGTGCCCGGCGGAGTTGAGACTCACCAACAGAAATTTTAAAATATCAAGAAAGGGAGATAGAAGGGTGCCCGGAGGTTGAGACTCACCAAATGAATTTAAAATATCAAGGGAGATAGAAGGGTGCCGTGGAGGCTGGATATTCACCAACAGAATTTAAAATATCAAGAAGGGAGGTAGAAGGGTGCACCAGCTGGAAGTCGAGACCTCACCAAATGTGAATTTAAAATATCAAGAAGGGGATGGAAGGGCACCATGGAGGTTGAGACCTCCACAATAGAAATTGAAGCAAGGGATAGAAGGTGCATGAGGCTAAGACAAAGAACCAACAGAAATTTAAATTGAAGTGGGGATAGAAGGGTGTCCAGCGGAAGTCGAGACTGAGCAACCAACAGAAATTTAAATTGAAGAAGGGAATAGAAGGGTGTCCTGCGAGACTCGAGACAATAACCAACAGAAATTTAAATTGAAGCAGAAGGGATAGAAGGGTGCTGGGCCGGTGATATTCACCAACAGAAATTTAAAATATCAAGAAGGGGAGATGGAAAGAACTGGAGGTGGGAGACTCACCAACAGAATTTAAAATATCAAGAAGGGAGATAGAAGGGTGCCTGCTGAGGTCGAGACTCACCAAACGTGAATTTAAAATATCAAGAAGGGATAGAAAGGAGGTTGGCGAGAAACTCACCAACGTGAGAATTTAAAATATCAAGAAGGGGATAGAATGGTACCCGGCTGGAAACAGAACCAACTGTAAATTTAAATTGCAAGGGAGATAGAAGGGCTCATGGAGGTCGAGACAACCAACGTAAATTTAAATTGAATCGTGGGGGATAGAAGGGTGTTCGGAGTGAGACAGAACCAACAGGAATTTAAATTGAAGTGAGGATAGGGTAGCTGGAGGCGAGACAAAGAACCAACGAAATTTAAATTGAAACAGGGGGGATAGAAGGTGTCCGCGGAGGTGAGACAAGAAACAGAAATTTAAATTGCTTTTCCAAATTTAGACTATTCGGGATTGGACCCAAGCCCTGAATGACTAGATGGGAAAATGCAAATATGCCTAGGTCTAAATTGTCTGGATTGGACCCAAATCTAGACACTAGTAGGAGAGATGGAAACATAAATTGATTGCCGATTTTGAAAAAATAAAACACAAGTCGTCAAACATGGTAAATGTAAAATGCAAGTAATGATGCACCTGAAATGTTGCATTTGATTTTGATTTTCTTGTCTTGAAAAATAAGTGATTGATAGGAACAATGACTTCTCTTTCTTTTCTTTTTTTCTTTTTTCTTTTTTTTTCAAGAATTGATGGATTTTGGAAATTTGAAGAGTATAACTGAAACCTTTCCTCCAGGGATTGGAACAACCAACATATGTTGCCATCCTCTTGATCCGCAAATATTTTCTGCAAAATTAATTTTTTTTAATGCATTATCCAAAATTGAGAGCACTTCCTCAAAACAAAATTGCCCTGTCAAATGAATCGTTAATCGCAGTCATGAAATATTAACCAATTAGTCCATGGAAATTCAATTTCTCTTTTTTTTAATCATAAGTGTAAATTATCTTGGGATCACAACCATAGCCATTAAAATGACTAAAACGTGTATCAGAATCATGCTATAAAATACATTCATGAGATATTTGTGTTCATGAAACATTGCTTGTTCTCAAATGGTAGGAAGTATTCATCAAAACAAACTATGGATTGAAATAAACCATGCGATCTTGAAATCCAAATCCTCATAAATCAGCAAAACATTATTATGCAATTATTCAATTTGCATCAAGTACTCATAATATCAAGTAAAAAGAGAGACAATTATACCTCAATTTTAACAATTCAACCTTGATTTCTCACTTTCACCAAATTTTGCAATCAAACGACTCATATAGTCAATTCAAACTTGTCTTTTCCACAGCTTTTCGATTTTACCTAAAAGGATTTGTCGAAACACATCTTCTTACTCAAATTGTAATAATGACTTTTGACGCTAAAATCAACACTTTTAGGTGAAGACTCCGTTACCGACATATGCCTCTTGCTCAAATAGTAAAATATCTTTTGACACTAAAATCAACACTTTAGGTGAAGATTCCCGTTACTCAACATTTTACTTGTTCAACTGCTTTGCATACCTAGTAATTCAAGCAACCGCTTTTACGAAAGTTAACATTGTAGATGCTAAACCTCCGTTACTTAGTACTAGAATCATTGAGTAGAACTTTGTTCTCACTTTGTCGCTTTTCTTTTTTCTTCTTTTTTTTTTTCTTTTTTTTTTCTTTTTTTTTAGCATATCAATTGAAAAGGATCATTTGCCAACTATATCAATCATTTTCTTGTAAAATCCAATAAAAGAAGAAATCTCATTCAATAGGGAAAAAACTGAGGTATAATTTTCCTATTTTACAAAACATACTTTCTAAAATGCCAATGTCTTAATCACATAACAATTATTTCCTAGTAAAATGAAAATGGATCTTTCAAATCGCAAAGGTTTTATTTCGAAGATAAAGCAATTGCAACCAAAATTGACATTTGTACCCTTTTGAATCAAATTTCAAAACAAATCAATTTGTAGGGCAAATGTGTAATTTAGATAAATTTTTTGTTTTTTTTAAAAATTTTGTAGTTTCACTATAACCTGATGAAACTCCCCGCAGAACCCAAATTTTCAAACACATTCAACACATATAAGTACATAAGAGCCAAATTTAAACAAATATATACATCCCTAATGCTAATTTAACCAAAATATTTCTAAAGCTTAAACCTATGTCTAAAAAATCAGAACACAAGATCAAACATAAAAGAGAAATAAAGCAAGGATGAGATAAACCGCAAATCAGGTGGATCTATTGTCCTCACCACCATCGCCCGGCCTCGGGGTCAAGCCAGCGGTTGAATGTCGAGATATGCCTCTATATCGGCCTAGTCGAGTGCTCAAAGCCCGACCTGCCCATACCCCATCGAAGGCCGAACTGTTCCATATCGATCCCATCTTCGAAAGCATCCCTCAATCCTTAGTGTCTACGCATGATGCTCTGCCACCCATCGTGGATGGCGGTGGTGGTGTAGTAGAAGCTCGTAAGCGCCCCCTCCTCCCCGGGTCTCAGGAGCAATACTAACTGGAACAAGTACAGCCGGTTCCGTCGCTGAACGATGTTTGATACATCTATATGTAGATCCTTTAACAATGCAATGCTAAGCTCAGCCATCGGCCTTAGAGCAGGGATACCGGATCACTGCGGAAGAAGAAGTGAGATAAGTCGGGAAACCAAATGAATGATTGAAGTCCTCCGCCGTCCCATGTGACTAATAATAATGTTCGGTAGGAGGAATCCATGAATGGTGACCTCGACCGTGGAACATACGATCTAAAAGTATAGATCGCCGTTCCTCAACCCCGCCACTCTTCGGAATGACGCCAGGGGCTGGTGTACAAAATAGCGGTGCGTCGAAAAGATCGAGCCACTTCGCTCGGGACCCTGAACCTCCCGCACCCAACCCGGCCATGGCATGAGGGATCCCACCGTCGTGACGAGAAGTCCTTCTTAAGTCAATCACGACCCTCACATCGTGATCCCGTGAATCCTGATCGAGTTCACATCACTACTAATCCCCCCCAAGAGGACTGATCCTTCTCCATCAGGTTCTTCTTGTCCTCGATGTTTGCATAGAACTCAAGGAACCGTTAGAAGATCCTGTAGGGCTCGATCTGGCCCACTCGCTGTGAAAGCTGGTAATCTTGTGGACAACTGCCCACCTTGGAGCTATGTGTAGCTCATATACAAAATCGATGTTCTCGGCTCGATACCACCCGGTTCTTTAGAGGAGAACCGCGTGGTGTCAAATCTCATGGAGGGCTTGTTCTGCTCATGCCTCTTCCTCAACAATGGGTTCCCACCATCATCACTCCTCACTGGATGCGGTTCTCGACCGCTTGCACCTGCGGCTCACATAGTACCGAGACGATCAATTCAATAATAATTTCAAACAAACTGACAAAGCGATGAATAAATATATAAACAAATTGAAATTCTGGAAAATACCTAAAAACAAAATTCTAAAACCTGAAATTCAAACAACTTCTACAAAGTCCTAAATCCAAAATTCTAAAATTTCAATCAATTTTACAAAAAGGAATTTCAAAATTTCTTCAAATTCAACAAAATGCAAAGAACAAAAGTTCAATAATTCAACAACTTTCCAAAATCCCAAGAAATTTAACAAGCCCTATGAAAATCCATGAATTTTACACAAAAAAATACCAAAAATCCGAGGTTTCTAAAAAATTCAATAAATTTCCAAAATTATTTAAATTTAAAATTCTAAGAATTCAACAAAATTCCACAAAAAATCAAAAATTCTACAATTCAACCATTTCTATAAACTACAAAGACCAACATCCGACACTTCTGTAAAAGCACAACACCTGTATTCTCCAAATTCAACAAAATTGTGACGATTTCAAAACCCAAGCTTTCAACAAATTTCCACAAAATTAACAATTCACAATTTTATCAAAATTTCTATAAGAGGAAAAAAATCAAAGAATTTATTTGGTTTCACATTAATTCTACAACAAGGTAAAAGTTTCAATTAATCCCACAAAATCCAAAAAGGACTAAGAAAATCAACAAGTTCCAAACTTTTCTAAAAAAAAAAATTCTACATTTCTACATTTGACCACTCAAACGCGGCTCAATTTTAATCCAACAATCATATCAAAGCCCTCTAACAACAATCCCAAATTAAATTTAGAAATTGACAAAATTACACAATTCAAATAAATAATAAATAAACAAATAAAATAAAATAAATAAACGGCACATCGATCTTTAATCACATAAACAAGTCTAATAAACATAAGAAACAACAA